>CM060943.1:811537839-812737839 GCA_030765085.1 Allium cepa
TTTACAAAACTTTGCTTTATATCAAAAATATATTTTTGGGTAAAATTATTTCATTCACCCACACTTAAAACAATATCGTGTCAATTGTTCTATTCAAGTGCTAAGAAACCCCTTCAATACAGTTGCGCAGACTGTGTCGACGAAGGTTCATATGCCACTCAATAAATCAATCAACACAATATTAAAACAGTTTATATTCACTAACAAATACGCGCTCATATCTATTAATACGCTCAAACCCATTCTAGAGTACTATAGACTCTATTTAAATGAGTAATTCCCACCAGAGCCAAGGTTATCACCAACCTAAGCTCTGATACCAACTGTAACGACCCGCAAATCCGTACCCCTTGAGTCAACACTATTCTACCTAAATCAACTCAAGTTGTACAGAAATACGTACCATTTGGGTTAAAGAAGAAGGGGTAGAAGAAGAGAATAGAAAATAACAACAGAATCTAACCATCGCAGCGGAGTAAAATATAACAGATAATAAATAATCTTTACTCAAAATCAAATATATATGTTTACATATATTACATCATCAGAGTACATCAATCACAGCTCACATCAATAACATACAACTGGATACACAGCTACACAACACAGCGGAATATATATATATATATATATATATAACAAATACGAATGTACGTATCGTCATCTTGCCCGTCTCCTGAGCTCCACAGCATCATAACCTGTATCCTATAATACCCGGTCTGACCCAAGCATTACAGTTAAATAACACCTGAGTCAGTCTGGAATACCAGCGTGAGAAAATCACACTCAATTGATTATTAAAGTTTCAAAAATCCTTTGAAAACAAAAGCATCTCGTAAGACCACGCCACAAATAAACATGTCGGGTTTTTACCTTACGATAGCTAAAACAATTTTTATAGAAATCCTCTGATATTATAATAGGGTCTATATACAAATACTTATAAAATAGCCGAAATTGTTACATTATTAAATTCCAGCTACTAGCCACAGAGTGGGTAATACAAACAAAACTCGTACAAGGCTCGTAGGCAGAATGGATTTCCAACTAATGACTAGGCACTGGGGTACCACAGTACGGGGCCTAGATCGCCGTAACGAGGAGTACGCCCGCTTCCCTGCAACACAAGGCCGGGACTAACCCTTACTGGATAATCCCGAGTGAGATCACCCCACGGTTGGGATCAGCAACCGCCCACTAAGCCGCAATAAAAAGGGACATCTAGACTGGAATGACCTCACCCTGCTTGGATGCTACCCACCTAGCCTTGCTGCATAAACCCTGATTTTCAGTCATTCCCATTTGATGAGGCTTGAGGCTAAGCGTTACCTTTTTATAATATATTCCATAGAATGCCCATCGTCCACCTGACGATGTTTCGCAAGCATTCATCCATACAAGTCCGTCCCGGGTTCGAACGGAACCGAAAGCACTATTCCTACTACATCCATTTTGGAAATATCATCAGGATTAGTAGCGACTAGCCCTTGCACTTCACTGCTCCATCTTCGAATCCAACATCGTTTACACGAAACATACAAACCGGATCGAAGTGGTTTTCGAGAAATAAATCTCGATCCCGGTCTCTTCGAAACGATCAACGTGTTTGTCTAGTATTGATAGTCGGTGATTTAACTATCAATTAATATCCGCAAACAACCATCAACCAATAAATAATTTTCCATATTATTTATTTCAAAGATATCTTCACAAGATATATTTTCACTTTTCAAATTCCTTTGAAAACAGTTTTCAAACTACCTTCCTTTTTTTCAGAATAAATTCCAAGTATTTCATTTCCACTGGGATCACCAAGCACAAGACTTAAGATTTTTAAAATAATCTAAAGACATCTTATTGTAAAATATATTTAACATTTTATATAGAAAAATTACTTTAGTACTTAATTTAAATAATACTCTAGAAATAACTAAAATAAGTTTACTTTATAATTATAACTAGATTTTCTTCTTTACACAAAATACCAATCATCCTTTACATAATCACTACGATAATAGATTAACCAAAACACTTACTTTGGGATTTACTTTAAATATTTGAACTAAGACTCCTTCAATAATTTACTAAAAATACATACTATATAAACATTGGAAATAAAGTTACTTTATAAAATATAAAACTAGGCTTTCACCTTTCAATCAAATACTAAGTCACTATTTTATAAATATTTATTACGGTAATAGACTTGAAAAATATTTACTTAAGAATTTAAAAAAAAAAATTCTAAAATATGTTTTTTTTTAAAACAACATTAAAACCTTTAACTTATATCTAAAGTTTACTTTGAATGTACTTGGCTATCCAGAGAAATATACTTCTCTTCACAACCTTTAAAAATAAATCACTATTTATTTTTAAACCATTTTTCTCATTCCTTTAATAAATTCCCACCTTGAATTTATTCTTTCCAAGTATCCAATTTCAAATACTTAAATCAATCTCCAAATTGATTTTCCAATTTACTTCATTTATTCAAAAATCCTTTAATTTCAGATCTTATTCCTTAATTATGATTTAGAATACTTTTAATTTAAATACCAATTTAGATTTTCTCAAATTACTTCTTATTCCTTTAAATAAACTTAAAACTTTAAGTTTTGAAATGATTCTTTATTCCTTTAAAACTATATCATTTGATTTTACAGTTCAATAATTACTGTTTATTCAAACCCCTTTCTTTTAATACTCGAAGTTATTTATTAGTATTTAACATACTTCCATTTATTTCCAATTCAATCTAATTTTATTAAATTTTCTAAGATTATTTCGTTTATAACTTTATTTCCTTTATTTTCTTTCCAAAATCCAATTTATATATTTTTGGTAATTCATTATAACCAATATATCCAATCCAACCATATCATTAAACATCCCAATATATTCAACATAGAATATCAAGTAATCACATCAGAAAATATTAAATAATAAATATTGAGGGGTCCAGTTGGATCCCTCCAACCTGTTTTCCCTACATCCACAGATGTTAGCACAAAATAATGAATCAATTCCCAGATATAGCATACAATAGCACATCAAACAATTCAACCATTCAAACAATTATTTAAATTTAATCATTTAAATTTAAATTTCAACTGAGTGAGATTAACTCACCTTTGCTTTAATTGTGTTCAATTTTTCCCACTCTCGATTCTTTCCATACTTTTGACCATGAATAAATAATTTACATTTAATTAATATTCGAAATAAACTCGAACAATTCAATCCACTATTATAAAATTTATTAGTATTCAAACTAATCGAAATATAAATTACCCTTTTGTTAATTTAATTTAAAACTAACAATTTTGTTATAAATAAATTTTCCTTTAAATAAATATTTGAACTAGCCTAATGGTCATTCTCTTATTAGATAGATTTAATTAGCCAAATTATTCTATTAACTAATTTTCCTCACAATAAATAAAAATTTACGTTACAAAAATAATTAATTTAGCTAATCTACCTAATGACCATTTTTAAAATAATCAAGTGAATTTTAAGATGTATCGATGTATATACATACATACATACATACATACATACATATATATATATATATATTTGAAAACTATATATACATAAATATATACTTATAAAAATAGTCTGTATAGGGTTTAAAAATTGATTTTTACATAAACATTCAATCGATAATAATTTGAATTAGAGGTAAAATCGATATACCTTAACTCTTCGATCTTAGGAAGAATCCAATCGCAACCAACCCAAAACCCACGCTCATCCACTTCACGATGGCATCCAATGGCAAATGGCTAAGAATACTTTGACTTCGAGGATCCGCTGCTGTGAACTAAAACCCATTTTCAAGTTCACTGCTCTACTCCAAGCATTGCCGATCCCACGAGTTTCACCCACTCGAGCATGCTCTGATCCCACCTGCCTCGCGATGGAGTTGCGATGAATCCCGCCTCCGCCTTTAGTCACGCGCGTTGAGCTCCCCTCGCAAAGCTTACCCTGACGATCGAAAAAACCCCTTCGTCTTCCCCTTCGAATACGCAAACCCATCTCGCGAAAACACCTACCGAGCTTCTCCCATCACACGGTGTCGATGCGGGTTCCAGATTGCCTCTCTCTGTTTTTTTTTTTGATTTCGATTAAAACCTTGTCGATAATTGAATTGTAATGAGGAGTTAGGGTTAGGGATTGGGAACGTAAGGACGTGTTTAATAACGGAAGAGAGAGAGAGAGACTGAATTTTGAAAAAGGAAAGTGAGAAAACGATAACGAGGATGGGATTTGTTGCCATGGCTCTTCCTTGTTTCTTACAAAGGACTATATGAGCATGATGCTGTATTGGACAAAGGGTTTTTTTTTGCCAAAGTTAAAATGCTCGTCTGTAAAATAACGTGAAAAGGAAAAGATATTTTGGGAGATGGCGTATAGGAGAAGGAATAAACAAAGGTTGACTAAATATATGAAGATTTATATACTCGATGAACGTTAAATTTGCGACATAAGCTACAACGTGTTTGTCCACCGTACGCTCACACAACAACTCCAAATGCTACGAAATTTGAAACCCCATAATAATACAATATTACGGATCCAATGGACCTGGTTTTGTCGAGTTTCAAGACTGTGCCTCGGAAGGATGTTTTTAATTTCAATTTAAACAATATATTTTTAAACCTGAACGAACCACTGTTAATTTCAATTTTACAACTTCTATTATTTTCAGTGCTATCAATATAAAATTTTCAAGCCTTCAAATTATTTTTAACAGGCTTAAAACTTCAAATTTCATATTTCACCCAATTCCAAATTATTTAATGTGATAATTTAACCATCAAATAAATTGTGATATTTGAAATTTAAGTTAAATTTACTCTATTGAATATTTTAAGTCAATTAAATATTCCGATTTTAAATACTCAAAAATTCCGGGTCATCACATGCCGCCAGGCGTTTATAATGTTTTACCCCCATTCCGAACGCAATGGAACTAGTTTCGAGGCCTAATTCGATCGTATGTAGAAGATAGCTTTTCAAAGTCAATTTATTTTATCGTATCGCTTTAAATCGATTTCTACGCGTTTTAAGCTCGTACGGCCAAACGACAAGTCCGATCGCTATGAAACTTGAAACCTTACAGTTATTCACTATTACGGATCGGATGAAACTAGTTCCGTCGAAATCCGGGACAGTCGCCAAAATGGCTATTTTTATTCGCAATTTAAAATATAAAATTTTCAATTTTAATAACTCACATTGAAATCCAATTTTAAATATTAATAATCTTAAATATTATTTATATAAAATTTTAAATCAATTTACGACATCATTTTCTATCATATTAAATTTAGAATTTAATTATTCAAATAATTTCAAATATTAAATTGTTCAACAAATTACATTAATAACCATTTTCATTCAATAATCACCTTAAATTTAATAATTAAAAATAGCTAAAAATACGGATCGTTATAGGCGTTCTCTTGGAATGAACTTCTCAGGAGTACCATAGGTTGGTACTGCCTTGAGCCTCAATGGGGGAGGTTCTAAAGTTGATCCTGTAAGGAATCTGGACAAAATTAGTTCCTGAGGATTTTGTGTAGTGTGTAGCGGAAGTCGAGGGCGTTGATGCCTATATAGGCATTTGGGTTATGCTGTGACGACAGTGTAACTTGATGTCACTGCGATGTACTGCAGACCATAGCGAAAGTCGTATGTGCTGCTGAGAGCCAACAGTCTACGTTTGATTTCACATCCGTAGACTGCGACCTATGGTGACATAGCGAAAGTCGAGAGGCCGTGAGAGCCTAAGGCTACATTGGAATTTGACTAATGTAGTCTGCGACCTATATGGGAGTGGAGAAGTTTTATTCTTTTGGCAGCGAAATTCGAGGGCGCTGATGCCTACAGTTACATGGACTTTTGCTACAATGGCAACGTAACCTTGGATGTAACTGCAATCTGTAGCGGGTTCCATGGCGTAATCGAGGGGCGTGGAGGCCTACGGTTATCTATGGATTTTGCCAGGACGGCAACGTACCCATCGGGTAAACTGCCATTATGGATGGGGGTGATGATTTCCAGAGCATTCTCACCACAGATATTTCCTCTATTTTCAAAATGTTTTCTATATTTTTACAAGATTTTCAGTAAAATTATTTTTCAAAGTATTTTGACTGGATGTTGAAAATGGGTCTGCCAAGCACTTGTAGATTTTTAGTCTTACACATGATCAACGTATGACCGAATTTCTACGAGAACGGAGATGGACTTATGGAAACATCGAGTTATAAAAGTATTTTTATAAAACTATTTTGATAATATTATATAGATTTTAAAGTGTTTTAATAAAGATCAAAGATTAATTTCTCCGATATTAAGCGTTTTAATAATTCTGGCTACGTTCCTTTTTTAGGACGAAAAGATTCAAAGGGGGAAGGAATGCGATAACCTGAATTTTTGAACAATTGCTAATTGGATAATTAAATGATTTTAAACTATTGGGATACTGATTTTATTTGGATTAAACAAATAAATTTGATAATTTAAGATGTCTGGATGTATATAAGTGAATTTGAAATTATAATAATAATTGAATTAAAATGATGAATTTAATAGTAAGTCATTAAATATATAAATAGATTGATGTAAACTCTATTATTTTTTAAATTTTAAGTGTGTCCATATACATGTATACAAGTATATGTATGTATATATATATGGTGGTTAAGAAGCTATTGTTTGAGTTCAACATGATAATTTGCAAAAGCTATATAAAGTAAAACTCTATATTTTCGAAATATAAGATGAATATTTATTTAAATATATGATAAGCTTAAAAGGGATTTAATAGAAAGGTTTATTTTGCTTTCTTTTTAATTTTATATGGAATAAGTATGGTTTGAAATTTTATTCTTTCTTTTTAAAATACATATGAATTTTAGTATATGTATATAGAAAGAAAACATGTACCATATTAATATAAAAGCATTTTATAAAATAAAGAATTAAACATTTATAAACTTAAGAAATCATTTGAATATTGTTTTTGACAATTATAGCTTGTACGTGCCATGCATTACAAGTGGCATATCTTATTTGAAATCAAATATTTATAATCATAAAATGGAATTAGGCTGTATTCAGCTGAAAACTTTTTCACACGCATTCCTAAATCACTTCTTCTTCCACTTTTAAAAAAACAGAAATCAAACTCTTGAGAATTTTAACCTGATTCAAGAGCAAGAATTTTAGCTTCAGCAAATCAAAGAGTCAAACTTAAACTTTAAATTTAAAACAATAACATCGTCAAGCAAGATCAGAAGCAGTTCAGGGTTCCAGATGTAAGCAAATCAAAATCAACTCAAGCAATTTCAGATCTAAGCAAAACTTCCAGTCTCAAGCTTTTAATTCCAGTTTCAACTTCCCTGTTCAAGTTTATAATGTGAGTAAACATTTTATTTAAGGATTTAAAGTAGATAATGCCTGATGCATGTGAATTCCTGGAATGAAGTATGCTATGCATGTATAATTATAAGTATGATTTCTGTTTATATGATTGAATAGAAGTATGCATACTTGATGAGCCTGTGTGAACTCTGTTCTTAGTTTCAGAGCTTAAATTTTGAACAAAAATTAAAAATATCCTTAACTAATCACTGATAGGCCTTAGATTTCAAACAAAGTATGTTTGTTTGAATATAAATTAAGATCTAAAAATATATGCAACCATCACAAGTTTATATATTTCTGTAAAACAAGGTCATACGGTAGGAACTAGAAACTTGTTAAAATTCAAGTATCAGAATTTAATGTTTCACAGATATAATCCTGATCGCCACCAAGATTCGTGAATTTTAGGAGTAAAATCTAAATTTTTAGACTTTTATTGAGTGAGCATTTCGAGTATTATCAGAAAATAGGTTTTGGGGTTTTTCTGATGATCGCGTGGACTGGAGGAATAGGGATTGAGGCCAGAGGAAGGTGGTAGGCCAGCGATGTTGGGAAAAACGGGTTTTTTCTGATCATCGTTGGTGATGATACGATGATAACTAGGGTTTTAGAAGTGGTTTTGTTTTGTCTGGGTTGTCAAAGCAATTCGAAGTTGTCGATGGACTATCGGTGATCGGACCAAATTGGATAGAGGCGTGGTGATGTGGCGAAGCTCTAGACCAAATCACGTGGTTACTGGTGATCTTGGGTGTCAGAACGAGGCGTTTTGGGTTGATCAATGTTGCTTCAGGTTGGGTTAAATTCTTGATTTTAAAATCAGCCGACGATTCTCGGTTCAGGGTGGTTCAGTGGATAGAGGTGGTTGACATCGACTCGTCGAAGGTCGAGAAATTGATCAGAGGGCGTCGGATCATGGGTGCATGTGCATGCGTCCACAAGCATTTCTAGAAGATGGAAAGGGGTTTGGGAAGAAGGTCGTTCCCGTGTTTAGCTCGAGTCGCTGCCGCATTAGTCTCGAAGGAAGATGAGTATCGTGAGTGACCGGGATTTGACTCGAGCATTTTGTCTTATGGCCCGAGCGTTTTCATAAGGGATCGAATTTGCTTTGATTTATTTATTTAAGGGTTTACAAAGAAGTTTGTAACCAGCTTCAAAACAAATAGAAATGAACAATTTTTCTAAGCCTTGATCAAACAGGTTTCAAAAATATAAGTATATTAAAAAATTTAATAAAAAGGTGATTTGAATAAAGTAATTTCAAACCTTGAATTCAAATAAATTCATTGTTGAAACTGAGTAGTTAATTAAAGGATGAGATTTTTCTTAATTATATAAGGTTTTTCAAATGTGAATATACTATAGAAATATAGATAATGGATAGTTAATTACTTAGTGTAAGTGATTAAAGAAATAACTGGATGTAATTAATTATAGGATAATTAATTACTTAATGTGATTAATTAAAGGTTAATAAATCAATGTAATTAGTTAAAGATAATTAACTAATAAAAGCGATTAATGGTTAACTAATTTAACTTAAGTAATTATGGGATAATCACTTGATGAAGGTAATTAATTAGAGGGAATTATTTAATGGAAGTAATTAAAGATTATTACTTAGTATAATTAACTGAAGGACTAATTAATTAAGATAATTAAATAAAAGATTAGTTAATTAAGGAATGAGGTTAATTAAAGGTTGATTAATCAGAGAAAGTGATTATGGAATAATTAATATAATTTATTAAGGGTTAAAGAAATTAACTTTAAATAATTAATTAAGATGGTATTTAAAGGTTAATTATTGAAATTGGTTGAGGTTAATTAATTGGAGGAATTAATTAAGGACTAATCAGTTAATTAATCAAGGATGATTAATTTAGATAATAATTAAAGGATGATTAATTTAGATAATAATTAAAGAATGATTAATTAATTTGTTGTAAATTAATTAATGTTAAGTAAGCAGGATTAAGGGTGATTGAAGTACTTAATTTAATTTGTTTAAATTAATTAGAATGGTATGGCTAATTTATCTTGCTTATGAATGATTGAATGATATTTGAATTCCTTGGATTATTTGTTATCCATAATATGTGATTGTGATGCTTTGTTAAATGAAATGTTTTTGTAATATGATATGTTGGGTTGAACAGAGATAATGTGGTTATCTATGATGAATTGATGTGTAAAAGTGACATCCAGTGTTTAAAATTTAATCACTTGAATAATTTGGGTTAAGATGACAATGGATTCGAAGAGACGGGAGTCGGATATTAGAAAATACTCGAAACCACTTCGATTCTTATAAATTGATATGTGAAATCAATAGATTGGAATGGAATGATTTAAGTGAATTGGACCATTTAATCTAAGTTTTTGGCACTTAGAAATTTATGTGCGATGTCTATATCAAATTATGAATTTGTAAATTGACACGAGTTACCCCGGGTTTTAAAATGATTAAACATTTTAAATTTCATGTTAGATGAGTTTACTCACGCTGGTTTCTAACCTGACCCGGGTGTTACTTTGATGTAATACTCGGGTCAGACCGAGTATTATAGATTTTCAGGTAAGGACGTTCTGGAGCTCAGGAGGCGAGCTGGATGGCAAGAAGGTATCGAGTGTATACAACTGTGATATATTGTTATTTATCTTGGAAAATTTATTTTAACTGTGCAAATAATTGTGTAAATGTTGTAACTATGATGTATTAAAGTGTAATCTGATAAGTACATATTTCCTTTGTATAACCGTTATTTTATTTGATATTATATGTTGATCCGTTGTGAATGTGAGGTTTCTATGACTTGTTTCTGTTTCTTCTTCTTTCTCTTTTCTTCTTTTCTAACTATCTGGAATTTTCTGGACTGAAAATTCTGGGTCGTTACATATTAGGCTTGATCCCCAAAAGGAATACGTAGGCAACCTTTTTCTATGCAATAAACACTAGTCCCCGCGAGGTCGGGGTGTATAGAAATTGGTGCAACCCGAAAATATCGTAGACACCTTTTCCCTTTATTATATATATATATATATATATATATATATATATATATATATATGCATGTGTGTTTGTAGAATTTGTAGGTATGGGAAAAGGTGGAGTAGAGATCTAATTCAAGAGTTGTATTTGCAGGACATTGGTTCGGTATATTTTCCTTAAACTGTAGTCTTATTGTTATTCATTAATTATAATTAATGTACTAAGAATATTGTTGTGATTTGATATGTTATAACGATGTAACATTTTACATTCATTGAAGTGATCACCTTGTATAATGATTGTATTACTGAGTTAATGTACGTATATTGTGAGTGTTTAAATTCCGCTGTGAGGTTTACCTTTTATCGTTCATTATTGTTAAGATTTTTTTAATTTTATATGACCATGGTCCACTGTGTTTAACATTTGAAATAAGATGTAAATGCGTTTTGTCGGTGTTTATAATTATTTTTAAATATCAAAAATTAGTGGGTTATCACGTCTTTGCAACATAATTAGCCTGCATTGGAGGCCAACTAACAAAATTTTCTATTTGATCGGTGCCAAAATAGTAAAGTATAAGCTTAGGGTTGAATAAAAAGTATTTTCCCTCCCTGGTTGTTAGTCTGGCCCAATGGTTGAGTAAGTCTGGATGGTTGGTAGATGTAAAGCCCAGAGTAATTTGGGCCTTAGAATAATTAAATCAAAATTTGAAAATGTAACACACACACACACACACATATCTATTAAATTTAAATGTTAAGTTTAAAATATAAAAGGAAATTTTATAAAGGTTATAAAATAAAATTAAAAAATTTCAAAATTGTTTTGAGTAACTAATCTAATAAGTTTTGAAATTTTATGAATATTTAGCTAACATGATTAATTGAATAAATAGTTTATTAAAACATATGTTGATACACACACTACACGTACTATAAAGGTTATAGTTGAGTTTTATCCTAAAATTATTTAAGGTAAATTAAATAAAATTTTGAAATTTATTACAATAATTGATTAAAATATTTAATTAAATAAACGATATATTTCATAAGTAATTAACTAAATACACACACACACACCCCGATATATATGTTAACAAAAGCTACAAAGGTTATAGTTCAATAATATAAATGCTCTAATTTTCTCAAAATTGTTTTGAGAACCTAAACTAAATAATCTTTGAAATTTATTAAATACTTAATTGAATAATTAATTAATAAAATAATCAATTAATGTATATTTGATATATATAAAATGGTTATGGTTAAACATTCTTATTAAATATTTTAAGATGTAAAGCAAAAATTTTGAATTTTGAAAAAAAAAATTAATAATTAAAATTAGTTAAATATGATTTAATCAACAAGATACATGTAAACATTATATAAATAAATAAATTAAATTATAATAGATATAAATAAATCAGACTTATATAATAATGTGAATTATTATATATAAGTGGAATTGAAATAAACCCAAAATATATTTTGGGAATAAATGCGTATGTATAATACGTATACCATGATTTCAAATCTGTCTGACATTTGAATCACGAGGGTATTTCATAGAAATACATTTTTCCTTAAATTGATATACCACTTAAAATATATTAGTGGCTGTGAGTCTTTAATATAAGTCGCCCTCTATCATTTATATGTTGATAGATTACTTGCATACGCAATAGTTATTGAGCAAATTTGAACTAGAGTTGTTATGTGTAGTACTATTAATATATTGTCTGGTCAAGGTAATTATATATATATGTATTTATTGAGCAAACTCAAGGTATATGCACTATACTTAGACCATTACGAAATGATAGGTAAGAGTGAATAATATCTCTTGATTTGTTGAGAAAACTCGAGGTCGAGGTGTAGATTGGGGTAAAGACCACCGTTATGGGTTGTATATGATACAACTAAGGCAAGGTAATTTTTCGCTTTTTCAGTTTTCCACCAATTTCCTTTCGCCTATTTCCACAATCTATGGTTTTTGCCTTTTTCCAAAAATATAATTTCAAAATGAATTCCTTTTCGATAAGTAGCAGAAATA
The DNA here is from genome assembly GCA_030765085.1 of Allium cepa. Classification (NCBI taxonomy): domain Eukaryota; kingdom Viridiplantae; phylum Streptophyta; class Magnoliopsida; order Asparagales; family Amaryllidaceae; genus Allium; species Allium cepa. The sequence continues at coordinate 811,550,327 of CM060943.1, forward strand.
GTTCGATTTTTTTCACAATTTCCCCGATTTCCTATTCCTTCCAAATCAATACCGCTAGTATACTTAGTTGGGCCAAACCCGCCACCCTACTGGTTTAATTGTACGTATATTCTCAAATCAACTTCCCCATTCCAACAATGTCCATAAAATCCCTAACTTACTTCTCTCCTCCTCTCAATCATAAAACCCTAACCTAAATTGACTTTGATTGCTTAATTTTTTCATTAGAAACTTCTCTTTCATGTACATCACTAACCTCAATTTTAATTCTTTTAGTTGTTTTTTCTCATTTTTGTACGGATTTATTAACACATTGGATTTATTATGTTTAAAGATAACTGTTTACTTTGAAAAAATTAGAACGATGACCTTTTATTTGGGTTGAGAAAAGAATTAAAAAGTACTATCTTCACACTTTTGTTTCTTTTCTTTGTTTCATGATAATATATTATTTTCGTTTATTCACTTGTTTCGGTGTAGGATCTCTCTTCTTTATCATTATTCATGACTATATTTGGGGATTTGTTTTAGCTTCTTAATCTTTACTGGTTAATTAGTTGTAATAAATGAGATCATCTCTTTTGTTAGTAGTTTTTTGTCTATGAATAAGAGATTATTTCTCATGTTTAGTTTCATTTAAAATTAGGAACATGATGATGAAAGTTGAAGAATGATCCTGCCTTTGCTCCAATTGAATTAAGAACCTATTCACACAAAATTTCGATCGTGATATATATTGACTAAGTACATGTCTTGTTAAAATGATGATGAAAGAGTCAAGGAATACATGTGCATGTCAAATTATATGATCAATTGGTTTCTAAAATGATATTCATCAACATTAATTTATTTTATAGTTTTTATGGTAATTAATAATTCTTGACAAAGTAGACACATGTTAACAAATCCTACGGATAGTTATATTTTCAACCATTAATAGAATGATGGAGTTGCCATTCGTCAAATTTAAAATTTTAAGCCAATTAGATCATTTGAATGATTTATTTTCAAATCTTATGATCTAATTTATCATATTTATGAAATAAATGAATTCATGGAGTATAAATTTGAAACTTGCTATGTTATTGCTTTCACTTCACTTTCAAGTGACTACATTTTTAAGTGCCATATAATAACACTATTGACATTTATCTACATCAAGGAATTAACAAACTATATATTATTTCTTATGGATATTGTTTATTGTCTTAAAAAATAGATGCATAATTTCACGTATTCTGAGAAACCGAGTGAATATAGGTGGTATTTGGTATATATGTAGATAATTTGTAGAACCCATCATTTGAAATCATACCTCAGAAACCTTCTCTTTAACTTGTTTGGACTTTTCAGTTGAACTTTTGATCGACAAATTTGTGGAAACTTGCTTTATAAAATTGTTCATTTGCTCTAATCCTCACTAGTTAATAATCAACTAAAAGTACATACAAAATGCTTAATTTTGATATCATGTACAAAACAAGTTATGATTCGCTTATTATTAAAGTATGAAACATCTTGTTTAAATTTATGATATTCGAACTGATGAGCTATGTGCCATTTTTGGACTTAAAGTAACAAGTTGTGATTTCTAAACTTGCTACATACAGAGGTAAGATCTTGTCTTGGAAACAAATATTGCAATTGTCAGCTAGACTTTATATATGAATGGAAATAAATATGGAGTTCATACAAGGTACATCACATGTTGAATAAAAGCTAACATATATTGTAAAATAGGCTAAACACAAAAGAAACTTAATTTTAATTACATATTCTAGCATCTTGTTTGACCATAATATTATAACTAGCATGTGTGTAAGTTCTTTAGATAGTAGCAACACATATTTTGAAGTTCGTGCATGCTCATTCCTAGTTATTTTGATGTGCATGCATTCTTTTATCATTTTTATTGAAGGATAATGAAGATAACTCTTAGAAAGGAGGGATATATGATATTGGAATTGAATCTTTGATGATACTGGAATGAAGGAAACCCTTTACTGCTTGTTACCCTTAAAATTTATTTTGTTATTACTGGTTCAAGTTTAATTCAGTTTAGATTATTATTGGCTTTGTATTTATACTTCCCTTATGAAATTGTTTCAGTTCTGTTTAAATCAATTTGATTTATGATTACAATGCATGAATTCATGCATTCAGCTGTATTCTATTAACATTTAGTGTCGACCCACTATTTTTTATAACTAATGTTCAACGCATAATTTACATCTAAAAGTTTTCTTGTTGGAAAAATGGAATTCCATGGTTTCTTCCATTTCTTCCAGTTTAGCCTATTGGAATTCTTGGCTTAATGGTATGAAATACGAAACATGTGGTATCGTTCCGACATAAACCGAAAGAAATAGAAAATGCCTCGGTTGGTAAAGAAATTATCCATTTCAACACCTATTTACAACAGATAAAGAGCTATCCATCACTTGTGAACCAATGATTTGTTGAGCAAACTCAAGGGTAGAATCCAAAGGAAAGCGAGTCCTGATACTCACCAACGAAATCAAATGATTTCTATATTGCTCTTAAGATTTTGAGGAATATAAAAATCTAGTGGGAGCCCTATTATAAAAATGAAAAGATTAAATTTAACCTTTGTAATATTATAAGAACCCATGCTATGTAAAACTAAAATTATATAGTTCAATAAATTTATGTAGCTAATCCGATTGATAAATTTGTTTATCAATTGAAACATACTAATGAATCGAATCAATATTGACAAAGAAATATAAAATATATTCATCAACAAATTCTTTGGCATGTTGTCACTTCTAGGCCCGTGCAAGAGCTGAATTATAAGACTACTAAAATAATTTATACCTTAGTCACATAAATGTTTAGTTGCTCGAGACTGCATATTGTCTCTGAATTTTGAAATCCAAAGCAATATAAGAATATGGATATTTGATTCACATTGGTCACACATAAAAGTTATATGATAAACAATCGCTTTCATAATATACAAAATCTCGACGAAATTGGTTCATCCGAAATGAGCACGTAAACCATAATGCAAGATCAAGTGTTCAAAATGATGGAATACAATGTGGATCTTGTTGTGTTTGAAGAAATGCAGGCCAAGAACTACTAGACAAACCAAGAAATTCGATTATTGAAATGTTAGTTTGATTAGTTTATTTGGTGCAAATTATACAATATCCTTAAATGTTAAGGATGTCCAAATTCCAAATGTACTTTTGCAAAGAGTTCCGCACAGTCTTGTAGCAAGGATTTCTATTTAAAAGGTTTGATGGTTTGAAAAGGAAAGCGAATGTCCAAGTATGGATGTAACATAGGTATAGTTGGGATAAAGAGAGTGAATGAGCACCTCTGCTTCATAAAGAGACATTCAAATGAAATTTGTATAAAATATTGGCAGACCTTAATATGAAACGAGGGCTTTGATGCCACTGTTGGGACCCAGTCTATTTCGTAGCACGTAAATAGGTAAATTCCATAAAATAAATTCCCTACTTGGATCTTAATGAGCCCATGAAGTCTATTAGCTGGCATTAGTTCCAATATATTTGTTAAATAAAATCATTTAAAATTATCTCAAAGGTTTTAGAAAATCGACTTAGTTCCAAAACGAATAAGCTAATCAAAGCTCGCAAACTTCTTTTATTAAGTGTAGAAATGTCATAGATGGAGTCGCAGCTGTGCAGGAATTGGTTATTACTACTACAAAAATAAATTCACTTACACACTCTTAAAACTAGACTTTACCAAAGCATTTGACTCATTAATTGGACTTTCCTCAAGGACCTTTTACTAGATAGAGGTTTTAGCATTAAATGGGTTTGTTGGATTATGACCCTTCTCAAAACTGATGATTCTAGTATTATGGTAGACGATACTTTAGGTAATAACATCTAATCAAAACATGGCCTTAGACAGGGTGACCCTTTATCATCTCTTTTGTTCAATTTAGCGGTTGACGCTTTTGTTAGGATTATTAAGCTTGCATCTGGTAATGGGGTCTTATATAGTGTTGGAAATGTGGTTTCGAGCTATGGACTCTCCATTCTCTAGTACACCGACGACACCATGCTCTTTTTTCATATTTGCCTCTTCATATCATAGCCCTTAGATTTATTTGTATAACTTCCAAATAAACTTTGAGAAAATTTCAGTTTTAGTGCTAAACGATGTAGATAATGTAGAGAGTCAAGTTGCCTTCACTTTAAACTGTAACGTAATGAGCTTTTCCATCGACTATTAGGGTTCCTAATAAGACCAACAAAACTTAGGCACAATGACTGTTAACTATCATTAATAAAATTAGAAAAGGACTCTGTAGGTGGAACGGTAAATTTCTATCGAGGGTAGGTAGGGCAGTTCTAGTCAACTCCGTTTTATCGGCACTACCTATTTATTGAATATCGTTTTATCTCTTTTCGAAATAAATAATATATCAAACAAATAAAATTCAGAGAAATTTTTATAAGTTGAGGATAACCCCAGTGGTTGTCTTAAGTGTCTTGTTAGTTGGGATTCGGTTTGTAAACTGAAAAGCAAGAGAGGATTAGGGATAATTAACCTCCATAATCTCAACGTTTCTCTATTAGGGAAATGGTTATGGAAATTTAATGCCAATAATGACATTTTAATTTGGAACGAACTAATCTCTAATCAAATTTACAAAGGCTCCAATAATTTACATCGATTGTCTCCTAGCAATTACAAAAACTTATCACACTTTTGGAGATTGGTTTTAAAAGGCTTTGTTATTTTTAAATTAGGTATTGGCAACATAGTACATTCAGGAAATAACACTTCATTCTAACATGACCGTTGGATCTCTGCTATTTCTCTTAAAGTAGAACTCATCAAACTCTACAATATTTGTAATTTTAAAAATGCTTTTATATCAAAGGTTCATAGGCCTAATTTGAAATTTTCTTGGGAGTTAAGCTTTAATCGAGCATTATACAATACTACTTTTACCAGTTTGGTTTTTTATGCACCAAATTAGAACCATATAATATGGACAACAACAATGATATTAAAATTCGATGCTGAAATAAAAACGAACAACTTCTTATACCACTCATTTTACAAATTTCTAAATTTCTCAAGAATTAAATCTAATCCTTTTAAATTCATGTGGAAAGCCAATGCCCTCTCTAAATCCAAACTGCATATGTGGTTAATTTTACAAGGAAAACTTAATACTATTGAACCATTTAAAAAGAAGAATATTAATAAAAAAATGTATTTTCTACAACGTTGACCTAGAAATAATTACACGCTTATATTATGACTGTCAATTTACTAAGCTCACGCTTCTCCACATTCTCAGAATTTTTGGTTTTAATTTTACTTTTAATAATTTTAAATGTGAGTCTTATTAGTCTAGGTTAAGATTTTATCGCACTTCTGGTCAGCGAGCCTTGTTAGATTCTATTTTCACTATTGCAGCTTGGTACATTTGGTTTGACAGAAACCAAATATTTTTTAACAATAATATTTGTTCTAAAATGGATAAACTTATATAACTACTCTGTTTTGTTTCAATTGAATTTCGAATAGTATCTGTAAACTAGATAATAGTAACGGCTTTAAAAAATTCCATCAAAATGAAAAATCTTGCATCAATGTCTTACGGGAAAGAACTGTAATTAACAATAGAAATAATAATGTGGTACCATCATCCTTACGGAGGTAACCACACGTGATTTTCCCAACTCACTACTTTTGTTAGGTAACTAATTGGTGGCTGAAGTTTATATCCTCTAGCTTCTTTGTCACATCTACATTACTTTACCTTCTAATTTTCCTTCTTCTCCTATTGCATATTTATGTATATAACTAATTTACATACATACATACATATCTATGTGTGTGTGTGTGCTCAGGACTAACATTATCTTTTAAGTTTTTGCAGTCTTAGCTACAGAGGTGGGAAGTTCAGCTCAGTCTTCCTCATTCACTAGGCATATTAGATATTGATCGGCCATAAGGACTTCTACAACTCCATTGGAATTTCCTGACATTCATTCATATAGCCTACGCCATCTACGGTGCCTCAACGAGGCAATTTTGTCATTAGGACACCTTCGATACTACCGTTTATATCGATATCTTCGAACTTTTTTTTATTTCCTTTTAATGTTTTTTTAGGTAGGTTTTTTTTCCTACTTTACTTATATGGGGTTGTAGGTAACAGCCACCGACTAGGCTTGTTGTTAGCTCCTTTTTCGAGTGTATAATAAAATTACATGAGTGCTCTCCTCCTAATAGAGGATCGCTTATTTTTGTCAAAAATAAAAACCGTACTTTATAAAAAATATTTTATATTAATTAATCATGTCAATTAATTTGATTAAGTGTTCATTCGAATATATCATGTATATATTCCAAAACATGAAACGATAGTACAACGAAGTATAAACATGTGTATAACCACATACATACACATATAAATATTGGGATTTATGTCTACTAATATATACATATATATTATGCTTACATATGCATATGACAGTTTCAAATGAATATCAGGAATATAAATACCTAAGAGTATCTATGTGTGTTTAACTATACTACAATATGTGTATATTGTTTGTAAATAGATATTTATTGTACTATATATATTTTTGAGACATAAATATACTATACATAATATATTGCCAGATATACACACACACACGTATATTTATAATAAATCAATATATTAAAAAAAATATCTTCAAAAATAAGTGAATGCTTAATGTTTAAGAGAAAAAGGGAAAGAAATATATATATTCGATCTGAATCTAATCAAATTATGATCTAAAAAGGAAAGAGAAAACAATGATATTTTAATCGATTCCACCTTCAGTTTTTACAAACACCCAATTAATATACTATATCCAATCTCCAAAAAAATGATTCTATACTCATCCATTATCAAAATTATCTTAACATTAATAATTAAGATCTGAAGAACTTATAAAGATATACGAAAACAAGGTTCTAACAAAGCATTGTCATAATTAATATACAGCTACAAAAATATGATTAATTAATTAAAAATTATACACACACACACACACACTATAGTTTAAAATTTAGATGTCAAATAAATATATTTGACTAAACAATAAACAATTGAATATATTAGTTTGAAAATAAAATTAACTTGACCAAAATATTAAACTTAACATTGTTTTACTAATTGAATAATATAAAGATAAATATGGATGTTAATATGAAATTTAATTTGCTATAATAATTGAATTAATTAATATGATTAATTAATAAATATTAAATAATTTTAAATAAAGTTTGATTTATTTAATAAATAGATTAGACCTAATGAAAGTTAATAGACTTCATAGACATCTTAAGATCCAAATAGGAAATTTTTTAATTTTTTTACCAATTTATTCTACTACGAAATGGATCAGGCACCAGTAATAGTATCAGAGTCCATATGTAGATGTAGTCTAACTAGCCTGCATGTTGGGCCAACTAATAAACTTTTCTATTTGATGAGGATGTAGAATGGTAATGTATAGGCTTAGGGTTGATTAAAAAGTATTCTTCCCTCTTGGCTTCTAGTCTGGTCCAATAGGTGGAGTAAGTCCAAAGGGTTCGACCAGATGCAAGGCCTAGAGTAATTTTGACCTTGAGCTAATTTTCAAACTAAGATTTGAAAATTTAAAAATATATTTTAATTTAAAAATATAAACGGAAATTTTATAATTATTATAACAAATTTAAAAATTTACAAAAACTTTTGAGAAATTAATTATATATTTTTTCAAAAGTCTATACATGTCTAATTAATAGATTAATTAAAAGTTTATATATATATAAGTGTGTGCGCGATTATATATATAACTGTAAAGGTTATAGTTGAATACTTGTCTTAAAAATTGTTTATAGTAAATTAAATAATTTTTCGAAAGTTATTACTACATTTATTTAAAAAATTAGTTAAAAAATTTATTTAATAAAAAATTGATTAAACTTTAATTAATAAACAAACACACACACCTATGTATATACATTGGCATATTTATTTAAAGAAAATTATAATGGTTATAGTTAAATATTCTTCTTAAATAGTTTAAGATAGACAAATTTAAATTTATAAAATTTAAATAAGACTTAACTAAATTATTAAATTAATTAAGAATTAAAATCTATTAAATATATTTTATTAATTACATAAATATAAATATAGTATTAGTTATTTAAATTATGGGTTATAAAGAAATTAAACCTATATAATTAAGCTTGTATCTGTAAAAAGAAGTGGAACTATAATAAACCCAAATTAAATTTTTAGAATATATGGTACATATACCATGATTTCAGATTTGTCTAAAACTTAGATCACGAGGGTATTTCTTAAGAAGTAATTTATTCCTTAAATCGATATCATTATAGTGTATTGTAACATCCCCTATCTTGAGGCCCGAATCTAAGCGTTATAGATGCGGCAGTCATCCATAGTATTAACTTTCGGTGACCAAATACGGTAATGTTAATGGTATCCATACTATAACGCCCCACTCCGAGTCCCACATTAACAAGGAGTATTACTGGGTAATACCATCTGCTAATGCAGAGAATAGGGCTGGTTAGGAGCGACCATCTATAGCCTTGTTTTAAATATCTATTGAATACGTCTATAAATGCTTTATATTTTTTTCTAACTCAAGTGGATCGACATATCCAATAAATACTTAATACAGAGTCATAGGTGGCTATAGGATCTATCAGAACAAAATACAACAACTTAAATGCAAAACACATTATAGAACAACAGATAGTCATATATATATATATATATAGTTGTGATGCCCCATTAATTTTAAAAATTATTTCATAACAATTTGGGGAAATCCGTGCTCGAAAATGAAGAAAAACAAAGAAAATCACTCAAATCGATATTCGAATTAAAATTCAAATTTAATTCAAAACAATTCAAAATTTGAATTTCAAATTCTCCAAAATTTGGCTAGTCTATTGGTAGACATCATGTCCTTCGAAAATGGTCAAAAATATCACAAAATACCAAGCTGTGACGCCCCATTTATTTTAAAATTATTTCTAAGCTATTTGGAAAAATCCATGCTTAAAAATGAAGAAAAACGAAGAAAATCACTCAAACCAATATTCGGATTTAAATTCAAATTCAATTCAAAATAATTCAAAATTTGAATTTCAAATCCTATAAAATTTGGCTAGTCTATTGATAGACATCATGGCCTTTCAAAATTATTAGAAACATCGCAAAATATAGCAAGAAATTAAAGTGAAACGGGCTGGAAAACTCAAGACAAAGGAGCAAAACAAGGCAGGCAAATGCTTTCCCTAAGTTGACTAGAGAACCCAAGAGTTTAAGGGAAAAAACATAAATTTCTTGTTAGACATAAAGCCGGTGTGAATAATACTATTACATCTCGGTTTACTAATATTAAGTGAGACCACGCCGCTTAGCGGAACGGGTTCTCCCTTACTATCCCTTTAAAACATATCTTTTTGCAAATCAATCTCCTACAATCATACTGATTAGAGCAAGAATTTTTTTTCATATATGCATATAAATAAGGTAATCAATGGACTATCCATCCCGAAATATAGGTTTGTTTGGCTAACTATTAACCTTTGGCCGACTCGGGCCTACCATACACAATCAATTATCTAACGTCTATTAGACACACTTCTGCGTCGACTGCCCTTTACTATCTTCTTCTAGGGTCAAACGAATATAATGGTTTTGCGAGTTCACCAATAACTTATCCTCCTTTTCTGTATACATTTCTTTCTGTGTGTAACATCATTTAAGTCTTACCTGTGACTAAGTCCTACACATTGGAGTTTTGGACTAAATTAGTTAGGGGCTATAGCTAATGTATAGGGCGCGACCCTATACCAGTCCCATCTAGTAATCAAATATCCGAGTATTTACTTAGGGTTAACTAGCCATCAAATTTTCCTTAAAAACTTTTCAAATTGATTTAACCCATTAATCATATTTAAACAAGGAAAACATACTATTTGCTTTACTCAAATCTCTTTGCCATGATATTTGCTTTACTCAAAACATTATCGATGAAAACCTTCGAAAACCTTGTTTAAAGTCTTTAAACAATCTCTTTCAAAACCTTTAAAAGTACCCCTTTCGAAACAAGTTAACTACTTTACTTTGTAACATTAGGCGAATAGGCCAAAACATACCTTTCGAAACCAATTACAAAGGACCTTTCGAAAACATTGAAAGTGTCCCTTTTGAAGTATTATAAAACCTTAGACATCCTCTTTCAAAGCATTTCAAACTTGCCTTTCGAAAGCATTAGTGAACCACCCCTTTGAAACCTTTATCATATACCTTTCAAAAACATTAGAAAACCTCCCATTCGAAATCTCCATTAGATACCTTTCGAAAGCATTTAAGTCCTTTACTTAAAACAACCCTTTCAAAAGCATTGGGTTCAAGTGAAAGCTTGTGGAATATAGTTTTGAAATCATTTAAAACCTTTCCTTCCGAAACCTTTGGGTTTAATTTTCATAATATAAAAAGGGTCTTAAAAGAACTGGGATGAAAGCAACTCTTTCGAAAGCATTTTCCGAAATAAAAGAAGTGGATGGTGCCGAAACCCATCCCTTCGAAAGCATTGGTGAAACGGCTTCCAGGTTTAAAACAAAGGGACCCTTTCGAAGGCATTGCTTCGAATGGCAGAAAGTGGCAGCAGGGGTTTCGACCTCTTCGAATGCTTCTTTCTTTAAAACAAAGGCGGCAATCTCTTTCGAAAGCACTTTTCTTTAAAACAATAGACCTATTCGAAAGCTACCTCATTCGAAAGCCTCATTTACAACCAAATTAGTCTTAAGTTTTCAAAAGCTACTTTGACCCCTTCGAAAGCCCTGTTTCGACTCAATACCTTTCGCCCAACTCCAATCCACTACATATCGAAGCTGATACCTATGAATTGGTTTCGACTTGGATGAAGGCGGCAGTATGAGGTCGAAAGGTAGCTGTTGAAAGTGGCGAAACATCGAACCTTTAAAAAAAACTTATTTTTAACCCTTTAAAGCAATTTCTTTCCAACTAACTTGCTTTATTTGTCAACATATGATTGGTTGCCAATTCTTTTCAAAATCATTTCTAAACGTGCTGCCGAATTTTAGAATTTAACATTTAAAACATTTACAAATTCCCCCTTCTCCTTTTATAAACATATAAAACATTTAAGTCCCATAACTTAAATAATTTTATATACTTATTAAAACACTTAGGAAAATTTTCCAAAAATTCCCATAAATCACTTTTAATATATTTTTTAATATATTTAAATTTCTGACCCAAAACAAACATATAATAGCCATAAATAATTTTTAAACACAATTTAACCATTTTCTTCACCATAAAATTATAATAAATCCACATTAACTCAGAGAATTATGAAACTTGAAACCTGTTACCCTGCCTTTTGGACAAGGCCGGGATGTCGACAAATTGGCTGGAAAAGATGGATATCAAAGTCGGAGATTGCTTGAAAACAAAGCTATGGTCGATACCGTCAAAATTTGACCGAGTTCCAATCAAGATGGGATCGATTTGGAATGGTGGAAAAGGCTTGGAGAAGCTATATTTCAAATTTAAGGTCAATCGGAGTTCGTATGCTCGATTTATGGATGAATCAATATTTATGGGAAATCAGTTCGCATCGATGTGGTTCGTATCGATCGACATAGGCTCGGCTATCTACTTTGGATCAATACTTTCGTATGATTAGGAATGTGCTCGATGCTTTCGTAATGATCATAATGGTTATGGATTGTTATCAGGATGGATACGGGTTTGGACTAACGCGTGCGCTTGGCATTTGGTTTGTATCGGTTAGTCTTCGTCTCGATGCATTTCGTATTTATCGAAGCTTACGATCGATACGAAGAACATAGTGTTGGATCGATACGAAGATTGTGGTGCTAGATGGATACGAAGGATCTGTACATCATATCAATGGATACCAAGGAAGTGGTCGAGATGGAACGAAGGATGTGGATCAGAACACATGAAGTTCGGATCAATGTGAAGGCTATGGCTATGGATATGGGGACCGATGGATAACTGAGGGATCGATATGAAGAGTAAAGTGGGCAAATGGATGTGAGGCAAAGGTTACTGGGTAAAGCATCACGTACCGATAAATTATTGATCGATACGAAGGACACACACTTGGGATCGGTACGAAAATGGGTACAAGGGCACAAGATCGATACGAAAGGCAGGCATTTAGGGAGTGACACAAAAGAAAGAGAAGCTGATTGATATGAAGGTGGCAACAATGGATGTAACGACCCATAAAATTTTAATAATTTTTAATAAATTAATAGGTAGAGAATAATAGTATAAATTAATAGGTAGAGAATAAAACGTATAAATTAATAGGTAGAGAATAAAACGTATAAATTAATAGGTAGAGAATGAAACGTATAAATTAATAGGTAGAGAATAAATAGTATAAATTAATAGGTAGAGAATAGTAGTATAAATTAATAGGTAGAGAATAAATAGTATAAATTAAAAGGATCTGCAACATCGTAGTTGCAAATTATGAATGTTATTGTTTATAATCATACATGTAACTCTAATGATACGATTTTAATAACAAATTCCGCGTACAAGATATGGATTACATAATAGTATTTTCTTAATATCCTTAGCTTTCAACAATAATCAATTAGCGACCTTAATCTTGATAGGATTTGAAAATCATCAACCTTCGGATAAGTCAAATGATATTCTAAATGTTAATAATAATCTTGAAAAAAAAACTTTATCAGAAGAACATTTTAAGTACACATAAATTTTTATGGGATTATGTTAATATGTATTCAGTAGACATATGCTAACAACCGCTCAAACAAGAAATAATCACTAATACACAGTGTAAATTGTAAAAAAAATCAAACTATCTATATTTATCATGCAAAAATGCAAAATCATAAAGGTTATTAGTGAAATTATGCAAATCTTAACATGTGCGTAGAGGGCACATGCTGATTTTTCCAATTTTGTGCATTGCACTAAAAATTATTGGATCCTGTTCATCGTTAATTTGCTACCATTTCACGACTTTGACCACCACCTTAATTTGTTGAATGCCACGAATGCCAAAATGATGAATGATGATGCAAGTCAGAAGAAAATGCATGCTCCTGTATGCGTTTCTTTTTTTAACATGGGTGTCTGACATGATTGATGCTAGTTAACGTTAAATGACATTAGATGCCAACAATATTATTATGCATTTTCATTATCTTAATTCTTTTATCAATTAACCTCTCCACTTTTCTTTCCAATCTGATGTATAACCTACCTATTTACTTTTCTTACCATATTTATTATTTGCTAGAATCTAGCCGTTTCATAATTCCCCTTTTCAGCATTTGATGTGTCTTCTCTAAATCTAAGCAGAAAATCTGGCTTACCCCTTTTATTCATTTACATTTTCTTCTGTTTCAAATTTCATCATGACTGACACGCAATCTTACTTTAATCACTGCGTCAATCAAGCATCCATCTATTAATTTTCATTTATTTTATATTTATTACCAACGTTATAAATTTGAAAGATCACTTGCTTCCCTTGTCTCCCTGATTTCACGTCTCTGTGCCTATCCTTTTGAGTTTCTTACTTTTATATTCTATTATTAGCCTAAACGTGCATTTTGACTGTTGCCATCCCCGTATTTATTTCTTTCCTTTTTGAAATTAAAACGTATACGTTTTACATTTATTTATTTCTAAACCATTCATTGCCTTTCCTTTAGATCAATCCATTCTCTTCTTATTTGCTTTAACTTCTCTGCTGAATCAACGCATGAACGTTGATATTTCATTTATTATTCCCTTTTATATTATATTTTTCTCTGTAGCTTTCCACTACCTCTCTCTTCATATATTTCATTGTTGCCTGCTCCTTCTTCATTTTCGAGATCCACTCCCCACCATTGCTTACTTTTCTTCCTCCCAAATTTTTCCATCGCCTACGCCAGATACTAAAAAAAAGAAATTTTTTTGCACGATGTATATACCCATCGCCCGAAGCTATCTCTGCCCCTCTTCCCTTCCCACCGTCTACAACCCTCAACCTCCACTCACGTTTCTCCTACAAGTGCCTGGTTACTTTCTTTCCTAAATAAGAAGGTATATTTATTGTTTAAAAAATTTCTTATAAACGTTCAAAAGGATTTGAGAAAAGTTTGCATTCTTTTGTACATATCTTGTTATATGTGAAAGTAAATAAGTTATGAAGCTATAAAGGTTTACTTATACAAGATTTATATATATATAAGGGTGTTATATAAATGAATTTTATATTATGCGCTAACTAAATACATTGTTATTTATATGATCCAGTTTTTGAATATATGTTTGAAACGTTTTGATTTTTATATATACAAATATTTTATTTTATACATATATTTTGTTGTATATAAAGGTTTTATAAAAAAAAAGAAAAAAAAGAAAAAAGAAAAAAAAGGAGTAAGTTAATAATGTATTATAAAGAATATTGTTTATCTGCACATATATGTGCATAAGTTTGTTTGATTTCCTGCTGGATATTTTGAAAATAAAAGTAATAAACTATAATAATTATATATATATATACATAAGTATTCATTTCAAAAGATATTATATATATGTGTGTTGATCTTTAATACATGTGTTTTATGTTAGAACATTGTTTTTTTAACTATACATATATATTATTTTAATATTGGTTCAAAATGAATATTTATTACATGGGAACGACAACCATAAAATGAATATACTATATATGTGACATTTTGAATAATTATATATTTGTATTTAACATTAATATGAAATGGAAGCGTTTTAAAGTTATATGGTTTTCATGGGTGTGCATATATATATATATATATATATATATATATATATATATATATATATATATATATTTCATTTTTAAAATGCGTGTTTTGATTTAACGTTCAATTTGAAAGAAAGTAATAAATTAATCATATAATCTTCGTTTCAATTTTATCAAGCTAATTTGATCCGTTCTCATAAATTTCTATCTATCAGCTTTTCCGCCGAAATCGTACCATCTAACTTTGCTTTGGAAGTCGTGCTTGCATTTCATAACTCAACTTCATTGTCTATCTCTCTAACCTTGAAAGGTGAGCAATCACTCATGATTTACATTCTTTTATTTATTAAATTTGATTTCAATTGAAACGACAATTGAAATATGTTGCTGTAGTTATTTAAATTGTTGTATTTATGCTATTACCTGTATCTGTTCACCTACGGGATATGACACCATATCCTATTGTTTATACTTTATTTAATTACTGATGATATATTCCTGTTGTATATTATTATCATATCCTGCTATATTTTTGTTATCTGTTATCACTCTGCAAGTTCTCTGTAGTTTAGAATTCACTATGGGTTGAAATGATACATACCCGAACAGACTTTAGAATAGGAGAATTTCATTATGGGTTGAAATGATAGACCCAAGCGATTTTCATTTAATTAAATTTGGGATTACGTATTGGAATGATATCCACCCGTATATATTTAGTGTACGGATTTAAATGATAAATCTCCGTAACACTTGACCAGATGATAAGGAATATATACAGACACCGTGGTTCATATATAAATATTTTGGAAATAAATTCTTTGTTTGGAAAGAAATATATGGTCTTAATAAATGTTAATTCTTAAATTTATATATATATAGATTTAATAATATTTAATTTAATTAAGTTTGATTTAATACATAAACTATGTTAATATTTATGTAAATTATATTTCAAATAGGTTTTTGAAATAATTGGGATAAATTAAGATGGGGAGATAAATTTGAGTTAATTAAATGGTATCTAAATAAGGATTTATTTAATTAAATCAATCTAAAAATTTTAAATGGGAAATTTTAAAAAGGTAGGATTTTATAACTGGATTTTTGATTTAAGCGATTAAATGCATATTTCACGTTTAAGTAAATTAAAGAAAATATTGATAAGGATGGAATTTAAGGTTAATTAAATAATCTTGAATCAAATGAGGAAGTATTTCAAGACTAAATAATAATGAGGTTAAATCGAGATCTATATGAAACGGTTAAATTGAACGTTTAAATTTTTAAGCCTTAAACTATATTGGAATTTAAATGGTTTAAATTTGAGATTCGGATCTGTATTTGAAATCAATATAGTTGAATTTGTTATTTAGAAACTAAATTGAATTAAAATGAAAATTTAGGTTGAACTAAATTTGAATTTATTATTTAGAAAACTAAATTGAATAAAAATTTAGTTGAAACGTTGAATACTTAAAGGTATAAAAATATTGAATATAAAGGGGTATTTTGTGATTCCAAATCCGAATTTGAGATCGATAAAATTGAAGTGGTTATTTTAGGAATTGAGTTGAATTTAAATTGATAAATTGAGATTGAATTTAATTTAAATGGGAAGGTCGGGTTGATGTTGAAACAATTTGTTAAGTTGAGGGAATTGAAAATATTTTACGGTATAAATTATTTAATATATCTAAATACTATTTTGGAAAATAGCTATATTTGAAGTGAAATGATATTTTATTTTGAGGTATAAATTAAGATGAAAGAACCATGGTGTTATAGTGTATATTTCTACCCTGTAGATAGTTCCATGGACCCTTAGAGGATGGTTATTCCAAACATCCTTTAAGTTATTTGTATTTCAGTTGATATTTCACTTGAGTTGGATTTATTGGTATAAGAATGTTAATCCTTACTCGAGTGTTTTGTGTTTTGCTTTACGCTCGGGTCAGACTGAGTGATACAACATTTGAGACTCACCTTCGAAGTTGGAGCCTTGCTTGAAGATCCAGCTATCTATCCTTTCAGTCATCATATTGATTTGTTCAGAGAAGTCATCTACGCATACTGGAGACTTCACTACATCTAAGATATTCAGTTGTATTTTATTTCTAACTCCAATGTATATAGTAGCTTCATGAACTACTATTCTTTATCTATTCCGTTGCATTATATTACTCTGTGATCTGTGATGATTTATTTACTATATATGTTAAGTTTTGCCAAATTTTAATTAACAATTCGGTATTTTGAATTATTCAAGTCGGACATGTATGGTTTTATTGTCGATTTGAATGGTCCAAAATAGCGGGTCGCTTCAGTTGGTATCAGAGCTTTGGCTCTAGGCAAAACTTAGCATATATGGTAAATTTATTAACAGAATCACTTTCGCTCGAGTTGAATCTCTTCCTTTCTGACTCGATTTCCTTTGAATTTTGGAATGTCCCTCGGTTTCAAAATTCATTCTTGTCTCTCTCTATTTATATTCTTTTGATTCTGGAGTATCCAATAACTCCACTAAATGATTTGTAAAGGGGGATGAAAACTCCTTTACAATTGGAGTCGATTCACCGAAGATTTTTGTATCCTCAGTTTAGATGCTACTATCTCATGTTATTCCAAATTCTATCTCTAGCGATCGAATGTCGATTTGCCTTAGAATTCTGCATCCATCATATTGCTAAATGCACGATTGACCCGATTAAGGTCGCCCGTGATTTATAGAAGTATATCCATCTCCTATTTTGTAATTTAATCATCTTCGATCGAGTCTATCTTCGAATCAGGATTCTATTGGTTAGAGTCTTCTAATTTAAATCTCTACCTTTGTTTTGAAATCCATTCTTAAATCACCCTTTGAAAAATCGAGTATGTTGTATTTTTGAAATTGTTTTGTACCGAAATTATTATTTTGATAACTATGATTTTATTCTATATATAAAAAAGAAATTGTTTTTGATAAGGATTATATACCTATATATAAAACAAATTAGAAATGTTATTCTATATATATAAAAGTTTTGAAAGGATTTGAATATTTGAAAACTTGTAAGAAATTGATTTATATAAAAACGATTTACAACTGAAGGGTTAAATTTGAAATTCGAGAATTGAATTTCGGTATTTTGAAATTGGATTTCAGATTTTGGAAAATATATAAAAATAATATGATTTAAAGGTATTTTTCCAAATAAGAAATGTTTCAAATGAGTTCAAATGAGTTCCAATAATTTTGAAGAAATTTCAAAAAAGTTTTCAAGAAAATAGAAGTCCTGAACTCACGTATGTTGCTGGAAAATAATTTCGGTGATGAGTGCACGCATCATCGACATTGATTTTCGAGTTTCAGAGTGGGGGAGAGGCCACTTTAATAGCTCGCTATGCGAATGATTTTGTAAAACCGTTATGATTTCAAATTCCGAAGTATAATTTGATATTTTCGAAAGATATACGTATATATTTGAAACAATTTAAAGTGAGACCGGTGTTCAGTCCTCGAGTTTCGAATTTGTTTTGGTATAACCTTATATATTGAAATTGATTTATTATTGATTTTCAACTCTTGAATTGAAAATGTGATTTCCCCTTATCATTTTGAAGGTTCGAACACTTCCAAGTCAAGGTCTAAAATTTTAAAACTAAGAAATTCGAAGAGTATAAAATGTTTGATAAAGAATATAAATTTAGTTTGAAATGTTTTGAAAAAAAATATAGTTTTGAATAATAGTTTTCAGAAAGGTAAATTGAATATTTCAACTAGAAATAGATAGTTTAAAAGTTTTAAAGGGATAATTATAAATTTGGAAACCATTTGAGTATAATTGATTTTGAGAAAATTTTTAGTTTTGAAATTAAATTGAAATTAAAAACCAGTACTCTTATGGAGATTTTGGAAATGAATTTGTTTAACTTGAATTATTTTAATTTAGAAACTGAGATAATTTTCTAAACCTATTATTTTGGGAACTTTGAAATTTAGATACTTAATTTGGAAGAAAATTTGGTGAAATCATATATGATTTGGAAACTGAATGGATATTGAATGATTTGAAATTGAGAACCTTATATTATTAAGCACTTGATTTGGGAGTGGTCGAACTAAAATAAATTGGATTTGTAAAAGTATGAAATTTATTTGAAATCCATTGATTTGAAGGTACTCAATTTGGAAAGCTATTTTATATAATCGAAGTCTATATAAGTATGATTTGATCTACTATTGATTTGGAAAGTATTCGATTTGGCAAAAAGGGAATCCTATATATAATGGACTTTATATACGTATGATATTTGAAAATTATTTGAAAAGGTACTATATGATATATATTTTCGAAGTAAAGATATGGAAAGTTCCTTCTGCTTGATATCCGCTTTGTGGCCACATCTTGGATTCATTCTATCGATATTATTCTTTCTGATTTTTGGTTTTCCGAATGTAATACTCGAGTGTTGCCACCGTGGCGTAACCCATGGTTTTTTTTTCTCTCGTGAATGCATAGCGCAATTTCCTGGCTGAGTCTTGCCTAGGGGTACGGATTGTTTCCTGCGGGATCCAGGCGTAACCATTGTGTATCCTGCAATCTGTGTAGGTCGTGAATAGTAGCGCAAGTGCCTGGCTGAGTCTTGCCAAGGGGTACGGATTGTTTCCTGGGGGATCCAGGCGTAACCATTGTGTATCCTGGACTCTACTAGTCATCATGGCGTAACTCGCAGAGCTGAGAAAGCTTACGGATATGGATTGTTTCCTGGGAGATCCACGCGTAACCATTGTGTATCTGCGAACCATGGTCGGACAAAGGTTTTGGTTTGGTTGTTTTGTTTGGATTGTACTTTCCATATCTGTTTTTTTTTTTTAAATTTCAAGTATTTCCACTGGGTGTTGAAACGGGTCTACCAAGTACTTGAAGAATTCTAGCTTTGCGCCTGATCAACGCATGGCCAGAGTCTGCAAGAACGAGGATAAACTTATTGAAACATCGAGTTATAAAAGTATTTTTGAAAGAAAGATTTATTTCGATATAAAGGTATTTTATTACAAAAGTATTTTTCAACAAAGAAATTTTGTGTTAATATTTGAAATTGAAACTCTTATGGTTTGAAATTTACGATTCATGCCCGATTCTATTCTTTAAATCTACCTTATCTTCTCAGCTTTCTTTGTTCACCTTGATTCTGTTTTTCCGAATCTACCTTCTTTCCTTTTTGAATATAATCTTTTAAAGATTTCTTATCTGTATACTACATTGGTTAATAGAAAATTTTAGTGGTATAAATACTTTTGAAGTTATTAATTAAATAAAACATATTTAAAGAAAATGATTATTAATTTATTGATAATATTTGAAAAGTATCTTGAGATAAATTAAAAATTTCATGAGTTATGAATTTAATGTTTTCAAATAGCTTCTTTAAATATAACTAATGATGTAAATAATTATTTTAAAATAGTTTTCATATACTTATAAAGGTGTTATTTAAAATATAAATGGTATTTATAAAGGAAGCAAGAAGTTTTACAAATGGGTTTTGAAAAGTATGAATATCTCAAGTAAAATTTATATAGTTAAATCAATTATTTACCCCTGACTTTCAATCTACTTTTATTTCTGGTTGTTCTATTCTCCTACCTCCTTCCTTTTCGGGGAGGAAAAGTTTTGAGTGGGGGAGAGTGTAACGACCCATAAAATTTTAATAATTTTTAATAAACTAATAGGTAGAGAATAAAACGTATAAATTAATAGGTAGAGAATAAAACGTATAAATTAATAGGTAGAGAATAAAACGTATAAATTAATAGGTAGAGAATGAAACGTATAAATTAATAGGTAGAGAATAAATAGTATAAATTTATAGGTAGAGAATAATATTATAAATTAATAGGTAGAGAATAAATAGTATAAATTAAAAGGATCCGCAACATCGTAGTTGTAAATTATGAATGTTATTGTTTATAATCATACATGTAACTCTAATGATACGATTTTAATAACAAATTCCGTGTACAAGATATGGATTACATAATAGTATTTTCTTAATATCCTTAGCTTTCAACAATAATCAATTAGCGACCTTAATCTTAATAGGATTTGAAAATCATCAACCTTCGGATAAGTCAAATGATATTCTAAATGTTAATAATAATCTTGAGAGAGAAAAAACTTTATCAGAAGAACATTTTTAGTACACATAAATTTTTATGGGATTATGTTAATATGTATTCAGTAGGCATATGCTAACAACCACTCAAACAAGAAATAATCACTAATACACAGTGTAAATTGTTAAAAAATCAAACTATCTATATTTATCACGCAAAAATGCAAAATCATAAAGGTTATTAGTGAAATTATGCAAATCTTAACATGTGCGTAGAGGGCACATGCTGATTTTTCCAATTTTGTGCATTGCACTAAGAATTATTGGATCCTATTCATCGTTAATTTGCTACCATTTCACGACTTTGACCACCACCTTAATTTGTTGAATGCCACGAATGCCAAAATGATGAATGATGTTGCAAGTCAGAAGAAAATGCATGCTCCTATATGAGTTTCTTTTTTTAACATGGGTGTCTGACATGATTGATGCTAGTTAACGTTAAATGACATTAGATGCCAACAATAGTATTATGCATTTTCATTATCTTAATTCTTTTATCAATTAACCTCTCCACTTTTCTTTCCAATCTGATTTATAACCTGCCTATTTACTTTTCTTACCATATTTATTATTTTCTAGAATCTAGCTGTTTCATAATTCCCTTTTTCAGCATTTGATGTGTCTTCTCTAAATCTAAGCGGAAAATCTGGCTTACCCCTTTTATTCATTTACATTTTCTTCTGTTTCAAATTTCATCGTGACTGACACGCAACCTTACTTTAATCACTGCATCAATCAAGCATCCATCTATTAATTTTCATTTATTTTATATTTATTGCCAACGTTATAAATTTGAAAGATCACTTGATTCCCTTGTCTCCCTGATTTCACGTCTCTGTGCCAATCCTTTTGAGTTTCTTACTTTTATATTCTATTATTAGCCTAAACGTGCATTTTGACTGTTGCCATCCCCGTATTTATTTCTTTCCTTTTTGAAATTAAAACGTATACGTTTTACATTTATTTATTTCTAAACCATTCATTGCCTTTCCTTTAGATCAATCCATTCTCTTCTTATTTGCTTTAACTTCTCTGCTGAATCAACGCATGAACGTTGATATTTCATTTATTATTCCCTTTTATATTATATTTTTCTCTGTAGCTTTCCACTACCTCTCTCTTCATATATTTCATTGTTGTCTGCTCCTTCTTCATTTTCGAGATCCACTCCCCACCATTGCCTACGTTTCCTCCTCCTAAATTTTTCCATGGCCTACACCAGATATATATAAAAAAAAAATTTGCACGACGTATATACCCATTGCCTGAAGCTATCTCTGCCCCTCTTCCCTTCCCACCGTCTACAACCCTCAACCTCCACTCACGTTTCTCCTACAAGTGCCTGCTTACTTTCTTTCCTAAATAAGAAGGTATATTTATTGTTTAAAAATTTTCTTATAAACGTTCAAAAGGATTTGAGAAAAGTTTGCATTCTTTTGTACAGATCTTGTTATATGTGAAAGTAAATAAGTTATGAAGCTATAAAGGTTTACTTATACAAGATTTATATATATATATAAGAGTGTTATATAAATGAATTTTATACTATGCGTTAACTAAATACACTGTTATTTATATGATCCAGTTTTTGAATATATGTTTGAAACGTTTTGATTTTTATAGATACAAATATTTTATTTTATACATATATTTTGTTATATATAAAGGTTTTATAAAAAATTTATAAAAAAAAGGAGTAAGTTAACAATGTATTATAAAGAATATTGTTTATCTGCACATATATGTGCATAAGTTTGTTTGATTTCCTGCTGGATATTTTGAAAAGGAGAGTAATAAACTATAATAATTATATATATACATAAGTATTCATTTCCAAAGATATTATATATATATATATGTGTGTTGATCTTTAATATATGTGTTTTATGTTAGAACATTGATTTTCTTAACTATACATATATATTATTTTAATATTGGTTCAAAATGAATATTTATTACATGGGAACGACAACCATAAAATGAATATACTACATATGTGACATTTTGAATAATTATATATTTGTATTTAACATTAATATGAAATGGAAGCGTTTTAAAGTTATATGGTTTTCATGGGTGTGCATATATATATATATATATATATATATATATATATATATATATATATATATATATTTCATTTTTAACATGCGTGTTTTGATTTAACGTTCATTTTGAAAGAAAGTAATAAATTAATCATATAATCTTCGTTTCAATTTTATCAAGCTAATTTGATCCGTTCTCATAAATTTCTATCTATCAGCTTTTCCGTCGAAATCGTACCATCTAACTTTGCTTTGGAAGTCGTGCTTGCATTTCATAACTCAACTTCATTGTCTATCTATCTAACCTTGAAAGGTGAGCAATCACTCACGATTTACATTCTTTTATTTATTAAATTTGATTTCAATTGAAACGACAATTGAAATATGTTGCTGTAGTTATTTAAATTGTTGTATTTATGCTATTACCTGTATCTGTTCACCTACTGGATATGACACCATATCCTATTGTTTATACTTTATTTAATTACTGATGATATATTCCTGTTGTATATTATTATCATATCCTGCTATATTATTGTTATCTGTTATCACTCTGCAAGTTCCCTGTAGTTTAAAATTCACTATGGGTTGAAATGATACATACCCGAACAGACTTTAGAATAGGAGAATTTCGTTATGGGCTGAAATGATTGACCCAAGCGATTTTCATTTAATTAGATTTGGGATTACGGATTGGAATGATATCCACCCATATATATTTAGTGTACGGATTCAAATGATAAATATCTGTAACACTCGACCAGATGACAAGGAATATATACAGACACCGTGGTTCATATATAAATATTTTGGAAATAAATTCTTTGTTTGGAAAGAAATATATGGTCTTAATAAATGTTAATTCTTAAATTTCTATATATATATATATAGATTTAATAATATTTAATTTAATTAAGTTTGATTTAATACATAAACTATGTTAATATTTATGTAAATTATATTTCAAATAGATTTTTGAAATAATTGGGATAAATTAAGATGGGGAGATAAATTTGAGTTTGTTAAATGGTATCTAAATAAGGATTCATTTAATTAAATCAATCTAAAATTTTTAAATGGGAAATTTTAAAAAGGTAGGATTTTATAACTGGATTTTTGATTTAAGCGATTAAATGCATATTTCATGTTTAAGTAAATTAAAGAAAATATTGAGAAGAATGGAATTTAAGGTTAATTAAATAATCTTGAATCATATGAGGAAGTATTTCAAGACTAAATAATAATGAGGTTAAATCGAGATCTATATGAAACGGTTAAATTGAACATTTAAATTTTTAAGCCTTAAACTATATTGGAATTTAAATGGTTTAAATTTGAGATTCGGATCTGTATTTGAAATCAATATAGTTGAATTTGTTATTTAGAAACTAAATTGAATTAAAATGAAAATTTAGGTTGAAATAAATTTGAATTTATTATTTAGAAAACTAAATTGAATAAAAATTTAGTTGAAACGTTGAATACTTAAAGGTTTAAAAATATTGAATATAAAGGGGTATTTTGCGATTACAAATCCGAATTTGAGATCGATAAAATTGAAGTGGTTATTTTAGGAATTGAGTTGAATTTAAATTGATAAATTGAGATTGAATTTAATTTAAATGGGAAGGTCGGGTTGATGTTGAAACAATTTGTTAAGTTGAGGGAATTGAAAATATTTTACGGTATAAATTATTTAATATATCTAAATACTATTTTGGAAAATAGCTATATTTGAAGTGAAATGATATTTGATTTTGAGGTATAAATTAAGATGAAAGAACCACGGTGTCATAGTGTATATTTCTACCCTGTAGATAGTTCCATGGACCCTTAGAGGATGGTTATTCCAAACATCCTTTAAGTTTATTGTATTTCAGTTGATATTTCACTTGAGTTGGATTTATTGGTATAAGAATGTTAATCCTGACTCGAGTGTTTTGTGTTTTGCTTTACGCTCGGGTCAGACTGAGTGATACAGCATTTGAGACTCACCTTCGAAGTTGGAGCCTTGCTTGAAGATCCAGCTATCTATCCTTTTAGTCATCCTGTTGATTTGTTCAGAGAAGTCATCTGCGCATACTGGAGATTTCACTACATCTAAGATATTCAGTTGTATTTTATTTCTAACTCCAATGTATATAGTAGCTTCATGAAACTACTATTCTTTATCTATTCCGCTGCATTATATTACTCTGTGTCTGTGATCTGTGATGATTTATTTACTATATATGTTAAGTTTTGCCAAATTTTAATTAACAATTCGGTATTTTTAATTATTTAAGTCGGACATGTATGGTTTTATTGTCGATTTGAATGGTCCAAAATAGCGGGTCGCTTCAATGGATAGATACGAAAAAGGGAACGGGTTGAAGGATATGAAACCCATGGATACGAAGCTTCCATCCTACTCGCAAACGACACTTGCGTCGATCATAACTCAACCTCTACAGGTCCAAATGCTATGAAATTTTCAAAGGAGCTTCCTGATGCACTTGAGAACACTACAAGAAATTTGATTTTTAGTAGCGCTCAAAAAACGCTACAAAAAGTTTTGGTGGCGTTTAGATAAACGCCGCTAGAAAACATGCGACTAAGAATCCATGATTTTTTGTTGCATTTATTTTAACGCCACTATAAATGAATTTTTGGCAGCGTTTTTTAAATGTTACTAAAGATCCTTTTTACAGCGTTTAAGAAACGCCACCGAAATGGTGCCGTTTACTATCTTATTTTCTTGTTGCACTTATTATTATTTTTTGCAGCGTTTTTTGAACGCCACGGAGATTATCTGAGTTACTATAATTGCTGATTTTATAGCGCTTTTTAAACGCTACAAAAAAATATTTTTGGTGGCCTTTTTTTCCGCCACCGTATGTTTCGATTTTATTGCCTGCTGTTTCACGACTACATCTGATTTCGCCTCCAATTCAAGTACATTAAAACTTATACAATAACGTAATATATAAACACATACACATTCAAAAATAACACATTCAATGAACCACAATAACACAAACAAAAGCAATTACATAATCATCACTATATCATAACATTAGTGTCAAGACAAAAGGTTAACCATACGTTTACACAACCAAACTACTATAAACAGTTTCATAATAGTACATGCATCTAAAGTAGTGCGGCTACCATACGTACTAGTTTCATAATAGTTTCATAACAGTTTTAATCAACCTAACTACATACATGTGCTGCTACCATACCAAAAACCAGTGTTGCTGCTTGAATTTTCACAAACGTTTATCTACCTGTAAACAATAATAATCATGTTACTAAATATTTGTGAGGTGAAGTTATCAAAGATCAAAAATGGACAAATATAGAAGTCCATAGACTATAATACTTCAAACAAATATGCCTCTGCGTATTAACCACTGATGTGAGCACATTGTAATCGTCCAACAATTAAATATCCTAAAGTAATGAAGGTAATGAATTTTAAGTTCCTAACAAAGGTAACTTCCTAACAGTAGTATTGCTTTCAATTTTCAAAGAATACGTAATGAACTGTATAATACTTACCTGTTGAATTTTAAGTTTTCTATATACAAACAGCAAGCAACAGTGTTGTATCCTAAATATCCTTGCTTAAAAATCAGCCAAATTAACACATTATACTCGCTAAATGTAGTTCATTTGGTTTATAGACCTAACCTGAGTTCATTTTCTTGCTTCAAAGAAATGAGGAAGGAAGCAAGTGGACACTGGAAAGAATACACTCAAAACGAATTTGCAAAATTTTCGTCCTTCTGCCAAATCTACTTCCAGTAAAGCATCGCTCACTTCAAACGTGTACACTTCTGTGCATTTTGCAAAATTCAAACCAAAACTGCCCTAAATCAGCTACTCGCTCTCAGTAAACTTCAACAAGTACATTTCCACACATGCAAGCAAATAAATCTTTCTAAATTTACCAAGTTAGCAGCTAAATCCTTTAGTAAATACCTTATTCCCAAATACAAGAAACTCACTTACCATACAATGATTCAAGACCACAATAATTCAGTACCTGCAAACTCATATACTTTCACCTTTTGAAGATGTCACCCAACCAGCCACATCATGAAATCCTTCACCAAAACATTCAACAAGAAACACCTCAAGCAAAAGGATAAGCAAGTAAACCGGTATGTGGTTTACACTGGTTGCAAAATAGTAACGAGTACCTTGAACTGTAAGAACAACAACATATATACAATGAAAAAGATTTTTTAATATTTGGAACAATAATCCATCAGGAAATATAAAACTGTAACATTATCCAGGTCTACCATACGGAATATTCAAATGTGGAGTACTTGCAGTACTTATATACAACTACCAATTTGTAAGCAATCACTGGCTCTGTATCATGTTACTGCGGTACTACAGTTCAGTGACAGCATGTCATCGTACAACACAGCTTCACTTCGTTATCACAAAATTGCATTCATAATACACCAGTTTACCGAGATTAGTTTAAATACCATACACTATCGACCGGTTGCCGGTTGGTGTTCTCCAAGAAAACAAATTACATGTCTGACAACCATGACTATTTGTTTATGTATGTAAGATGACCATCGTTTGTTCGCAGTCAATGTATCTACTACTTGCATTTTCTACCAACTACTTATACCACTCAGTTTAACTACTCTACCATAAAGTCGTACATTTACGCTCCACCTTCTTTTACATATAAACCCAAAGTTGTACAGAAAATGATGTAATCTACAACCCGATACCCTTTTTCCCAACTACATAGTAATTCTAATTTTATACAGAATGATTAAAGAGTGATAGTTGTTCTAGCAGAAAATGGAACTAATACCTCAGATTTGTTGTATCAAATTACATATTGCTCTTTTGATCAACAAAGTGTATTGAACAAACAAGCAGACACTTGACTTGGTTTAGAACCATCTCGAGTTGAGGAAGACTCAGTAAACAGTTCATAAAATCTTACGACAACTTGCCAAAAAGAGGACAACGAAAAGGTAGAAGTCGGTATCTAACATAGCATCCATCACAAATCAACGGGAGTTGGTTATATAAAATGAGCATTATCTTATTGTTGAACAAATAGTGGTAAACAAAATGGTTGCATTGACAGATGTTAAATGCGTTGTAAGTAAGAGCTCACACTGTGGTTCAAGTTCACTTTACGAATAAACTACTTAATTCAGAGGAAAAAAAACCGTTGATAACCCACCACCATAGCACCACATTAACCTTCCCCTTCACCCCTGATCACGTCCCTGCCTGTCATCACCACTGACATCAGAAAAACCAAAACCATATTTCAACACTACATACACTTGATGTTGCTACCACTGCATCTGTGTCATTGCCTCATCCTTCTCTGTCACATAAAAGTAACAGTAACTTATTTATGCTAAATGCATGTTCTTTAACAATCAAGTCTTTAACAAATGGAATAATATTTGTAGTCCCTAAAAATCATGAGCTGTAAAATATATAAACAGATAACACCAGTATATCAAACCTGGTTGACATATGGTGTATAATATTAGTTGTGTAAAAATGTATAATACATGTATAATATGGCTTAAAATCTTAGACTAGTTAAGTATGTTGCTCATTACCAGGCCTTTGTGTGTCAGTTAAAATTTTGAGATAGAAAGCTGAATTATATCGGGTTTTTAAAGGTTTTTATCAGTTTGAGCACATCAGTTTAATATGGTTTGAACTGGTTTTGTGCACATGGGAGGTTCGACAAAAGGAATACAATTTGGCACATCGATCCTTTATTCAATCCCACCCCTCGTCCTTATCTAAATTCATAAATTCAAAAGAAATAAATCATGGACCGAACTAAAACTATGATGGTTAAACTCTATGGTTTCGCACCCACACTTTTCTAACGTGTGTATATATACATACATATGATCCCCACAACACTGAACTTTTGAGCTGACAACATGGAGATCATAATAAAAAACAGATAACAAATGACATCTATATTGGGATATGACTACGACTGATACATGCTTGACCAAAAAAGGCATCTGGCTGAATCATACTCATATTTAGTGAACAGATAAGATTAAAGCATAACTTCATCATGGTTATTATAAAAAAAGGTATAAATATATAAATTAAATATACCATCACTATGCTGCTTCTTTATAGGTGTTCACAGCTTATACATAAACAAGCCCTTTTCTACTTTTTCTCATCACTAATTTTGCTTTAACAAAGCGTGGTGAGGGCTAGCTAGGTCAGGGTAAGATGGGCTACATAGCAGTAAGTATCAACTATAAGTATGCATTACCTAATAATTCCACTTCTTTTTTCTTCTTTTAAAGATTTGATTCCACCGTGAATAAATTAAATGAACGCATATGGAGAACGCCTTTCATTATTATTGTCTATAGGAACAAGGAATATAAATGCAGGCGCACTTGAGAATTGAGGGCCTACGCGACGGAGTCATATGATCCTGCACCAAACAAATTTGATTATGTAGGGTAGTTTAACGCATTGATTATTGTAACTATGTAGGGTAACCAGATCAATATACTCTTACTTAATTATTACTCATTTATTTTACAATACAAAGCTCATACGTACCCGTTGGTTGCAATTAATTCCTACAAATAACACAAAGCAATAATTTTTAACAAGCAATGTTAATAGATAAGATGCGCTGAAGCTCAGAAAGTTTAAAATAAATGTCAGAGTTGCCCACACTGGCAACAAAGATAACAATAAGGCAGCGTTGGCAGCCATATTTTGACCCGTTCCCATTGTGGACGCGTCCGACACATCCGACGTCTCAACGGTGTTAGTGCTGTTCCTAACTCCGTTGTAAGGATGGCGAAAGAAGGTACGTTAGTCGTGCGACGCATTGGATGTGTTCCAACGGTTAACATCAACGGTCATTGGTTTTTTTCTGTTCTCATCCTACCAATCAAATACTTCGTTCAAATATTCCTTACAGATTAGCCTTAAGTTACCGCAGTTAACATCTAGAATAATGGAAAAGATCCTTTAATTTGGTTGATGCCAAACAGGTTGATAAGGATCAAGTAATACATGTTGTGTAAGACCATAAGAAATTATCAGAACATTAGAGACAACGGAACTAAACCTTCTTACAGATCACAAGAAACTAAATACCTTTTTTAGTGTAGAAATCAGAATATCTAGTGTACAATGTAACATATAATGGTGGACTTAGGAAAATTTTGCTGAAGCCAAACATCAACGAAATGAATGCAATTAAAATAAACCTTTGTTGTTCCTAGCTATATAATTTTAAATAATTATGCAGCACTAATAAGAATGATAAATGGACGATCTTGGATATTTCACTAAAAAAAGTTCAAGAAACAAAAAAAACATACTTACATGTCCATGCAGTGTACTTTGAGCATTTTCAACAATCACAGCAACCTGCCTTGCTAAATCTGTAGATAGATGCAAGCAGTTCTTTCGGTAATGCTTTAGTTTCAAAATGTTCGTCTGCCATAACATAAGAAACCATCCTCTGTCATACAACTTGCATACTTCAACCCATCCATTGTTACAACCTTTCAATTTCTGCATTTCAATGCCTTTCCATACCTCATCAACATACCCATCACAATGCACATCACAGTTTCTATGCAACCAGTTTCTATGCACATTTCCTAATGCACATTCCCAGGCCTACCACCTCTGCCCACATACCAAAGCTTCATGTCACAAAAACATATCACTACCATAATCACTATTAAATCATCCCCTGCTTACCATCTCTGCCCACATGCATCGGTATTCATTACAACAACAACCTCCTTGCTGCTGCTACAAGCCTACTGCCTGCACTTCTTACTGTCTGTAACCATCGTTCCAACTCTTCCACCATAGTCATCAGCATACACCTAACTCAAATATCCCCTGCATCACCTGCATACAACTTGCAGTTGTACATCCCCTGCATCACCAGTAACAAGCACCCTGCATCACCAGTAACAAGCATCATCAAATAACAATACCCTTCAACCAACCCTGAACCAACTGCACATCAGTGCTACACCCCTGCCCATCAACTTGAACTACAAACCATCAACCACAACACAATATACAGAAACAGGAACCTACCCCTGCCCATCAAGTTAAACTCTATAGCAAAGTGGTAAGAAAAGATCCCTCTGTAAACCACCTTCATAAAGATTATCTGGAGCACGATTTGAAGTGGAAACTAGAACCTATGACACCAAAAAAATATAATGTATAACACAATTTTGCTATGGATATTATCAATGTCAGATTATTTGCAAGGCCAAGTTATTTACGTACAACTCCTTTGCTGAAAAGATGTCCAAAAAGCCGATTTAATATCAAAGCATCTGCAACATCATTTACCTACAAAATTAAAAATATTCATCAAGTACAAAATGTTTAACATCAAGGGCATCTGGTATGTAAAAAAATGAAGAACAAGTATACAAAAACAGGAACCTACCCCTGAATTTTGTAACATACCATGAATTCATCGATATATAAAAGACTAGACTCATCTGTTATTTCAGATGCAACTAAATCAAGCGGATCAGCTACCCCTTTATGCATCTGCACTTGAATACCATGTCTAAGTAAAAGTACAAATACAGTGTTTGCACATCCTGCTAGTAGACTAAAAAAATATGAGGTGTACGAGAGTTCATGTTATGCACACAGATAATAAGGGAAGAAAAGACTGTAAAAGATACATGCAACCAGCTGTGGACACACAAAATGAAATCATGGAAATGTATTCTTTTCTTCCTCCAATTATATGACCTGCGAAACAAAATGTAGGAAAACAGCAAATAAGATATACAAACTTGACTAGTTATACGCACAGCTGGAGCACTTGAAAACTAAATAAAAGGTCGATTCTAAAGTAAGAAAATGAGATAAGCAAAATACATGAGAAGTGACAATTAAATATCACACAAATGACGAAAATTTGTTGCACATGAACTTAGTAACGAAACAGCTGTAATTCTTATCCTATTGTCAGCTTACTAATGACTGATTTGTTAAATTCAAACTGCAAATTATTTCCAATGGCCCTCATACCAAGATAAAAAATATAATGGTAAGGTGAAGTCCTTTAACTCAGAGCTGACCATAAAATAAAGGTAAAAACAACAAGTCATTGTAGTAATAGCGGCTTTCACTCACAGTTGATCATAAAATAAATCCATAAGCATTGTTTTCCCAGTGCCTACTCCTCCATAAAGGTAAAGTCTTTTAACTAGGGAATAAGAAGGAGATTGTGAAAACAATCGGGACCATAACCATCTACTCCTGTAATATATAAAAAAAGAATGAAATGTGGCTTCAATTTAGCTATAGAAACAATTTCACCAAATATCAGCTTGTGCTTACAAATATTAAATACCTTCCCAATTTTTCAGATGCAGTATATCTGTCCAATTGACATGCCTTCTCATTCTCAACTAGCTGGTCATATAATGATTGCAACAATTTAGTAGTACCTACCTAATAACCACATTACTTAATCATACTGACTATTGGAATATTGCAGAATTATGTTTACCAAAAACCATGTACAGTGTCAATATGATCTTAAATTTCATGCCAATGCATTCATACGTCATAACCATTAAATTTGAGTCTCAACAAATTCGACAAAATTTACCCACAAAACATGTATAGAGTAGGAAACACTGAGATACTATTCATAGGTTCAGTTTACCGTTCATTAGAGTTGTATAACATTTTCTAGAATGTCGTCTTCTTCCAAATATTACACTTCATTTCAATGTCAACGGATATTTCTACCATAACAAATAATTATAGACTTAATTGAACATTATAAAACGTAATCAATCCCCTTTTAAGTTGTTGGATTCTCTGGTACAGTTAGAAACACAGCATAACATATAGAGTAGGAGATCCTATGGCAGTATGTTTTTTATTGTGTTATAAAATACGACTAAAAGTTAATTCAATTAGTTTGGATTTCAAACCTGAAAAATATCCTCCATGTGCTACTAAACATGCATTGAAGAACAATGTAAGACACGGAACTAAAAAAGTGAACAACATTGTTAAGTGCAAAGTAAATGATAGTTACTTACCCAGCAAAATGAGAAAAAACACAGAGAACAAAATATTTTCTATTATTTATAAACTTGAAACACTTTTGCTCAAATATTTTCCATCAGAAGAAAACATCGGCATAGTCATTATCATATTCATGTATCAAGAGCTGGAAACTTACTCGTTTTCACCAAAGTGCTTGTTAATCCTGCTGCAGCACGAAAGAGCTGGAAACTTATCAAAAGCTGGATGTGTTTATCTGAATTTTACACGTAATGAGTTTAAAAATAGATGAGTCATGACTGATTAAAATCCAAATCCATGGTACGTTTTCTAATACACGCAATGAATTCAACAACGAATTCAACAATACAGATCGTTCGGGTAGAGATTAGAAGTAAATAAAGAAGAAGGAAGCTCGAGTAGAGATTACTATGGTAAATACGGATCATTGGAGATTCTTTCGAATGGAAATCAAAGGCAGCCTTGTTGCTTCTAGAAGTCGGCTTCTTATCAAGGATTAGAACAGCTGAGCGTTACAAAGTTGGATTGGAGAACGAATTTGATTTAGGGTTTCTTATTTTGGGTGAAAGAATTGATTTTTTTAAGGAGCACAGGAATAACAAGACGGTAATCTTTTGGTTACGTTTATTTGGGCAAACGCGGGATTTTTTTTATAAAGGCGGGAACCGAAATATTTTTTGTTGCATTTATATAATAAGGGGAAAAATATTATTAGTTGCATTTACATTAAAACGCCACCTATTTTTGCAACAAAAAGCTGATTTTCTTGTAGTGGAACCTCCATGATCGATCTCAGCTTGATTGGACCACTTTTGGATTGATATGAATTGAACATGCATCGATCCAAAATCACTATGGATCAATGTGGCGGGCCCACCTCGCAAGAGAAGAGGTATTCCAGGTTTTGAGGCGGATATTTTCGGGTCTAAACCTATAAATAGGAGTCCTATGGCAACTAAAAAGGAGAGCTTCTACTTCTCTTACGCGGAAACTCTGCCATTTTTGTTTACTGATTTCAAAGGCTTGTAATTGTAAAACAAAATGAATAAAAGGATCGATTCAAAGTGGACGTAGGCCAGATTGCCGAACCACTATAAACCTTGTGTTCTTTCTGCTTTCTTCTATTTTAATTTTTCTGTTTCTTCATTTTCATTCTCTACTTTATCTAGATCTAAGATCTGTGCATGAATATTGTGGATTTATGTGCTAACACTTGTACTTTTACGACTTTCGGGGTTTGTAACCAACTTTGGCGCAAACACTTTGGTGCTTTCACTGAGAAGGACTAGCCCCTGCTACATCGGATTTGGAGTTCAGATTTGGAGAGCTTAGGGATCAGATCTACAAAGGAACCCTGACAAAGAAATCAACAAGAAGACATAGAGCGGAAAGGATTCGGCACGAAGGGAGTCAGGAGACTACCTCAAGGGAAAATCAGGCCACAGTTTTCATCACCAGAGATGAGATGGAGTTGATGATGGGAGCTATGCAGGAAGAATAGCTGAAAAAGCAGGGGGACATGATGCAAAACCTTCTCAGACAATTTGGACAGGTAGGAACAGTTGGAGCTTTAGGAGTTCAAATCCACGGAGCTGGAACAGAAGGACCTAACATGCAAGTAGATGGAGTAGCTCCACAGGGCGCAGCCCCCAATTAGCACAAAACAACCAATAGGGATGGATCCAGACTCGGGGGCACACCACCATGCCATGATAGACCAATTCATGGAGGGATTCGTGACACCGCATAACATGATGCCAGTAGGAGCACAAGAATACGTGATGAAGAGTACATACCTGAATTCCCTCGGGGACTCGAGGGGTAACCCTTGGTGGACAACACTAGATTAGCTGAGATTATCAGACGAACTATGCGTGGAGGTTTAGCAAACAAAGATATGGAAGGAGTAAATAGGAGTCCATTTAGCCATGACATCAGAATGGATCGGAATCCACCAGAGTTCAAGCTACCTACTCTGGTGGTATACAACGGCAAGGCTGATCCGACCGATCACTTGATGAGGTAAACGAGACAATGGAAGTGCTGGGGGCATCGTAGGAAGTTATGGCCCGATGTTTGCCTCTGTACTTGATGGATATAGCTGCTATGTGGTTTCGGCAGTTGGAAGATGGATCTATTAGGACACGGATGGAATTGGTGGATAGGTTTTTGAAGCAGTTTCGGGTTCATATCAAAAGACCGAAGAACGTAATGATGCTAACGTCAGTGAGGCAAAGGACAAGAGAATCACTTAGGGCTTTCTTAACTCGGTTCTTGCAGCAGTTGCTTCGGTGGATCGGCTGGATCCATCATGGTCTTGATGGCGGTAGTGTTAGGAGTCAAGGATAACTCATATTTCAAGGTAGCATTGATACGAGATCCTCCAGTGGATCTCGGGGAGTTCATTCATGAGGCCGAAAGATTTCTTCGACAGGAAGATGCATATTCAGAAGTGAAGTTGAAGGAAGTAAACGTGGCTGAGGATGGAGAACCATCCGGTGGAAGCTCGGGCAAGGATAAGGATAAAGGAAAATGAAGTTGGATTACAACTCTGGCCAGACAAGGAAACGCTAGGGAGAATCGAAATTCTCCACTTACACATGATTGAATGAAATAATTGAGCAGATATACAAGGAAACTCGGGATCTCCTTCCTTACCGAAGGCCGACAAGGAGGGAACCCATGGAACGTGAGAGGACATCAGGAAGGCACTATCTCTTTCATGATCTGGATGGGCATACCAACAGCTGTAGGCATCTAAAGGATATAATCGAGGAGCATGTAAGGAGTGGTCAGTTACGGCAATATGTTAGAACTCGGAATGCGGTGGAGGAACAGGAGTAGCCACCGTCTACCTCAAACGACGATGTCATGAGGCTCAGGAATGATGGTCGATTGGTTATCAACTGACAGGGATGATATGGAATAAGTAGCAAACTTTGAGCAAACGGCCAAGTCACTTACTCATGTACAGGGACGGAGATAGCCTCTAAGCATGCTCTGAGATGATGATATACCGCGACGCTTTAGTTTGTGAAATCTGCTTTTTCTTTTTTGGTTTAGACATTTGCTCTTTCTAGTTTGATTTCAGAGTTTGGTATGAACTCCTGGTTTTGTTTGTTTTCTGGTTTGGACTTTGGTTTGGATGCTTGTTTTCTGGTTTGGATATTGGTTTGGATTTATGATATGGATTTTTGGTTTTCTAATTTAATCTGGATTTTAGATCCGGTTTTGATTGGATTTTTATCTGGTTTTTGGTAAATGGTCGCCAGGTATGGACTATGCTTGGTAAGGGGTAAGTCGCTTTGTCCGAATATGACGAATCGGCTTATTCAGGTCGTCGACTATGGACTATGCCCGGAAAGGGTCCGGAGAGACCAGGATTCATCCTAGGACTTAAGCCCTATATTATTGGTTACTATTTCAGATTGTCGGGTATGGACTATACTCGGCAAGGGTCTGGAGCGACTAGGATTCGGCTTAGGACTTAAGCCATGGCATTACGCAACGTTCAGGGACACTGAACCAGGGACACCATGGCATTATTTGACATAGGTCATCAGGTGCAGGTTGCGCTTGGCAAGAACCCGGAGAGATAACGGATTTGGATATTGGCTATGAACAGCTAAGGATTTGTGCATGGACCCGGAGCGGTCCTGGATTTGGATATTGACCCAAAGAGGTCATGGATGTGGTTATTGGTGATTGGATATGAATATATTAGAACTTGGTTGTCTTGTTTGGATTGATGTGGAATTGGATGAGGATTTGGTTACTGGATTTTGAATCGGATATCGACTCGGAGCGGTCGCGGATTTGGAGAAGGATATGGCTATAACACTCGAATAGGATAGCTTGGTAATGGGTTGGATTATGAATCGGATGGTATGGCTATGGATGGAATATGGACTTCGGACATCGGATTAAGAGCTATTCAAAACACACCTTCTTACCACAAGGCATGTTTTAGGGGGGCAACTGTTACCCCACCTTTTGGACAAGACTGAGATATCAACAAATTGGATGGATAAGATGGAGATCAGGGTCGTAGATCACTTGGAAATAGGGCTATGATCGATGCCGTCAAAATTTGGCCAAGCTCCAATTAAGACAGGATCGATTGGGAAGGGTGAACAAGGCTAGGAGAAGCTACCTTTCAAATTTCAGGTCAATCGAAGTTCGTATGCTCGAGTTATGGATGAATCAATATTCATAGAAAATCAGTTCACATCGATGTGGTTCATATCGATCGACATAGGCTCAGCTATCTACTTCGCCGACACTTTCGTATCAATCAGGAATGTGCTCGATGCTTTCATAATGATCATAATGGATATGGATTGTTATTAGGATGGATACGGGTTTGGACTAAAGCGTGCGCTTGGCATTTGGTTTGGATCGGTCAGTTTTCATGTCGATGAATTTTGTATCGATCGAAGCTTGGGATCGATACGAAGAACATGGTGCTAGATTGATACGAAGGCTACGGCGCTAGATGTATACGAAGGGTCTATACATCGTATTGATGGATACTAAGGAAGCGGTCGAGATGGAGCAAAGGATGTGGATTAAAGCGTGTGAAATTCGGATCGATGCGAAGGCTATGGCTATAGATATGGGGACGGATGGATAATTGAGGGATCGATACGAAGAGTAAAGTTGGCAGATAGATGCGAGGAAAAGGTTACAGGGGAAAGCATCTTGTACCGATAAATTATTGATCGATATGAAGGACACACACTTGGGATTGATACGAAAACGGGTACAAAGGCAAAAGATTGACACGAAAGGCAGGCATTCAGGGAGTGACATGAAAGAAAGAGCAACTGATGGATACGAAGGTGGTAACATTGGATGGATGAGAAAAAGGGAACAGGTTGAAGGATACGAAACCCATGGATACGATGCTTCCAGCCTACTCGCAAATGACACTTGCATTGATCATAACTCAACATCTACAAATCCAAATGCTATGAAATTTTCAGAGGAGCTTCCTGATGCACTCAAGAACCTCCATGATCGATCTCAGCTCGATTGGACCACTTTTGGATCAATACAAATTGAACATGCATGGATCCAAAATCACTATGGATCGATGTGGTGGGCCCACCTGCACAAGAGAAGAGGTATTCCAGGTTTGAGGTGGATATTTTTGGGTCTACACCTATAAATAGGAGTCCTATGGCAACTAAAAAGGGGAGATTCACCTTCTCTTATGTGGAAACTCTGCCATTTTTGTTTACTGATTTCAAAGGCTTGTAATTGT
Source organism: Allium cepa (assembly GCA_030765085.1). Lineage (NCBI taxonomy): Eukaryota > Viridiplantae > Streptophyta > Magnoliopsida > Asparagales > Amaryllidaceae > Allium > Allium cepa. The sequence continues at coordinate 811,588,747 of CM060943.1, forward strand.
AAAACAAAATGAATAAAAGGATCGGTTCAAAGTGGACGTAGGCTAGATTGCCGAACCACTATAAACCTTGTGTTCTTTCTGCTTTCTTCTATTTTAATTCTGCTGTTTCTTTATTTTCATTCTCTACTTTATCTGGATCTAAGATCCGTGCTTCAATATTGTGGATCTATGTGCTAACACTGGCACTTTCGCGAATTTCGAGGTTTGTGACCAACTTTGGCGCAAACAAAATTCATCTCTAAAATAATATTTCTGACCTTATATTAAAGTCGCAAAGCATTTGGTTGTCATTTGATAGGTTTATCAATCATAACTTGTCATAAAAATCTGTATGAACAAGCAAAATTCATCAACAAGCATATGTATATCTATTTATCACTCAAAACATGGCATAATACTTTGCAAAACATATTCAGATTTGATCTTGAATCGAAAATAAGAAAATAAGAGATATAACCTATTATTCAACTTAGCTTGTTGTTAAGGAATTTGGTTTGCTCTTTAATGAATTTGATTAAGCTTCTTCCTGCTTGATTCTTGCTTATCTTCCCTTTATCTTCTTCTAATGGTGGTCGGCCTTACTCTTGCTTTAGTTTTCTTTGTGAACGTGTAAAATGAGAGTGCATGAGGGTTTAGGGTATTAGAATATAACCTATTCCTATTTTTCCCTTATCTATTAACCTTGCTTATTTCATTTTAACTCCCTTTTGTTCATTTGTTTAATAGGAGCGGCTACCCTCTAATTAGACAAATCTCAATTCCCTTAACCATTTACATTATTTCATTTAATTTATCCAATTATCCTAAATAATGTTACTCGAAATTAGGGTCATTACACACACACACACACACACACATATATATATATATTAAAAATTATGAATATTTAATATAAAATTTGTCCTCTATCATTTATATATCAATAGATTACTTTCATATGCACTAGTTGTTAAGCAATCTCAAGCTAGGGCTGGTAAGTGTACTACTAGTAATATATTGCTAGATGTGGTAATATACATGCATGTATTTGATGAGAAAACTCAAGGTACATGCATTATAATTAAGCCATCGAGAAATGATAAGTATGAGTGAGTAATCTCTTTTAATTTGTTGGGAAAAATCAATTTTGAGATTGAGATTAAGGCAAAGACCTTGGTTATGAGTTGCATATGATACAACCGATAAGGAGTTATTCATTGCTTGTGGGCATATGATATATTAAGCAAACTCAAGATCAAAATCCCAATGCAAGCAAGTCCCAACACTCGCTAGAAGACTTGAAAGATTTCTATATTTCCCTTAAGGTTATGAGGAATATAAAAATCTAGTGGGAGCCTTATTTTAAAAGTGAAATGAATACAGTTAACCTTTCTAATATTATAAGGGCATTTGCTACATAACTATACCAATTTACCTAAATTAAATTCACAGCATAATAACTAACTTAAGTTTACTTTATGAAAATGATAAGCTCACCAGACCCAATTACACCGACTAGTTAAGAGAAATAAAGATAGCTCTTACCTACAAACATTTATGACATCTCATTTCTAAACCTTTAGAAAGAAAACCTACTGAAGGTGTAGATCCTGACACAGTTAATGCTTATAATACTTGGAAAGCTGATTGTGACATAGCTTGGGCCTACATGATGTCTACTTTAGACAAACTATTGCAAATATAGCATGAGAGCATGTTTATCCACAAAATCTTGATAACCTTAAAGCTTTGTTTGGGGAGAAATCACACTCTATGAGGCACGATATTACCAAGAAATTGTTTAATATGAAGATGAGTAAGGCGGAAGTGTTGAGGATTATGTTATAATGATTGATTGAAATATAGATAAACTTTCATAGTTCGGTGTTAAGCTAATAGAAGAACTTCAAATGGATTTGGTCTTAGGCTCGCCGACTACATAGTTTGAGTCATTCATATTAAACTACAATATGAACCCTTTGAATATGGGCCTCGTCGAGCTACTCAATATGTTGAGGTCCACTAAAGGCTCATTAAAATATTAAGGCATGGTGTTTGTTGTCAAAGGGAATGCATTGTCTTTGAAAGTTTTGAAGAAATGTAAGTGTAGTAACAAGAAAGGTAAGAAAAGTGCTGCTACTTACAAGGGTGAATGTAACCACTGTCATAAGAAAACGCACTGGAAAAAGAATTGTCTAAACTTTCTAAGATGATTAAAGGGAGGAAAAAATTTAATTTCTCAACTCCTAAAGGTATGTTTATGATTCAAAATTGTTTTGCAATCTATAAATAGTCTTAGGTTTTAGATACTGTATCTGGAACTCGTATCTATATTTCATTGCGAGGATTAGAAGTAGGTGACATTTGACAGAAGGAAAAGCAAGCCTATAAGTTGCTGATGGATATATAATAAATGCAACCATATTTGGAGACTATCACTTACATTTGCAGAATGAATTTGATATTGTTTTGAATAATTGTTATTATGTTTGAAATTTTATTATAATATTATATATGTATCTTGATTGTCCGAGACTAGATTTAATTTCCATTGCGATAATAAGGTTATGAACATTATGTTTAATGAAAATAATGTTTGCAATGGTATTTTGAATAATGACGTTTATGTGCTTAACTTTAATCATTTTTGTGCTATCGATAACTCTTCTGCTATTAACGATGAAGATAGTTACTTATTACATTGTAGGCTATGTCATACAAGTGATAAAAGATTATACAAACTAAAAACTGAAGGTATCCTACTATCATTTGATTATGACATTTGACACTTGTGAGTCATGTCTCATTGGAAAAATCTCTTTCACTAGGGCAATGAAAGAATTAATAAACTCTTGGGTCTTGTACATTCCAATGTATGTGGCCTAATGCCTACAGTGACTAAGGAGAATCCCACTTACTTCATAATTTTTACTGATGATTTCTCAAAACTAGGATATGTATATCTTATGAAGAATAAATCTGATATCTGTGTTAAATTTGAAGGGTATAAGAGTGAAGTTGAAAATCAAATGAACCATAAAGTTAGAATACTTCGATCTGATCGAGAAGATGAGTATGTTGGACAAGAACTCCAACAAAACTTAAAAGATAGCAGGATAATCTCTCATATTACTCCACCCTATACCCAGCAATACAATGGTGTTTTATAGAAAAGGAATCAACCCCTATTAGATATGGTTCGGTCCATGATGAGTGGGGCTGAGTTATCTCTTTCCTATTGGGAATATGCGTTAGAATCTGTTGTGCATATGTTGAATTTGATACCGATCAAATCTTTGCCTAAGAAACCATATGAGATGTGGTATGGGAAGAAACTCCACCTTAAGTATTTAAAGGTGTAGGGTTGCCCAACCTAGGTTAAGAACATCGGTCCCAACAAACTTGAGGCAAGATCTATATTGTAATTTTATAGGATATCCTGAGCATTATATGAGATATATTTTCTATAATACAGAGGTACAAAAGGTCATTATTTCTCTACATGATGTCTTTATAGGAAAGGAATTTTTGTCCAAGGAAATTAATAGTGAAGTTGTATAACTGGATGAGAGTCGAGAGGTTAATACAAAGACTGAACAGTTGAAGATTCAAGTTCATCAATATACGAAAACAAGCAAACCATTGAAATTTCTAATAGGGAGCCTCAAACACCAAAGAGATGCTATGGTTTTCTTATGGATTGTGAGAAAGATGACCTGCCATAGAAAATGACACTCTCCGCAAATTCCACTAGGCAATGCAAAGTCTCAACAATGTGGCTTAAGGCTATGAAATCCAAAATAGACCACTTGTACATTAACAGAGTACGGACTTTAGGTGATGTACCTGAAGGAACAAAACCATCGGGTATAAATGGATCTTTAAGAAGAAACTAAATGTTGATGGAAAGGCAAAGATCTACAAAGCGAGGCTAGTCGCGAAAGGTTTCCATCAAATTAAAGGTGTTGACTATAGTGAAATATTTTCACCCATAGCCATGCTTAAGTCCATTTGGATGTTACTTGTTGTCATTGCATTATATGACTATGAAATATGGTAAATGGATGTGAAAATGACATTTCCAAACGATGATCTAGAAGAGATCATTTACTTGTTGTATCCTGAGGGTTTTGAGGTCAGTAGGAGCAAGAGAAAATCTTGTAACTTGTTAAGATCTACATATAGCCTTAAATATGCTTCAAGGAGTTAGAATAAATATTTTTTATAAAGTATTCAAATAGTTGGGTTTTTATCATAACATAGAGGAAACATGCATTTATCGGAAAGAACAAGGAAGTGATGTAGCATTTATTGTCTTTTACGTCGATGGTTTGCTCCTAACTGGCAATGGCATCACGTTGTTCTAATCGGTAATGGCTTGGTTATCCAAAAGCTTCTCTATGATGGATTTGGGATAAATGAACTATATATTCAGTATTAAAATCTACAGAGATGGATCCAAAAGGTTGCTAAGGTTATCCCAATTCTCGTACATAGATATCATACTAAAATGGTTTATTATCGGGAATTCCAAGCACGAAAGTGTTCCAATACAATTTGGAATCGTCCTTTCGAAAAAAGATGCTCCTCATGCTGATGAGAAAAAGAGTATATGAAGAGAATTCATATGCATTTGCAATTAGATTTTTTATGTATGTTATGCTCTATGCGAGACTAGATGTGGCTTATGCATTAGGATGTGTAAGCCAATACCAATCAAACCCCAAAGAAAAACATTGGACATAAGTGAAATGTATTGTTAAGTACTGAGAAAATACAAAAGACTCATTCTTAATCTATGCAAATATAAGCCTTCATATGAAGGGGTATACATATTCGGGCTTTCAGAGTGATATCGATAATAGTAAATCGATATTTGGCTTTCTATTTACATTGAACTATGGAGCGGTAAGTTCGAAAATTTCCAAGAAAGAAATTATAGTTGATTCAACGATGGAGGTTTAGTACATCGCCCTAAACAAGTAGCTATAGAAGTGGTTTGGGTGCGCAAATTTATGACAGATCGAGGAGTGATTCCAAATGTAGAGAACCTTACAACATTGTTATGCGATAACATTACCGTGATGTAGATCACGAAGGAACCAAGAGCTCACAAGAAATCGAGGTACATACCCGGCAGTTCCACATGATAAGATAGTTTTTTAGCAATGGAGAAGTGATAATTAGAAGAGTAGATAGTAAAGATAATATAGTAGACCCATTCACAAAAGCGCTTGCTCGATCTATTTTGAATAAAATGATCGAACGAATGGGATTACGAATCCATGATTGTCCTTAAGTGCAAGTGAGAGATTGAGATGATTAGGGGTATGCCTAAGGGCAATTATGTAATTTAATACAAATTCTCTAACTCTGTAATAAATCTTGTTCATAATAAAGGTGTTTGATTTCTATTATATACTTTGTTATATTGTGGTATAATTAAGTTAATAATTAATTAAGGTATATTAGTAAGAAAATCGTTAAATAAAATATTATTTGACTGTAGTTACAATCGTGAGTAATCAATCACAATACTAGAGAACATTCTGATTTTAATATTTTTGGTCAGCATATTTTGAGAAAGGATATCGATACATCCATTGAGACTAATAACGCTTCCCTAACGTTAGGCGGTGTATTATTCATGGATACTAGGAGGCACCAAGGGGTTATGTGCTCATAGTTATTGGATAATCTAGGAATGACAAGAACGAGAGTTTCATGTTGGTTGATAACTCTACGTCAAAAAGGAAATCTCAGTATGATGATGTTACACAGTTCCCTCAATTTGAGAATATTATGGAACTTAAATGTGGATACTCCACTTTGGTTATATTAAATCTTGGTATGATTTCTATTGAACGATTGTAATTGGGTCTAAGTTGAAGCACTGGAAGTAAAGCACTATTCGATAGAGAAATCGTAGCCTTAGTTTTATAAGGTTAGTATCATGGTCAATTTCAGTCATCCAACTCAAAATCTCTAGCCAGAGTAGAATAGTTAATAATAAATGTTATTACTGAACCAAGGACTTTTTATGGACTGATCGAGTTGAATGTGGATAACATTGGAGTTTTTACAACTATCCGACTTCATCCATTCTAAAGTAATATAGTATTGATGATGAGAACTTATGTAAATTATTGTCACCATTGGTATCACCTAAGAAAATTTTTTTTACTGAAAAGCTCTGTATGCAATGAATTTGGCCAAATTGCCAAACCAATAGCTAAAGCGACTTGTGAACATTAATATTTGAATTTGTAAATATTAATCGTCGACTAAATTTGCACCTCCGAGTCACACAACCACATCTGACAATTCTTCAAAAAACCCAGAAGATTTGATTAGTTTATAAAGTGTTATGAACTATTAATACTTAAGAATTACTGAATATTAATTTATTTGATGTTTTAGTATTATTAGTATTTATTATAAAGCATATATAAAGTTATATATGCACGTATTGATATACGATGTCAGTATATATTTAAACAGGATTTAAATATAGATGATTACTTAATGGGATTTTGGAAAAATTGGTCCACATAATGGGCAAAGATATGACAGCCATACTAAAAAGAGAGGAATGGATTTGGATGAGTTCTAGCTAAGCATTAATTAGGGAATTAAAATAGGAATATTTAAAGAGATAATGAGTAAGGTTTTTATTCTCTCCTTAAAACAAAATCCTCTCATTCATTTCTTACTTTAATTCTCCTTTTCTTGCTGCACTTTCAATTCGTGGCCGCCACCATTTTCATTTCTAAGCCAAAAAAATTCTTTAAAAAAATATTAAACAAACTTAAACCACTTGGTTCATTCGATTCTAGCAAGATCGGGTAATTATTCCAGCGATGTACAAAACAATTTGCAAATCGAAGTATTACAAAGGAAAGATTTTCTCAAGTTTAATTTAATTTTATTTTATTTCTTCATGATGTTTAACCCTGACCCAAATTCATATATATGTAAATACAATATTATCACTTAATGGTTTTGATCTAAAACTATCTACCTACTGTTATTTGAAAACATAAAACTAATTTAATGCACCTAGATAATAGAAGTATATTGTTTGTATAGAGATATTTATAGTACCATATATATAATTTAGACATAAGCATACATATATATGTGATAGCTATTTTTTCACTTATATATATGCATATATATATAACAAGCAATATTATATCCTCAAAATTGGTGAATGCTTTGTGTTTAAAAGAAGATGAGAATATATATATATATATATATATATATTAGATCTAGATCCAATCAAATCAGGATATAAAGAGGAGGAGAAGAGGTGACATCCTTCATTGGTTCCACCTTTATCTTTAACAAACACCCAACTAATACTATAACCAATCTATGTATGAAAAATTATTGATGCTAAAAGTGGCCCAACAGCCAAAAAATTGTTGAAACAAATGAGATCTAGCAGAATATATAACGCAAACAATAAGAACAATAAGATTTTATAGTGGTTCAACAGTCTTTGGCCTATATCCACTTTATCTTTATTGATTTAAGAGAGTATTTGAGAGGATTATAGAGATTCAAAAGTCATAAGCACAAAGGATTGACAAGTTCTCAAGCCTAGAACTACCAAGAATGTCTGCTCTGATTACTATTGTAAAGGGAGATAGAAAGATGATGAAGAAGGAGAAGTGCCAGAAGTCCTTTTTCTGTAGCTATAGGGTTTGTATTTATAAGGGAATTTGCCAATAGACTCGAAGTCCCACAAAGTAGAAGGTCTAGGTCCAGGTCCAAAGATGCAGGGGAGCCAAAGTCAGTCCAAACTCCAATAAATAGCTCTCGGTACCAACTGGTTAATTTGGGGGGAAATCTCTTCCTTCTTCTTTTGCTCAAGCTTCTATCTTCCATTCATTGCATTCAAGCACTTTTTTTTGATAGTGGAGTTGCTTCAGAAAATTTCCTTGATACTACTTGTCTTTTCCTGTTTTATTCTGGAAAATCCATAGAATTACTCATCTATTCTTTAGGAAAGCACTTCATGATGATTGCTTAGGCCATACCTATGCAGTTAAAGCGCTTAGCGGTTCTATAGCGGTGGGGGTATAAAAGGTTATAACATGGATAAAGTGGAGATTTAACGAAAAATAACATAGGTGCAAAAAGCTTTATTAGCTATAAAACTGAATATTTAAAATTAATTTATTCTCATTCTCACATCATTTATGTAGGAAAAAATAATATTATTTAATCTTATATAACAAAACTAAAGAATACCATGATTTATGTTGACTAGATTTGGTGACTATGAGCACTTATGCCTTACAATTATGTTTATCCCTAACTTTGTTGATTTGGTTTAAAAGAGAACCAGTTAGATCAACCTTTGTAAATTAATGTTGCTAAAGCGGATGTTAAAAGGCCTTGATTTAGCAGGTGTAGTAGAAAATAGCGGGGCCTAAAGCAGATCTACAGATTGATAATGCTAAATTGAAATAACATACCGGTTGAAGAGCACCACACGCTATTGTAGGGATTTTGCAGGGCTTTAGCGGGGCTTTAATTGTATAGGGCCATACCTCTATGCACAAAATCTTTAGGGACCCTCAAGGGGTCTAAATGGTGGCCTGTACCGAGAGGAAAGCTCTCTGTTTCGATTTGTATACTTAGAACTTTTTGACTTCTAATTTCTTGAGTTCACTCCTGTTGTTCTCCTAATCTTAGTCCAAAGCCTATGAATCGTTTCATATTCATCTTGATGTTTCAGTTACAGTGAGAATCTGCTTAGTTAAAAGCAAACTAACACATGCCCCCCAGAGAATGCTTTCATTGAGAACAAAGCGTGGTCTAGAACAAGGAAAATACCGACTTGCTATCTCCTGGCTTCGGTTAGTGGTTTAGGAATTGCTTCAAAGCGTTGCCTTCATTTAATAGATATTTTTTTAACTACTTTACATAGTTGAAATCTCATTCTTCGTGCTAAGGACAAGATTTACACTCTGGAGATTATTGTATGCCTTTGTCAAAGATGCCTTCTCCTTTTATAACTTTTTCCATAATTTTTTATTCGGCATCAAGTTCTTTGGCTTACCCTGAGTATAAGTACTTGGGACAAAGAAAGTTTTTTCACTTTTCTTGATTGCTTTTTTCGTTACTGATTCCTCAATGTGCTCATGATGATTGCTTTCACATCGAGCCCTTCAACTTCGATCTTTTAAGCCCAAGTTGATCTCCTCCGAACACATGAATCCATTGCCATCCCCATGTCTTCACTGCTACTCTTATCCTTAAGATCTCGAACCTGACCACTTTCAAACCCAGGTTCAGATATGAAATTTGACAAGGTAGGTTTCTGCCTTCCTTTGGTGGTTGTCGGTGATGGTTGCACTATGGTTGTTGTTCGACTTTAGATTGGTGATGGAAACTTAGGGTGATTGTGTTTAGATATGGTTTAAGTTTCCCCAATGAACTGCTTAGGTTCAGCCTTGGTTGAGTCCGGGCTTAGCTCTGGTTTTACTTGGTTCAATCCTTAAGGATGTACTTGCTCCGAGTTTTAGCATTCTGAGGCTCTTTGGCCAACACCTATGAAAATTTTTCTGATTGCATATCATCGTTGGAATACCGATAAGACGGTTCTCTTTTAGCGAACGTTTGTATCAAGTGATTCCTCTGCATCGCATTTCCAATTCTTGCACTATCTAGTGTTTCTGACCGAGTTGAATACCTAGTTTTCCTGTCTGGAATGACTCGTCAATCACCTTGCTTTCGAATCGGTGCTGGGATACTCCACCCATGGCCGGGTCTACACGGCTCAAACTTCCACTTCTGCATTTTTTGCCACTAGATGGATGATCACTACAGAGCTCTAGTGGACAGTTGTCCCAATCTAAGAGTTACCTCCTTCGGTAAACGAATATATTGGTCTTCGAATTCTTGATGATCCTCCTAAACAAATGCTGACCATCCTTACTTCAACGATGCTTCAGAATATATGTTGCCGCATAGGATTCTTAAAGGTAAGTAGTAGATCTTATAGCTTGGAAGTTTGGCGATTCTTTTGGTTTTATAGTCTGTATTTTGCTTTTTGGTACAAATAGGCCATGTTTGTGTGGGTACGGTCTCTGCTTCTTTTGTATATATAAATTGAAGTAATGAAAGATCACGTTTTGTCCTGTAATCTTTGTTTCGTTTACTTTTCCTTATTTTTATATACTGCACCTATTTATGGGTAACTACGTACATACATAATATAATTGTCTATATTGCAATTTACCTACATTAACATGTATGTTTCCATACAGTGCGTTTATTTAATGCTACTCTGTACATATTAATAAAATTCATGCAATTTCGTAGGATATATTATGTTATTTGGCATTATTTATAATCGCCAATTTGTTCGGTTTGGTGAAACAGAACCATGATTGGACCAACTCCATGGTAATTACAATTTCGGACAGGTCTTTGTTTTCTTCGACCCATTATCACCATAAGTAGTCCAATTTCTATGTTGCTCCCTATTGCTAGAGAGCATCAGCTATAATATTTACTTCCTATTTTTACATTTCCACCATGAACCAAATCCTATTCGCTGAACCTACTTTCCCAAATGCCAAAACCTGGGGATTAGTAGGAGACAAACATTGTAGGGTAAATTATCTAATTTCCCCAGTCCAATTGTGTTTTTCCAATCCTGATCCTGGATCGAGGAATTCTAACGATACCCACTTTTGATTTTTCACAACTATTTTTGCTTATCCACGGTCGAGGGTGTCCTGCTTAGCCGCTAGCGATGTTGTGGGATCCCAGTCATGTAATAGATTGTATCCTAGAAAACAAGAACATGAATTGTTTGACCTTGAGCATTCCTTTTTCGATGCTACCAACTTTCGGTCAACAACAGATATCTGCAAGTCAGGATCGAATTTTTCGATTGACCCCTGCGTGGCCCTTATTGACATTGCCGAACTCCAAGCACTGACATATTCCTAGATGTTGAGTTTGAATTATATGATTGACCCCTAAGTGGATATACCTTCTTTTCATCGCCTATTTCCTGGAAACTACAAATTCATGTTCGTGTTTGGTCGAGTTTCTTTCTACCAACCACTAATCCTGAGTAATCCAACTTCTATGCTAGTCCCATTGCCATGGAACAGCAGTTGGAATGTTTACTTTCTCGTCTATATAGTTTCACTCTGTGCTCGCCCCTTTTTATGGGACTTATCATTCCCAATGCCAGAATTCGAGCATTGATGGGATAGAAATGTCATAGGGCAAATTATTCGATTGCCCCTAGTCTGGTCATGCCTTTCTGATCCTACTCCTATATCGAGAATATCTGATAATACCTATTTTTGACTCTCTATGACTATCCTCGCTTACCATCAACTTAACATATCCTGCTAAGCCGCTAGCGCCGTTGAGGAACCTCCGTCATGCATTAGTTTCTGTCTTCGAAAACTAATGCGTGAATTGTTCGATTCTGAGCATCCTTTCTTGACGTTACCTATCTCTGAGAAATAATAAAATTCTTGAAGATTAGTGTTGAATTATCTGATCGAACCTTGTTATTCCTAAAAAGTTAGGCCAAATTATCCAATCGACCCTATAAGATCAGACAAAATTATCTGATTTGGCCTAAGAGATTTGATTCCCTGCCCGAATCCAGGACCAAGATGTTTGGCATTGAAACCTGTGTACCTAAGTGCTTGAGATTGAATTATCTGATCAGCCCCGAACGGTGGGTCGAATTATCCAATTGACCCTATGAGCTTGGATCAAATTATCCGATCGATCCTGGAATATGGGACCAAAGTATCCAATCGGCCCTGAAAGATTGGATCAAATTATTCGATCAACCTGTATATAGGTTCTCCTTCCTAACATTGCCAATCTTCGGGCAATGGTAGATTAATAAGGTCGGGATCCAATTATTCGATCGTTCTCTAAGTGTAAAACCTTCATGACACTGCCTATCTTTGGACAACGGACACCTCCTAAAGGTCGAGGTCGAATTATCTGAGCGATGCTTTTATGGGTTTTCCTTCCCGACTTAGCCAATCTCCAGGCAACGCCAGATTCTTGAAGGTTGGGGTTGAATTATTCGATCAACCCCTATACGGCTTTCCTTCCAAATGTTGCCAATCTCCAAGAAACCCCGGATTCATGAAGGTTGAGGTTGAATTATTCGATCAACCCTTATACGGGTTTTCCATCCTACCGTCGCTAATCTTCGGCCAATGCCAGATTCCTGAAAGTTGGGTTCTAATTATCCGATCGATCCTTATTCGTGTTTTTCTTCATGATGTCGCCAATCTCTTGGAAATGCCAAATTCCTAAAGGTTATGGTCAAATTATCCAATCGACCCCTATACAGGTTTCCTTCCCGACGTTGCCAATCTTCGTGCATTGCTAGATTCTTGGAGGTTAGGATCAAATTATCCGATCGACCTCTATACGGGTTTTCCTTCTTGACGTCTCCAACCTTCGTGCAACACCAGATTCCTGAAGGTTGGGGTCGAATTATCCAATCGACCCATACACGGGTTTTCCTTCCTGATGTTGCAAATTTCGAACAACGTCGGATTCTCGAAGGTTGGGGCCAAATTATTAGATCAACCCCTAAGAGGTTGTACCTTTTTGACGTTCCCTATCTCCGGGCAACACCAAATTCCTGAATGTCGAAGTCGAATTATTTGATCGACCCTTAAGTGGCTATACCTTCCTGGCATTGCTAATCTTTGGGCAAAGCCAAATTCCTAAAGGTTGGGATAGAATTATTCAGTTGAATCCTGAGTGCATACTTCCCAACCATTATCCCAGGCCAGTGAAGCATGTACAGGATCTCATTATTATTAGTGCAGAAGTTTTTGGGCTTGCATGAACATGGTTCCATTGGCTCATAAAGTGGATTGTACTTATAAATGGAAAAATGGCATGTTCTGCCTACTTACATTGCCCTTAGAATCCTTGGTGGCTTATTTGTAAAAATAAACTAAGTAAAGCTAATTATAATAGAAGCATAGTAAATGTTGTTCCGTGCCTATGGAATTAGAATTCTATCGACCCAGCTAGCTTGAATCTTCCATGTCCAAGCTTTTTTTTTGATTTCATAATGGCTTTCCTAGTTTTGACCAAATGCTCGAGTGCCCAGAAGGACTCATTTTAGAATGAGATCCCTCACCTTGAAAGCATGGTTTTGGACCTTGGCATTAAATTGTCATGCTACACTCCTCCAGTGAGAAGCTACCCTCAGTTTCGCTTCTTCCCTTTTCTCATCAACTAAATCGAGGGACTCAAGTAAGAGTTCATCATTTACCATCGGATCGAAATGTCGTTTATGATGAGAATGGATTTCTAGGTCTATTGGGATCATAGCTCCTGATCTATAGGCCAAGGCAAATGAACAGTGTCCAGTTGCTGACTTGTGGGTTGTTCTATAAGCCCGTAGTGCTAGTAGAAGCTCATCGACCCAGCTATCTTTAGCTTTAGTTAATCACTTCTTCAAGGTGGATTTGATGATTTTATTCATTGCCTCCACTAGCTCGTTGGCCTAGGGTGTGCTAGCGCTGAGAAACTTTTCTCGATTCTGCATCGCTTGTGGAAATCCTTGAACTCCATACTTTCGTACTAAGTTCCATTATCCATGATGATTTTCTTGGGCACCTGAACCTGCAAATAGTATTCTTTGTCATGAAGTTAGTTACCTTTTTCATTGTGATTATGGCAAGTGATTCCGTTTCAGCCTTCTTTGTGAAGTAATTCACTGGGATATACTAGCTTGACTAGCTACAATCTTATTCATCAATACTAGTTTGACTTCTAAGTTAGAAACCATTGCTACATTTCTACTCAATGCATCTGCAACAACATTTGCTTTCCCAAGTGTATAAAGAATCTCCAAATCATAAGAAGCTAGACACTCCTGCCATCTTTGCTGTCCCAAATTCAAGGCTTTTTGGGTAAAGAGATATTTTATGGATTTGTGGTCCATTGTATAACTTTAATTTTTCATCCAAAAGATAATGCCTCCACATCTTAAGTGCGAAGACAACAGCTAAAAGCTTCAGATCGTGCGTAGCATAATTTTTCTCATGTGGATTCAGTTGTCAAATCACATAGGCAATAACCTTTCTATGTTGCATTAGAACTACTCCCAAACAGGTACTATAAGCATATGTATATACAGTTAAACCTCCACTCCCATCTGGGATGGTCAAAACAAAAGCGCTAGTTAGCTTCTCCTTCAATTCAATGAATGATTGATCACACTTAGGCATCTACACGAATATTAACATCTTCTTTTGTTAACTTCGTCAAATGAGAAGCAACCTTCAAGAGACCTTTAATGAACCTTTGGTAAAAACTAGAAAATCCCAAGAAACTTCTAACTTGTTTCACACTTTTGGGCTTCTTCTAATCTTAAACTGCAACAACTTTAGCTGAATCAATAGATACGCCTTCTCCTGAAAAAACATTCCCTAGAATCCTAACTTTGGATTTCCAAAAATGGCACCGAGCAGACTTAGCCTTCAACAAATGGCTTCTTTAGGTATTGAGTACAACTCAGAGATGGTACTTATAATCCTCCTCCATTTTTGAATAGATAAGAATGTCATCAATAAAAATAAGAACAAATTTGTTAAAAATGTCTAGAAATACTCGATTCATTAAGTCCAAAAAGTAAGCGAATGTATTAGTTAGCCCAAAAAGCATAACTAACCAGTCATAGAAACTCTCTAAAGTCCTAAAACCTGTTAAGGGAATAGTCCCCTCTTCTATCCTTATTTGGTGAAAACCGATGGCAAGATCTAGTAGGGAAAATATCTAAGCGTCATGGGGCTTATCAAACATGTTGTCGATCCTTAATAAAGTATATTTATTCTTTATAGTCCTTTTATTAAACACCTGGTAGTCTGCACATAACCTTAAAGAACTATCCTATTTAGTAACAAGGACGACTGGCGGTCCCTAATTAAAGGTACTATATCTTATCAATCCCTTCTGCAACAAGTCGAATGTTTGGCTTTCCAACTCACTCTTCTCTTTTGAAGCTAACCTTCGAGGAGGTGGTACAATAGTTTCAATACCTAGAATCAAATCAATAAGAATTCCACTTCATGGCGAGGAGGTAAACCTTGCAATTCATCATAAATATCCATGAAATCCCAAACATCCGATATATCTCTTATGTCCTCCTTAGCTACTTCGGGCGAATATAGAAAAGTGCACATTAACTCATTAGGTTTTTCACAATATATATCTACACCAATATCTCCAGCATTACTAACCTTGACAATCCTTCGATCACAATCCAAGATTGCTTCAAACTTAGACAGGTAATCCATTTCCAACATTACTCCAAAACCCATGAACCCAAGAACAAATAAATTAGGAAAAAAAAGATGATTTCAATAAAAAAAAATTAGGCAAATAGGCACTTTTCGAACAAAAGGTGTTAAGCTTGGTCAAACCCCCAACATGGTTTGATACACAAAGAGGATTACTCACAAGGACGGGTTTAAGGTTAAGTTCGTGAACTAAAATAAAACTATGGGAAGTACCCATGTCGAATAACACCCTAATAGGAATATCATAGGTGGATAATGTACTTGGCAACGCCTGCTTCCCTTTCTGTCCTAAAGAAGTAGATAGTATTTCCTCTAGAGCAAAAGTCTGTCCTTATGACCCCTTCTTTAGAAAAGGGCTCCCATTCTTCATGTGTCCATGTTTGTGACAATTATAGTAGGTGGTAGTCAGGCAATTAGGTACAAAGTGACCCATTTTGTTGCATTTGAAACAAGTAATATTAACCAAGTCGAGCGGCTTCTTCTCTACTGGAGTATCACCTTTGGGTTTCTTACATACCCACTGTCTCTTCCTCTTAAACTTACGATTGAAATTTGGCTTTCCTCCAACTAGTATAACTAACAATGGCTTGGCACTGATTGCTGGCACTACTCCCTTCTGGACTTCTTCCTTAATATCTTGAGCTTCAAACCTCAAAGCCAGACTGACAAGGTTGGTGAATGTACCCATAAGATGATTAGTCATTTCTTGTTGGAACTTTGATCGCATCCCATTCACAATCGTTTCATTCTTTTTGAGCAGTGTGTCAATCAATCCAAGTCTGAAATGGGATAAAGTGTTAAATTTATGTTCACACTGCACCACCATTGTATCACCTTGCTTCAAATCCAAGAAACTCATCCTTTTGGCTTCTGGAATAAATTTCACCTCGAAGACCTCCTTAAACTGAGCCTAAAAAAACTCCTCCTCCGGTATATTAGCTATCATTGAATCCCACCAATCCATCGCCGACTTCTGAAGTTGTCGTGATGCTAGTAGCTGTTTCTCTGCATCTACTAATTGAAGATCTTCAAATATCCTTTCACATAAACGAAACCATGTTTGCACTCCAAAAATATTTTCAGTCCCATAGAACGGTTCCCCGCCAAAAGTGTTATAATTCTAGCGCAAAGTCATGAAGTTCATAGGGGATTGAACTTACACTGCCGTTTCCTCCATCGGATCTACAGCTACCATAGTAGCATTTCCAGTACACTATCGTCGGTAGCCGTCCTAGTTCCAGATCCTCTTATTCCTCCTCTTCTTATATCCATCTTCATTACCTAAACGAATAACTGGTATCATTAGAATACAGGAATATGATTAATATGGTTTAATGAAACAACACCAAAGGATTTAAAACGAGAATTTAGAGTATATACAGTACTTTTATAAACACTCAAGATTTACTCATTCTAGAGAATCACTTACCCTATCTCTAATGAGTTGTACTCCAATCAGGCTAAGGTATTCGCTCAACCAAAGCTCTGATACCGACTGTGATGACATACCTTTCTAACCTTTGAGAATGACTCTTAACACATCCTTGGTGTTCATGTGCCATTGCCTAAGCATCCGAATGACAAGTACTCATGAGGTAAAATAAAGAATAGAAAGGAATAGAACAGAAAATCTCACAACAGAACGGTTAAATATAATACAACAATAATATAGTCCATAAGGTTACTCCTTAACATAAAGTTATCCGAGTTACACAAAAGTACTACTACTATCAGCTTAGGTAGTTATATCCCAACCTTAACAGTTGTTGATCCAAAATACACACATAATTAACACAGCAACAGAAATAGATAACCAAATAGATAAGGAGCCTCCTACTCGTCCATTATCTTCAAAAGAGCCCCAAGTAACCTGCTACTCTCGGACTACTCAAAAATAATTAAGTACTCGAGAGTTTAAGGAAAGCAAACAATTTGGGTCAAATAGTAAGTCTGGTATGAGAAAATCACTAAACAATGGGTGGAAATAAACAACAATATGTGAGACCATGCCACGAAATGTGGAATGGGTTTCCTCTCATAATAACAACATCCAACCTTAAGTAATGGGTATAAATAATTAAACATCGTGAAGTGTGTAAGACACTTCTAATGAAATTAAGACAGAATTAAATTCAAAGTATTTGAATCATAGGGAAGGAAAGGGAAATTTTCCAGCAAATGACAAAGAGGGTGCACCACCCTTACTAAAAGCATGTTTTTAGAATATACTTGAGAACTATGATGGCCCTCGGAAACCTCAAAGCCAGACATTGTCTACCTTTACTGAGAATCCAAGTATTTAACAACTTATTGCACATATAACCGAAACTAATCTAGAGTGGATTTGATAATATCGTAATGAGAGCAACCCAACATAGTTTGCCCCCTCCCGCATTTGGTTTTAGTCTTTTCCGACGAAGGGTATCAATGCTCAAATGAGTAACAAATTATCTTAAATTGACGATACATAAAGAAGAAAGCCGTGTAGGATCGATTTCACCCTAGAGGGGGGGTGAATAGGGTGATAGTGTAAATTATAAAAATTATCAATTAATTTAAATTCAGATCACAGAATAGCAGCACAGATATAGCAGAATATAAATAACAGAACAGAACAACACAGAATTTACCCAGCTTCGGCAAAAACCTGCCTACGTGCTGCCCCCAAGGTTTCTACTAGAAATTAGATAGTCCCTCGCTTACACACGTAAACTCGCTATACCCGCTATTGACTAATCTAACTCTACGCTCAAAACCCTGACCACAACTCAACTACCGAGTTGCGAATTCCCAAACTACACACCGTAGTTTGTACCCTAGTCACACGACTAGAAAATTACCACGGTTTAAAAGAGAATTTTAAAATTAAAAGAAACACAAACATAAAAAGTAAATAGCCCTTAATATAAACAAGAATCCTTTTATATTATTCAAGCCGGCCCCTTTTCTTTATTTTATGTGACCCGATCCACTTCTATTCGCTCAGTCTTTTGTGAGAAAATATGGCAGCTTCCTTCGTTCTTTCTTCCTGATTAAAAAATTAGGGCTTTTTCAAAGCGCCTATTAGATTTGATCGAATCTCTGGTTGAACAAGAGTTGCCTTGCTCGATCGAATCTCGTTGCTTTCACTGGCTACTTCGATGAGTTCGATTTTTGCTTCTGGTAAGAATTTATGCTTCGTTACTTTTTTAATTTTAGTATTCGAACTCTGATGGATAAGATTGCCGATGATGATTTTCTTATATAGGGTTTGTAACCCTAGATTTTCGTTCGCACAAAATATATTTGATTTTATCTCTGCCGATCGTTTACGCTTGGATGATTGCGATTTACCTTGACTAATTCATATGCGAATTATTCTTATTATTTCTTGGTTGACTTGGTTTAAAAACGACGGCTTTGAATTTATGTTCAATCCTGGCTCCTTGAATTTCTCTGACCTGACTCGATGCCTTGAATTTGAGATGTTTGGTTATCACTTGCTTTGACTTGGTTACACGGCAATGTGAATCGCTTTATTGCCAAGGCTCTGACTTTGAATCGTGAATTCAACTTCTTTTACCTGATGACTTCGGCCATTTTGAACTATTTTGATTTGGGAATTTTTGTACTGCTGGCTTCGGTCATGACTTGAGATTTCATGTGCTTGCAATTGCTTGTGATGTTGTACTTCACTTTTTCTTGGTCTTGTTTGTTTGTTTAGTGGTGTACTTGCTTGGCCATTCTGTACTTCTGGTCTTTGCATGGTGGTCTTGTGGCAGTTAATAGTTGTTGTGCACTTTGTGCTTGCATTTTGATGGTTCACTGTAGTATGTTGGTCTGTCTTGAATTTGATATTTGAACTTCAGTAGTTTGTTGGTCACTTGATTCACCTGTATTTGTGCATTGCCTTACTGTTGCTGTGCACTTCTGTTTGCTGTCATGTTCTTGTGCTCGAGCTTGTATACTGTTATGTTGTTTGCATAGCTGAACTTCACTGTTGCACTCGAGATTTTGCTTCTGGCCTGCATGTAGTTTGCATATCACCTTGTTGCATTGTTGAGTCACTTGAGTGTGTTGATGGAAGATGTTGCACTGCTTCATTATGATTCACTTGATTCACTTGTGCACATTGTTCATTGTGAAGTAACTGTCTTCACTGATGTTGCACTTAGTCTTGTCTTTGATGTTCCTCTCATTGCATATGAACTTGGTCTACTTGATGCTGTAGCTTTCAAGTATATGTGCATCACTTGACTTCATTCCACTGTGCATTTCTCTGGTTTATTAACCTGAGACAGATGCTATGTCTTTGTGCATTTCATTCACTATATTCATTTGCTTCATGTCATACTATTTTGTTTCATTGCTGCACTTGACTTTTGTTACTTGAGCTGCTTTCTTGACTGTACTTGTACGACTTCATTTTGGCTTGTTCATACTGTATTGTCTGGACTTGACGTTGCCTTGTGTTGAACCCAATTTCAAAACTTGGGTTTGACCTTGTGCTCGTGTCGTGATTTTGAATATATTGCACGTGAGTTGAACTCGGTTTTTCATTTGGGTTTGACCTGTGCTTGCCTGTCCCTGTAAATCAATCAAGTGTATATATCGGCGTGCACGGCCTTGTGGCATATACAGTAATATACTGTGTATGTCACAAGTTATTCGTGTATGATGAATTCAAATTTAAATGATGACGAACAACCCAAATAACTGAGGCAAATATCATTTTCAAAATTCACGTTTTATTTTATATCGCAAAAATATTTTATTTTCAATTTTACTGCGTTAGTTTATATTTTTGCAGATTGCTCAGATGCTGGATTCAAACTTGAATGCAGTTGAAGATAAATACGAGCGTGAGTGATATGTAGTGAGGTGCTGATGTAACATAGTGATGTAATTGAAATTGTATCAAAGTTGTATAGTGAATAGTGAGAGCTTGAATTTGTATACTATTCAAAATTGTAATAAATATTTGTTTGAATAAAATATTCGTTTGAATTCAAATTCTGTGTTATTTATTTTATTCAGCAAATATTTATTTAATCTGTGAAAAAATAAAATAGTATATTATCAAATACATTTAAACAAATGAATATATGTTTATTATCATCAAACAAAAATCATATAAGCGCATATTCAACAAGCCGAATCAATAGTTAATAAATCAACTATCGAGAATATTCAAAATAATCATATATGGAAATTAAATCTCATATTCCTATCACTACTTGTCGATTTCAAACCTGTACTATTTCTTGGTTAAAAAAAAATTCAGGCAGGTGAAGGTAATGTTATCTTTAGGCATTGCCGTGACAACATTTTTAACTTTGAAGATAGGAACGGGTTTTCATACCTCGATGTTTAATGCTAAGAGCATGAATAAATCCTTTCCATATAAGCGATATCGAATTACTTAAAATTAAATTCTTTATCCTTTCCATTACCGAATCAAACTTTTACTTTCAAAACTGGACTTGTGCTAGGATTTCATACTAACAATGTTAACTTAAAGCAGCATTATCAAAAATGATTAATTAAATTTAAAAATGATTATTTTCTTCGATATCATCCTTTAAAATGATTAATCAACTTTAAACAATGATTAATACTTCAATCATCTTCATTTAAAATAATTAATTAGCTTTAACAATGATTAATTACTTCAAACATCATTATTTAAAATGATTAATTAACTATAATCATCATTATTGAAGTGACTAATTAACTTTAAAAATCATTATTAAAATGTTTAATTAACCTTAAAACATCATTATTATAATGATTAATTAACCTCAAAACATAATTTTTAAAACGATTAATAAAGTTTAAAACATCATTATTAAAATGATTAATTAACTTTAATGTATCATTATTTAAATAATTAATTAACTCTAAAAATCATTAGTTAAAATGATTAATTACCTCTAAAACATCATTATTAAAGTGACTAATTATTCTTAAACTATCGTTAACAAAATGATTAATTAATCTCTAAACATCATTAATTAAATAATTAATTAACCTTAATCGTCATTATTTAAAATGATTAATAAATTTTAAATATAATTATTAAAATAATTAATTAATTTTAAACACATTATTATGAGAATAATTAATTAACTTTGTAAAAACCCAAGCACAAGATTTAAACATAAGGATTCCAAAAGAGGTGATAATTTTCAAAGTGTCGATATAGCGATAGTCTCTATACGGACACTTTCATAAACACTTTCATATGTCCCTTACTCATCCAAGCATCACATAACATAAGTATGAGCATAAATACAAAGGCATGTAACAACAATGTAATATGCAGATAGCACCACTTATATTATTTACTTAAACTTTTTCCGACTAATTTCAAATAACTTACTAAATACCAAGATGTCGTCATTTTAAAGCGGAAACCAAGCCAAACATCATCACTTTACAATACATATAAATAAGTAACTAGCAACCACTATTATAAAAATAATAAAGCTAGTAACTTTAATTTAAAAAGGTGAGGTTTTACTCACTTAAACAACACGAATTTCAACCAAACTCTCAACTCACTTAATTTGGATTCTACTTGCACAAAATTGAATTTTGATCCCTAAAAGGGGCCTAGATGGCCCAATCAAGATGAAGGTGGGCTCGACCATGGTTGTTTTGAGGAGATATGGGTCTTTTTGGTTAGTTAGGAGGTGTAGAGGAGAACGGAATGAACTTTAGTGATTTTTTTAAAGGAAGAAGTGAAAAGGAATGGAATCTTAAATTTGGAAACTTAGGAAGCCATTAAAAAGTTTTTAAAAGCTTAAGGAAGGTGATGGAGTTTTTGAAAAGTAAGAAATGAAATGGAAAAAAGGAGAAGGAAAAATAAGAGATTTTTTTATATAAAAAGTGGAATATATGAATTACTAAAATGCCCTTCCTTACATATCCTCCACTCATTTTGTTCCATATCATCACCACCCTCCTCCCTTGCCAATTCCATATGTAAGCCATGAAACCCCCCTGTTTTCCCATCATGTTTAAAACTTCCTTGCACTAATGATGTGATGAAATATGACATTACTTCTTACTTTATTTTTGTTTAAATTTTTGAATAAAAAGTCACATCTTACTCCTTTTTACTTAAGGATATAAATATACACCATGTATAATTTAACCATAAATATCTCATTTAGTATATGTACGTGTAAATGTATACTACAGTGTTCACAGCATTTACAACTTTTAGACGATGAAAAATCAAAATTTTGGAAAACAATTTCTAACTAATTATTTTCGTAAACAAATTTTGAAAACTATTTCACTATCACTAGTTAGTATTTGAAAATTATTTGAGTTATAAAATCTAATAAATTAATTATTTTGAAATACATTAAATATTCATATTTAAAGTGATTAAATTACGGGTCATTATAGAAGAGCTCTAAGGGAAGACTTACTTACCGCTTCAATAGGGAGGCTCAACTCTTGGCTTGACTGTCGAAGTCCAACAAGATCGGGGTGACTGGGTCTACTGGCCTCTCGATGGTTGAGGGAAACGATGAGATGGGCTTCCTCGGGCATTGGTAGGGACAACATTGGAAGTTGTAGCTAAGACTGCCAACCCAAAAGTGAGTGGATTGGTCATCCTACCAAGTCGGTGATGGATGTTGAAGTTAAGGAGGCTTTTATGGTGAAATTCCTGACTTGACCCTTTTTTCTTCCTTGTTAAGTCAGCCCCCTTTTGTTGCAAACCGAGCCTCGCATTGTTCGCCTTTAAAATTATGTGTTGGCGTATAAAAAGTGCACCATGGATGAGGCCACCGCCCATTGCATAGCGAAGGTGAAATTGCCAGAGCTTAAGAGGAGAATTGCTACCATAGAGTCGGCAAAGGATGTGGCTGCTAAAGGGAATGCCGATGAGGTAGCTAAGAGGGAAGGGCTTGAAAAGGAGGTGGACTGGATGGGGGAGGGCTGGAGGCTACGAATAATGAAGCAACTAATTTTAAGGAGACCATCAACACTGTGCTTTTCACGAGGCTGTGGTGGAGGATGAAGCCAAAGTTAATGAGAATTGGAATGATAAGCTGACGATTATACCAAGGAGGATCCTTAAGCCAACTGTCACCTTCCCTTTTTCGATAACCCCTTTCTCATTAGCAGTATGATGGTGTGCGACAGGAGGTGGTTGAAGAGATGGAAGCCGAGGTACATATTCCCTCAATGATTCTATCCTTGGAATAGATTGCTTCCTTGACATGTGCCCCAGTTGTCTGCCAATCGATGCCGCCATGGAAGTGGACACGGGGATGTTATATGACGATAATATCCAAGCCTTGGAATGAGCGGCAGACTATTTTTTTGTTTGTTTATTTATAATATTTAATAGATTGAGCAAACTCTCGACTTTTGTAAAAAGAATGTTATGTAATTTGATTTTTTTTATGGTTATATATCAGCTCCCTACTTTTTTGCTGATACTACATGCATGCCAGTCTTTTACGTTTATTTTTATATATGATTATTTTCATGTTCAGTTTTTTCAAGTGGCTAAAACTACCCCTGATTTTTCTAAGAAAACGCGCAGACTTAATTATTTATGCATTATGTAGCAAATAAGTAGAAGAAAGAAAAAAAGAAAAGAGTTTCTCAGCAGGTTTATCTTTTTACGGAGGCTTGTTATCCCCTGTTAGCATACGTACACGAGCATGAGTTAGTGTCGGGGCATCCTTTGATGGATGTCGGGCTCATATGTTGGTTTTCCTTCTCTTTATTAGTGGGTAGATGAAGAGTGGCCCGACTTTGTTATGGTAAGGCAACCTTGAATGTTTTTGAGGTGACTAGCACTACGGATGCTAGATTCGACGTTATAGCTTGGGTAACCATTCCCATATTGGCACAAATTTGTCACCCAATTAGAGGGACGGGCAGTATCACTGGTGGAAAAATCGAGACCACGGATGGGTGGTCATGCCATCAGTTCGTTGATGTCTCTGTTTGGAGTGGGGCGAGTATAGGCTATCACATCCTTATGGAGTGGGTCCAAATGTTCATAATTTCGCTCTGATATGGGCAAAGGCATTGCATACTCGTATACCTCTTGGGATGGTCGGTTGAAATGCTAGTGCTTCCCTTCAAAGCGGTCATAGGCATTTCATGCTCGTACACCGCGTAGGATGGCTAGTTGATTGTGTGTAGCTTCGTCCTTAAGCAGGAAAAGGTGTTGCATGCTAGTACGCCCACTTGTGATGGCTAGTTGATTGTGACTAGCTTCACCCCGAAGCTAGAAAAGGCGTTGTGCGCTCGTACACCCACTCGAGATAGTTAGTTGATTGTGAGTAGCTTCCCTTTGAACCGGGCAGAGGCGTTGCATGCTCATACACCCACTTGGGATTCCTAGTTGATTCTACGTAGATTACCTTCAAAGTAGGCAGAAGCATTATGTGCTCGTACACCCTCTTGGGATGACTAGTTGATTATGAGTAGCTTTCCTATGAAGCGAACAGAGGCGTTGAGTGCTTGTACACCCACTTAGGATGGGTAGTTGATTGTTGTTAGCTCGTATGATTGACAAGCTTTGCAAAGATGAAGTGCCATGTTCATGCGTACAAAATGGTATATTTACAAAAAAGGCGACCACCTTATAAGTTGGCGTACATATTCTATCTATCCTTATATTCTTGGTTTACAAAATCTCGATGTTCATGGAGGCTACATAATTGTCACTAACTTCTGTAATTCTTCCCACATTCAGAATCTATACCGCACCCCTAAATATAAGGCGATTACCAGACTACTCTTGTCTGCTCTCTAGCCCGGGTAGGTTCTTTATTGAAGTGATTCACATATGAGCGGAGGGGATCACTCAGGTCTTTTAGGATGTTTCCTAGCTTGCTCACCATCGTGATTCCTGTTTTTGATGTGAAGAAGCTAGTCTTGAAGTCCGAGCACAGCTGGTCCTATGAAGGAACGATGTTGGCTTAGATATGGAGGGTCCAACGGGAAGTGGGTCTAGTCAATGTGGGAGGAAAAGGAGGCAATTAACATTGTTGGTATGCTAGCCAGCATTAGTTATGGAGTTGAAAGCTATAATGTGGTCAGATGAGTAGAAGCTCCCATCATACTTCTATATGAGAGCAATTCATACATAATGTGGATGTGGGTGCTCAGGATCTCTTCGGAAAGAAATTCTCCATTTTGTCATCTGAAAGGCCCTTGCCAACCCTGTTCCTAGTTTCTATTATGTTCATTTACTTGCGTAAGGCCCCCATTTCTTCACTGTGACTAGTTTTCGCATGCCACGGATAACGCTGGCCCTTAACTATGGAGGGTCTCCCTCTTGCATGCTTAGTGAAGAGGATCTGCTGTGATGATAAAGGGAGGTAGAATGACGACAACGGGCAAGGGTGGGAAATCTATGTCTACTGATAGGAGAAATGGACTGATGGGCCACCTCTCTATGGAGCTAGGCCTGGCATCTCTCTCGAGGACCAGGACTGGAGCAATGATGCCCTTTGTTTGGGGTTTTTAGCTTTCTCACCACCACTATATGGTCAGAACACAAGTCGCATGCACTTTTTGCCGTCCTAAGGCAATCAGCTGAGGATAGTCTTTCGGTGGATGGAGAACGGCGATCCAGTTAGACCACTGTTGACACCAAAAATGGATCAACACCAAAGAATGAGTTGTAGGAAACCTATGAGACCTAGCACTAGCAGATAATAGTAGAAAATAAAAGAAAAATAACAGGGAGACATAAGATTTCTATAGTGGTTCGGTAATATCTGGCCTATGTTAGCTTTATTCATTGTGGATCTGAGAGAGTTTGTATGAGATTATGGAGAATTAGAGTCACAAGTACAAGAAGTTGGCATGTTCTAAGGCCTAGAATTGCCAAGAGTAGTTGCATTAGATGACTATTGTAAGGGTGGAAGATGATGAATAGCAATGGAGTCCCAGATGTAGAGTGAAGAGGAATGAGTAGGGATAAGGTCATGTTTTGATTATTCTATGGTTTGTATTTATAGGGGAAACAGTCGTATTGGGTTAGAAGTCCATTTGCAGCAAAGTCCAGACATCGGTCCAAAGTCACGTGAGAAACCACAACTTCTATCGAGTTACCAAAATAAATCGGCAGTGAGTTAAATAACACGGTACCGAGTTATTTCTATAGTTGAAAATGACTCTAACTCTTTTGCATCACTCTTTTTACTTAATTTTGATGCCATCTTTTTTTCCTTAATCATTGGTTGGTTTTGATGACTATTCCTTCATTATCTAGTTCATTCTACCGGTGTAGCTATTATCTCTTCAACTCTTAGAATAGATCATCCAAAACTCTTGGAAATCACTTGGACACACATGAAAGAGGTGCATAATAACTTGTATTAAGTTGGAGTGGAGGAATGGATGAGCAAAATAATTCATCATCAATATAAACAAGTTAGTGTCGACTTGTTTCCATAGGGAATTTGAAGTGAAACTCTATCGAGCTATTCCATACTCCATCTAAGCATGCTTTCCATCTTTTAAGTTGTTTTGTCTTTGTCTCATCATTATATCTTCCATTAACTTCTGCTCCATTAAAAACTCGGTTAAAACTTGCCCGCCAGAGTAAGCTTTTATTGAAAATAAAACATGCTCTGGATCAAGACAAGTTCTGCCTTGCTATCCCTTGACTCTAAATAGTCGTTCAAAAACTACATCGAAGCATCGCCTTTGTTCAATAGACATTCCTTCAGCATTTTGAACATTATAACTTTATTCTTCATTCTTCATGCTAAGGACAAGGTATATGCTCTGGAGATTTTTACATGCCCTAGATGAGCATACTTCCTCTTTGTTGTGTGTTGTTTTCATTTTTTTTTTCTGTTGCCCTTGTTAGAGCTTTTGTCACTTACGATCGAGTGAAATTTATCTATGGTCGGAGGAATGGCAATATTTGTAGCGACGGTGATGCTGCTGGTGGTGCAGCCAGCTGCTTCTTAGGGGTGATGGTCGATGTTTGGGTTGCGCTTGATTTGTGATGGACCTCAAGCTTGTCTTAGCTCATATTTACGCTGCTTTGGAGACACATTCGACTCCCTATCTTTGGCTAACTCTTAGCAATGCATGGTTGTTCTTGTATTTCCGCTTGCGTTCTAATAAGATGGTTCGCTTCAAGAAGAGTCATGTTGGATGATTCCATCGCTATGCTTTTCCTTTTGCTTCATTTGGAAAGAAAAGTTTCCACGTTGCTCTGGATAGCTGCTCCGCTAACGATTATTCATCGATGAGGGTAAGTTCTGACATATAATATCACGGTACGACACAGCTAGTTTTTTTCGACATATCTAATTTTTATAGCACGAGCGAGATATCTACACGAGATGGTCCGTTCATTGCATATGGGAACAAAATCCATACTGCAAGATTGACACTTCTCATTTGCCTCGGCCATGGCTCGAAATTCGATTGGTCGACATATGTCAACATCTTTAGACTCCAAGCGTTGGTCACATGGGTTTTAATTTTCAAAATAAAACATACCCATTGGGTTAGAGGTCAAGTTTCCCTTTCTAGAATGACTCGTCGATCACCTTGCTTCAAGTTCGGTGATGGTACGTTTACTCCTTTTGAAGCTAGACCCTCTACAGCTCAGGTTTCACCTTTTACTCCTGTTATGCTTGGACGATCGATCAAGCTGGGTAACAAGGCACAATTGCTATTACAAAGTTATTGCTAAATCTGCCTCCTCCTCTAAATGAATACATGGCCTTGTGGGTTTTGAATGAAGAGGGAAGACCAAGAAGGGATCTCCCGAAGCTTGTATACTCTTTTCTTTTGCTTTAAATTCGTCGTGCAACTTTCGACGAACTGTTAGTCGTGAATAATTCCTGTTCTATGCCACTCTTGACTGTCTTATAGCAGCAGTTGGGATGTTCATTATTTCTTTATATGATCATTGTCGTGAACTAAATCCTATTTACAAAACGTATTTTTTTAAACATGCCTGAAACTATGCACTAGTAGTAGCTGAATGTTGTGGAGACAATTATCTAATTACTCCCACTCTAAGTGTATTTTGCCTCTCTTGATCCTGGATCGGGAAAACTCGATGATACTGGCTTTAGATTACTTTATGATTATCTTTGCTTATTCTTGACTAAGCTTTTCCCACTTAGCTGCTAACATTTTCATGGGAGTACAATCATGCAATTTTTTCGATCTTCAAAAATTAGAGCGTGAATTGTTCTATTTCGAGCATCCTCCTTGATGTTGCCTACCTTCGAGCAACGGTCAATTCCTATAACATGAGGTTGAATAATTCTATCGATCCATGTGCAGTTATTCCTTTCTATTATCACCAATCTTCGGGTGACCACAAATCTCTGATGAATTGGGTTGGGTTTCCCTTGGTTGACTTTCATTGCGAATAGTCTAAGTTTTCCGTTGCTCCCTATCGTCGGGGAACACTATATGTAATATTTACCCCTCATTCTTATGTTTCCATTATGAACTAAGTCATGTTCATGGATTTTTCTACCGCGAATCCAAGCATCAATGTGAGTTAAACATGTAGGGAAATTTTTTTGATTGCCCACAGTCCGATCGTGCTTTCCCAGTCATGGTCTTAGATCGGGAAAGCCCGACAATACTTGTCTTTAACTTTCCACGACTATCCTTACCTATCCATGACCAAGCGTGTTTCGCTTGGTTGCTAACACTGTCATTGAAGTCCAGTTACGCACCAGCTTCAGTCTCCAGAAACTAATGCAAGAATTATTCGATTCTGATTATCCTTCCTTGAAGTTGCCTATTTCCAAGAAAATCATTTCTTTCCAACAACTATGGATGGCACTTCGGTCATGTACTATTTTCTATCTCTAGAAGCTAGCATTCCAATGGTTTAATTTCGAAAGGCTCCACCTTGATGCTTCTAGTCTTTGGGCAATGTCGGATTCCTGAAGTTCGAGGTTGGAAATCAGGTCATGCACCAATTTCTATCTCCGGAGACTAGCACACTAGTGATTCAATTATGAATATTCATCCTTGATGTTGCTTATCTCCGAGTAATAGCTAATATCTCCTGGTTAGAGTCGAATGATTCGATTCGCTCGAAAGTAAATACTTCTTCCCGACGTCGCCAGTCTATGGGCAACATCAAATTCTTGAAGGTATTATGATTATGCTGTCCTGACATTGCCTATCTTTATATGATGCCAGATCTTTGCATATTTGGGTTTGTGCCTTCCCGACGTCACATATCTTTGGGTATTATCGGATTCCTAAAGGTTAGAATTTGGTGCCTTCCTATAGCTTCCTGTCTTTAGGCAATGATAGATTTCCGAAGGTGGGGCTGAAGATCCAATCAAACTCTGGCTTTTGTCTTCAAAAGCCAATGCATTGATGGTTCCATTTCTAAGGTCCTTCCTTAGCATCACCAACCTTCGGGTGATGGCAACTGCAAGTTGAGATCGAATGATCCGATTGGTCCTTAAGTAGGTTATCGATCCTTCTCATCATTGCCAGACATCAGATGACAGCAAGTTCCTGAAGACTAATGGCTTTTCTCCCTGACGTTGTCCTTCTCCAGGCAGCGCTAGATTCTTGGCGGTTTAAAGTTGGTTCCTTCCTAACATTTAGACCTTCCTAACATTACCAGTCTTCGGGAAGCATCAATTCCGGAAGGCTGTAATTGAAAACTCAGTTGAGCACCTACTTCTATTTGCATAAACAAGTGCATCGATGATTTTGTTCTCGAACTGCCTTATGCAATCGCTTGTCTTTGAGCGCTAGCATGCTCCTGCGTATTTACAATGCCCTTAGTTTCCCCAGGAGGCTTATTTCCAAAAGTAAATTAGATAAGGATGAACGATATAGCATTGGTTTAGGTTGTTGTTTCATTCCTTAGTGACCAGCTAGCTTAGGTTATTTGATAACCAGTCTTTCATCGGCTCACCTCTACCCTTATCTAGTGGGTCCAGGAAGTTTTCCTTGAGTAGGTAGACTTTAGGGTCTTACAGTTTCTTCGCCAGGTGCCCTAACATACTATTGAAGCACGTTATTCCTTAATCAGATTTCTCAAATGTTAGCATTCATTGGTGTTATGCTCATATGTTTTGTCGAAGTAACAGTACTTCCTAGAACGTTTATCTTGCTTTATTGCTTCCCTCCTTGGTAGCTTCTTATATTGCTCAGTTCCTTGAGCGGCAAGATATATATTCTTTGGTATGTCATTCAAAGGCGTGTAATCTTCTAATAGAAGTTCTTCGGACATTTCGCTCTTACGTCATTCCCGTTGTAAGAGTTTTGACTTCTTTTCTTCTGATTACCAAAGTTTGTAGCATTTACTGCAGTGTTGCTCTAGATTACTTCCATCGATTGTTCATCATCAACCTTTCTTTCGACTAGCCTTGCTTCTTCCAACTGCAGGAATTAATTCATCTTTTAATGAAAATCTTCCATGATAGTGGGTTATTTCATCTTTAGCTACCTACCAAAATCCATATTCAGGTGAATGCTCTAGACCAAGGCCATAAAAACAAGATCTTCCTATGGATTGCTAACTTCTATGACGATGATGGTGAATTGGTTCAAGAAAGCTTTCAGAGCCTACTTGGGTCCTTGAGACAAGTTAGATAGGGATATCACGTCCTTTGGTCGGGTAGGATGGAGCCCGAACTGCTCTAGGAACTTCGTAGTTAATTCGTCAAAAGTAGAAATAGATTTTGGTGCAAGCCTAGTAAACCACATGGGAGTGAAACCTTCAAACAAGATAGGGAAACAATTGTAGCGAATAACATCTTAGATCATGCTCCAATCATATTTGAGTAAGTGTTGTCTAGGATCAGTAGTTCCATTGTAGGATGGCAATGTTGGCACAGTGAATTTGCGGGAATACACTTGTTTTAGAATATTTATAGTAAATGGAGTTCGACTTGATGTGGACCCCAGTCTTCATGTTTCCAACCCTGGCTTTCTTCCACCAATCGTTGGACCATGTCAACGATGAACTCCTTACTGGCACATTAACACAAAGGTCGACTATCGGTGGCTGCGCCGAGTGTTTGACTCTGTAAATGGTCTCAGTTTATCAATTAAAATCTTGGTGCTCCTTTCTCTAGGAGTCGACTCCTTTGTAATTTTATGGATACGCAGGTTGTTGAGCATCTGTTGTCTAAAATACAACTCCATCAGCATCAACATCCAACTCCAAATCATCATCGTCTAGCTGCAAATCCACTTCCTTATCAGATACATCCATAGCATCACCTTCCTGAGAAACATCTGCATGGGCATTTCTCTCGGCACTGAGTGAAATTCTCTCGGTGCCGACCTGTTTTCTTGAGGGGGGAGCAGTCTTGCTTTCTCCTATAAGTCCTCTTGAAACTCAACCAACTACTTCCTTTTGCTTTTGCTTCCCATCTTACCTGTTTAGGCTAGAAATAGTGTAATTTTCTTGTTCTATAACAGGTGAAGTTTCCCTTTTAGTTCGCATAGTATCGTGGGGTTGCAGATTGAGCAAAGCATCCATCTTTTCCATGAGAACTTTCTGATTATTTTCCATTTTCTGGTTAAGTTCATGGATCATCTTATCTAGTTCTTCTCTAGTAACAACTTCATGTTGAGTAGTGAATTCTAACATTGCATTTCCATTGTTAATTTTCGTTTAGCGAGAGTGTCCTCCATCACCATTAGCCATTGCTCTTGCAGATCTTACAGAGGCAATTCTTTCTTTTCTTGGAGTCATTGATTTTCAATAGCAATTCTTCAAATCCTCCAAGTAGAATTTCTTGATTCACTTCTAGATTATCCCATCCAAAGTTGAAAGCTAAATCTATGCCTGGATTTGGTTTTCCGATGAAAGCATAAAAATGTTGAGGCCAAGAATAGATCAACACCCAAGAATGAGTTATAGGGAACCCGTGAGACCAAGATATAGTAGATAATGGTAGAAAGTAAAAGAAAAATAACAAAGAGACAGAAGATTTTATAGTGGTTTGGCAATCTCTGGCCTACATCCACTTTATAGCTTTATTGATTATAGATCTAAAAGAGTTTGTATGAGATTACAGAGAATTAGAGTCACTAGTACAAGAAGTTGACAGCTCTAAGGTCTAGAACTGCCAAAGGTAGTTACCATGGTGACTATTACGAGGGAGGAAGATGATGAAGAGCAATGGAGCCCCAGATCTAAAGTGAAGAGGAATGAGTAGGGAGAAGGTCCTGTTTTAGTTGCTCTATGGTATGTATTTATAGGGGAAACAGGCTTATTGGGTTAGAAGTTCACTTGCAACAGAGTCCACACATCAACCCAAAGCCATGTGAGAAACCACAACTCCTATGGAGTTACCAAAATAAGTCGGTACTGAGTTATCTCTATAGTTGGAAATGACTCCAACTCTTTTGCATTGCTCTTTTTATTTAATTGTGATGCCATGTTGTTTTTGTTGATCGTTGGTTGGTTTTGATGATTGTTCCTTCATTACTTGGATTATTCTACCATTCTAGCTGTTATCTCTTCAACCCTTGGAAATCACTTGGACACACATAAAAGAGGAGGATAATAACTTGTATGAAGTTGGAGTCGAGGTATGGATGAGAAAAATATCTCATCACCGACATAAAAAAGTTAATGCCAACTTGTTGCCAATAGGGAATTTTTTGGTGAAACTCCTCCGAGTTATTTTCATACTCCATCCAAGCATGCTTGCCAACATTCAAGTTTTTTCATCCTGTCTCATCATTCTATCTTTCGTTGACTTTCGTTTAGTTAAAAACCTGGTTAACACTTGCCCTCAAAGTATGCTTGATTAGGAAAAAAAAGCGTGCTCTAGATCAAGACAAGTTCTGATTTGCTATCCCTTAATTTTGAATAGTTGTTCAAAAACTGGTTCGAACCATCGCCTTTGTTCAATAGGCATTCTTTCAACCATTTTGAATGGTTAGAATTCCATTCTTCATTCTTCGTACAAAGGACCAGATGTACGCTCTAGAGATCGTTACATGACTTAGAGGAGCGTGCTCTCTCTTTGTTGGGTATTACTTTCATTTTTGCTTTTTTGTTGCCCTCGGTAGAGCTTTTGGCCCTTGCCAGTGAGTGATATTTATCCAAGGTCAAAGGAATAGCAATCGCTATAGCGATGGCGATGATGGTGGTGGTGCAATCGATTGCTTCTTAGTGGAGATAGTCGAAGTTTGGGTTGCACTTGACCTATGATGGATCTCAAACTTGTCTTAGCTTGTATTCATGCTGCTTTAGAGACATGTCTGACTCTCTATCTTTGGCTTATTCTTATCGATGCACGACCGTTCTTGTATTGCCACTTGCGTTCCAATAAGGTGGTTCGCTTCACTAATGGTCCTAATGGATTGCTTTATTTCCCATATTCCTAGAAAGAAAAGTTTTTGAATCGCTATGGATAACTGTTCCATTATCGATTATTCATCGATAACAGGTAAGTTCGACATATTATATCACTGTACGACAAAGCTAGTTTTTCTAGCATGAGAAAGCTATCTACACAGGATTGTCCATTCGTCGCTCACAGGATATAGGACGCGTACTGCATAGATTGACACTTCTCACTTGCCCTGGTCAAGGCTTGGAATTTGATTGGTCGATATACGTCGGTATCCTTTGGACTTCAGGCATTGGTCACACGATTTTTTATTTTCAAAATAAATCATACATGATCGTGTTGAACATCAAATTTCCTTCCCTAAAATGACCCGCCGATCACCTTGCTTTTTAAGTCTAATGATGGTACATCTACTTCTCTTGAAGCTGGGTCCTTTACAGATCAGGCTTCAACTTCTACTCTTGTTATGCCTAGACAATTGATCATGACTAGATCATAAGGCACAGTTGCCCTTACAAAGCTATTGCTAAATCCGCCTCCTCCTCCAAATGAGTACATGGCCATGTGGGTCTTGGATGAAGAGGGAAGAGCAAGCATGGATCTTTCAAAGCTTGGCTTGTCAGTCTTCCTTTTGGTGGTATAGTTCATACTCTTTGCTTTGCTATAAATAGGTCGTGTTCCTTTCGTCACTTGGTGCAACAGTTGGGATGTTTATTCTTTCTTTGTATGATCTTTGCTATGAACTAACTCCTATTCATAGAGCTTATTACATTCAACATGCCTAACACTGTGCACTAGTAGCAACTAAATGTTACTGGGAAAATTATCCAATTGCCCCTAGTCTAAGTGTGTTTTACCTATCAAGATATTAGATCGAGAAAATTCAATGTGACGAGCATTTGATTTCTTTATGATTATCCTTGCTTATTCTTTACCAAGCATGTCTCACCTACCACTAAAATTGTCGCGGGAGTTCAATCGTGCACTTTTTCCAATCTTCGAAACCTAGTGCGTGAATTGTACTATTCTGAGCATTCTTCTTGACGTTACCTACCTTTAAGCAACGGTCGATTCCTGCAAGCTGGAGTCGAATAAGCCCATCGATCCCTATATAGTTCTTCCTATCTTTGGGCAACTGCAAGTCTCTAAT
Source organism: Allium cepa (assembly GCA_030765085.1). Lineage (NCBI taxonomy): Eukaryota > Viridiplantae > Streptophyta > Magnoliopsida > Asparagales > Amaryllidaceae > Allium > Allium cepa. The sequence goes on from CM060943.1 coordinate 811,623,516, forward strand.
GCTTTGGGTTGAGTTTCCCTTGACCGACTTTCATTGCGAATAGTCCAAGTTTTGCTTGGCTCCCTAGCATTGGGGAACATTATCTGTAATACTTACCCCTCATTCGTATGTTTCCATTGTGAACTAAGTAATATTTGCTGAGTTTTCTATCGGAAATCCGAGCATTAGTGTGAGTTAAACATGTGGGGAAAATTATCCGATTACCCCAGTCCGATCTTGCTTCCCCAGTCAAGGTCTTGGATCGAGAAACTTTGATAATACTTATCTTCAATTTTCCATGACTATCCTTGCCTATCCTTGACCAAGCGTGTTCCGCTTGGTCGCTGGCACTATCGTTGAAGTTTGGTCAGGCATTAGCTTCAATCTTTGGAAACTAACATAAGAATTTGTCGATTTTGATTATCCTTCCTTGATCATTGATCATTGATCGTTAATTGGTTTCATGATTGTTGGTTGGTTTTGATGATTGTTCCTTCATTACTTGGTTTATTTTATCGTTCTAGTTGTTATCTCTTCAACTCTTAGAATAGGTCGTCTAAAACTCTTGGAAATCACTTAGACAGACATGAAAGGTGTACATAATAACTCGTACGAAGTTGGAGTGGAGGAATGGACAAGCAAAATGACTCATCATCGACATAAAAAAGTCGGTGCGGACTTGTTTCTATAAGGAATTTTTTATTGAAAGTTCTCTGAGCTATTTCCAGACTTTATCCAAGCATGCCTGCCAATTTTCAAGTTGTTTCATCTTCATTTTGTCATTCTATCTTCGGTTGACTTCTAGTCAGTTAAAAAATCATTTAACAGCCACTTAATACATAGCCGGTTTAGGTTCTAGGTCACGACGGTCCTACCCTTGGTCATGTGTAGTATCCATATTTTTTTTCGAACAAGAGCTTCCCTAGTGGGAATCTCTAACACGACCTTCTCTTATGCGTCATGCATTATGTTGTAGATGCTAGGAATGGCAGAATGGATGGGGTTTCGATCAATCATTGGTCGAACTACAGGGCCAAAGTTTATAGTTGTTTGGGCAAGTATTCTGGCCCTTGGGTCATTTACGTCACCAACAAGTTTCCCTATACTAGTTAAGCCATTTATCACACCGAGCCACATGTCATTACTCAACCTAAAGATGGGGCGGTCAACGTTGGCCTTGGTGGCTTTATTGGTGTATGGCCATTGGAATTGTCAACTTCAGTCTCAACATTGGCTTACAAGGTGTGAAAGTGAATAGGGGTTTGTAAAGAAGAAAAGTGAAGAAAATTGAGAGCTTTTAGAAGATGCCCTCCTTCTAGCGCCAAAATATTGACTAAAAATTAAGTCAATATTGGAATTATAATCAAGAGCTTAGTATCAGCGAAGGTAACTCACTAGCACCTTGATTTATGTGTGGAAAATGAGGGAATAAAATGCAATAAGTAAAAAGATGCAAGATTTAGAGTGGTTTGATCAAAGTTGATCTATGTCCACTATGAGAATTTTCTTATTACTTTGCTTTTCTGACAATAATTTAGATTACAAGTGTTTATAATAAGAAAAATAAATGATTTTGGGTTTGAGATGTTCAACCCTTGGTCAAATGCATGTCTCGATGTATTTATAGCTATCGGGATATACAATGACCGAGATGCTGCAGTTATGATCGAGAATACACTTCAGGCCATAGATGGATTATACGGTTAAGATTAGTGCCAATTAGGATGTCAATAGATCTATAGGGATAGGAAGTTTACTAGTTGGTGGTCTGAACACAGACATGTGTTGGTCATGGACATACCATATGGGATCGGGGAGTGGTTGCACAGAGGAACTTTGCCAAATTTGGCAGCAAAGGACTAGGAGTGAGTATCACAGTACCACTTGTGTAAGATGTATAGTGATGTATGTATTAGATGTACGACGCTGTATGTGTCAGGCCCTACAAAGAAACAGTGCATGTGAAGCTTCTTTATTCAAAGGCGATCTGACACTTATTACGTAGTTGTCCACGTTAAGATAAGAGAATATCGGAAGGCACGAGCGACAAGGTGGAAGACGGGAAGGGAACCACATTGAAGAGAAGATGACACCACCCGGGTTGATCGAAGTATAAGTGAGGCATGTTGCATGGGACGCTCACCAACGGATTGTCATTCGTGTGTTGGGCCAGTATTTGTCCTAGTTTGTTGACGACGTTGCGGGCTTGCTATGGCTTACGTATGTGCTAGTGCAAAACGAGTTTTTTTATTGCAGTAGAGGCCTTATGTGCAAAGAAAGATGCGAAGCCAACAAGATAGGTGAGCCTTGGTGCGAGCCATTAGAGCCATGCGGGCCAAGATACTTACTCCTTCTCATTCATGGCTAAAATTTTCACTTAAATAAAATCAAATTAAATAAAATAAAAGCGGTTCATTCAATTCTAGCAAAATTGAGTGGTGATTACAGTAATATAGGAGATAATTCATAAAACAAGATGTTATAAAGCGCGGGATCTATTCAAGTTTGATTCTATTTCATATCATTCATTCACAATGTTTAACCTTAACCCATGTTTATATATATATATATATATATATATATATATATATATATATATTTTATTTCCACTTATTATATTTGAGTCAAAATTGTTTATGCTTGCCATTTATAAAATGTGAAATTAATTTCATACACACATTTGAGGAAAATTGATTATTAATGTAAATTTGACATTGGTTGAAGTGAAACAAAACACACACATACATACACACACACACATGTATATATGTATGTGTGTGTCTATGTGTGTATTTCATAAATTTGATTTACTTAAAATAATAAATTTAATGTTTAAGTATAAGAACTTTATATAAATATCTTTATGCTGTTTGAAATACTAAAACACATAAGTTGAAACACTTGGTTAAGTTAATCCTTATTTCAAACTAAAGTATCCTTACCTACCTTCGCTTTACGAGCATATTGGAAAGCTCCGAGTATCAATGATCCCTTTGCACACATCTTCAGACCTGTCCTAATTTGATTCATCCCATCATCATTGCAAAACCTTCCTCGCCTTACCTATTTCCATTTCCCTAGTAGAGCATGTTCTAGCACCACTTCATAGGCTTGCTTCATAGAACCTATTTTATCATATCTTCCCATAATAGAGCATGTCCAAGATCTACTTCACAAGTTCACATCCTACAACTTGTCCATATAGGCTACCATCATGACTCCCGTCGTAGAGCCATAATTATCAGAACACTTCTAGAACTCCTTATCAGTCGTAGATCCAACATCTTAAAGTTTTGAAGCCATCACATCGAAGTGCTCTAATGTTGCTTCATTTCTTAACCATCAGTCTTCATTATGTCGTCATATCCCAACCGAACGTTGAATAAACGAACACCTGTAGCATGACCTACAGATCAGAGATAAAATTTTAAATCGTTATCGACATAAAGAGGTCGGTATCGAGGTGAATCTTGGACCTCTCTTTGCTTCTTTGGCTCTTACCTATACTCTTCTCCCAAACCTAAGTCCCAATGTCCAAAATCTAAGTCCATCTTTCCCCAGTTCAGGTTGGTACCGACTTGAACGATTAAATAAATTTCAACCTTCAATTTCCAAGCTTCACTTCACTCCTTTGCCAACCAAGAGCTCGACCCGAAGCACCACTATGTTTTTCCCCAAGAAATCCCAAAGCATGCCCAAAATGAAATCCCCCCAACCACAAGCTCCACCACCGACCTATTTCTGGTCATCGGGACCAGAATCCACCAGGCCAAATTTCATTCGACTTGAAACATGGGCTCCTCCCTTACTCCAGAGCCCTTCCTCTAAGTTTCATCCAATTTCCGACCACTTTTGCCTTTGATTTTCCCAATTCGAAAACCTCTCTCCTAACTATCTAAAAGCACTAGCAAACCATATCAAAGCACAACATACCAAACTGAAATATCATCCATATACATCTATACACACATGCAATTCATCAAAACATGATAATCATACAAATTTAATCTATATCTAACTTTTACACTAGCATGTCAATATGGTCACAAGGGATTGCAAAACCATTTTTTTAAAATTAAATTATTTTAATTTCGATCATAAACATGTATAAAGATGTGATTAGAGTTAGAAAACTTTTTAGAATCAAAATCATGTTAAAACATCTAAGTTAACTATATAAATATGCATAAGATAGTGAGAGGTCAAGAACCACTCATCAAATACCAAAAGTAACACTTTACTTCCTTAGATTCGAGATGAAACACAAAGAAAGATGAATCCCCATTGACCAAAGTGATAAACCTAATATATCCTTTGCTAATTACCCTTCTAATGATGATTTGGTTAAGATTAGTAAGAAAACGAGATGATTTTTGAAGAGATTATTAGGGTTAATGGATGCTTAGAACCGTTTTGGAGAAGATGGAAATAACTTGGAATAGTTTCATTAGTCCTCCTTAGGCTCCAATCCCGAAATAGGTTACTGGGCCTAAGTGTGGGTCAGCCTAATTACCCGATAATACTTTCCATCAACGGCCAAAATTTAAGACAGTTATAACATTCAGACCATGAGGCTGTTTTACTATAAAGACCACTCTATGAAATGGGAAGTCATCATCTTAATGCAATGAAAGTGGTTTCAAAACTTAGCTTGGCTCTTACCAAAAGTTACAGTCCATATAAGATGTTCAAGGTCAAAATTGACATATAAAAATTCGATAAAAATCATAGATGTGGAAAATATCCCTACGAGCTATTTCTCAAAAATTTAAAGTCATACGACCTCATATGAATTAAATAATAATATTTTATGACTCTCCGATAATTAAAATACAGGCCGTTACACTTTCTCCTTAGGAATTTTACCCCCGAAATCTCCAATCAAGTCAAAGAATAGTCAATCATAGTTACCTTACATGCTTAACAATCATATGCAACCATTAAACATATCAAACTGGCAACCATGCAATCAATAGTGTAGATATACCTATCCAAACATGCGAGATACCAAACTATCCTATATGATATTAAAGGTGAAAGTAAATACGATAAACGGTAGGCCTTACTGTTCGCATCGACTAAAGTTCTATGAGCTAGAAAATAGCCAAATGAATTATATAATAAAAATACTGCAAGCGCACGGCGCACACTTGTCGTACGTGGCGAATACGAGTCGATCCTCAGGGAATTGATGATTTTAAAAAATCAATTCAATCAAATTATACCAATTTCAAGTGAAAGTTAAGCTAGAGAATTAGAGAGTGAACTAACTAAAAGAAAAGAAATGCAAATATAAGAGTTAAATGACAATTTAGAGAATAAATCCACTCTCTAGATAATGTAGTTCAACACATATGAAATCATGATCTCTCTTTTATGGCCATTAGTGCTTTAATTGATGTGCTTATCATAAGTATGGAATATCTGTGCTATTAGTTAGCCAACATAAGCCATCAAACTTTAACACACCCCTTAAACCACTTACTAACTTTCATGAAACTTGACAATGAAAATGAAAATGAAATCTATTTTAAGTATGGCCTATTAACTATTGATTAGAAATATAGACCATCAAATTTGAATTTCAAATCATTTTCTTATGCCATAAACATTTTTTGATGAAGAGACATTTGTATTAGTGATTGTTTAAGCATAGCCTATTTGGTGTCAACAATATAGGATATCAAATTCAAAGCAAGAACAACAAATAAAACACTTCACTGATCATCATTAAGCACAAAAAGAGAGCATGAATTAATAAATAGTTGAAGCTACATAATTAGATAGCTTTATTACCCTTAAATTGAAAGGGTTTAGCCTCTCATATTTGTCATTTGATTAACAAATGCAGCTAGCAACATGAAAGAAAAAAGAAAGGAAAATGAAAGCTAATGAAAAGAGAAGCTAATTAACAAGAATTAAAACTAATCTACTTTTCATGAATGTAAATCTACACTACCAACATTAAAGTAAATGAACAAGGAAAGTAAAACGAACAAGTAATTAAATTGCATAAGAAAAAGAAAGTTACATGAAAATAAAAAAAAATGGTAAGTAGCCATGAAAAGAAAGAAGAGAGCTTGATTTATTTTTGAGCCAAAACTAAAACTAAGAGAGACAAAGGGAGAAGAGTTACTTGAAACATAAGTGGTTATTTATACAAGCATGAAACTCTAATCCATAATTTGGGGAATGCCCAAACTACCCTTGAGAAAGTGTGGATGTTAAGTAATTATTAGCTTCTACTAATCATCATTTAAGTGTACATTAAGCCATTAATTCCATAAGCATGTGCATTAGCCTCTAATTTGTACATTATGGTAGGTGGGTAGGTGGATTCCTCCATGTTCTTCACTTTGAATTATTTCCATCTTCATTTATTTGTATTCATTTTTTGCATGCATGTGTCTTCATGAAACCACTCCTATTTGAGATCAAATTCCTACACAAATATATATAAATTTTCAATTAATTTTTCTCAAAGAAATATATGCACACAATTGACTGTTTTACCCCTATATGAAGATGGATATGTGACAATTTGGAATTAATGTGGATTTTGGTTAAAACATGTTAAAATACCCAATATGATCATTTATTTAATTTAAATAGAATAAATATGGTGGTAAAAATATGCACATTTACGTGCACATCACTTACAATATAAAGAACTCTAAATATGCAGCACTTATGCTCTCCTTGATTTCCCACTTGCAATTGCCTTCACTTTCATCCCATCGAACCTCATAACTCCACCGTCTCCCTCATAAATTGTTTCATAACATCTGACAATATGAACTGGCTTATGAAGACTCAAAACTTCTGATTAAATCTCGATATCATAAGTTGATCGTCATGTTTGAGTCATGCACATAATTACGCAAATGAGAGATGTGGAAGAAATTGTACAAGCCCACCATCTTTTAAGGTAAGTCGACCATGTATGTTATGTTCTTAATCCTCTCTACAATTGGAAAAGGACCTACGAATCTCGATGCCAAATTCCCCCTACTACTGAATTTGGTAGCATTCTACAATCATGAAATCTTCATGAGCATCGTATTTCTTAAAGAAGTCCAAATTTCAATGTCTCTTATCAATGTAACTCTTCAACCTATCCTCAATAGCTTTTATCCCTTGCCGAATGATCTCAGTCGTCTCTGAGGTTTCTCTAATCAGATCTGGCTAAAGTATCAGTTTCTTGCCAACTTCCTACCTACATGAAGGAGCATTACATGGTCGGCTATACAATGCTTTATATGGTGTCGTACCGATACTAGACTGATAGCTATTATTGTATGCAAGCTCCACCAAATGCAAGTGATCATCCCACGAGCCTTCGAAATTGAGAATGCAAGCTCGCAAGAGATCCTCCAATGTACGATTCACCCTCTTGGTCTGTTGATCAATCTATGGGTGACAAGCTGTACTAAGATGAAGCTCAGTCCGCAATGCCTCTTGTAAGTTTTTCGAAAACCCACTAGTGAATAAAGGATCTCGGTCATTGACAATGCTCTTCGGCAAACCATGGAATCACACTATTCACTTCACATATAACTCGGCCAATTTGGATGTCATTCTACTAGACTTAATGGGTATGGATCTAGCTCTTAGTCAATCTATCGACTTTGACCCAAATTATGTCACACCTTCCTCTAGTCCTTAGCAATCCATCAATGAAGTCCATCGATATTTGCTCCCATTTCCATATAGGAACTTCAAGTAGTTGCAATAATCACTTTGTTTCTTCTGCTCTGCCTTTACCAATTGGCAATTCATACACTTCGAGATGGAAGTCCCGAAATCCTTCTTCATCCCTCTCAATAATAAGTTTGCTTCATACTATAGTACATCTTATTACCGCCCGGATCTATAGTCAACCTAGAATGGTGACACTCTCATAGCCCCTCATCTCGCAACCCATCCACGTTAGGAACAAACAGTTTCCTATCCTTACACCGCCAGCTATCTCGATCAAGTCCATATTGCTTTATCTCCACAAACTCTACCCCCTCTTTAATTTTCATTATGATCTTAGCTAGTCTAGCATCTTGCCTCTGACTTGTACCGATCCACTCAATCAAAGTAGGTCTGATAGTCAAACTTGCCAATATTTTCAACTCTAACTCACAATGAGGTCTGAAGTCATAGCTAGTAATATACTTCAACTGCTTCCACTCTAGGAACATCGCTATCAAACCGGCATGTCTTTTACTCAATGCACCAACAACTATATTTCCTTTACTAGGCATATAGGAAATGTCAAATTTGTAGGAGGCCGTGAATAGCAACCATCGCTACTGGCAAAGGTTGAGATCCTTCTGAAAAAAGGTACTTCAAGGATTTTTGGTCCCTGAAGAACTCGAATCGTTCTCCTAATAGATAATGCTTCCAAATCTTCAAAGAAAACACTATTGCAGCCAACTCCAAATCATGAGCCAGAAACTTCTTCTTGTGCGGTTTCTAATGTCAACTGGCGTAGGCAACATCCTTTCCACTCTGCATCAACACTGCACCAACTCCAGTATCATAGGCATCCATGTATACTATCAGCTCCTCATTCCCACTTGGAACGGTCAATACCGGTGCACTCATCAACCTCTTCTTTAGACTCATGAATGCATGTTCACACTTCACGTTCTAAACATAAGTCTGATTTTTCTTCGTCAAACTGGTCAATGGCGCTGCTACCTTGGAGAACTCCTTGATAAAATGTCTATAATATTCCACCAATCCTAGGAAACTTCTCACATCAGTAGTGTTCTTGGGTTGGTTCCAATCCTGAACCACTATCACCTTAGTAGGATCTACTATGATGCCCTGCTCAGAAATGACATGACCCAAGAACCTCACTTCTCCCTTCCAGAGGAGACACTTCAAAAATTATACTCTCAACCTGTTCTTCCAAACCACATTAAGCACAATCCGCAAGTGCATATTATATTGCTCTTCTCTCCTAGAATAGATTAGAATATCATCCATAAACACAAACAAGAACTTGTTTAGCTTATTCCTGAACACACGATTCATGAGATCAACAAAGTACGCCGGAGCATTGATTAGCCCATATGGCATAATTAGTCACTTATAAAAACCAAATGGCGTACGAAACACAGAGATCAGTACAATCTTTTTCACTACTCTCAGCTGGTGAAAACCCATCGCAAGATCCAACCAAGATACCACCTTTAGACCATGGAGATGATCGAGTAAGTCATCAATACGCGGGAGGAGATACTTGTTCTTCCTCATCGCCTTATTTTGATTATGATAATCTACACACAGCCTCAGAGAGTCATTCGCCTTAGTAGCGAATACTCTAGATGCACCCCTCTCAGATATGCTCATAAAAATGAATCCTCGCTTCAGTAGATCATTTTCACCTCCAGCTCCTTTTGCTCTCTGGGTGCCGTATGCCTCAAAGGCAAAACAATCGGTCTGGTATCCTTTACTAAGTCTATGCGAAACTCATCTCTTGATGTGGAGGTAATCCTATCACCTCCTCAAATACATCTGAATACTCTAACGATGGGCACATATGAGAACTCATCCTATGGAATTTCGAGAAGATATAGAATCATAACCCCATCCTCTGGCAGGCAGCCAACCACTGCCGTCCGCTTATCCACAGCTCCAATTGTCACTAACAGCTTCTCATAATCCACCACTACCACATACGTCCTCAACCCGTCTATCCCCAAGAAAATCCTGAACCTACCAAAATACAAAACAAAGTAATCATAAAAAAAATACCATCCATGACTCGAGAAGACCAAACCATGACAAACCATACACATGCTAATGGAGCTTCCAATCAGATTCGTTAATACCAAAGGTCGTTCAACTACTTTAGGTTTCAATCTCAAGCTACCCACTAGATCATTAGGTATGAAGGAATGTAAAGCCCGGTATTGAACAAAACATGTATGCGAACATCATAAATGGAAAGCACGCCTTGAATAACAACGCCATTCCCCTTCTCTTTCGTCGAGGGAGCACTCGACGAAGTCGGAACAACATCCAAAGCATATGCCTTCACCACCTGCTTCTACTTTGGATGGCCTCTTTCTCCACATTTAAAACAAATAGGTTCCTACTCTGCCTTTTTCTTAGCATCTTTATTCTGGAACTGCTTTCTCTTATCATTCCATTTATTCTTGCCTCCACTGGCTTGATGTAGTTTTGGCTCTTTCGTAACCACAATAGTTGATTTGAACTTGGGGTACAAACTCTCCTAGCGAAGAGCTTTCTCGATAAGTCTCTCAAATGGCTCATCGATGTGACTCGCCAATTTCTTCCTTAGATAATCGTCCAATACCCATAAGAAACTTCAATCATTCTTCCTTAATAGAGTGTCGATGAAAGGCATCTCGTGCTTCAATAAGGCGTCGAACTCAGCAACATACTTGAAGACAGACAGGTCTCCCTACTTCAAGTCGGAAAACTTTCTAATAGTACCGACTTCTGAGCACCCAAAATAAACTTCTCCTCGAATAGGGTTTTGAACTGGTCCCAGGTAAACTAATCCTCAGTGTAGAAATTCTGATAGAATTCCACCAGTGCATGGCTCTCCTTTGAAGCTGTCGAGAAGCCAACCTCCTCTGCATAGCACCATCCAATTCAAGGTTATCAAAAATCCTTTGTATGAGTCCAACCAATCATGACATTCCATAGTTGATTCCTTTACTTGGAATGGTTTGCCACCAAGATTGGAAAAATCCTTATTCATCTTAGAAAAATGAACTATGGGTGTCTGCACTTGAGTACCACCACCAACGGCAACATTTAGAGCGGTCGCTTGGGCATTTTACAACATGTTTGCCATTATAATATTGAACATGGTCTGCAAGTCAGGGTTAGTAGCCCCCAAACCCGCTCCTTCTTTTCCTCCATAGATGGAGTTCCTCACTATGTTTCTTATATGCTGGCTCATTATCGATCTGTAAAAGAATGATCAGCCTCTCATATAAGAAAACTGCATCAATAGTACTCGTGTATGCATGTGACTTATAGACTATATATACATGACAATATAGTTTTGAAAATCAAAATATATAACAAGTATGCACTCTCTTGTATACACGCACACTCTCTCTCTCGATCCAGTCTAGGGTAATAACTCCTTCCCTATCTCTACCAGACCTCGATATCAACTTAGGTTAATCGTGGAACCTGGCTCTAATACCAAATGTGACGACTGTGTTATACCATCAGCACCTAATAAAACTATATAGCACACTACTGCCGTGCCCGACCAATGTAGGATGATTGTCAATAGTTTAAAACATCATAGAACCTATTGTATATCTTATAGCACATCGAATAAAATATAATAAAAATCATAGATATAAAACATGAGAGACAATAGTGACTAAGTGAACCAAATATCAGAGCACGGATCCATAGAGTTATAGAACATAGTAATAGAGTTTATACAAAGTAGAAATAAACTAGAATAAATTGTCTCATGATAGTAAAGCAAACATTGCCAAGGCTCCACAATGTTGCATAGCAGAATAAGCATAATATCCATATACAATACGAGAAAGCTCCATCCTGGTCATCCTCTGCACTACCACTACGTAGCCCTAAACCTGCTATCTAATCTACTCAATTAATAGTAACCGAGATAATAAGAAGCAAAACATAAAACCACAAGTCGAATAATAGTTTGGTGTGAGCGATAAATGACTCTCAAACTACTATACAAGTCGATATAGTAAGGAACAAAAGGTATAAGAGTCGTACATGACATGTCTTTGCATTCAAAGAGTTAGAACATAACATCTATAATATACTACTCTGCTATCATCATCAAAATGTACTACTAACTAAGTACGGTATCGGGTGTCTAGGTATCCACGTCCTAAATACCTATGCTAGGTGACATCCCTAGAGTGGTGGACTACGGGGGAAAATAATCAAAGCAAACATGGCATCCACCAAACAATCTTCACTACCACTTAAGTGCTTTGTATATGTGATAACTCGTATGACCGTCATACTGCTAGAGACCAATGGAAACGTCTCAATTCCTTGATGCTCAAAATCTATGCCACCCGATAGGCCAAGAAAACTAAACTGCACGTCCTAACAGTCTAGGGTACATGAATCATGTCCTAGATCCATAGGTATACGTCCTAATACCCAAGAGTATCCTCACCTATCTCTAGTTTACGGGCGCAGTGGAACACTTTGAGTATTAATGATCCCTCCGCACACAACTTCGAACCTGTCCTAGTTCGATTCATTCCCCCATCATCATAGAAACCCTCCTTTTCCTACCTATTTCCATTTTTATAGTAGAGCATGTCCTATCCCCACTTCCTAGGCTCGCATCCTAGAACCTCTCTTATATAAAGCACATCCTAGCTCTACTTCACAAGTTCGCATCCTAGAACTTGTCCTTACGGGCTACCATTACGAATCCCGTCCTAAAGCCTTCATCATCGAAACACTTCTAGAACTCATCAACCATTGCGGAACCAACATCACAAAGTTCTGAGTCCATCACATCGAAGCACTTCAATGTCACTTTGTTCTAACATTAATCTTCATCGTGCCATCATATAACAATTGAACGCTGAACAAACAAACGAACACCTCCAGCACAACCAATAGGACCCTACTTCCTTTTCCCAGAAGTTTAGCCTTGATCTGAGACAAATTTTCAGACCGGTACCAAGCTGAACCTTGGACCCCTCTTTGCTTCTTTGGCTCTCACTTAAACTGTTTTCCCTAAGCCAAAATCCCAATGCCCAAAATCCAAGTCCATCTCTCCCTAGTTCAAAATGGTACCGCTTGAATACTTAACCAAATTTCGGCCTTCAATTTCATAGCTTTGCTTAACTCTTTTGGAAACCTAGAGCTAGACCCGAATCAGCCCTTTGTTTTTTTCCAAGCAAGCCCGAAGCACTCCTCAAAGTAAAATCCCATTGATTTGAAGCTCCACCATCAACTTGTTTCAAGTCATCGCGACTAGAATCCTCCAAGCCAAATTTCATGCGACTTGAACCGTGGGTTGCTCCCTTACTCCAGAGCTCCTCCTCCAAGTTTCATTAAATTCTAACCAATTTTTCCCTTATTGGTTTTCATGCCTATCTGGAGTTATGGGATTTCATGCCAATCTGGAGTTTATGGGATTTCATGCCTATCGTGTGGATTAGGATTTCTATGTCCATCTTAAGATAGCACGCATGTTCGGTGAGTTTTCACGCTCGCTAATCTGGAGAATTTTAGGCGCCTTCCCCTTGTGATTTCTGGATTTCTATTACTGATTTCTTGATTTTGTGAGATTTGAATTTTTCATCCAACATTTCTTGCGAATTTCTTTCTAAAAGTTAAATTTAATTTTTGAGTTTTGATGAATAAAATTTAAGGAATATTGATATTCTTTTTAGGTTTGACACTATATACTAAGTGTTATTCTTCAGATCTATTTTACCAGTTCCATTACCATCACACATTGATTTGAATTAAAAATAGACCGACCCGTTTATTATTTCATAATACTCGGGTTAGACGGAGATGTTTTAGGTACTTTTTCATTTGGAAATTTTTAGAGTCTGATCGTGTAGGAAATAGTTAGATGTTTATTGTATCATTTTGAGAAGACTCACATAGTCGATATTTTACATGTCAAGTTAGAGACATCTATTGTGTATATATACATTATTTTGGGTTGTCGTGTATGCGTATTGAGTGGATTACTTATGACCACTATTTTGTAGACTATTTCAAGTATACACACTAGTTTTCTTCAGCATTGCATCTTGTGTATATTCAGTTATGTACCTGTTATTCTATGTTCTGTGTTATTCATGCTGTTCTGAATACTATTACGCCACCGTAATTTAGTTTTAGGCCTAGATTGGGTATGTCAAATTCACTTTTAAATGAAAAACAACGATACTTAATTCGACATATCAATACTCAGTTCAAGAAAAATTCACTAATGGTCACTCCTAATCAGCCTTATTCTTCGCACTAGCAAACAGAATTACTTAGTAACATCCTTTATTAGTGTAGGTCCACAGGTGGGGCATTATTACTTGGTATCAGAGCAGAGGTCCAAAACAATATATAATATCTAAGATGTGAATATTGGCCTAGACAGAATTAGAGTCCCGTCACGTGGAGCGTTGGATAGAGATTTAAAATTTACTCCCTAATTAGGATAGGAATATAGATGAATATTAGGGAATAACTATTGGGGCATATTAGTAATATTTTATATCACTCTGTAAATTATTATTAATGTGGGTTGTGTAGATTAAACCTTAAATTTATTAGGATTGAATTGATGTGTCTTGACCCTTTAAAAGATCGGAGTTGCGTAACGGAAGCAGATGGACTGCTTTTCACCGAGCACATTAACTTGTTTATTTTTAAATATGTATGATTGATTAATCATTGGATGCATGGTTGCTTAGGGAATTTTTAATAACAAATTAAAAAAATTATTGAGTGGGGATCATTGTTTGGAATTTAGAGCCTGCACAATATTAACATTAAGATCATGTAGTGTTTTCGTAGGAGTAATCACCACAATCGATAATAAAAAAATCTTGTTATGTATAAAATGGAAGATTAAACCTTATATAAGGTCAATTAAATGTAAACGAATTTAAAATTCAAAGACTGGTTACTAATCTATACTATAATATTATTTGTGAGTTTGGTTCCAAGAGCACTTCTCTGTAAATTATTATTAACGTGGGCTGTGTAGATTAAACCTTAAATGGCTTAGGATTGAGTTGATGTGTCTTGACCCGTTAAAAGATTGGAGTTGCGTAACGGAAGCAGATGGACTGCTTTTCATTGAGCACATTAACTATTTTTTTTAAATATGTATGATTGATTAATCATTGAATGCATGTTGCTCAGGGAATTTTTAATAACAATTTAAAAAAATTATTGAGTGGGGATCATTGTTTGGAATTTAGAACCTGGACAATATTAACATTAAGATCTTATAGCGTTTTCGTAGGAGTAATCACCACAATCGATAATAAAAAAATCTTATTATGTATAAAATGGAAGATTAAACCTTATATAACACTACAACAAAAATACCATATTACAACGCCTATTTTACAACGGGAACTAGTTGCCCGTTGTAATAAAAGGCTATTACAACGGTCCATTTAGGACCGTTGTAATAGATGCCCTATACAATGCCCTTTTCACAACAGGCACTGAATGCCCGTTGTAATAGAATACTATTACAACGGTCCATTCATGCCTGTTGTAATAGGTGTCAATTTTACAATGGGCTAAAAATGCCCGTTGTAATAAGTGCTAATTTTACAACGATAATAAAATGCCAGTTTTAACCGATGCCAATTTTACATTAATCATCTACTAATGTTTGATGAAACCATTTTTTGGGAAGTTTCTAACGCCCGTCTTATTATTTAATATTTAATATTTAGTATTTAATATTAAATATTTCATAATTAATAATTACTATTAAATAATTTCTATTAAATCACTAATAATTAATATCAAATAATTGCTATTAAATAATTAAGAATTAATTATCAATACTTAATAATTGATAATCAATAAATAGTATTAGTTTTTAATACTAGTATTAAAAATTTAATAATAGATAACTAATATTAAATATTTAATAATTAATAATCGGTAATATATACATAATCATTAACTTTAAATAATTAATATTAAATTAAAAGTAAGTAGTAACAATTAATAATTAACAATTAATTTTAAATAATTATTGTTTAATGATTCAGAAGTAATATTTAATATTTAAAAAGTAATTTAAGAAATTCAAATAGTAGTTAATATAAATTTTCAAATATTTACTAATTAATAATTACTATTAAATAATTTTTGTTAAATAAATAATAACTAATATTAAATAATTTTTGTTAAATAAATAATAACTACAAAAATGCCCTTTTACAATGTCTATTTTACAATGGGCCATAAGCAACCGCTGTAATAGAAACCATTTACAACGGTTTTCTTAAGCCCGTTGTAATAGGTGCAACTTTTCATCATCCAGTACATCTATTACAACATTTTCAGCATGCCCATTGTATATGGTCCCATTACAACTGTTTTCGACCCATTGTAATAGATATCAGTTTTCAGCTTTATTACAACGGTTTTTGGCCCGCTGTAATATAGTTCTGTTACAATGGTTTTTGGCCCGTTGTAATATAGTCCTATTACAACGGTTTTCGCTCTATTGTACTAGATACTAGTTTTCATCACTATTTGCCCATGGTATTAGATGCCTATTACAACTATTTTCTACTAGTATTAGATATCAATTTTCATAATTAATTATAGTTAGTAATTAAGACTAATGTTTAATAATTAATAATTAAGATTAATGATTAAGATTAATATTTAAGATTAGTACTTAATAATTATTAACAAATAAGTAATATTAAATAATTAAGAAGCAATATTTAATACTTAATAATTAATATTTAATCATTATTTATTAATAATTACTATTAAATAATTAATAATTATATAATAATTAAGAGTGACATTTAATAATTAATAATAAAATTTAATAATTATAAATTGATATTTAGTATTTAACAGTTAATTTTAAATATTTATTAATTTATAATGATTATTAAAAAATTAATAATTAAGATAAATATCCAATAATTCATAATTAATAAGAAATATTAATAATTAAGAAGTAACATTAGTATTTTATATTTTCAAATTATAATAAATAAATATATTTAACAAATATTTAATATTTTGTAATTATAATTAATAACAAATAATTACTATTAAATAATTAATATTAAATATTAAATACTATTAATAATTAATAATTATCATTTAATAATTAATATTTATTATTTAATAATTAAAAATTAATAATTACTATTAAATACCTAAGAAGTAATAATAAATATTTACTATTTAATAATTAATGATTAATAAGTAATCTTTAATAATTAAGAAGTCATATTTATTATTTGTTATTTAATAATTCTAATACTAGTTATATTTAACATTTAGTATTCCAAAAAAATTATAATTTTGAAATTTTCCAAAATAAATTTATAAATATACACAAAATTTAAAATTTGAAATTTTGATAAAATTCAAAATAAAATGTAAAATTCAAATTTAATAAAACGTCCAAATTTCAAAAATTTCAAAAAAGTTAAAATAATTTCAAAATTAGAAAAATAAAAACATTATGTTGTATATGCATTTAGATAAAAAAATTATGATATCCTCTTTGACAAATAATTTTTATCTTTATTTTTACTAGCAAAAATCTTGGCTCCATCTCTCAAATTTGGCCTCCGTTCTTTTAATTTTGGCTCCAACCTTCAAATTTTGGCCTCTTCAGCCATTTCTTTTTCTCCCTACCTACTGTCTAATCTTGTCCCATTTCCCATTTCTTTCTTCCCAATCCTAAATCCCAAATTAAACGAATGCAAAGAGGCGGATCACAAATCCTAAATCCTAATTCTCACGAGTCAAAAAAATTAGAGACGCGGCTATGGCATCGTGGACAATATCAGTAAATGCTTACCCTACAGAATCCGAAAATTTGTAGTATTCACCATCTAATTAGTCCCTTTTTATATAAACAGTGAACCTGATGATAACATAATTTGTTCACCCACCAGAATTCGAAAATGGAATTTTCAAAGCTATACTCGAAGGCCCAATTGATTTGAGTAGTGATCCATGGCCAAACATTTCAGATGGGGCAAAGGATCTCGTTAAGAAGATGCTTTGTAAAGATCCGCAGAAACGTTTAACAACTTTCCAAGTTCTAAGTAAGTGCCCATATTTGTTGAATTTGGATGATTCAAATATTCGTTAAAAGGGAAAGAAATTGATTAATTGATTCAATCAAATCAATTAATTTAGCTGATATATGGAAGGATATTTTAAAGGAAACTAATTAATTAGCAAATCAATTAATTAGTCTGCTATATGAAGAAATAAATTATTAGGCATGGAGAATAAAGGAAAGATATGGAAACGAAGATTACGCCATCTATTTATACTAAAACCAAATCACGCAAATTGGAAAGATGTCTGCGTAATCAGGAAATTGATTTGCTTAATCTCCAAGCAACCCTTCATTATCAAGTCTATATAAATGAAGGAACTTTATCTTCATATGAACAAGCAAGTGTAGCATCCACCATTATTCTTTCCTCTCTCTTTTGTACTCTTTTCTTTAGTGAAATAAAAAGTTGTTGGGTCTCCGTGGACGTAGGATATTCATATCCGAACCACGTTAAATCTTCTGTCTTCTATTTCTGTTATTTTTCTGTAAGACTGCATAATTCTTTTTAAGTGTCACTGTTATCTAAATAGGCAATACTAGATCCTGAACAAATAACCGCTTCCGCTCAAATTAAATAAAATAAAATTTCACTACAGTTTGTTATCAGAGCTAGTGTTATTGTTCCTGTTTGGATATTAATGGCTACTTCTAGTAAGCCTGTTGGCAGATCTGGTGTCAATTATGGAGTAACACGTTTTGATGGAAAATGAGATTTTGGTACTTGGAAGATGAAGATGGAGGTTGTATTGAAGAAGGAGAAGACTTACAAGGTTGTTTCTGCACCTGAGAAATTGAAAGGTATTGATGCAGCTGATTTGGAAGAGATGAAAGTTGAAGCTCTTACAACAATTCAGTTGAGCCTTTCAGATGAAGTTCTTAGAGAATTCTCTCAAAAGAAGACGGCGAAAGAACTATGGGATGCATTATCAGATGCATATCAAGACAAGTCTCTCACTAATCGGATTATTCTTCAGCAACAACTTTATTCGTTCAAGATGAAGCCTGAAGCTGATCTCATGGAGCATGTAGATGCTTTGACGACTTTGATTATGAACCTGAAGGCAGCGGAAGTTGATATTACTAATGAGGCTCAAGCTGTGATCCTCTTATGTTCATTGCCTAAGGAGTATACTGCTTTTGTCAATTCCATGATTTATGGCCGCAGTAAAATTAGCCTGTCTGATGTAAAGGCTGGTCTTCATAATGAAGGTAGATTGGCGAGTACTAGTTTGGATAGTGATACCAAAGGCTTATCTGTTCAGAGAGGTAGAGGCCAAAACAGGTCGAAGAAAGATGGAGGACGGAGTTATTCACGGTCTCAGTCTAGGGGGCCTAAGAATTTGACTTGCCATTATTGTAAGAAACCAGGGCACTTCATAGCACAATGTCCCAAGGTTGAAGGTAGAAGAAAAGATCCAAAGCAAGCTTCAGCTTCTACAACAGAGAAATCAGATACAGAAAGTGACACCGATATATTTACAGCTTCTGGCTCTTCTAGGAAGAGCAACTTATGGCTGATTGATTCTGGCGCATCCTATCATATGACACCTGATAGGAACTGGTTTTCCACTTACCGTGAAATTGATGGAGGAGAAGTTCTGATGGGTAATGATGCTTCTTTCCATATGGTGGGTGTTGGTAGCGTGATGATTAGGATGTTTGATGGTGTTATTCGTACGATCACCGATGTTAGACATGTACCTGATTTGAGGAGGAGCTTGATTTCTGTTGGGGCGTTAAGTAGACTTGGCTTGAAGATTGTAGTGGAAGGAGAGAAAATGAAGATATCGAAGGGTTCCATGATTGTTATGAGAGGTGTGAGGGCAAGAAATCTTTATTTATTAAAGGGCACTACAGTAATTGGTGAATCAGCTTCTGTTACATCTATTGATTCGGATTCTTCTATATTATGGCACTTACGGATGGGTCATATCGGTGAGCGCAGCATGGATGAGTTGAGAAAACGAGGATTGATTGATGGAGTTCATTATTCAAAAATTAGTTTTTGTGAAGGGTGTGTTCTTGGAAAGCAGACGAAGATTTCTTTTGGTACAGGAGAGCATAAAGCAAAAGCTGTCTTGGAGTATGTTCATACAGATGTCTGGGGTCCCTCCCCTTGTCCGTCTTTAGGTGGAGCCAGATATTTTGTTTCATTTATAGATGATTTCTCTCGTAAAGTATGGGTATACTTTCTTCAGTCAAAGAATGAAACCTTTGCCAAGTTTCTGAAGTGGAAATCTATGGTTGAGAAGCAGTCAGGGAAGAAATTGAAAGTTCTCTGTTCAGTAATGGCGGTGAATTTGTATCACGGGAATTCAACAATTATTGTGAGTCTGAAGGCATTAAGAGGCATTACACCACACCAGGAGACCCCCAGTCTAATGGAGTTGCAAAAAGGATGAATCAAACATTATTGGAGAGGACAAGATGCCTTAGACTGACTGCTAAATTGAAGAAGGGATTTTGGGCTGAAGCTTTATCTATGGCGGCTATCCTCATCAACCGCACACCTTCCACCGCCATATATATGAAGATCCCTGAAGAAGTATGGAAAGTAGAGCCTGTTAGCTATTCATTTCTCAGAGTGTTTGGTTGCCCAGCTTATGTGCATGAGAGCAAAGGGAAGCTGGAACCTAGAGCTCGCAAGTGTATTTTTCTAGGTTATAGGAGAGGAGTGAAGGGATATAGGTTGTGGTGTCCTATTAGCAAGAAGATCGTTATGAGCAGGCATGTGACTTTTGATGAGAAGGCTATGTTGAAGGTGGAGCCTTCCTCATCGGATGACAATGAGAGGACATGTGAAGAATACCAGACACAAAGCAAGTCATCTGTTGATTCTTTCCATAGACGTTCAAATGGTGTTTCCGATGACACCGTGGTTGATGAGGATAATATCGATGTTGGTACAGAGGATCAAACTCAAGGTGGAGCTCATTCGGAACCTAGGCCTGTCAAACAAAGAAGAAAGCCTAAGTGGCTTGATGAGTTTGTTGGATTGAGCATCGAAGATATTAACTTCGATGATATGGCAACATATGCTTTGAATGTTGTCCATGATGAGCCCTGTGATTATAGAGAAGCTATCGCATCAGTTAACAGTTTCAGTTGGTTA
The DNA here is from genome assembly GCA_030765085.1 of Allium cepa. NCBI lineage: Eukaryota > Viridiplantae > Streptophyta > Magnoliopsida > Asparagales > Amaryllidaceae > Allium > Allium cepa. The sequence continues at coordinate 811,644,425 of CM060943.1, forward strand.
GTTGCTATGGAGGAGGAGATTGAATCATTGCAGAGAAATCATACTTGGGATTTGGTGCCTCTTCCCACCGACAAGAGAGCTATTGGATGCAAGTGGATCTATAGAGTGAAAGACGGCGAAAATGGTAATCTCAGATACAAGGCAAGGTTAGTCGCAAAGGGGTATGTTCAGAAGAAAGGGGTAGAGTATCATGATATCTTTGCTCCAGTGGTTAGGCATACTTCTATTCGTATTCTTTTGGCATTGGTTGCTCATTATGATATGGAATTAGAGAAACTAGATGTCAAAACTGCATTCTTGCATGGTGATCTGGATGAGGAGATTTATTTAAAGTAGCCGGAAGGGTTCATTGACAGTAGCAGGCCGGATTATGTTTGCAAACTCAACAAATCTCTATATGGACTGAAGCAGTCTCCCAGACTATGGTACAAGAGGTTTGATAAGTTTATGCTTTCACAGGGATACTCCAGAAGTTTCAAAGACCAGTGTGTTTATTTCAGAAGATGTGATGGTGATATGATTTATTTGTTGTTATATGTTGATGATATGCTGATTGCATCTCGGAGTATGGTCAGAATTAAGGAGTTGAAAGCGGAGCTCAGTAGAGAGTTTGATATGAAGGATTTGGGAAAGGCACAAAGAATATTGGGTATGGAGATAAGCGGGGATAGAAAGCAGAGAGAGTTAAGGCTCACTCAAGCGCGGTACATCGAGAAAGTCCTCGCTCGATTTGGAATGGAGAAAGCTAAACCGGTTGGCACTCCATTAGGCTCTCATTTTAAGTTGTCAAAAGACTTATCTCCCTCATCGGAAGAAGACAAGAGGTATATGGCTGATATACCTTATTCTAGTGTTGTTGGTAGTCTTATGTATGCGATGGTATGCACAAGACCAGATTTGACCCATGCAGTAGGCGTTGTGAGTCGATATATGTCTAACCCAGACAAAGAGCATTGGCAAACTGTGAAGTGGGTTCTTAGATATCTTCGAGACACTTCTTCGTTGGGCTTATTATATAGTGGAGTGGATGGTGACATCTTTTTTAAAGGATACTGTAATTCTGATTACGCTGGGGATAGAGATGCTAGGAAGTCAGTGTCGGGCTATGTTTTTACACTTGGCATAGGCTCGATTTCATAGAGATCAAAGCTGCAATCTATCGTAGCTTTATCGACTACCGAAGCAGAGTTGATATCGATTGTGGAAGCAACAAAAGAAGGATTATACTTACTTCAGTTGTTGGATGATCTTTCAATGGTGCATCGGACAGTAGAGCTATTTTCAGACAGTTAGAGTGCGATTCATCTTGTAGAAAATCAAGCTTATAGTTCACGGACGAAGCACATTGATGTTAGAGGTTTCTTTCTTATGCTTGAGGAAGAACGAAGAAAGATCAAATTGTTGAAGGTGGGTACTTTGGATAATCCTTCAGATATGATGACAAAGTCACTTCCTAAGGACAAGTTTGAGCATTGCTCAAACTTGATCAGTTTGATACCTGTTACCTGAGCGCCATGGGGCGCTAGACCCAACAACTTATATGTTGATTACTTGATGATAAGGTGATGAAGAGAGATTGTTATATATTTGAATCAAGGTGGAGTGTTGAATTTGGATGATTCAAATATTCGTTAAAAGGGAAAGAAATTGATTAATTGATTCAATCAAATCAATTAATTTAACTGATATATGGAAGGATATTTTAAAGGAAACTAATTAATTAGCAAATCAATTAATTAGTCTGCTATATGAAGAAATAAATTATTAGGCATGGAGAATAAAGGAAAGATATGGAAACGAAGATTACGCCATCTATTTATACTAAAATCAAATCACGCAAATTGGAAAGATATCTGCGTAATCAGGAAATTGATTTTCTTAATCTCCAAGCAACCCTTCATTATCAAGTCTATATAAATGAAGGAACTTTATGTTCATATGAACAAGCAAGTGTAGCATCCACCATTATTCTTTCCTCTCTCTTTTGTACTCTTTTCTTTAGTGAAATAAAAAATTGTTGGGTCTCCGTGGACATAGGATATTCATATCCGAAACACGTTAAATCTTCTGTCTTCTATTTTTGTTATTTTCTGTGAAACTGTATAATTCTTTTTAAGTGTCATTGGTATCTAAATAGGCAATACTAGATCCTGAACAAATAACTGCTTCCGCTCAAATTAAATAAAATAAAATTTCACTACAATATTATCGTACTTTCTCATCACCTTTTCTCGTTTTCTTAAAAAACTTTTTTGAGATCACGATGACACTGGTTTCAGATTACGTGTGAAGGTGAAATGCAATTGATTCTTATGTAATAAAACATACAGATCATCCATGGATTAAAGAAGACGGAGAAGCGCCCGATACACCACTTGATAATGCTAGACTCAATAGGTTGAAACAGTTCAGGGCTATGAACCAGTTCAAAAAGGCTGCATTGAGGGTTCCTTCATATTCTATTATCCTCGTCTACTTTAAAATCATGCATATACAAATTTTCCTGCATCTTCTAAGTGTAGAGAGTTGCGTGTGTTATTTTTTACGATGTGCGTGAGGGGCAGGTGTGAGTGCGTGTGTGAGTATATGAGTGTGTATGTCAGTATGTGTTTGTCTTAGTATATAGGTGTGTGCGCACAACCGTATAACTGTGTGCGTGTTTTGAATATGACAGGAAATATTATTGGATCTGAGTTTAATGGTGCATATAAACAGGGTCAGCATATCTGGGTGTATCAATTTCTGGGTATGTCTATGTGGATTTGTCTGAGTCTTCCTATTGTGTGTCATTGAAGGTGAATATGAGATGAAGGTGTGTGTGGTTATTTGGGAATGGGCCTGCATATCTTTATACCGTGCTCTTCCTTTATTAACATTTTAACTGACAAACTGTGCATTGTTGTATGTATTTCTATATATCTCAATATTATTGTTTAATAATTTTGCTGCAAAAAGCTGCTGAAACTTTATATTTAGTTTGAACTTGTTAAATTAGCATGCAGCAAGTTTATATGATTAAGTTAATAAATGTGTCCTGACTGTTTCATATGTGTGTGTAATGTTTTAAGGTACAAAAATGGACACATGAGTATGCGTTAGAGTGTAAATTGGAGTAGATGCGTCTGCAGCTATGTGTCTGTATGTTGTTATTTATTAAACTCTATGGATTGCTATGTGATTATGTAGTACAAACATGTTGCCACTGTTTCTTTGCATTTAGATGTAAATTGCAAAAATTCCTGCAAAAGTTATAAATTGCATAGAAATCCAATATTAGTTATGAATCATTTCATACATAAACACGTTCCATGCATTGAGATTTAAAGCATGAATTTTTCTGCTCAAGTGAATCTAGCAAGAAACTTCCCTTCATGTATATTGTATAGTTGTACGATTTGCATGAATAATAAATCCTTAAATGTCATTTAAACAATATTATATAGGTAATAGCAGGCTGCTTATCAGAAGAAGAGATTCTAGGTCTAAAAGAGATGTTTAAAGGCATGGACACTGATAACAGCGGCACTATTACCTTCGAAGAATTGAAAAAGGGACTTTCGGAGCAGGTTACTAAATTATCTGAATACGAGGTCAAACAACTAATGGAAGCTATAAGTTCAATTAACAAAATTCAAGCATCTGCTGTGCTTATTTGCCTAATTATATACATAAAATAAAACCATTTTGAAAATACTTAAAGTTTTGCTGACATAGGCTGATACTGATGGAGATGGAATGATAGATTACGAGGAATTCATCACTGCAACAATGCACGTGAATAAAATGGACAGAGAAGAGCATCTCTTTGCTGTATTCCAGTACTTCGACAAGGACAATATCAATAAATGCTTGCTTAACACTAAGATTACTGGAGATGATGCTCCTGGAGAAACATATCACATGGTTTTCAGCACCGAGGGTACATGATTCAAAGCATGATGGCATTTACATGTTTTGTATTGTTTATGTGTTATCTAAAATGACTTTTTTTTAACATGTTTTATTTGATTTGTATGTATGTTATTCAAATTAACATTTTGATCTTGATTCTCAAGGAAAATTCCTTACAGAGAAGGTCAGTCAAGTGGTGTGATTGCTGATGGGGTTGATAAGAATGGAAAGCCTCATAAACTAAGATTGTATTCAATAGCAAGCAGTTCTCTTAGAGATTTTGGTGATTCCAAAACAGTGAGCTTTATTGGCGACACTTTTTTCTAGCTTTCTTCTGATTTACATTCTAGCAAAGTTATTTTGTGTTATGTTTTTATTGCGGATAAATATTTCTTCGCGATGTTTCACCATTCACTAAAAATAACAAAAACTAATGAATGACAAGATGATGCAAAGAAGAAAAATATATGCAGTAAGACCCATTACTTGAGTATTGAAGGATTGTAATGTTTTATGCAGGTATCCCTATGTGTTAAGAGACTGGTCTATACCAATGATCAAGGAGGGATCGTTAAGGGTGTGTGCTCAAATTTCCTATGTGAGAAATTTAATTATTTTTGAATTAAAGTTTTCACTGTTGATTTTTTTTATTGTTTGAAACAGTTTGAATGACTTATGTGTTGCGGGTGATTTGAGGCCTGGGAATGATGTGAAAATCGCAGGACCAGTTGGGAAAGAAATGTTGATGCCAAAAGACCCAAATGCCACTATTATTATGGTAAATTATTTGTTATTACGATATTTTTCATCATTTATTGAAATATTATCAGTGTTATTCTATGATAATTATCGAACCTTAATCATTTGAAATTTATGATAATTGCCAGCTTGCAACTGGAATTTGGATCGCTCCTTTCCGCTCCTTCTTATGGAAAATGTTCTTTGAGAAGCATGATGATTACAAGGTGATGTTCAATTTATATAAATTATTAAGTACTATGATGAACATTTGAGCTAATACAGAAATTATTCATGGCAAACTCTATTAACTTCACTTGTTTCACAGAAATTATTTTGTTAAGCTTGATTGTAATGCAGTTGAATTATGTTTATCTATGTCCTCTATTCTTCAAAATTTCATCAACTCTTTGCAGGCTCGTCTAGAAGTACATTTTGTAAAGCTTGGATTAAATGCTTGAAAAGTATGGGTTAATGTAGCGGTGGAACCAGAAGCCTTTTATTTAGGCCAAACTCAGATATGCAGACTATCAAAGAGGCCGTTGGATCAGCCGTCGTGTGGCATAAAGACTTCATCTCTATGGTATAGTATGATTGTACTTAGAACATGATATTTGTATCGGACTGTTATGTGTTAATGATTTATGTATTTGGCATGTAAACTTATCTAACTTTTTGGAGTGTTAGAATTCTATGACTCTAGCTTTTAGTCTTTTCGTATGTGATTTTAATTATTTCAGGACAATATTTTGTATTAGTATGGATGTATTGCATGGATGCTGCTGTAATTTTTTTTAAAATTTGCATTTAGTTTGCAATGGGCAATGTGCGTTGTAATATGAGCTTCTTACAACGGTCACTCCACGTTGTTATATAAGATTTTTACAACGGTCAACATAAACGTTGTTACATATGTATTTTACAATGGTCAATACATGTTTTGGAATAGGCTATGCACTTAGTATGGTTAGTCTATCGCAACGGGTTATGGCCATTGTAAAAAGCTATACTGCAACGGTTTTTACAACGTGCTTTGCCCGTTGTAAAATATGGTAGATCTATTACAACGAGGCCTATTACAACGGGCACATACCCGTTGTGAAAACTATAGTACAACGGGCATTGCCCGTTGTAAAAATACTGTTTTGTTGCAGTGTAAGGTTAATTAAATGTAAAGGAACTTAAAATTCAAAGAATGGTTACCAGTCTATATTATAATATTATTTGTGAGTTTAGTTCCAAGAGCACAGAAGTGTTTTGTAATTTTGAAATGAACAGCCGCGATTTTACTTTCCTCCTTTTTGCTCCCCCCCTCTCTTTTTTCTCCCTCAAACCTACCTAATAGCTCCCCTCTTATTATTACTCTAACCCTAATTTTAATTACCATCTTGAGTCAAATTAAAAAGGCAAACCGATTGTCGCATTCAGGTTTCTCTAGCAGTTGTTATTCACGCTATACTCGGCATTTCCAAGTCTTTCCCCACCAATCTATTTAGTAACCTTGCCCTTGCTCTAAATGATTTGTGGCACCTATGGTTTTATTCATCCAACCGACAGTGCTTTGCCACTAATTTACCTAATTAACTATTGTATTTCAGGTAAAAATACTTATTTTTCATTGGTTTTTTACATGATTCGATTTGTTATGCGTTACTAAACTTGGTTCTTTCTGAATTTTCTATATTAATTTCAAGAACAAGGGTGGTGGATCCAGTATTTACAACCGGGTTCATTTCCACCAAAGTTTGATATATTACGAGTTAATTTGAACGTTACTTTTCTGTTTATTTTCTTACTTATTTTTGCAGTGAATAATTAATCATGTTATATGTTATACTAAGTTTGTCCTTTAAATTGCTTAATTTACTTTTAAACTGTGGTTGAACTCTGATATTTCATATAAATTTTGTTTTTAATAAAATTTAGTTCATGTGCATAAATAAATAATGATTCTAAGCAAGTTTTAGGTGAACATTTTGTAGCAGTGCCTCTTTGTAATCCAAACAAACAGTCCCATTTACTAGCTTCTTAAAATCCAGCATAATTCATTAAGTCTTTCGACGTTAGAATATATAAGGTTTCATGTTCTAATTTTGTAGCTTATGAAATTTAATGGCTAACATAATTTTCTAATCCAACTATTTTGGTCGACATGGTATAGTGATGTCATCTCTGTGTAATCAAAATGATCACTCTATCACTGTTCATTGTAAAGCGTCTTTAGTTTTAGCATAACTGGAGGAGTCTTACATAATGTAATTTCAATTCTATTATGTTGCTAATGTAAAGTACGGCTATCGTGATTGTCTGTTCTAACTACTTTAATGTTGAAATGCTTCACTGACTAACCCATTATGTACCAGCACTTCATTTGGCTTTATAGTTGCCTAGGATGGTTATACATTACTTGATATTATTTTGGTCAAGTATATCCATATTTCAATACCATTAATATTTGAATCTCATTTTATTTATCTTTCCTTTATCATATGATGACGAATTGAGGCATGTAAAAGTTTATGACTGTTCTCGCTGATCAAGTTTTGTTTGTTTCTTGGATTAGATCAATCATCAAACTGCAAATACATTGCATTTCTATAGTAGTGTAAGCAATAGGATGGGATAATTCTTCTTGAATCATTATTAAGTAATACAAATAGTATTTAAGATAGAAAAGCACCATTGTCCCATTGGTTAAGTGATTCGACTTTGGTGCGAGAAAGTTCGAAACTTGCGTAGCATGAGTCAAACATTTATTGACACATGATTTGTCGTTTGTTGTCTCAGTGACATGTTGTATCTAAGTGCCATTTCAAAATAAAAATAAAAATAGTGTTTGAAGACAATGCATTTATATTTCTTTTGGCTTATACGAATAATCATTTTGCTACAAAATATGAGTTTATTTGGCTTCTTTTATGTATTGAAATATATGCATGTACAGTTACATGTTTCATCATGGAACCTAACATATATTGGCAAAATAAAAACATTATATAATTATGTTATTTTTGTCATGATTTAGTAAGTTGGTCTCCTAGACATAAAATTTATTAATGTATTATCTTAGTTGAAACTGGTACAATTATTAATCCATTCACTAGCAAGAATAATATATTTTTCCCACCGCAAAGGCACTTTACATAAGAGTCAATTCAAAGGATGACTTCATGGCTTAGGGCAAAGCTTTACTTTAGCTATAAGAAACATTTTTGTGAATGGAAAATTAGGTAAAGTTAGTAACAAATCTAACAACTAAGAAATATAGACATCTTATGCTTTGTGATCATGTTGACAAGTCAACCATTAAAGAATGTTAGCAGATGCAATCAGGAATCTCTTTATTTCATGATGATGGGGTATTTAATTTAGTTTTTTTACAAAGTTTAGTTTATGTTCACAAGTAAATAGTAATTCTAAGCAAGTTCTTGGTGCATATTTTATAGCAGTGCCTATTTGTAATTAAATCAATCACTCTTCTATGTTGGCTTCTTGAATTTCAGCCTAATTCATGAAGTCTTCCTAGGTTAGAATATAGAAGGTTTCAGGTTCTAGTTTTGTAGCTTATGCAATTTAATGGCTAACATAATTTTCTAATCCAACTATTTTGATCAACATGGTATGGTGATGTTTATTATACATATACATAATTTTAAAATGGCCCTTATCATAATAAAGCCTATACTTGGAATGAAAACCAATTGTCATCCATTACCATCCTCAACCCCATGTTCCAACTGATGAACCACTCGATTCCTCCATAATAACGAATGTTCCACGTCTTCAATTGCATTAATTTCTTATTACTTGATGCTTTCATGTAATTTTACACATTTCTGCCTTTTGCAGGATCAACTTACCTGAAATACCTTTATTTGATTACAAATATTGCATAGATTAGTAATGGTTTGCAAAAGACTCGTATTTTTGTACTACATATATACACATATATACAAATATATAAAATACTGAGCAGAGGTCCCTTAGCTCTGAGCCCCTTCCAATTTCACTCTGAAATCTACTTTGATGCTGACATGTGTATTTGGAACTTGAACTGTCGCTCTTTTTTGTGTAAAAATGAATTTTTTTGTTCTCCTTCTCATGTTTTCCTCCCTAGACCTAAATTCTAATTTACTATACTACCGTCAAATTCGCTGTGCTAAAATAGCTAATATTTACCCCACTACACCATCACCGGATATGTGCTACCGATAACAAACCCGACATACCATTGTCTGATAATCTACAGATCCTTCCACATATGCGTACTTCATGCAAAGTGATTTGATTATGTTCTTCTATGATTCCACTCTCCAGAACATGTGAATATTGGATGCTTAATACATGAAGTAGCTGTGTTTTTTAATCGACCATTTCGACCAATTTTAGGTATAATTCATTCATTTGGTCTTCTACTACCTTCAATTAATTTTGGTTTATATACGCATATGTGTTAATATATATGTATAAGTATTTATGAATTAATTTTTACATATTATATTACACATGGTTGTTTATATTTTTGTGTGTGTGTGTGTGTGTTAATTCTATATATAAATATACATATTTTTTTTTTTTGAATTACGTAGAGAACCAAGCTTCGCTTGTAAACTCTAGGGAAGTATGTGCCTGCCAAACACATACTTCGGGTACTTGTTACAGAGTTGTCAGTTTCGGGGCTCGAACTCGTGACCTTCGATCACGCAGTCCGGACCATCAACCAACTGCGCCAACCCTGTTGGCATAAATATACATATTAATTTAGTTATATATATGTATTACATTAAAATTTATTAATCAATGCAATGGCTTACCCAAGTTTCAATAACTGTGAGAACCTATGCACCCAAACAAATCTTACATAGTTCACATTTTTCAAATGATAAGAAACAGTCATTCTAGTTTGATTGTAGTTAGCATTAACCAACATATTTGAAGTTGTATCACCATTCTGTTTAATTTTGTGAAGCTCCGAAATGTTGTTGCCAATAAAACTCTTATAATTTAGAATTCTAATGTTGATGCAATAGTTGCACTAAATGATATTATATCTGTTTTTAATTTAGTCGGTGTGTTCGACAGGATGTGGATGTTGCAGCTACTTAGTGTGTAGGTTTCCAGTTGTCTATAAATTCAAGGAAATTTCAGTTAAAGCATAAGCTTTTCCCACCTTTGATCACCATGTAAATGGATTTTAAATTCCTATATGCTGCCTTGAACAGGGATTTGTGCTGCTTCATTTTTGTTCTTAGTTGCGGAAAATTTGATATCAGGTACAATGGATGAAAATTAAAAACATTACCAACCATTGAAGCCCTTATTGTCTAATACGAAATGTTAAGGAAGACGATCGTTTTCGTTATACATACGCCATACGGGTAACATGTTAATGATAATTTTGGTAGACTTCGGTTTAAGTTTGTTTGCTCACAAAATTTTACAACAATGCTAACAATAGTTGTATATTGTTTTTTCTCTTCTAATTGGTTTGGATTAGAAAGATATTAGCAAGATCCTATTGGTTAGTATTCATAAATCAATAATGTATCTTATTGGTCTGAGGAGATGGGTTAGGCTATCATATGTTTATTGCTTTGTTTATTTTTCTTAACCAAGAGGATTTGAATGATCTATCCTCCATTGCAATTGTTTTGATGGCTGCAATTGAGGTTGATATTTGGCTGGTAGATTGAGCAACCAAGTGCCTTACTTAATGAACAATTTGTTTCCATTTATTCAAGTTTTGTGTTGTATTTCGGTACTCTCTTATTCTATTTAATTATGTTGTTATCCCCTTTTAAGTTATATAAATTTTAACCCATGCTTGCCCTTTTTAAGTTCTATAATTTTGAGTAAATTCCTATCAATATCTTTTGTAGGCTACTCCTCCACCACTTAAAGATAAGCCAAATAGACAAAGGAAAACAAGTAAGTTGACAAACTTATTGTTAGTATTTCGCAAAATTCGATTATATATACTCTGCACCATGAACATAGAAAATTGACTTCCCTACATTTTCTTCGTTTCTTTTTCAAATTCATTGACATTTTCTAATAGAGAACTTGGGTGTCCGCTATGATTATTATACCTTTGGCATTCAGGCATCATGCTGTTAGATAAACTCATGTTAAAGCTTTTGTTATCCTATATAGCATATAGCTCATTTTAGCATAATTTCAGTTCCTTTTATACTTTTTGTAAACATTTGCATTACTTATAGATATCTTACGAATTATTCGATTCATAGACCTGGCGAAAATTTTCAAATTCTATAGCGATGTCAACGTTATATAACATTAAAATTTAGATCATTATAAAATGAAGCAGTTCCTAGATTTTATTGTTTTCATGAGCTAATTTAAATGTTATTTCTCTTGGTCAAGTAAAATCTTGGAGGTGAAATTTTGTGGGAGTTTCAGTTCTTTTCATGGTTTTTAAATTTAAAATAACACAATCAGCATCACTGGGAGAAACTAAATTGATTCTCTTACATTGTTTGTATCTACTTAAATAGTAAGCTTAGATGTTTTGTCCTATCGCATTAAGATACTTAGCATTTTTGACTACTAATTTATTGTTCATTATGATGCAATGCATTCAAAAATAGAAAGTCCTCAAATTTTCATATATTTAGACAGTTTCTTTCTACATCATCATATTTATACAACATAATTATCGTATTCACCATTTTATTTATAGAAAAATGAGTGTTTCAAGTTGGTTATTTTTTGAACAAATTAATAGAAGTAAAGATAACAAAGTTGGACTTGACGAACCTGAATTCAATTCTTAAAGATTACTAAAGGGCATGATCACTACTCTATAAAACCAGTATATCGAACTTAGGTCACTAAAATGAGATATTAATTTGTCCAAAATTAGTAGTTTTATTATATTAACATTAATTGTTGGGTGATCCACTATATTAATTTTATGCCGGAACTTGCTCCCCTGTTAGTAGCGTTTATCTTGACATTGATCATATTGAATACCTAAGGTCGGTTTTTCATCCGCTTTAAATTGGTTGTTTTATGTTTATTTCATTATTACGATGAGGGATTGTTTGTGTATTTCTATTAAGCAAATACTAATAAAAAAAGGGTGCACAATAATTTTGGTCATTTTTTACGCCAATAAAGAATATATCCAGATAAGAAAGAAGATCACATTAATCATTAATTATAAGTTGAATGATAAGTCGAGCTGCAAAATACGACGAGCATGTAAAATTATAACCTTTTTCATGATTTACAAATGTACAAGAAATTTAACTTATTTTCCCACCATAAACATAAAGGCATGCTTGATATTTCTAACCAATGAACTAAAAAGCGTGCATGTCTATCTCACCATCGATGGAAGTGTAGCCTTCTTTGCTCTTAATTAACACAAATAACTTCCACTTAAATTAGTTTATAACATATAAAAACATTAAAATGGTCATAGGGTGACAACGTTCTATGCACATGTTATGAAATTAGTTGTTCATTACGATACGTTTTATATTAAAAACAATTCACTAAAATGAATTTTTGTAACAAGAATGTTAAATGCTAATTGTGGATGAAGGATTTATGTTAGATGATTTATGTTTAGGAAGATAGCAGAATAGATTATCCCATAACTTAAAATCTTTACTTTTCTTGGGTTGAAGCATTGCTACCAAACCAGAACCATTCATGTACAATGTGAATACTTGGAAACCCAATAGAATATATAGTCTTAGGAGATGTACTATTAAAGAATATAGCTACAATCGATTACCAAGTATTTTTTTGAAATTAACCTGATCACGTCCATTACTCTCTTTCTTACTAAAGACTTCTTATTAAGTAATTTAATTTTAGTTCCATCTTCGATTGTGGTACATCAATCTCTCTATTAGAGATCCAGGTAAAAGTAAGCATTCTTAAATTCACTTCAAAGAGTGAATTCATGCAAAACAAGATCTTTTTTTGACATACTACCTATTTAGTATGTGTTCACTTTACGTAAAATAAGTTGGAATATATTTTAAATTGGTGTCTTCTTATAGAACCATTTTTTGCAACTCAGTCTACAAGAGAAAATTATTGAGACATGTAAATCTTTACTTCAAAATCCTATTTCCCAGGACAGTACTACATTACTTGAATATGAAGAACCGATTTACAAGCTAGAAAAATATGGAGCGTTAGATTTAGAATCTAAATCGAGGGGGCTTTTAATTTAGGGAATATTTGGCATACATCCTTAATAGGTTTGAAAATGCACAAAACATTCCTCCGTTTTAATTATAAGCTCCCCATCCTTATTTTTAAGCGCGACAAAAATATTTTCCTCAATACCCTTACATTTTTTCGAAAAAACCCAGAACCCTTCAAATTCTTTTCATCGATTAACATCTTAAAAAAAGAAAACCCTAATCGTTTGAATTATAAATTGGAATTAGCTGCTACTTCAAAAATCGATGTCCGAATCGAGTACAGAACTAAAGAAAGTTGAGATTCAGAAAATGAAAATAACACAATCAAAAAATCGAAGGTTATCTATTAAGAAATTTCTATATGCAATTTTATTGAAAAGTTGCAGACATATATGCAATTATTATGAATAGTTGCATACATTTTTTGCAATTACTATTAACAGTTGCATTTTTAAATGCATTTCACTTATGAAGTTATGAATTACATCATTTTTAAATGCATGCCTGATATGCATCTTAAAATTGCTGCTGTTATATGCAAATTTTAACTGCATATGAATATGCAGTTAAAACATACAATTAAATGATGCGAATTTTAAGAGCATTTCACTGACGCAGTTAAAAAGTCATAAAAAAATTATTATACTTGCAGACATATATGCAATTATTATAAATAGTTGCTTACATGCTTTCAATTACTTATGAATAACTACATTTTTAATTGCATTTCACTTATGCAGTTATAAATTGCACCACTTTTAACTACATAACTGTTATGCAGTGAAAAATAACACCCGTTAAATGCAATTTTTAACTGCATATAACATATGCGGTTAAAACATACGCTTGAATCTTGCAAATTTTAAAGTGCATTTCACTTATGCAGCTAAAAATTCATAATATTCTTATTATACTTCCATACATATCTAATATAAAGTTGTGAATTGTATTATTTTTAGCTGCATATATCATATGCGGTTAAAAATTACACCTGTTAAATGTGTTTTTTAACTGCATACTTGATATGCAGTTAATAAATACAGCTGTTAAATGCAAATTTTAACTGCATTTTACATATACAGTTAAAAATTAAAAGGATCCTTAAAAAATCTTGGTACTGAACTGCTGCATTTTAAGACTACATATGTATATTACATAGTTAAAATTTAATGAAAAATGTAGTTAAAATCTATACTGAAATACAGTTTTTAATTACAACAGTTTTGGTTTCAAATAATTGCATATTTGTATGCACATACTTAAGTTTTTTCAACTTTGTATGCAATTATTTAAAAACAATAATACAAAGTTGATTGAAAATAAATCAAGATTGCAAGATGATGAAGTCATAATGAATCGCAAAAAAACGAAGAGTAGATCGAATTAAATCTGATTTCCCTACGAAGATTTCAAATCTTGGTCGCCAATACAATCACACAGAATAGTCGGCATAAAATAAATCAGGGCAATTAGGGAAATAAAATATTGTAAAAAAATAGGGACTGGATTTAGAAGTTTAAAATGGAAGGAGTTTTGGGCTATTAAATTCAATTTTAGGGACGTGGGCCTGATTTTCACTTTAATTTAATTTTAGGTATGTATATGTACTCAAAAAGGGATCATGATAGTATTTTTGTATTTCCTTAGGATATTAAACAAAAAATGTATGCCTTTTCTTTATCTTCATATAGATCACAATTTTTTTAAGCGCTTTCGGTAGACTATCCTTTGAACCAATTTCTGTAAGTACTTCTTTGCCAACTATATCTTTTTTCCCTACCAATATTTTTTTCCAATTGCAAATTATACAATGTAGGTTTTGTGAATGAGTTATGGTCTTGAGGATAGTAAAATCATGAGTGAAAAATGAATATCGGAAGAAAAAAAATTGTATACTTTTGGATTATTTATGTATAAATGGTGAAATCAATACATGGCATGAAATTTGCTGACCATTTTTCCAATCTCAAATTTGATCCCTTCAAATTTCATGCTAATCCAACCTATAGGTTAATTCTTCTACCTAATCAAAATTCGCGTCATCAATAATTCTAGCCAATCCAACCTACAAGCATGACATGCACGTTCTTTAATGGATATGACATTTTGGGTCATGAACACTTCAAATGCGAATTCACATCTTAGTAAATAAGCATTGCCATACACACATATCCATATGGGCACATGTGTGTTCATTTGTAAACAAGCATTAACATAAGCATGATGGGAAAACTATATAAACGACTTGAATGGAAATACCAAAAAAAAAATATTGATAAATCAGCAATAAAAATATGAAAAGTGTGATTAAACTAAAATAGGTGTATCATAAATTAAAGTGTAAAATATGTGTACTTGCAAATGGAAATAATTAATTTTCTGTATAAATTGTGATGAGATGATGTACATTAGAGAAGAATAAATAGTCAATAACTATTAGTTGATTAAAACTAAATAGAAATTTACTAAACAAGTAAAAAGTAAAAAAAAAAAAAAAGTTAGTTTAGTGCTTTTATCTTTTATAGCATAGTTAGTCATTGCTTTTAGTGTAACGATCGCGATTTTTCGTTGCCGAAAAATCGAACCGTTAGGGTTTTAGAAGAAGAAAAAAAGAGGTAGGAGAAGAGAGAGAAAGATAGAAGAAAGAAAAGAGAGAAGAGAAAACAAAAACAAGTAACAGAACGAGAAACAATAACAGAATCTCACAGTCGCAGCGGAACAACATATAATAGATAAATGAATATTCATTAAAACAAGAAAAACTATACATTTTATACATTACATCACATTACATCACATTAATCAGAGTGTATGACAACAACAGCGGAAAGAAATACTATATACAATAAATAATAGACTACGCTATCTGGCTCGCCTCCAGATCTGCACAGCAACTCCCGAATCCAGAATAACCTGATAACCTAACTCTAGACTGCCCGTGTGGAAAATAGTGGGCACCCAGAGTTTAGGAAAGGAACAATAAACTCCAGGTCAGTCATGTGACTGGTGTGAGAACTCAAAACAGTTTATCTTTTAAAAAAAGCAACAAGAAAAATTTCAATTTTTGAAATTCGCAATGCTTTTTGGAAAATGAAACTACCATAAGGCCTCCCGCCACACACACAATGCAAACGCAGAATTGGAGGAGATTTCTCCTTATGATAGTCAAAGATGCTTACTACGCGAAAATCAAATCATTTTTGATATTATTACTAGTGCATAGTGTAGAAAACAATTTCGAAAGTAGAATATAAATCCTAGCCAGCATAGACATTCCGAACTATGCCTACTATAGCTACCATCCAAACAGTGGTGACCACCATAAGTGAATGGCAGGTAATACAACTAAAACCGTACAAGGCGCGTATTGGAGGAATGGATTTCCAACAAATGGTCAGGCTAAGGAACTTCCTACTGCCACATGGGATCGCCTCTGGCGGGACGTCCCGAGAACTAACGTTACGGTTAGATCTCTGCCAACACAAGGCCGGGTTACCTCTGTAACTAGGTAACTACTACACGAATATGTCATCCCCCGGTCCTTTGGGACCTTTATCCGAGCGCTCGATACCAACAACACCACACAGAAATAGATATAGTGTTTCCACATGAGTAAATATCTGGGCTCCATACCATGATACCACCCTTTTCCAGAAGGGAATGACATACCCTAAAGGGCGCGACCCTCATAACCTTGCCGCATATTCCTGTTTCGACCATTTCCGGGGAGTGAGGTCCTGACAAAGTCTCGTCCACAAAGCTACGCTTTGTGTAACAAAGCCATGCTTCGGGTCCACAGATGACCAAAGCAATAATCACAAAGATAAATGATCAAACAAATGATCATATCCAAACGATCAACCAATGATCATCACACAGCAGCACTCAGCATGCCACATTACCAGATTGGGAAATATCGCTGATAACCTTCAACTACATAACCTCTGAGCTCGTACGTCTCAGAGAAGGGTGTTAAGCTAAGAGAATAAATTCTCCGCCACCAACAGAAATGTATTTGAAAGAAATCTGCTCTATCTCTCAAAATGTAATGTCAGACACGTAACCATACAAGTCTGTTCCGGGTTCGAACAGAACCGAAGGCACTTCCAAAGAAGCCCTTGCAATCCGGGTATTCACAATCCCGATAAAATTTCCCATCACAAAGGAAATCTCCATATCGTAGCTAACGATGCGGAGACAATCGATAGGTCATCCTATCGTTTTCACAAATACCCGGTCTTCAACACCGGTCTTCAAATGCAATCCAAACGACGTATCGCATATTCGGAATGGGATATATGACACAAAGGTCCTCTCCCGGCTAAACCGAATAGCGAGCGCTTATTTTTAAAAATAAGTGTGCATTCAATTCCAAACAAACACAATCAATACCATCCAAGGGTAAATATTGATAGTCGGTTATTTAACTATCAATAAAGATGCGCCACATCATCAGATTCCAAATAATTTTTCCAAAATTATTAAGTCCCAAAATATCTTTACAAGATATATATACACAATTTCCAAATAATTGCCCAATTTATTTGCTTTACCAAAACACCTTCACGATATAATTTCCACACTTAACCATTTGAAAACCCATTTCAAATTAAACACCTCAACCATTTGAAAACAAATTTCAAATTACATTAACCATTTGCAAACCAATTTCAAATAACCTTAACCATTTGAAAACTAATTTCAAATCACCTTAACCATATATACCTTTTGAAAACAAATTTCAAACCCCCAAATAAATCTTTACCGATTTAATTTAACTTACGTTCCAATTTCGTAAATTTTATTTCCATATTTTAAAAAATAAATCAACATTTATTTTTAAACAAATTTCCCTTCCTATAAATTCCAACGTGAATTAAATCCCAAATACCCATTCATATTTGATTTCAAATCGATTCCAAAATATTCGCTTACACTTTTACCTTTAAAAGGTGAATTCACAAAAACGTTCCATTCCATATTGGAAAATCATTTCTAAACTTATTTAAAAAATAAGTAATTCACAATTCAATTTATTTTCAACAATTCGAAAATATTCCATATGCTTAAACCATAGTTAAGTATTAATTTCATTCCTTTAAAGAAATATTCTTTTATTCACATTTATTTGGGTTAAAAACGAATGTTGCGTAAAACATCGTTACGACAACCCAAAAACACTAGTATATGGATTTGAAATAAAAATGGATACATAAATCCACTACTATTCAAAATATTCCCTTCTATTTCTCGAAATCGTCTATTTCAACAATCAATGTTGAAATCTATGATTTCGATACTTAATATATCTTAAAACGTCTTTAATTAGTTTTAAATTCCATTTAAAACGTTCTTTTCCAAAAACACGTTCATTTAATAAAATAATACATTCACCGTTCAAAAATAGTGAATACAACCCCTTTAACAAATTCCATATTCAATTTATCAAATTCGATGAATTTCAAATTTATAAACATAGTTTATAAATTCCATTTCTATTATAAACCCCAATTTTATAAATTCCTTTATTAATCCGATGCAATTTACATAACCCAGTTTCATACCCAAAAGCCATATTGTAAGTTAAATACTTATAATATTATTTATTTACCAAATCGTTCCTTTGAACTTCACCAATTTAAAATCTTATCACTTACAAGATTTCTTTATGGTTTATAATAATTTCAACTAATGAAATCTTCATTTATTAACAATTTCTATAAAATTCCCCTTTTTAATGCCCAAATCCATTTCTATAAGTTAATAACTTATAAATTTAAAATTTTCCAATAACCGTTCGTTTTATAAATTTCACATTTATTAATCTATAAATCCTAGTGAAATTCATGTTATACATCAACTTAACACTTTATAAATTTATTCTATAATTTCAATAAATTTAATTTAAAAACATCCATTTATAAAATCCTTTATATAAACCATTAATAATAATAACTTCCCAAAAACCAAATTTAACTATTTTATAAAAACCTATTATTGTTAAAAATTTCTTTTAAGTTATATTTTATAAAAATATAAATTTTTAAAACATAAAATTTTATCCCTCTATTTATTTTAAAATTTAACCAATTCAAAATTTTTAATAAACCATATTCTTTGAAAAATCGATTTAAAACCCCTTTAAATTCAAAACCGTTATTTTTAATTTAAAAATTAGAATCCGATGATGCAACGACATCGAATGGTCAATCATGGGAATAACATCATATAACAATGTGATTATCAACAATCAACATAATATTCATAAACAAATAAATATGTGAGGAATCCAGTTGGATCCCTCCAACCTGTTACCCTGCATCCACAGACGTTAGCACAATACCAATTCCACTTCGAGGTGGAATATCGCGGTATATGGGATTTTATAAATATCCGCTTAATAGGCGGCGCAATAGGGTCTCATCCGCTATACGAGGCGGGAAATCAAATCCAATATATACATATGCCAATATATATATATTGCTATATATAATATATATCCTATAATATCTACTACCACAATTAATCAACAATTATCGATCAATATTAACTATTTAAAATTTTAAACAAAACCTTTCGATTGAGTGAGGAGTTCTCACCTTGAGTTTCGGCGAGCGTTCGAAATTCAAATTAACTCCAAATTCAGTTTTACAAGTTCTAAAACATTTCTATAACTTCAATATGATAAAACAAAATTTTCCAAACCATTTTCAATCATATTTAACCCAATATCTAATTATTTGTGGAATTTCACTATTAAATAAATCGATTTAATTATCCCATTAAATCCAATATTCGAAAAATAAATTATTCTACTTAAAAATTCCACTTATTAATATTTAAAATTAATTAAATACTCAAATTCAAATTATCAGAAATTCTGGGTCGTTACATTTAGTTCAATGTAAATTCTTCATTATGACAAAAATCTACCGTGGACACACTTATTTTTCTACAGGTCAATGCCTGTGCGCATTCACTTGCAATTGGTTTTTTTCTGGACATTCACTTAAACTTAGGTATGGAGCACAACAACAAACAATTTGAAAATGGGGACAGCATTGTAGTTCTAGATTTCTTCAAGAGGTGACCGACTTCTTTTTGGCTCTATGCACTATAAAATGTTTCTGTCGTTGACATCAAAAATTTGTCAGCTTCATCGTATGTTGGCCCTCTACTCGAGATAGGTATGTCTCATTACTTATTTGGTTCATATTGTTTTTGTGTGGTATCTATACATTTTATTCCGTCATATACAGTATTATAAATGAATTTCAGCAACAACTTTTAACATGCAAAAACCTAACCTAGGAAAAAGGTTCATTTACAACTCAATACTGATCAATGTATCCCCAATTAAGTAAACTAATATGTATGCTTGCATAAGTGACTGAATACCCCTGCAAACATTAGAAAGAGAATTTTATGCTAAAAGTATTATGACTATTGTCATAAATAATAGCAATGTGGGTCCAGCTGTATACCATTCTTTTACATCAAAATTTATGCCTCTAATCGTGTATTTATGATAGTGATAAATTTGTATTATAGAGTAGCTTGCATTCTTTTTTTGGTTTGTAAAATTTCAAATACTGTAAACATTCAGGTAGAAATTTATTTTTTAAAATAGAAAATTTTAGCATGTTAATCTTTCACATCAAAATTTGGCATTCCAATCTTATTTTTATATATCTTTTCCAGTATTAATCGACCAATATTTCTATTCTGACTGCAGATTATGGTTTATAGTACTCAACTATAGTTGACAATATAGAGGTAAATGGTTCTTCAGAGTGCATATGATATGCGACATCCTCAGCTTATCATGTGCATATGAGTATAATTTACCATTTGGAAGTGGATCATTGTTGTATACATTCTGAATCGTATTTTGTTTCCCAATTATGATATTACTTATTTATCTGTTTTTGTTTACAGTGTGCTCTTTGTATAGTGGCTGATTTCCAATGCCCATTGTAATCCTTAATATGTTTAGGATCTACCACTCACTATTATGTCATGCTGGTAAACGAAAATGTGTTTCTAGAAAAACCATATGGGATATTCATTGTTAGAAGATATTATAGTTCAGATTCAAAAAATGGTCAGAGTATCTAATAGCTCAAATGAGGTAAACGGGAAAATTTGAAATCATTGTTTTCTTACTTTGCTTTCATTAGTGTCTTTCTTATTTATTTTATCATTTCAGTGTTTGCTTTGTGCCCACATTCAATTTTTATATTTTTCTTTACAGTTTTCTACTTACAGAATTTTTTCATTTCATTTCAGGCATTATAGTGAATTTATTCAATCCTCTGCTTACATACATTTGTTAATTATCTAGGTTACTCTTAATGTTTTGGCCAAGCTTCACAAATATATTATTTGTAAAATTTATTAACAATGTTGTTGTACATTACTTTAAAAGGAGAAATAAGTTAACAACTTAATTTCTTCAGTTGAGAGCATATGGATATTGAATTGAAAAAGCATTAGTCATTGCGGTTCACCTGTTAGTCGGCTAGCTTTTGCGGGAAATGGATTCTTGTTCTATTATAATGTTATCGCCCCTCTGTAGTATTATGTCATCATTAAAAGGAAACTGCAAAACCAAGCTTTCTGATACTATAATGCTGTTGTCCTACAATTGTGTTATATCTCATGCCCCTGAGTTTCCCATACATTTATATAATCTCTGTAGAAAGTAATCGTGTCTTTGTAGAAAGTAGTATCAAAAACTATTTGTTTTATCTATGTTTTGAAAGCATTCAGATAAGATAGTCGAATATATGTTTTTTTGCTGCATTAAAATAGTACGAACAACATAATGTATACTGGAAACATTATTTTATTAAATGCCTTTAGTCCTATTTTTACATGACCTGTGTTTTTATCCTTAGTGCATCTGGATTTTTTTCGTCCACCGCTGACAAGTACACTTTTTCCTTTTAAACCAACCGTCTATAAATATGTTTAAGATCATTCGGTCATATTACAATAGTGACTTAATAAGGATTGTGGAATTACATTACTATTTATATTTGAGATTGCAATAATGTTTCACATTACTTTATGTAAATAGAATATTCTTATTATTTTAAAAATAATTTGATTCTCTATCTACAACTAAAATATTTTTACCGTACCCGTATGCGGAGCACGGGTTCACGCTAGTGAATTATTATGAACGAATCATTAATTGTTTATAACCAAAGTGATTAATTGAGAAATATTTAAGTAAAAGCAATTATCTAATTAAACTAAAATTCTTCTGGGGAAGAAAATATATACACCTATAATGGTTTTTAATTATGATTAATGTAAGCCAGCTAACAACTGTAAAGGCTAGAGTTTTAGAAGACGATTGTGTGTGTGTGTGTGTGTGTGTTTAAAAGGATTAAAATATAAGGAAAATTATATACGTATGAAAATTCAAAATTGGAAATTTATATGAATATATCTATATAATTGATTGGATGGATGGATATTTGGTTTTGTGAATTAATGAATATGCCATGCTATATTGTTTGAATACAAATGATTGATAATGAATGTGTACATGCATAAATAAAAATAAAAAGTTGATAATTTTATATAAGCAAGAAAATCTTTTTCTTAAATGATAGGTATTAAATAATAAAATGATTGGAAGAATTTTAATTATTTATTTCATCTTAACTGGTCCATTGAGTGGTTTTGTATTCTGGTCAATACGAGTAGCTAACTTATCGATAGAGATTTCTAAACATTTAAACGAGACAGAACTGACATAATATTTTGGAATAACAAGAAAAGATTCTTTTCTTCTTAGAGTATTGTATTGTTTTATAAAGTAATATGTTACAAAATGTTCTCCAAACATAAATCCCTTCGCACAACACTTGCAGCCATGAGATTAGTGTGAAGTCGAGATAGTGGCGAGGCAATTGACATAAAATTCAAGATAGTCAATATTGCAGCCAATTAACGAGACGGATCACTTAAATCTTATGGCAGAAGACGTTATATGTTTTATAACTAAGTTAAATTCTGGTTTTTGCATGTAAATATTTTTTTGATTAAGTTTGATCCAAAAGAAATTCTTAAAAAATGTTGAAATTATTTCAAAGAAATAGAATTCATTGGAAAATATTATATCCACTATTTATATAATAAAAGACGAGTGCATATAAAAGAAAATTTAATGATTCTCAACTTTAGAATTTTAATTTGTTAACGGAATTTAATTTTTGTAACTCTTAGATTTTTGAAAGGAAAATTTAAAAATTATATGTGTAGTTTTAGATGGAAAAGAAAATATAGCAATGGTGTTAAGTGATTTTTGGATAAATAAATATATACACCAAGAAAGAGATATTTTATAAGTGTGGATAAAATGAATTTTCAGGGAAAGCTTTCTAATATGAAATGATAAATATAAAGGAAAGTGTATGATTGAAACTTATAATTTTATGAATGCAAGGAATTAGGAAAAATAATGAATTGAATTTTCAATTTGAAAATTTTAACATCAACTAATATTTTGGCAAAAGGTTCCTAACTAAACGAGAACTATAATTTAAGTAGTGTTCAATTGAAATGTAAATCTTTGACATTTTGAATTTGTTGTGGAATATTTTATTTTTGAAAAAAAAAGGGGTTCCAAAAGATATCTGTTGAAATAAATTGTATAAAATTCTCAAGAAATTATATATAAGTTACATTTGGTTATGGACATTTAAATTAAGATTGCAACGATGCATGAAAAATTATTTATAAATTTGAATTTATGACTGAAAAGTTTACAATTTATTAATATTTGGAATTAATATGTGGGAACTGGGATGTTATAATCTATGCGACTTTAAATTATTTAACTTGGTTTGGATATTTTGAATTTTTATTATTAATAAGGAACATTGCAAAGTATAATCATTTTAATTTCAATTTCTAAATTATGGAAAGCTTTATGAAATAAGTATGTATTAGAACCATATCAAAGTATGCTAATTAAGAATTATACTGAGATATTTTAAACCTAAGTGAGCTTATAAGTTATATGGAAGGAAATGTTTTGGTATTTGAAATATAACTTCTTGTCATTTTAAATTTGTCATAAAATATTTTATTCTTGGAAAAAAATTAGTTTGAAAATCATTTTGAAATTTTTTTAAATAGGTTACATGAAAGAAAATAACAACAACAACACCAATAAAAACAACTAGGCTTTGATATCGCTGTATAATTTCTCTTTGTAAAGTCAATTGTTAACGATCTTGTAAGCATTGAGAGCTGTGCAGTGTATCAATAAATTTTTTGATCTATATATTCGCATTTCTAAGTGATGGCATGCTTTATGAGATAGCTTCGAATGTACCATTGCAGGAGTGAAATCTAAATTGATGAACTGTAGCTAAGGAACAAACTTAATGGTCGTTTGTTTATGGCTTATAAGTAAATTTTGTAACATACGTTTGACCACTTTAAATTTCAAATTACAAGTTGCAAAAAAGTCAACATGTCATGTGTTAGAAAAACCTACTAATAAATTATATCAATTTTAACATTCGAACATTATCAATATTTTTTTTTATTTATCAATCCACACGCTTTAATATTCGCTTAAACTTGTTTAAAAGTTACAATTTAAAACTACTTAGTAGTTGTAAAAGTAGTTTTCCAAATGGACTGTAGTTTTGAGCTTATGAGTAACTTGGAAATATAAGACGTGATGTACTCGGTGTAAGAATAGTAACACAAACATTAGATCAATAATGCGATAGATATGAACAATTCCACAATGTAAGCTGTGTAGCAATTAGTTATTTGAAATTTCTTTTAGAAAGCTCAAGTAGATTATAATAGGAGTTTGGAATTAGTAATAAAAAAATGTATCATCTTGGTAATCGTTGAAGCATCCATATTGCTATAAACACTTTCTATATAATTTGTATTTTGATCATTGATCCATTTATCGAATAAATACTAGTTTTATATGATAGAGTGGTTTTTTGCTCATTGGTCCATATTTTATATTCTGTAAATATTATTCTTATATGACAAATATTGTGATCATTTCATTCGGATAATATGTATAATATTCTTTTGTCATTGAACAGTAAAAAGAAAAAAATCTGGCCTGCAAAAATCATTTGGAACAACGTTGTGTTCATTTGAATATAACTTTTGATTTAGTTGTCCAACTATGATGATTCTTTTTTTATTGAAAGATATTTTAATATAGAACAAATTTTCTCTTGAACGCAATGCGAAATAAAAAGGTTTGCTAAGATTAAGAGTTGGATTGCTAAGTAATACCGTCACCAACTTGAAAATGTAATAGTTCAAAACAATGTTGAATTCATTGGGCCATAATTTTCAAATGGTTTGTCCAATTTCGAAGATTTTGCCCATTCCGAAAAATCTAAGAATCAAAGCCATAACTTTTATTTTAAGTGTTCCATAGAATTTGGAGGTTTTTTAGGCTTAAAATGCGGTTTTGTTTGATGGGCCTTTGTATTTATCAAAAAAATTAAGCTATATACATTTGGTATTTTCTCCATAACTTGAGTTGTAATCTGTGTTATTACAATTAGAAAGTTTTTTCTGGAAAACTAACACACTATACATTAATTTTCCCTTTGAAACCATCATCAATTTTTGTCATAAATTGGTTTAAACAAAGATGTCATGTGGTTTATGTACTAAAATGAATCATACTTATTATATCTTCTTTATATGCGACTAATATTGGAAGTTAAGTAAGTGTAGGATCTCTAGAAGGACTGGTGCGACTAATGAGCGACTTTAACTCGCTTTTGCTTGTAAATTTGTAAGGTAAATTTCTTAAAATGCTAAAACAAAGGCACACATACCATTTAACATATAGGAATGTTAGAATATTGATATATATATATATATATATATATATATATATATATTGTATTTTCGACTGTGTGGTCGATGAATAACGTTTATATTATAATTGTGAAATTGCAACGGTCCTCCGTACAGATGAGATTCTGCCTAAATTTTCTGAAAATTCTGACATTTTGAAAATTTTCACTAAAATTTTCATATGGGAAGAAATAAAAGTTAATGAAGGAGTCCGTTTGAACTTATGGTAAGTTTTGATCTAGTGTTAACCACTAAGAGGATTGAGTGAATTTCAAATTGATTGTACTCTACAAAGATAGTTAAATGCTTGAGCGTATGTTGACGTCTCCCTATGAAAAATTACGAGGAGGCAATTTACATAAAGGGAAGATTTGTAACAACCCTATCTCAAAGCTGCATTATTAAACCAATTTAATTAAAATAGAGATGTTTGAATTTAATTTTATGATAATCGTTGATTTTGGAAACAAATTAGTATTCAATTAAAGTCTATTTAGTAATGGATTTTGTTAAAATAAAATTGAATTAGTTAATGAATTCCTTTTTGGATAATATAATTCACAAAAAGGAGTGTAAGTCAGTTTCAAAAGTTTTAATTAAATTGAATATATTTACAAATTAATAAAAATAGTTGTTTAAGAGGAATGGTAAAACAAATAGAAAATAAAAAGGAAAAAATGGATATAAAAGATAAAAGCCTAACCCATTTAAACCATAACCATTCCTTGTCTAACTCTTATAACCTTATTCAGTATTGGCTTAGCCTTATTTCACCAAATCCCTAAATTAGATAACTCGGCCGAGAGAAAACAAAAACAAAATGGTGGAGGCGTGCGATGGACACAAGGAGGAGGTCGGCATGGCTTGGACGGAAGGGCTAGAGCTTACGGCTGTGGAGGCATGGCACTAGCAATTTCAACATGGCGAGGCCCATTCATGTGAGGAACTAGGCTACGGCATTTGATGTTGCTATCTGTGATAGCCTATGATGTTGGGGATAAATCAGTTTCAGACGTCAGAGGAGGGCGTGCTCCAAGCACGGTAAAGGTGCAGTGTGGTCTAGGATATAGTGCGAGGCGTTTCATCAGCTTCGAGTGATTGGTGACTATAGGTTGAAGCCATTTCTTTGGCAAGGTTTCGAAGCCATAAGATAAGTAACCTCACATTCTAGACTTGCTTCAAATGCATGCAACTGGTTGGTTGAATTGTTGATGAACTATGGATGATCTCTGTTTATTTTCTGTTTACTGTAAACTGTTGGCATATACCATAAAAATCACTTACCATAAACTTTAAATTTGTAGTGCTCTTCAAGAATCTTGTTGTTTGTTGGCTTTCGTTTCTTGCATGTGTAAACTATAGGTCGAAAACCCCAAATTCAAGTCATCGAATGGCAAACCAAAACAAACGAGCAATGGTGGAGGATTAGGCACTACCTAGCGGATACCCTAGGCAGTGGCATCGATTGAACGGTGCTCTAAGACCGGTCGATTGGTCATGGTCCTGGAGCTTGCTTCAGGCAGTGCCTTTCCTTCCCCGTACTGCTCTTCTCTTGCATATTGCCCAGTTTATTTGCATTGCTCCATGCATTGATTTGAAGCCTGCTTTCTAATGGTTTTCTATGCTTATTTCTGGGTTTTTAAATTCTCTTCTAATGTTTATTTTCCATATAAAATTGCTCTATGGACATAGTTCAACATACCAATTTTATTGCACTGATTTCGAACGGATTGGAAAAAGGAGATGTTTTAAAACTAAACTGGTTCAAATGACTTTGGAAATGTGTGTGTATGTGTAATTTTTAATGGTTTTAAATTGTTTGAAGGGCCTAATTTTATAAAGTTCTATATATGTATAAAGTAAAGTATACTTTCAAAAATCTATCAATAATTTTCATTAACCACTATTTCCAAAGATGTATTTCAAATAAAAACTATTTTCCTATAAAAATGCATGCCCGTTGTTGAATAAGAAATTGAATTAAATGGTTGAGTAAAACAAGTGGTATGGAATGCTTGCGTTTAATTCACAGGTCAATTCTCGGACTTGGTTGATTGAACCTCACTTACACACGAGTGGAGTTTACTAACTAGTAGTAAATATTTGAGTAATCACGTATGGTATGAGACAAACGGTTGTTATGTGAATAATTACTATTCTAGAGTACACGACACTTGTTCTGGAGATATTATGGGTTTTCATGCCCATTTGGAGTTATGGGATTTCATGCCCATCTAGAGTTTATGGGATTTCATGCTTATCTTATGGATTATGGATTTTTATATCCACCTTGAGATAGCATGTGTGTTCGGTGAGTTTTCATGCTCACTAATCTGGAGTATTTTAGGCGCCTTCCCCTTGTGAGTTTGGATTTCTATTACTGATTTGTGGATTCAATGAGATTTGAGTTTTTCATCCAACATTCCTTAGGATTTTCTTTCTAGAAGCTAAATTTAATTTTAGGGTTTTGATGAATAAATTTTAAAGAATATTGATATTCTTTTGAGGTTTGACACTATAAAATAAGTGTTATTCTTAAGACATATTTTACCATTATCATTACTATCTCACATTGATTTGAATTAAACCTAGATTGACACATTTATTGTTTTATAATACTCATGTCAGACAAGATGTTTTAGGTACTTCTATTTAATGATTTCTAGAGTTGGATCATGTAGGAGATAGTAAGATGTTCATTAGTGTCATTTTGAGAAGACTCGTATAGTCGATATTTTACATGTCGAGTTAGAGACTTCTTTTGTGTACAAATATATTATTTTGGATCGTCGTGTATGTATATTGAGTGGATTACTTATGACCACTATCTTGTAGCCTACTTTTATGTATATGTACTAGTTCACTTCAGCATTGTATCCTATGTATATTCAGCTGTGTACTCTGTTATTCAGTGTTTTGTGTTATCTATGTTGCTCTGAATACTACTAAGCCACGGTAATTTTGTTTTGGGCTTGGATTTGGTACGTCAAATCCACTTTGAATAGAAAAATAACAACATTCAATTCGACATATCAATACTTGCTCAAAGCAAATTCACGGATGGTCGCTCCTAACCAGCCTTATTCTCCGCACTAGCAGACGGTATTACTTAGTAATATCCTTTGTTAGCGTGCACCTAGAAATGGGACGTTACTAGGGGTGTTACAATAAACCTATCCTAGAATGCGAGAAAATAAACCATCCTACATGATATTGAAAGTGCGGTGTGTTTATAATTATATGTGATAATATAGTACACACGGATCGTGTAATATGGACTACAATATAAATGTGGAAATAGATGATAATAGCATAGTAAATAAAAAATAGAAAAATCACACCAGAGATTTTTATACTGGTTCGGAGCACCGTCCTACGTCCATTCCCAGACTTCTATCTGGATTTTCACTATTAACTTCCTCGCTTCACCCGGAGGAACAGGTTTACAACACCCGAACAACCGAACGGGATTTCACGCCTCTAATACACTGAGGACTTCAACACTTGCCTCTTACAACACAGAGGACTTCAACAAAAAAAAAATACAATTGTTGTTGACAACTTGTGCTCTTGAAAACACGGATTTGTCACTAGCAGTACACCCTTCCTATAATCTTATCCTCAAAGTATGCGAAATGATGTTTTGAAAAGATTAAGGAAAGTATATTACTTATTGAATCAAAGGATATGAAATAGTTTCAATGATTCAATAAATAATTGAGAGCTTTTAGAATGCAGGAGTATGTATAAAGTAAGATCAGAGATTAGATTAAAAAGAATATGAAATCATGTTTTTAATCAACGAATTGGATGAGTTTATATAGATAAGAATGGTTGTAACTCTTTGCCATTAAGAGATATGATCTTTGGTGAAAGGTAAGAGATGCAACCTTTGGAGAAGAGAAGTGTCTTTTGGAAAAATTGCTTTCTGTTTAAAAACGGTCGACGGGTTAAAAAGCGACCGGTAGACAGGAATTTAAATATATATACGTTATGTGTATGTGTGCACGTTCAGTGTGCAAATTATGCAGGAGCGGTCGACCGCCTATATTGTGACCGATCGACCGGTCCCTGTAAAGTTGCACACTGAATGTGCAACTACATTCTAATCGTATATATATTAATTTTCTTGAAAATGCATGATTATTTGAGGATAGATTTTAGCAAGTTTATCACTAATATAACATCAAATAATCAATCTATAATCTAGAGTAACATATGTAGCTCTAATGACCTTGTTTTGTCGATCGCCTTTAGTTATTTGTCAGAAATCAAAACTTTCATAAAACTTGTGACTCAACATTCTCCCCCTTTTTGATTGATGACAATATATATCTGCAAATCTGAATCTCCCCCTGAGTATGTGATCTCTCTCTCTTTGAATTCTTATATATGTATGTTCCTGCAAGCAATTGTTAGCCCTTTCTCCCCCTTTGTCATCGACAAAAAGGAGTAACAGATACTAGAATAGTAGAATGAATATGATATGCATAGCAAATGTTGTTAACTTTAAAACTCATTTTGGGTAGTCCTCTAACTAGATTGTTTTTGGCTAGCTTGTCAATAGTTCTGAAGTTTATATGACAGAAGCGTTTGTGCCATAGCCATGGATCATTGTCTTTAGCCACAAGACACATATCTGAATTATGATTAATATTCATATTCAGAATATATATATTTCTGTCTCTATAACCTTCGAAAACCAAATTATGGTCTTTATCTAAAATACTACACTTATTATTTGAAAATGAAATTATAAAACCCTTGTCACATAACTGACTAATACTAAGCAAATTGTGTTTCAAATTTCTAACTAGCATGACATTAGTAAGAAGAGGTAAGTTAGATGTACCGCAATTGCTCACATCGCCTTTGCCGATGATATAGCCTTTTGAATTGTCTCCAAAAGTGACGGAGCCACCATCTGAATATGTAATATTTGTTAATAAACTCTTGTCTCCCGTCATGTGCTTTGAGCAACCACTGTCCAATATCCACTTTCCTCTTTTCTTAAGTGGGACCTGCAAAAAATAGAATTAAGTCCATGGTACCCACTTTTTATAGGGTCATAAGAGTTAGGTCTTAGGAGTCCAAACCCATTTGGGTCCGGTATTCCCTTTATATATATAATTGTTATTAAAATGCACAGTATTCATGAATTGCTGAATGTATTTGTTCCTAATCAAATTGTTATTTGTTTTAGGAACCCATATTTTGATAGTCTTGACATTTTTCTTTTGAAATTTCACAACTGGTCTTGGTTTGGAATATAACAAACTAAGATTTTTCTTAGCTTCAGTTTTTTGTACTTTCTTCTTCCTTTTATTTCCAAGATTTTTCTTGGTTTCTTGTTTGTTATATCCCAATCCTTGTTTGTCTGAAATAGATTGTGAACTTTCAATGATTTTTGTCAAATTTTCTCGACCTTTGTTAAAGTTAGAAACATTTTGAGTAATGTCATCAAACTTTGTTTGTAAGCTAGCTTTTTCTAGGTCTAGAATTTTGAATTTTGCTTTAAGCTCATGATTTTCAGTAGTGAGAGCATTATTTTTCTCTTTTTGAGTTTCTATTTCTTGACTCAAAAGAGATATTTGAGAGTCAACATTAGATGATGATTCTTGAATATTTTCAAGTTCCTCTTCTAATATTTTCTTCTCATCTTTTAACATATCTCGTTCAAGCTCTGCTCTACTTAAATCTGCTTTAACTATTTTTAATTGACGTTTTATGTCTTTATATTTGACTATCAATTCAGCATTAATATCAAGTAATTCATCAAATGTAGGAATTTGTACCTCATCTTCTGTTGCCATAAAACAAACATTAGCTTGTTCATTCTCTGAATCACTTTCACTTTCTGATGAAGATGACTCTGAATCATCTCATGTTACTGAGAAGGCTCGTTTCTTAGATTTGTCCTTCTTATATTTGAATTTGTCATTTTCTGACTTCTTCTTTTGTTCTGGACAATCTTTCTGCATGTGTCCCTTTTTGTGGCAGTTGAAACATTCTATAGCAGATGAAGATGGTTTATTTGATCCAGGTTTCCTTTTATTGTAACGACTTGCTTTTCGATATTTTAAGAATTTTTTGAATCCTTTCGCAATGAATGCCAAATCTTCGTCTTCAGAATCTGATTCATTTTCATCTTTCTCAACATGAAATGCTACATTTTTCTTTTCTTCTTTCTGTTCTTTTCTAGCCTGCAAATTTGCTTCATAGGACATTAAATTTCCTATCAATTCATCTGGCTTCATGACGGAAAGGTCATTAGCTTCTTCAATTGCTAATACTTTTCCTTCCCATTCACTGGTTAGAGAATGTAGGACTGTTGAAACAACATCGAAATCAGAATACTTTTGTCCTAAGCCAATAAGTGCATGGTGAATAGTTTGAAACCGTGAATACATGTCATTGATTGTCTCATTTGGTTTCATTTTGAAATTTTGAAATTGACTTTTCAGCATGGCTATTTTGGCTTGTTTCACCTTGTTAGTACCTTCATGAGTGATTTTTAGTGTTTGCCAAATTTGATAAGCAGTAGTGCAGATACTAACACGATTATATTCATTTTGGTCTAATGCACAGAACAACATATTTATTGCTCTTGCATTTACGGCTGCTGCCGTTTTCTCAGCTGCAGTCCATTTTGAATAATCAGTTGTTGGATTCACTATTTCTCTTTGAGTGGAATTCCAAGCATCATAGCTATTTGATTGCATAAAGAATGACATACGTGTTGCCCTATAACTATAGTTAAGACCATTGAAAAATGGAGGTCTCTGTGTTGATTGACCTTCCGTGTAAGTGGTGTTTTGAGTGCTAGTACTTACGTTATTTGCCATATTACTATAATATATCAAATAACTGTGTTACGGTTATATGATGACCGTGCTCTGATACCAAATGAAAGTGCGGTGTGTTTACAATTATATGTGATAATATAGTACACACGGATCGTGTAATATGGACTACAATATAAATGTGGAAATAGATGATAATAGCATAGTAAATAAAAAATAGAAAAATCACACCAGAGATTTTTATACTGGTTCGGAGCACCGTCCTACGTCCAGTCCCAGACTTCTATCTGGATTTTCACTATTAACTTACTCGCTTCACCCGGAGGAACAGGTTTACAACACCCGAACAACCGAACGGGATTTCACGTCTCTAATACACTGAGGACTTCAACACTTGCCTCTTACAACACAGAGGACTTCAACAAAAAAACAAATACAATTGTTGTTGACAACTTGTGCTCTTGAAAACACGGATTTGTCACTAGCAGTACACCCTTCCTATAATCTTATCCTCAAAGTATGCGAAATGATGTTTTGAAAAGATTAAGGAAAGTATATTACTTATTGAATCAAAGGATATGAAATAGTTTCAATGATTCAATAAATAATTGAGAGCTTTTAGAATGCAGGAGTATGTATAAAGTAAGATCAGAGATTAGATTAAAAAGAATATGAAATCATGTTTTTAATCAACGAATTGGATGAGTTTATATAGATAAGAATGGTTGTAACTCTTTGCCATTAAGAGATATGATCTTTGGTGAAAGGTAAGAGATGCAACCTTTGGAGAAGAGAAGTGTCTTTTGGAAAAATTGCTTTCTGTTTAAAAACGGTCAACAGGTTAAAAAGTGACCGGTAGACAGGAATTTAAATATATATACGTTATGTGTATGTGTGCACGTTCAGTGTGCAAATTATGCAGGAACGGTCGACCGCCTATATTTTGACCGGTCAACCGGTCCCTGTAAAGTTGCACACTGAATGTGCAACTACATTCTAATCGTATATATATTAATTTTCTTGAAAATGCATGATTATTTGAGGATAGATTTTAACAAGTTTATCACTAATATAACATCAAATAATCAATCTATAATCTAGAGTAACATATGTAGCTCTAATGACCTTGTTTTGTCGATCGCCTTTAGTTATTTGTCAGAAATCAAAACTTTCATAAAATTTGTGACTCAACAGATATTAAAGGTGAACGTAAATAAAATAAACAGTAGGGCTTACCATGCAAAGAACTCCGAATATGTAGCCTTTATGCTCTCCTTGGTTTCCCATGTGCAACCTCCTCCAATTTTTGCCCCAGTTGACCCTTCATTAACTCCACCATCTTCCTGCTAAGCTGTTTCATACCTTGTCCAACAGTACAAATCAACTTACGAGGTCTTGAAGCTCCTGATTCAATGTCAATACATTAATTTGATCCGGTGCAATCGTCAAGCCTTAGTCATGCACAAACTTCGAAAAGTGAGAGACATGGAAGACATTGTGTGCGCCCGTCATATTCAAAGGTAAGTTGACCCTATATGCTAGGTTCTTATCCTCTCTGCTATTGAAAAATGACCTACAAATCTCGATGCCAACTTCCCATTACTATCGAATCTAGTAACATTCTTCAATGGAGAAACCTTCACAAACACCATGTCACCGATAGAGAAACCTGAATCTTGAAGTCTCTTCTCATCGTAACTCTTTTGCATATCCTGAGCAGCTTTCATCCATTGTCAAATGATCTCAATCTTCTCCGAGGTATCTCTAATCATATTTGTCCCAAGTTCAGTTTCTCTCCTGCTTTCCACCAATATAAAGGAGCATTATACAGTCGGTCATGCAATGCTTCATATGGTGGCATACCGAAACTAGACTAGTAACAATTTTTGTATGTCGACTATAACAACGCAAGTGATTATCCAACGAGCCTCCGAAATCAAAAATGAAAGGTTGCAAAAGATCCTCCAATATATTTTTTACCCTCTTGGTCTGCCCCATCAGTCTACGGATGATAAGTTGTACAAAGATGCAGCTCAGTCCCCAACTCCTCTTGTAAGCTCTTCAAAAACTCACTAGTGAATAAATGGTCTCAATTACTCATAATGCTCTTTGGCACACTATGGAATTGCACTATCCACTTCACATACAACTCGGTCAATTAGGATGTCGTTCTACTAGACTTAACGGGTATGAATCAGAAAACATCGTCGGCCTATCGACTATGACCCAAAAACCTTTGTACCCTCCTCTGGTTCTCGACAATCTGTTAATGAAATCTATCGATAACTTCTCCAATTTCCATTAAGGAACTTAAACGGGTTGCAATAATCCACTTGGTCTCTTCTGCTCTGCTTACACCAACTGGCAATTCATAAACTTCGAGATGAAAGTCCCAACACCCTTCTTCATTCCCTTCTAATAATAAGTTTGCTTCATATCATGGCTATGTAGTTAAAGTCCTGCTAAATCCCCGCTAAATCATGTAGCACTCTTCAACCACTACGCTTTTTTAATATAGGGCTATTAAATAGTAGATTTGTTTGAAGCCCCGCTATATTCCACTACACCTGCTAAAGCGGTAGTTTTTAACGCTCGCTTTAGCAAAATTTATGCAAAAAGGTTAATTTGACTCATTTTCTTTTGAACCAAATCAACAAAGTTTTGTGTAAAGACCTGTGTTTAAGGCTTATGTGCTCAATATAAGCTAGAAATCTATTTTAGTAACCAAGTCAGGACTGCATAAATCATGTTATCCCATTTTTTGGACAAAACTGGAATATCAATGTTGTGTGTGTTTCCACCACGACCGGAGCAAGAAGAAGCAAGCAAGCGTGCATAAGTCAGGGATTTCACTCAAGTATGAAACAAGATCTCATTCGGCATTCGAAACTCCAAGAGCTCACTCGGCATTCCCAGCTCCAACCCACCATTCGGCACCGGACCATTCGGTGCCGGACCAACGTCTCACCAAGCCAAAACTCCACTGCCAAACCATCTCAACCTCCATCATCCTACCGAACCCAAGCTCCACCGGTCCATAGCATTGCCGAGCCAACTCCCTCCTCCACATAGCCGAATCAACCTCTCCCCCTACCACCGAATCAAACCAAGACCGGACTACCCAACTCCGAACCAGATGACCACCGAACCAAGGCTTCTCCATCCTTCTCTCCAAGCACGACCGAACCAAGCTCCGCCGAACCAGATGTGCCAGTCCAGATTGCATCAGCGCAGGCCCACCAGCAGCTATAAACATCCAAGACCCCTGCCCCCAGCCTCACTCTATAAATAGAGGGGCGGGGGTACAACAATGGGGGACAAGTTTGAGAGCTCAAGCCTGGAAGGAACTTTCAAACAACTTTAGATACTTGTAATCAAAGCTTTGTACTTGTAATCTGAAGAAAAAAGGAGAATAACATATAAAGTGGACGTAGGCACGTTCTGGCCGAACCACTATAAATCTGTGTGTCTTTTATAGTTTAGTCCCTGCTTTTTATATATTTGCATAAATCACCCAAATCACTAAAAACAACATAAAATCGACTAGTTCACACGACTTTGGGTGTTTGTGGCCATTTTTTGCGCAAACATTTTGGTGCTTTCACTGAGAATTGAACTCAAGGACCTACCGCTTGGAATTCGAACTTGAGAGTTTAGAGATTCAGATTGGAAGAGCCATGGCGAGACAATCAAGCAGAAGGCCAAGGACAGAGCAGAGTCAACAGGAAGGGAGTCAAGAGGCTTCCTCAGGAGCAAACCAAGCTTCAGCCTTCATCACCAGGGATGAGATGGAGGCTATGATGAGAAGACAAGAAGAGATGATCCAGAACTTGCTTCAGCAAATTGGGCAACTTGGAGCACAAAACCAAGGAGCAACTGGAGTTCAGAACGGAGCAGGACCATCTGGCGTAGCACCAGAGCTAGGGGGCACTCACGCAGAGCATGTTGATCCGATCCCGGGAAGAGAGATGGGGGCATCCGAGCCACCTGGTAGCAATAGAGGAATGAACGTTCAGCCAGGGAGGCATACACATGGAAACTCCAGCGGACTCGGGGGGCAGGTCGAAGGCAGTGAACGAGGACTACAGCTTGGAGACAATGATAGATTAGCAGAGATGGTTAGAAGAGCTATGAGAGGCGGTTTAGTAAACAGAGACTTAGAAGATGTAAACAGGAGTCCTTTTTCTTCTGCGATTAGGATGGCTAGGAACCCACCAGAATTCAAGCTACCATCAGTAGAGATGTACGATGGGAGGACAGACCATGCGGTCCATCTTACTAAGTATATGAGGCACATGGAAGTACTGGGGGCATCACAGGAGATCATGGCCCGATGCTTTCCACTGTATTTGACGGACATTGCAGTGTTATGGTTTAGGCAACTGGAGAGCGGCTCCATAGGAACGTGGGCAGATTTAACTGAGAGATTCATGAGGCAATTCAGGGTTCATATTGCGAGACCCAAGAATGTGATGACTTTGGCAACCTTGAAGCAGAAAACTGGAGAGACTTTGAGGAGCTTTCTAACGCGATTTAATGCGGCGGCAGCATCAGTGGATCGACCAGATCCCTCTATGGTCATGATGGCGGCTGTATCTGGAATAGCTCATAGTACAGAGTTCAAGAATTCATTAACCAAGGACCCGCCTATGAATCTGGGAGAGTTCTATCATGAGGCTGAAAAGTTTCTGCGTTTGGAAGATGCTAGCGCAGAAAGAGAGGAAGAAGATGACGTTTACGCAATCAAGAGCGGAAACCCACCTGGAAAGGGTGCGGAGACTAGCAAAGGAAAGAGAAAGGCTGAGGATAATGATGACAGGTCAAAGCGGCAAAGGAGGGAGCCGCGATTCATCACTCACACTGAGCTGAATGAGAGTCTGGAACGAATTTATTAGGATACCAAGGGGCATGTTCCGTATCGTAGACCAATGCGAAGGAATCCAACCTCTGACGAAAGAAAATCAGATAAGTTTTGTGTATTTCATGAATTATATGGTCATAACACTAATGATTGTAGGCATTTGAAGGACGAGGTGGAAGGGCATATCAAGAACGGTATGCTCCTTCAGTACGTGAGGAGGCGAACTCCAGTAGTGGAGCCAGAGCGACCACCGTCTACATCGGCTAGAGGTGACCCTGGATCGGGGCACCGTTTGATTATCCATTGATTGCTTGATTAGAATAACGATGAACAAGTTGTAAACCTCTCGATAACACGATTAAATCATTTACACATGTGAGCGATCGCGCACGATCCATAGGCATGCTCTGAATGACTACCAGCCGCGTTACAGTAAGAGTTTACGCTTTGACATCTTCATTCTGCTTTTTGCTTTGATTTTGATTTGAACATTTAAATTCTTCCCGTTTGGACATTTCTGCTGTAAGATTCATATGATTATTGCTTTAACATTTACAATTCTATGGAAAAATTACTTGTATGCCCGTGGATCGCGAACGGTCCACGAGCACCTCTTGCATGGCAGCGAACTGCCGAAGTCTTTGATTCGGAAACTCCCCCAAACAATAACTCCGACACTAATATTATTAAGTCCCCCCGCCCCCCGGGCACACTCATTCGCCTCGAACGGCACCCGACCTCGAACGGTCACAATTCGCCTCGAACGGCACCCGACTACGAACAGTCACAATTCGCCTCGAACGGCACCCGATCGCGAACGGTCACAAATCGCCTCGAACGGCACATGATCGCGAACAGTCACAACTCGCCTCGAACGGCACAACTCCTCTTACTTCAAATGGCTCGATCGCGAACGGTCGTCATTTGGGGCCCACCACTTGACCGCGCACTGTCGCACTTTACCTCGAATGACTCGATCCCGAACGGTCGTCATTTGAAGTTGAGCGCTTGACCTTGAACGGTCACATTTCACCGCAGATGACTCGATCCCGAACGATCGATACATGGATTTACACACTTGACCGCGCAGTGTCGCACTTTACCTCGAATGACTCGATCCCGAGCGGTCGTCATTTGAAGTTGAGCGCTTGACCTTGAACGGTCACATTTCACCGAAGATGACTCGATCCCGAACGATCGACGCATGGATTTACGCGCTTGACCGCGCACGGTCGCACTTCACCTCAAATGACTCGATCGCGAACGGTCGTCATTTGAAGTTAGGCGCTTGACCATGAACGGCCGCGCTTCATCCCAAATAGCTCGATCCCGAACGATCGTCATTTGGGGCCATATAAAACATCAAGCTCTTTACAGGTTGTCGACAGGATATGAACATCCAGCTCATGGCATTACAAAACACGCCTTCCTACCGCAAGGCATATTTTGGGGGGCAAAGTGTTATCCCATTTTTTGGACAAAACTGGAATATCAATGTTGTGTGCGTTTCCACCACGACCGGAGCAAGAAGAAGCAAGCAAGCGTGCATAAGTCAGGGATTTCACTCAAGTATGAAACAAGATCTCATTCGGCATTCGAAACTCCAAGAGCTCACTCGGCATTCCCAGCTCAACCCACCATTCGGCACCGGACCATTCGGTGCCGGACCAACGTCTCACCAAGCCAAAACTCCACTTCCGAACCATCTCAACCTCCATCATCCTACCGAACCCAAGCTCCACCGGTCCATAGCATTGCCGAGCCAACTCCCTTCTCCACATAGCCGAATCAACCTCTCCCCCTATCACCGAATCAAACCAAGACCGGACCACCCAACTCCGAACCAGATGACCACCGAACCAAGGCTTCTCCATCCTTCTCTCCAAGCACGACCGAACCAAGCTCCGCCGAACCAGATGTGCCAGTCCAGATTGCATCAGCGCAGGCCCACCAGCAGCTATAAACATCCAAGACCCATGCCCCCAGCCTCACTCTATAAATAGAGGGGCGGGGGTACAACAATGGGGGACAAGTTTGAGAGCTCAAGCCTGGAAGGAACTTTCAAACAACTTTAGATACTTGTAATCAAAGCTTTGTACTTGTAATTTGAAGAAAAAAGGAGAATAACATATAAAGTGGACGTAGGCACGTTCTGGCCGAACCACTATAAATCTGTGTGTCTTTTACAGTTTAGTCCCTGCTTTTTATATATTTGCATAAATCACCCAAATCACTAAAAACAACATAAAATCGACTAGTTCACACGACTTTGGGTGTTTGTGGCCATTTTTTGCGCAAACAAATCATAATATTCTTTGTTTGCTATATAAGATTAAAAATTATTTTCGTTTCTAACCCAACTGATGTGAGCACGAGAATAAATTAACTTTGGTGATTTAATTATTTCTAATAAAGCTTCTTATGCCTCTGTTATTTTCTGTTATATCCCCGCTAAAAATTTTTATGCCTCTGCCACTATGGAACCGCTAAGCGCTTTAACTAGATAGTATCATGATACATCTTATTATCGTCGGGATGTATAGTCAACCTAGAATGATGGAACTTTCATAGCATCTCATCCTGCAATCCATCAACATCGAGAACAAACTATCTCCCATCCTTAAGGAGCCAACCATCTAGGTCAAGTCTACATTGTTTCATATCCTCAAACTCTACCCCCTCTTCTATTTTCACCATGATCTCAGCTATCTAGCATCTCGCCTCTGACTAGTATCGATCCGCTCAATCAAAGTAGGTCTGACAGTCAAACTCGCCAACTTCTCTGGCTCTAACTAATAAAGAGGTCTGAAGTCATAGCCATCAATAAATTCCAACTACTTCCACTCTAGGAACATCACTCCCAAATAGGCATATTTTCTACTTAATGCATTGGCGATTGAATTTTCCTATATTGAGAATTTTGAAGTCATAGGAGGCCAAGATTTCCAACCATCGTTGTTGGCGAAGGTTAGATCCTTCCGGGAGTAAAGATGTTTAAAGATGTGTGGCCCGTAAACAGCTCAAACCTATCTCCTAATGGATAATGCCTATTTAATCTTTAAAAAAACACTATCATCGCCAACTCCAAATTTTGGTTTGGATATTTCCTCTCGTGCGGTTTCAATCGTCGAAGAGTGTAGGCTGCAAACTTTCCCCTCTACATAAACATTGCACCAAGTCCAATACCACATGTGTTTGTATGTACTGTCAGCTCCTCATTCCCGCTTAAAATGGTCAATAATGGTGCACTTATCAACCACTCCTTTGAACTCACGAATGCATGCTCACACTTCCACTCCAAAAAAGTCTGATTCTTCTTCATCAAACTGGTCAATGATGCCGCTACCTTGGAGAAGTCCTTGATAAATGTTTATAATATCGCGCCAATCCTAGAATACTTATCACATAAGTAGCATTGTTGGATTGGTACCAATCCTGAACCACTACCTCCTTAACAAGATCTATTGTGATGCCTTGCTCAGAGACAGCATAATCTAGGAGTCTCACTTCTCCTGTCCAAAAGAGACACTTAGAAAACTTCACTTTCAACTTTGCTTCCTCAACACTTCAAGCAAAATTCTCGGGTACATCTTATGTTCCTCTTTTATCCAAGAATATATCAGATTATCATCCACGAACATAAGCACGAACTTGTTTAACTGATACCTGAAGACACAGTTCATGAGATTAATAAAGTATGTCAGAGCATTGGTTAGTCGGAACGGCATAACCAACCACTCAAAGAAACTAGATGTCATACGAAATGCAGTGATCAGCACACTCTCTTTCACTACTCTAGCTGATGAAAACTCATTGCAAGATCCAACCATGAGAACACCTTTGCACCCATAGAGCTGACCGAACAAGTCATCAATACGTAGGAGTGGATACATGTTCTTCCTCATCACCTTATTCAGCTTATGGTAATCTACACACAGCCTCAGAAAGACATCCACTTTAGTGGCAAATAGTACAGGTGCACCCCACTCAGATATGCTCCTACAAATGAAACCTCGCTTCAACAGATCATTCACTTGCTCCTCTAACTCCTACTACTCTCTAGGTGCGATACGCCTCAAAGGCATAACTATCGGTCTGACATCCTTTACTAAATCCATGCAAAACTCATTCTCTCGATGTGGTGGTAATCTTGTCACCTCCTAACATACGTCTAAATATTCTCTAACGATAGGCACAGATGACAACTCATCCTATAGCACCTTGATCGAATATAGAAAGCTAACCATAACCCCATCCTTTGGTTGATAGCCAATCACCACCGTCCGCCCCATCACAGTCCCAATCGTCACTAACAGTTTCTTAGAATCCACCACTACCACATACTTCCTTAACCAGTCATCCCTAAGATAATCTCGAACCAAACCAAATTCGAAACAAATCGATCAAAAACAAAATAGCATCCATGACTCGATAAGAGCAAACTAGGACAAACCATACTCATGCTAGTAGGGCATCTGACATGATTTGTCAAACCAAAGGTCGGTGAACTATTTTGGGTTTCAATCTCGGTCTATCTACCAGGTCCCTAGATATAAAGGAATGTGAATCACGATATCGAACAAAACACATATGTGAACATCATAAATGGAAAGCATACCTTGAATACCAATGCCCTTCTTCTTCTCTTTCGTCGAGGTAGCACTCGACGAAGTTGGAACAATGTCCATTACATATGACTTCACCACATGCTTCTATTTTATCGGTTCTAGACAGTTCCTCTGCACGTGCCCTGCCTTGTTGTTGTTGAAACACTTCTTGCCCTCAGCTTTACAATTCATACTCAAGTGGCCTCTCTCTCTACGGTTAAAACAAGTAGGTTCCCACTTGCCCTTCTTCTTAACATCTTTAATATAGAACTGCTTTCTCTTACCATTCCATTTCTTCTTGTCTCCACCTCCTTATTGCAGTTTTGGCTCTTCCTTAACCACAACAGCTGATTTGGACTTGGGATACAAACTCTCCAAGTGAAGAGCTTTCTCGACAAGTCCCTCAAATGTCTCATCGATGTAACTCACTAATTTCTCCCCCAAATAATCATGCAAATCCATAAGAAACTTCACATTCTTCCTCAATGGAGTGTCGATGAAAGGCATCCCGTACTTTGATAGGGCATCGAACTCTGCAACATACTCGATGACAGACATGTCTCCCTGCTTCAAGTCATAAAAATTTCAAAATAGCATCGACTTTTGAGCAGCTGAAATGAACTTCTCCTCCAATCAGGTTTTGAACTAATTCCAAGTAAACTTGTCCATGGGTGTAGCAACTCTGATGGAATTCTGCCAGTTCATGTCTCTTCCTTGAAGCGTCGAGAAGCTAACCTCCTCTTCATCGCACCATCTAATTCAAGGTCATCGAAAATCCTTTCATATGTGACCAACAAATCAAGCACTCCCATAGTTGATTGCTTTACTTGGAATGGTCAGCCCCTAAGGTTGGAAATTTCTTATTCATCTTAGCGAAATCTACTCTAGGCATTTGCACTTGAGCACCACCACCGCCAGAAACATTCGGAGCAGCCGCTTGGGCATTTTGCAACATGTTTGCCATTATAATATTGAAGATGGTATGCTAGTCAGGTTTAGCAGCTTCCGAACCTGCATCTTCTATAACTCCATAAATGGAGTTTCTCCTAATGTTTCTTGTATGGTTGCTCATTCTTGATTTGTAATAAGAATGATTAGCCTCTCATTTAAGAAAACTGCATCAGTGGTACTCATGTGTGCATGCAACTTATATACTGTATAAACTACTATACGGTTTTAAAAGCCAAAATATATATCAAGTATGCAGTCTCTCATATATTTATACACACATACACACACACTCTTGATCTAGTCTAGGGTGATAACTCCTTCCCTATCTCTATTGGGCCTCGATATTGACTCAGGTTAATCGTGTAACCTGGCCCTGATACCAAATGATGCGACTTTCCTACACCATCGGCACCAAATATAACTAAATAGTGCATCACTACTATGCTCAACCGATGTAGGACGATTGTCAAGGGTAGAAAAGGAATAAATCATCATAGACCTTTCGTATATCTCATAGCGCATCGAATAAAATATAATAGTCATCACAGATATAAAACATGAGAGTTGATAATTACTAAGTGAACCAAATATTTGAGCACATATCCATAGAGTTATACAACATAGTACTAGAACCATATATAATACGACAAATATGCATAATATCCATATATAATACGAGAAAGCTCCATTATGTTCGTCTTCTACACTCCACCGTGTTTCATAGCAAGCACATCCTAGCCCATTTCACAGGCCCGTGTCCTAGAACCTGGCATATCATATCTTCCCATAACAGAGAATGTCCTAACTCTACTTTACAAGTTCGCATCCTAGAACTTGTCCTTATAGGCTACTTTAACAACTCTTGTCCTTAAGCCGTCATCATCGAAACACTTCTAAAACTCCTTATTCATCATAGAACCAACATCTCAAAGTTACAAAGCTATCACATTCGAAGAACTCTCTTTGTTTCCTAACCATCAGTCTTTATCATGCCATTATATCACAATCGAATACTAAATGAATGAAACACCTACAACATGACCTAAAGGACCCTGCTTCCCTTGCCAGAAGTTTAGCCCCGATCTGAGTGAAATTTTCAGATCAGTACCGACTTAAGTAGGTTGGTACCGAGCTGAATCTTCGACCCCTTTTTGCTTTATTGACTCTCACTTAAACTCTTCTTCCCAATCCTAAGTCCTACTACCCAAATTTTCTGTCTCCCTAGTTCAGGTCGGTACCGACCTGAACACCTTACCAAATTTTGGCCTTTGATTTCCAAGCTTCACTTTACTCTTTTGCCAACCCAAAGCTCAACCTAAAACACCCTATGTTTTTATCCAAGCAAACCCAAAGCATGCCCCAAAGTGAATTCCCACTGACCTAAAGCTCCACCATCGACCTGTTTCAGGTCTTAGCTACCGAAATCCAACGGGGTGAAATTTCATGCGACTTGAACTATTGGCTCCTCCCTTACTCCAGAGCCCCTCCTCCAAGTGTCATCCAATTCTGATCACTTTTTCCTTCTATTTTCCTAATTCAACAACCACTATCTCGACTACCTAAAAGCACTAGCAAACCATATCTAAGCACAACATACCAAACTGAAATATCATCCATATACATCAATATACACATGTAGTCCGTCAAAACGTGACAATCATACAAATCCTAATCTGGATTTTACTTTTACTCTAGCATGTCAATATGACCACAAGGGAATGCAATACCATTTAAAAACATTTTAAATCACTTTAATTTCACCATAAACTGGTATAAAGATGTGACTACAGTTAGAAAACAATTTAGGATCAAAATCATGTTAAAACATCTAATTTAACTGTATAAACATGCATAGGATAGTGTGAGGTCAATGACCACCCACCAAATACCAATTTTCCCTCATATATTTGAGACGAACAGTAAATAAAGTTGAATCCCTAAGCACCAAAGTGATAGATCTACAATCTCCTTCGCTAATTACCCTTTTAATGATGATTTGGCTAAGATCGGTAGGAAAA
The DNA here is from genome assembly GCA_030765085.1 of Allium cepa. Classification (NCBI taxonomy): domain Eukaryota; kingdom Viridiplantae; phylum Streptophyta; class Magnoliopsida; order Asparagales; family Amaryllidaceae; genus Allium; species Allium cepa. The sequence continues at coordinate 811,689,356 of CM060943.1, forward strand.
GAGATGATTTTTGAAGATATTAGTGTTAACGAAGGCTTAGAACAATTTTGGGAATGATAAAAATGACTTCGAATGGTCCCATCAGTCCCCTTAGGCTCCAATCCGAAAATAGGTTAGTGGGCCTGAGTATAGATTAACTTAATCACCCAATAATACTGGTCAGCAATAGCCATAACTTTCTAACAATTAGTCTATTTTATTGTTATGACCACCCTATGGTATGAGAAACCATCATCCTAAAGCAAAAGGTAGTGGTTTCAGACCCTGATTCGGCTCTTATCAAAAGTTAGAGTTTATACAATATTTTCAGGGTCAAAATAGTCACATAACAATTCGAAAAAAATCACAGATGTGGAAAATGACCCTAAGTGTCGTTTTCCAAAAAAATTGTGTCGTATGACCTTATATGAATTAAATAATAATATTTTACAATCATCCAATACATAAAATATAGGTTGTTACACTACTTGTAAATTATCGCATAACTTGACTTTGAGATTTGGCATATTTATGTTGAAATTGAACTTCTAAATGATGATTTAGAAAAGACTGTTTACGCACAATAGCCAAATTGTCTCAAAGACAGCGGAGGTGATACCAAGGCTTGTGGAATTTTGGATATGATCCAAGAGCAGATACAACAACAATGTCCAAAAGGCATCTAGTGGTTGAGCAAGTACTTTGAAAAAATAATCAAATAGTTAGATTTTATTCGAAATACAGGAGAACCATGTGTCTATAAGAAAGAAAATTGAAGGTACTAAATCATTTCTATCACTATAAGTAAATATCGTACTACTGATTATTAATAATGTATCCCTGTTAAAATTCTTAACGAAGGATTCAAAAGAAACATCTTTTATATTTAGCAGAAAAGAATGTTGAGATTGTCCCAATATATATAAACAAACACCATATTGAAATGTTGAACTTGAAGCATATAATGTTGATCCCTTATGCTTCGACAATAATAATCATTAAGTAGTCGATCTTTCTTCTTCTTTTTCCTACTCAAGATTTCTACTTATTGCTTTTTCTTCAATGCCTTTTCCCTAATTTTGATTTTTTGTGATTTCTTTAATCACGATAGAGATTTTTTGGTTTTTAAATTTTGGCTTCTGGTTTTGCGATTGATTTATAGTGGAGCTTCCGAAGCTGGACACTTTCATGAGTTACATCCTCTGCCTTCCAGCTCCAGCGCTGGTGTTGGTCGTGTGCCAGTGGTAGGCACTTCTTCTCCTATGATTCCTATACCGCTCAACCCTTCACTTAATGTGCTTCCTTCTATTCAACCTATTGATTGTGCTTCAATCCCTTTGGTTCGAAGCTTTCAGACACCTCCTTTTTCTGATCCGCACGCGTATCCAGATCCATTGCTATCACAGGTAATTCCTGGCCCTGCATCTATACCTACTTGTGCTACTTTTGCTTTGATTCATGAGGAAAACAATAATTGTTATAGGAATGTTGTTGGAAAATCTAAATCGGTCAATGGGTTGTGCTCTTTATTTAAGAAGAGGCTTGGAAATTCTGGGTAATTTCCCCTAAAGCGGCATGTTTATTTTACCTATAAACCTATCTAGCTGCCAAAAGAAATAACTGACATGGGTATCGCATTTTAGAAAGATTAGCTGGTTGTTTTCTTTTTGGATGAGGTTCCCTATTTCTCTATTATGAAAAAACATATTCCAGGTTTGTAGCGCTTGCTTGGTTCTATCAAACTTAAGTGTGAAAACTCGATGTATTTTCTCAAATTTTCGTGCCCCTAAGATAGATCTCGTATTTTGAAAGTAGAACTTATTATTATCGATAGAAACGTTCTTATCATTACCCAATCAAGCCCTTATGTTGACCATGCTTGTGAACAAGTCTTATCATTACTGTTTAGGAGCATATCTCTGATATTCCTTCAATTTTTCAATCACTCGAAGGAGTAAATTGGATTGCCAATAATATTGGTCAATTGATTTGTTTTGAGATTTCCACTGAGCATAGGTAGTTCCTCTACTATGCCAAAGCCCTAATTGTGATTACTCCATCTAGGTAGTTGTTGACTCATATTCCCATCTCCCTTACCGAGGATAGGGTATCCTGCATAAACGTCTTGTACTAGTGGAAGCCAACTATTTTGATCATTACCATTAGCCATATAATTTCATCCTGTCCCTATTTCGGAGCTGGGTCGGATAGCCTCCCCCTAAGAATCCACTTCCAAAAGTTTCGACTAGGCGCTAGCAGATTAAAGCTCCCGTCATCCCTCGCATCAACCCTTGCATTCTAACATACCCCATTTCTCTACTTATGTCCCCCAGGCTGGCCCTCCCTCGACCACGATGCCTCTGCCTCCTTCTACCATTGTGTCGCCTCCTCTCCCTCTTGGCTTGGCTTCATCCCCCAGTTCCCCTATTTTGTGCCTCGAAGAAGAAGTTATTTGCTGCTCTACATTCCGATCTTCCTAGGGCTGAGTGTATTACACGTGAACTCTTTGAAAAGTCAGCCGAAGGTTCTTAGCTGACATGGTGTAGTAAGTTGGGAACTTGGACTCATACGGAAAGTGGTCAATGTTACCGTTCGAAATAGATGATATTCTTAAAATGGATTTTGGTCGATGACAAAGATGAATAAGAGCTTTACTATAGACTTATGGATGATGAGCTAGTCCTCTTAACGATGGTGAGTACGGAGCAAACAATAAGAAGATTTTTATTACTTCGGATTGGGACCAAAAATATATTTTCTTCCCACGTACTCCTGGATTTTGTCCTGGGCTTATTAGCTAGTTTCATAGATGCATAGGATTTTAGATAGGATATCTTCCTAGTTATTGCCTAGTTTGCAGATACTTGTTGATGTACTTGATGTATTAAGCGAATGTCCAATATTAGGTAAATTCGCTAAATAGTAGTAAATAGTATTCTTGAGTATTCATGAAATATAGAGAACCGTTTATGGTAAAAATGAACTTCTTATGAAGAATTGCTCAAAATCAAACTACATAATTGACATCAAGGTTAATAAGTCAATCTTAAATACATCTTTAACCTTATTTAATGTGCTTGAAGCTTGAAACACTCCAAACAAGTGGTTGTGGTGGATTCATCTATAGTTACTAAGTACATTGCCTTAAGTAATGCTACAACAAAAGCAATATATATACATATATATATGTATGTGTGTGTGTGTGTATTTGCACAAATTTATAAGAGAGCTAGGGTTTTTCCACTATTGGGATCCAATAATGTATTGTGACACCAACAATGGAATATAGGTTGTAGAGGACACAAACAACTTGATAAGAGGTCAAGACATGTTCTCCAAAATTAACACGTGATAAAAGAGTTTATTAGTGGGGAAGAATAACCGAAATATAAACATGAAATAATAATATCGCAGATCCATTCACTAAGACCCCTTCTTAGTCTAATTTAGATAGACAAATCGAAGGTATGGGAATTAGACCAAGGATTAAACTAACGACTTTAATGTAGTTTACATAATTAAATACGAATATTAATAAAGATTTTTACTTTAAATTGAACCCTAAATATTTAAGTGAAATAGTCATAATGAAAGGAATATCTGTAAAAATGTCAATATTAGGTGGACTTATAAAATGGATTGGAAATTAGATTTTACCTAAACGATCTATAAGCTTTGAATTTATCATCGAGAATGTGCTTCAGTTAAGCCCGTACATGCTTTAATATTTAAATAGCTTAAATGTTGATTAAGGATAAAGTTCGTACCAGAGAGTCAACACAACCGAGTTGTTAGTTATTCTGAATTCAACCAATGTAAAATTAATTTGTAAATGCTATAAATTAATAACAAATTTAAATAAAAATATTTTATTAAATTTTTAATGACGTTAAATTATTTATTTAAAGGCTGAAAATTTATTTAAAACGGTGTATAAACATTGTGCATTGAATTAATTAATAAATGGATTGATAAATGAATTAAATAAATGGTTTAAATGTAAAATCATCTTTGATCTGTTATTTGGAAGCCTAAACAAGCCAGTACGGTAGTTTTCCATGCTACGGGAGAGTGTTGGTTAGTGTTATGAAATATGGGATGGTCAATGATTGATTGAAAGATGGAACTTGTTATACATGGCCCAACATGTCTATAAATACATCTCTTTCTCTCAAACCCCAGATATAAGAGAACACCCTTACCCTAGCCTTGAACAAAGAAAAAGAAAACATTGGTGATGCCAAGGAGATGACGTTGCAAACGTTGCAAAGGAGATGACGTTGCAAACGTAGCCAAGGAAATTGAAGAGATAACCAATAAGCAACATTTTTGACAATCAAATCAATCACAAGGAGGATGAGGTAATATCTTTACTTTGAATATATATTTAATTATCATATGTATATGCTTATTATCATCATGATAAATTCAGCCATGATTTAAATAATAACAAAAATTACTTAATTTTATTAATTAATTAATGATCATAAAAGTTATATTACATTATATTATATACAAATGATTTCGATTAAAGAAAACGAGAGAATATATATATATATATATATATATATATATATATCAGATCCAATTATAAATATGTATGTATGTGCACACACACACACATATATATATATAGATATATTATTTTATACACATTTTGTTCATTTGTTATTTTAAATAAGTTTTGGATTTAACAAATAAATTCAAATTATTACAGTTGGTTGTGTGTGTGATTTTCAAATTAGTTAATCTATTTTGAATTCAAAATTTCATATTATTAATTATACTAACCTTTCTAAGTTAACAAATACATGCATGCATGCATGCATAATTTAAACTAAATAATTTATTTTTAAATAAATATCCTTTATAAGCCGAAAATATGTAAATATATTTAATACACACACATATATATATTAGTAATACTAAATTAAACATGCATAAATATTAGTTGACTAGTTAATGGCCAAAATAAAATGAGATATACATATATGTGTGCATGTATTAAAATCTACACATCTATATTAATTTTGATTTATTATTTTCATGTATAGGTATATCCCTTTTGTCGTCATCATTAACACATGGGCATAATCTTTATATTTATTAATTACATGTCGTAACAGTTAATCATACACTTATTCCCATATTACCCCTAGGTTAGGTAAACTCTTTTAATATACTTATAATGTTTGTATTATGAATATGAACACGTCAAAATATTAAGTCATGTAACTAAATTAAAATCAAACTAAAAAATCAAAATCATTTAAATTAGTAATAAAATATTGTTATTAAACATTATCAAATAAAATATTTTGAATGAAAACAAATAAACTGAAAAATACCTCAAACTCTTTCTTAATAAATACTAATTATGGTTTAAAATAAATTTATTATTCATGTTTGCAATCAAAATGGTCACAAACACCCAAGAATAGTTTTTTAGAGAAGTAAGCGAAGAAAATAAAATCAAACTGTGTAGATGAATAGGTAAGTAATAGAGAATAAGCAGTAATCAAAGACACGGAAGTTTATAGTGGTTAGGCGTTGTATGCTTACGTCTACTTTGAAGATTATCCTTTATTAGTTAATTTTTGATCTGATTACAATAGTAGAAGATAGCAAGTGCTTGATTACAATGCATTCTAGAGAATAAGCAGCTTAAAGATCCTGAAAATAAACCAAAAGGCTTGTACTTGTAGGGGGAGATGATGAGATATTTTGCTAAGATCTCGGCAGAAGGCTCTATAGGTCCATAGGGGCCCACCATAACGATCGGTGGCCATAACTTGATATCTTGGAACAATCATCCAAAGTTACACCGATCGTTATTTTTGGTCTCCAATTTATGTGCGATCATTTTTGGAGGGTCCCACATGCCTTCTGAACTTGTTCTAAAACATGAGGCCATTCTGAGTTGTAAATTGTGAGAAATAGATCAACCTTTGCTACATTTGAAACGTTCACTGAGCTACACCAATCATTATGAAGGATCAGCAAAAATGATCGGCAATCTTCATATCTCACGGTTTTGACCTTCGATCATTTTTATGGGCTCCACTCTTCAATATACTGATGTTGTGAAAGTTTCAAGTGAATTGGCCTTGTGGATTCTGAGATATCGATCGTTCTCCACCGATTTGTGTTGTTTTATGGATCGTTCCTGATCGATCCACATAAATACTTGTTTCATCTGTAACTTAAGCATACGAACTCTGATCGACTCCAAAAGGCTGATTGCCATCCGCAACTTCACCGGGCTATGCCAGTTACACCATACTGATTCCACCTCGATCGAGAATCGGTCCGGATCTGCCCGACCATTGTCCATAGTATTGTATATAAACAATTCTTAAGGCTAATAACCATCCATTCCTAGCCAAGTCGATGATATCACGGTCTTGCCAAAAGGCGGGATAACATTTGCCCCATAGAGTACACCTTGTTTCAAACATGACGTGCTTTGAATCTTCGCAAACTAGAATCGTCGGAAAGAAATCCATCTGGTTCATCGAATAGTCGTTATCTTTCCATTGAGTTGTCTTCTTGTCGAGGGTTGTATTCTCCTTATTCATCGTGATGATTGGTCTATTCCCAATAGTATAAATATGGGATCACAACTTGCTGGTGATCATCTTGTTTTGTTTCTGCCGATTTCTAAGCTTCAGCAACTTGGTTTTAATTTTTCTCCAGACAATTTCAGGTGAACATTCAATTTATGTTGATTTAAAAAAGTTAGGTTTCGAAAGGTATACTAGCATGTATATGTGTTCGTACCTGACTCTTGATAATGGTTACATGTTCACGGGTCGTTGTCAAGTTTTAAATTTTTTATAAATAATCCCTACCGATTGTTATTCTTATATATATATATATATATATATATATATATAAATGTTCGTTGTCGATTGTTATTCCCTCATTCATATTCTCCCTTTTTGTTTTTATATTTTTTTTGATCACCGACCGTTTACTTCATAGAAAGAAATTTTTGATCGTTCCTAGTTATGGAACTATTGGTGTAAAACCCTTGCTTTAAAACAATCTGCATCTAGCCTGGTTATGGAATGATCGGTATAAGATCGTTACCTCGAAATAATCGGTATAACTTCGGGGCCATGAACGATAGGTAGACGACCTTCCTATATAAGCATCTGTACTTAGCCATTTTTTCTTCTTCCATCATTTCGCATCGTTTCCAGTTGAGAAGAAAAAACAAACAGCTCCACTTCCTCCCCTTACCGATCAATGAAATGATCTGATTTTCCCAAAACTAAACCGCATCTCTTCGAGTTAATCACCATTCAACTGCTCCTCCGGATCTCACCTCGCTTCGAATTCGTACCCAACTCCCTTTCCAGATTCTAACATAGATAGTTTGATTCGAATTTGCTTTATGATGCGAGCATGAGACTTTGGGTTTCATCAATTTCATGATGTTAGAATTAAATAGTGGATCGGTTGATGGTTGGAGGAGACAAAAATTAGAGGAGATTGTGACCTTAACCGATTGTTTTTGGAGAAGATGAAGCAGTAGTTGAATGAATGTTCTAAGTGGTTTATAAACTTAGGTGCAAATCGTTCTTAAACGATCGGTTGTACCCAGTACTTAGTGAATTTTGAAGTGGATAAGTCAATTACTCCGATCATTCTTGAATTGAAGTGGAGGAAAACGATCGGTAGAAGTGTTGAGTCAAATGATCGATAGAAGGAGTTGAAGTAACTATCGGATAAAATGAGGGGGTGAACGAATGGTGGGAGTGTTTTTATAAACGATCGGCCTTGTTTGGGGAACGATCGGTTGTCAGCAAATGAACTTTAAAAATGGAACTTAAATAAGTGAACTTGAACTAAATGATGAGTTTTGGCCTTGAGTACTTGAGCGGACATTTGAACTTGCATATGACTTGTATATGACTTGAAATGCATATTCGGTAACAAATGACCTTTGAACTACGACACGAACCTATCCTTTGACTATTCTCTTGAAGCCCATCATTGACTTAGATATGAAAATCAAAATTTTCCTTGCTGACAACTGATCTGAAACTCAAACTGAATTGTTCCTTATGACATACAGAAATGGTTGAGATGGTCAGGAATGAAGGCCTCTTCGGTCAAACATTGAAGCCTCATAGACTTTTTTATCTTTAGTTCCTTACAACTTATTACTGTATTGTATAGCACTTCAACGCACCACACTAGCGCTCACTATGCACTGGGAGGTCTAGGTTACTTTATCTAACCATGATTTTTACTAACTTTAATAGCAATGGGTTCTAGACGTTCTGGGTGTCTTGCAGCTGTGCCAGCTGGATCATCTTCTCAATAGGATAACCTTGATATGGAATCAAGTTCTGTAGCTGAATCTGATAGTCCATCCTCTAGTCATTATTCGGAACAACCGAAAAGCCCAAGCCCTCAATTTGATCTTTCTAATGCAGTTCCCATCCTTCCATCGGAAGTTGTCGATCTTGCTCCCGATGCTCTAGAGGACGTAGTTATTCTGGAGAACCCTGCTGATTCGGTAGCCTCTAAAATTCAGGAAGATGCTCTTCGCTGAATCTGCGTAAGGCACAAAATTCCTTTTGACGATATGTTGCTTCCTTCACGGGATGACAGGGCTAATAGACGCTTAGAAGGGTATACGTCCTGCAACAAGTTCATGTGCTAGGCCGGATGCATCCCGCCATTTAATTCATACATTCGGAAAACTCTTCATTATTTAAGGATTGCTCCAACGCAGCTTCATTCAAATGGCTACGCTCTTCTCAACTATACTTATATGGTATTTATGGATTTCCTGCATCGTCCTCCAACCATCGATGACACTCAATTCATATTCATTTCAAGCGACGGACTGGGAGTCTTTCTTTTACATTTCTTGAGTCGGAGAAGAGGTGCCAGATTCTAATTGGCGCATGGAACAAATTAAGCGCCTTTAAAAGTGAGTGGTTTTTCATTCATTGTTTGCCAGGTTTCGCTCGACAATGGCTGAAAAGTTGTAAGTGTTATCCATTATCTTTACATTAGCATGGAAAACGATATACATGTCGTATTCCTGACTACGTTACTCCTTTATATGTATTGTCACCCGGCCTAGCAGCAATTTTCATAAGGAGGTGGTCGCAACTCTGAAAAATGCACCGCCCGAGGATAGGAACATCGAATATCTGCTCATGGACGAACGTCTCATTACTTTTTGCTTCATAAAAGAGGGCCTCAGCGTAGGGCTAACCAAAGTCGTCAAAACTGCAGGGATAAGACCATGGGCTGCAATCAGTCAAATGGACAATCGAACCGATCCTGTGGTGCCCGCAGTCATGTGTTCTTAGGAATTCACTAGTATCGATGCTGAAGGATATAAACGCGATGTGCCCCGTCACAATGGTGATGAATCCAACCTTGGGGTCAATTTCAGATCCTTGTAGACCTCACAATCGTCGATTCCTGATAGGAGAAAGAAGAAAACATTTGTTCATAAATTTCCAAAAATTCGTCTCTCTGATTAATCCAAGTCGTCGATGGCTCCTAAGATTGTTCAAGATGAATTTTCTTCTCATCCGTTAGAGCATTTAAATTTACCACTTGATTCTTTGTCTGGTCTACCAATTTCACACGATCTTGACACTTTTCATTTTACTGATTTGAGCATCGATGGGTTAGAATCTCCCACCAGAATTGGCACTGAGATTCCAGCTTCTAGAGGAGAAGTTACTCCATTGAGCATAGCTCCTGCACCTAGTTTGTCGAGGGGTAACACAAGGACACTTACACACACTTTCACTCCTCAAAAATGCAATATGCTCGACTTATGCTTTTTAATACTTAAAGTTGATTGATTTCTATTTTCCTTTGCAGAAATAATGGTGAAGATAAGGAATAAGTTTGACTCCCTCCAAGATATACACCACCAATCCTCTGGTTCACGCTCTAGTTCTTACCGTCAAGGTAGTATTCGAGAGTATTATGATTCCATCTATCGCCCCAGTCGGGACCGGGTCATGAAGATAGAGGTGATAGGGATAAGCCGCCCTAAGATAAACATCGATCAAGATCAAGATCCTCCCTCCAAACGGTTCTGAGAAGCCAATTGATCATCGGGACCTACCTATCGATCCCTTGTGAGGCTTCTAGGACCTCCCTAGTGACGCTGAAGTAAAAGCTAATGCTGCTGTCAAATCCATGGAGGAGATGAAATCCAGTCACCATGGTATGGTTCAAGTGTTGCAGCATCGAAATCAAGAAATAACGCTCAAGCGGGATACAGCTCGAAGTAATGAATCAGCAACCTTGAAGGAGATAGCAGAACTCAAGGCTAAGCTCGAGTATGCAAATAAGGAAAAAGGCGATGCTAAGAAAATCGCCCAAGATGCTTGTGATGAGCTGGTGAATGTCAGATTAGAGAGAGACATGGCTATTTAAAGGGCCAAAAATGTTGAAGCGTTTATTCAACGTGAAGCAGAAGCTACCAAGGAAAAGGTTAGGGAGGAGATAATGAATGAGGTTGACCCACTTCTTATTCTTTACAACGCCAATGTTCTCCAGCATAGAAATTTAACATGGCTTGGTGACGATTATCCCTGCCAGCTTTGGCGTGCGTAGGAATTTCTTGTTGCAGAAGAAAAGAAACTTCTTAATTCGGAGGATATCAACCTGTCTGGGCTTAAAAGTGAAATGCTATTGGGCAATAAACCCAAAACATTGCACGATATCCCACTTACACTTGAGAAAAAATTCGCTGCTACTCTTCACATGAAGTAGTTGAAGGATCCGAGTCGACACATCTCGATATTACAACTGAATTGCCCCTGGCACCCTAGGTCATCCCTAGCTCCATGGAAGGTTCTTCAACCATCCCCGGGTATGATCCAGACAACCCTCGGCTTTCTCCAATTCTCGAACGCAGTTTTGATGATATTTCAACTCAATCTAGAAGCCACACCGAGGAAGGTATTCCATCGATATTTCCCATCTTTCATAAAGTTTAGGTGTTATCAGTTGATATTTCTAATCTTTTCGTTCTATTTCTTCTCAGCTTTGAATTTACCAGGTGTCATTCCCCTTCCCTCGCAAGAGCCTCAATTGAAATTGCAAGCAACCATGACAAAATACATCAACGTTACAACTTCATCTGTTGATCAGGGTGCTTAAGAAGTAGCCTTTATTATTAGTGATCAATTCATGGGGCATTATTCAAGGAAGGGAGTGACCTACACCATGAAATTCCCCTTGATGACGATGTTGTGATTATGGGTTCTTCCAACTCCACTTACGAGCTCAGCATGAAGGAGCGTGTTGAGAAGAAAGAATTGTTGAAAAAGAAGGAAAAAACGAAGCCTGTTGATTTGGACTTCAAGGAACCGATTCCTGTCCTGCTCTAGAGGAACCCTCCTGGCAGGACAATTCCTTGGATGATATCACTCCCACTTCTGGTGCTGAGAGTGCCTTGATCCATCCTACTTCTAAAGATGATACTTCCTCGATCCATACAACTGAAGATGTTTCTACGAAGTGAAGCCGAGGCGGAAAAGGGTCGAAGAAAGGATCGAGTGGCATTTCGGAAGGAAACACTCCAAAGAAACAAAGGAAAGATAGGAAATCCAAGAAATGACTATTAAGAACTGGAGATAGTGGTTTTGATGACAACAACCTTTGTAACTTATTTTATTATAACTTATATACTAACATTATTGTCTAGATATATATGAATGTTATTATGCAGGATATATATAAGGCAGGTATTGATTATTGAAGATTGTATGGTATAAAGATCAAGAATGAAGAAATCAAGTTTGAAGACTCGTGAGTATCAACATCAAGATTTCAAGATAAGTGTCTAGTTTTGTTAAAACTTCGTAATACCATGGAAATCTTCATTCCAAATTTCATTTGGGATGGAACCCATTTCTATCTTCTTAGCGGCTTACAAACCCATGACAAGTAGCTTACAAACCTACGACAAGTGGCTTACAAACCCACGAACATCCTGGTTTTGTGCAAGTTCTCGGGTCCTGATGTGATGAGATATTCAGCAGGAAGAAGCTTGCAAAACTACTTCAAAATGGTTTTTCAAAACGATTTTCAAAACTACTTTTCAAAATGTTTTAGCCTTAAAAATTATCTTTTCACATGATTTTCAAAAAGATGTTTTAACCTTAAAATATTCTTTGTTTTTGTTTTTAAATAAACTCTTGTTTTAAACTTCATTTGTTTTTTTAAAACTATCTTCTGATTTTTAAATATTCTTTATAATATATATATACTTGAGATTTAAAATCAAATTTATATATACATTCTAAAAATATATTTTTCTACTCTTCTTTATTTTAAAACATAGGAAAATTCGGTTATTTTACTCCAGAATCATTTTATCTTGTTTTCCTTTCAATACCATTTTCAAAAAAAAATTACATAGTTTTTAACTAAGGGATGTCGACATCATGGGATACCCTATGTCGACATGGTGGCCGTTAAATTCAAAAGTTTCAATTTTCAAAATGAAGCGTCTATTCGTTTAAATCTCTTCACGAATGGTTATGGTTGTTACTGGTCTATAAATAGCCTTCACAAACGAATTTTTTAACTAACTATTTTCTTATTTTCTTCACTCCTTCTTCTCCACAAATCCATATTCTAAAATCTTCATATTTTTAAGACCGTGCCGAAATTCTGCCGAATTCTCAAGTGAATCAAATTAGAATTTCATTCTTGTTTGATTCTCTACCCTCTCTCGAAGATCAAAGTGCTATTCAAAGTTATATGATCAATTTGTAATCAAAATTTTATCGAGTCTCTCTATAAGGTGTGGTTATGCCTGGAAATCAATTGGGTGATCTTGTGTCCCGTAAATCAAGAGAGTTTGTCCCGGACTCGAAGATGGGTGGGTACCTCAAGGCCTTTAGAAATTGAGATTGTAATCTCGACATTGGTATAATAAAAATCTGTACGAGGTGTTTGCCTTGGTGCAGGACTAGATGAAGGGTAACTCCGAACCAATATAAAATCCGGTGTGTTCTTTCCTTTTACTGCTTTTTATTTACTTTCTGCATATGTGTTTGATTCTGTGATTAAGTTCTGCATTTATTTATATCATAGTTTTAAATTAGTCCATATAAGTCTTAGAATCCATTAAACACTATTCACCCCCCTCTAGTGTTAAATTAGCCTTAAGATCCTTAATCCACACTCCCTTTCAATGATCTTTGGGTTGGAGTGATATATAAATAGCTTGGATGACTACCTTTTCTTTTTGTCCACTGTGTTTGTATGGGTACTACCCCTACTTTTATTTCTCATCTCGAATAAACTCGTATTGTGTACAGCAAGTTTTAGTGTGAATAAGAATTCTTTTACTTTTGTGTATGATTCTTGTATACACTTGTTTAAATGATCGAGCTATCACATTTTTCATTTTATGTATTTGTGATTCATTGCTCATCGGATCGGATATCGATCTGATTTGTCCATCCCAAGGCCTCCCTAATTCGTGGCCTTAAGTCATATCAAACACTAGGGTCGAGCCTTAGGGTTACGCTGTCGAACTCAGCAGTTTGAGTAATTTCACTCTCACCCCTACTTTTGGGTTAGCGGAGTTAGGTGGTGGATGGTCGAACTCCATCCTTAGCGAGTTTACACTCCTCCTATCATTTTCAGTCCAGAGTTTATGAAACAGTGTGCGGTCGAACCACACTCATCTATATGTTGATGCTCATATCTGCACTCTGGGGATAAGATTTAGTTCATGGGTGGTCGAATCGCACCCAATTTATGTTTGGACTCTAATCTGCGCTCTGGGGACTTAGATTTATTTCACGGGTGGTCGATTCAACCCCGATTTATGTTTATACTCCAATCCGCACTCTGGGGATTTAGAGTTATTTCATATGTGGTCGAATCACATCTGATTTATGTTTATACTCCAGTCCACACTCCAAGAACTTAGAGTTATTTCGGAAAGCAGTCGGATCATACTCTCCATAATTGATTGATTTTCCCACGGGCGCCGGGAGTTTAATTTAGCGAGCGATCTATTATGTCACGATCGCTCTTATTTTATTTCAGTTTGGTCGTGTAATTGATGCACAATACTACAGAAAACATAAATCAGAGGGAGTCCAAGACTTTATTTGCTAAATGGAAAAGAATGATGTAATCTGTCTTATTACATATCTGGAAAATCAAATGCTAAAGAAGATTCCGAAAGCAAATACAACTAAATGAAAAAGAAATCAACTATGTGAAATAGCATCGTAAATGCTCGTTGTTCCACGCCCTTGGGAGTGCGATGCCATCAACAGTCGTGGTGTGGACGTAAATGTGTGTATATTTACATCCATATTTTATCTATTTTTATTATAATAAATGTCATAATTGGGTATTTTAATATGTTTAAACCAAAATTCAATTATTTTCAAATTATCATATATTCATCTTCAAACAGGGGCAAAATGATCATTTTGTGCATGTGTTAATTTGTGAATTTTTACTTGGACAATTTTTATGATTTTTTATAGTAATTTGGATGCAAATGGAAGAGGGTTTCATAAAGATATATGCACGCACAAGAGAATACAAAAGAAGGAAGATGGAAATAATTCAAACTCATGATTATGGAAGACCCCACCTACCCACTTATCTAAATCTATAATTAGAAGCTAATGGACAACTAAGTGGAGGTTAAAGCTTCATGCATACTTGATGATGGATTGATTAAAGGTTAATGGTTACTTGTTGGCCACACTTTCTAAATGGCATTTTGGGAAGTACCCTAAAAAATGAATTAAGGTTTTAGGCATTGTATAAATAGCCCACTTATATATATGCAGAGGATCTTCTTACTCTTGGAAATACTTAGGAAAATTAGCAAAAAAATTGTAATGTCAAAGTTACATGAAATAAAAATGACTTCATAGCCTCTTTTTCTTTTCTTTTCTACTTGTTTTTATTTGCTTTTATGTTCATGTTTATTTCTATGCTCTCTTTCATTTCATGTTCATAGCTTAGATTTACATTTATGCAATTAGTTTAATGTTATTTCATGCAAGTAGTTAATCTCCTTTATTTTAATTAGTTTCTACTTCTCTTTGCTTTCCAATGTTGAAATTTACATGTACTAATTTGATAACACAAATGAGTAGCTAAACCCCTTCAATTTAGGGGTAATGAAGCTCTCTAACTTTATGTAAATTCAACATTTCTACGATTTGTGGTCTCTTTTATTTGTGCTTCATGAAAGGAGATGTTGATGTAAGTTTATACAAGTGGGTTTGATAGTCTATATTGAATTTGCAAATGGGCAATTCGTATTCAACATAAACACAAATTACATCATTATTTGCTAATTGATTTTTGATTTTGAAATGAAAGTAAAAACAAATTTTGACGATCTATATTACTAATTACAATAGCAAATAGATCATACATAAAATAGTTTTTGCTTTGACTTCATTTTCATGAGAATTGATAAGTGACTTATTTGTTGTATTATAGTTTGATGGTTTAAGTTATTTTAATTAATAACATAAATAAACCATACATATGATAAGTGCAACAATTATTTCACTTAATATCAAAAGAAATCATAGATTATTTGTTTGTTGATTTACAAAAACATGAGAGTGGATTTGCCTCTAAATTGTTTTCTAATCTCATAGTTTTTAATCTCATTTTCATTCTAGTTTTAGCTTCATTTTATTTACAATCTGTAGTTAACAATCTTCTCACCAATTTGGTCTAATTTGATTGATTAGAAAATGTTAAAAATCTAAAAAATTCCCTGCGGATCGACCCGTACTCGTCACGTACTAAAAGTCGTACGTCGTGCGCTTGCAGTTTTTTATTATAAATTTTTCGACGATTTTCTAAACCGATAGAAAATCCGTCGTTAAACAAGTTTTTGGCACTGTTGCCAAGTAATTGCTTTGATTTTGATTTTCTATTTTTCGAATTATTTTTGTTTGATTTTTGTGTGTTTATATTTTGTGTGTGTTTGCATTTTTTAAAAAAAAAATACTGTGTGTTTGTTTGATTTTTGTGTGCATTTTGTTGTATGCTTGTTTTTCTTGTTTATTTTTGCATTTGCATGTTTTATTATAAGAAAAAAAACCATTCGCACCATCTCAATTGAAAAAAAAAGTCATTCCATTTTCAAATATACTTGCATTTACATATTTTTACATTTGCATTTTTCTTTTCTTTTTTCTTTTTCTTCTTTACATTTCACTGTGCACTCCTCTGTGCACACTGTGCACATTCACTAACATCCGCCGTTATCAAAACATTGCACTACTCTGTGCCTCAACATTCAACTGTTTGTATCATCAATTGCAGTGCCAATTCAATCACATACTTCAAGCCATCTCCCTGCTCTCTGCCACTGTTGCATTACCAAACTTCCAATCCACCTGCATTGCAAGGCATCGACATCCCCAGACTTCACCATCCCCCGACCACCTGAAACAAACAACTCTTCACTTCTTTCCACCATCACATTGCAAACTCACTGCCCATACTTACTTCGACCAATATCACTAACTCCTCAAACCATACAACACCTCACTTCCCCTGTCACTCCTCGAACCACTCCTCCTCACAAACATTTCCATACAACACAGACTTTATCAACTTCTGCACCCCACAGCTCACAAACATACACATCCCTAACTGCCACAGAGCAACAACCTATTGGCCCTTCTCCTCTGACATCACCTATCACCCCCAACAACACCTGAACCCCAAACCTTCAACTCAATACATACTGCACTTACTTACTCAACTCCCCCCATTTCATTATCAACCCAATACCCCTTGACTGTTGACCAATTAGCATACCCTACATCTACTGCTCCACTCTACAACTACTTCTACACTACTGCTCATTTTTATTTCACATATCCCCCATTTTTATTTCATCATCAACCCAATACAAACAAAACAGACCCACTTCTACACTATTGCTCCACTCTCATCATCTACACAACAGCCACTCATCGACCATCATACATCCTTCATATCATTCCACTACACATATGCGACATTCACTTTCAATTCCTTTCTACATCATTATCATCCCCAGCCATCCACACTTCTTCAACCCCCGTATCCTCTTTCAACCACCAAAAATTCAACTGCAGCATTACCCTCGTCCAACAGAGACACCACCTCCCTCTGCATTGCTCCTCCTTCCAAGCGGCAGCTGAACCACCTATCATCTCCAGCTTCCACAACCTGCTACACACAACCAGACATCGGAACTTCGCTCCATTCAACCACCGTGACCAGCAGTCGCACAACACCCCAAACCATCGAATTCGAACCTCAATTTACAAGACACTGAGCATCCATCAACCCTCGACCTACTACACCGCGAACCATGCCAATCCCTTATCGCCCCAAAATTGAGCCTTAAACCTGTAATCGCCGCAATCCTCTTCTCCATTCATAGCACTCGCGACCTTCCATCGCCCACCATTCGAACCCAAAATCGTCGCAATTAATTCAATTGTGATTGTTGCAAAAATTTGGGTGCCAATTTTTTTTTACTGTGATTTTTTGATTTGAAGATTGGAAGTTGAGAATTTGGGTGTTTTGTGTATTTTAATTCGTGATTTTAGATTGAGGAATCGAAATCATTTCTTTCAGTTCATTTTATTAGGCCGGGCCCTAAAAAATTAAAGAAAAGGAAAACGGGCTAATAGGAAAGGTTATTCCTTTTATTTGGTTTTATTTCATTTGGTTTCTTTCTTTCTTTTTAGTTCTTTTGAAGTTGTTTCTTGAATTTTTTTTAATTATTTAGTTTCCTTGTTAATACACACACATATATTTGGTTTTAATTTCAATTGTTTTGATCTTGCTTTGTTTTAGTTACTTCTTTCATATTTAATAAAACGCATATATATCTTGTTTTTAATTTTCAGGTTGCAGGTGGTGGAAGTGCTTGCTAAAAATAAACTGCTTTGTTTGCTTGCTTATAGAAAAAATCGCTCCTTAAAAACAATTGCTAATAATTCTGCACGCTCTGATATTGTGCTTTCATCCCTTGTTTTTATTTCTTTTGCATTGTTGATTATTTGCATTTTAAAAAAAATCAAAAACAAAAATAAATTTCATTTGTAGTTGCATTGTTAATACACATTTAATTTCTGTTTGGTATTTTATCCTAGAATTTTGATTAATAATAACGGTTAGACATCGATCACACTTAATTGTATATTGATAGGTTGTCCTCTTTCGACGATTTATTTTCTTGGTGTCTATGCTATGGCAGAGCAATAATCAATTATAAATATTATAGTGATTCGTAAATATTATAATGTATTGTTTCTCTGAAGGTACTTAAACCTTCGACTGCATTGCTATGGTGATTCATGGTGCATTGATAAATCATGTATGTACCTGGTTGAGAACTATCTTGTTGATTTAAGACAAAGTGTGATTATACAATTTTGAGTTAGGAGCTAGTTAGGATAAATAATTTGTAATTAATACCTTACATTCGTTTAGTTGCATTAGTTCATGCATATTTAAAAAAATATTTCAAAATCAAAAACAAAAAAATTGTAAATAATCCTTTTCCTTTGAAAATTTTCAAAATCAAAAATCCAAAAAAATTATGTTATTTTTTCTTAAAAAATCCAAAAAAAATATAATAAAATAAAATCTCTTCAAAAACAAACAAAAAATTTGAAAAAAAAAATCAAATTTTCTTTTGAAAAATAAATTCATTTTAGTAAATAGTTTCATTTAAAAAAAATTCAAAAAAAAATTCTTGAAAATGTTTGAATTTCCGTATTCACATGAATTTTACGATAGTTGTGAAAATCAATATAATCTATATGATTTCACTTCAAATTATTATGGATATTTCAACAACAATTATAGTTTAAACAATTAAGTTTTTTAACCACAAAATTTTCAAAATGATGGCCAACCCTCAACTCTTGAAAAATGCATTGAATCGATTTCGTCTTTAACTGAACTCACTATATAAAATAATCAAAGGATGAGTGAGCTGTGTAATTCATTTTTGTGCGATAACTCAAATCAAAATTTTCAAAATAATCAAAATTTGAATTCACTTCCAAATTCTAATGATTTTGATTATAACCCAAATCAAAACAATATTGGACTCCAAAATGAAATTCAAAATCAAAATGGAAATGTGAACTACTTTTTGAATAATTTTGGCAATCGAATAGTTTCAACTTTGGTGCAACGGACAATTTTTGTTCTCAACAAATTCAAATTTAAAATTCTCCAATTACTAATCATGAATTTGATTTAGTTGAGAAAATGGAAAAAGATTACGAGGATTTGTCGTGTGAAACCGAGAAAAAATTTCGTGAGAAACAAAATCAAATCCCAACTTATGAAGAATCAAATAATAATTCATCGTCTATTGAAATTGACAATTTTTGTCCTCAACAAGTTCAAAGTGAAAATTTCTATGTTAACAATTACAAATTTGACTTTGGTGAGCAAATGAATGAAATTCACAATGATCACACGGATTTGTTGATTGAAACATAAAAAAAATTACGTGAACAACATAATCAAATCCCTACGTGTGAAGAGTCGAGTGGTAATCCATCTTTTATCCAATTTGATGATTTTCAAATAACAACTTTTGAAATTGAAAACGACAATATTAACGAAGTTGTTGAAAATATGGCGATTGAGTTGGATTTCAATTCTTTTGAGTAGGAGAAACTCGATTTGAAATTCAATCTTCCTTTCTTCTATTTTGAAATTTTGAATACAACAACCTTAGATTTTGAACTTGATTCATGCAATGAAGTTGTTGATAATCCAAAAAAGGAAGACGAATTTAGTGAACATGAATTTTATGGACTTTTTGTAGACGGGTTGTTGAATTCCAAAGGGGAAGATTTTGATCACCATTTTTATTTTGAAATCGATAATTCAGAAGAAGTTTTCAATGATAAGCTTGAATTTCAAATTGGTGAAAATAAACTTGAACTTCAATCAATAGTTTTTTCGACCACAAAAATCATTGAAAATAAAACAACCCGTTCGATTTTTAATAAAATGACATTCAATTTTCCAAATCAACATTCAACTCCAAAATCCTTTATGAGTTGGTTTTCTGAGCTTAAACCGTGCTCTCATACTTGACGAGACAAATGAATTGGTCTTTGGAAGACTGTTTCATTTACTCTTTAACTGTATACTTTTTGATGTCTTTTAAATATCGTTCATTTTCATGTCAATATATGTCATCGTTTTATTTTTGTTTTATTTTTTTCCTTCCACTTGGGTTGACTGTGGGGACAAAGTTAAAATCAAGTATAAGGTGAGTCTTATCGTCCGTTTCACTTATTTTTCATGGTTTATTTATGCATTTTATTTCCAAATATTTTTAAATAAAGTTGAAAAAAACAAAAAATAATTTTTTAGCATATTGATTTATTTTTCAAGAAACACTATAGGATAAATATATGGTTTTAGATAATTAAATTGAAACTTTTGAAAATTTATTTGTCTTAACAAAAATAAAAATAAAGTTGACTACAAGTAACGATGGTTTAGCTAGTATATAGGAAGATTCATGGTGATAATTATAAAATATATCCTAATTGAAAATCTTTGTTTAAAGGAGTGGTTGATTTAAAGTAAAGACGATAAAATTTTAAATCATTTAAGTTAAGTAGTACTAAGATGATACTTAAAACTCTCTCAAAAAAACTGAAAAAAAGAGACAAAAAAAGAAAAAAGAAAAGTCGTGTTGTATATATGTAATATTTTATTAACGCCAACAGTCGATAGGTGTACACACTTGTGTGTACACTCTCCGTGCTCTGTACCTTTCTCACGTAAGCCCAAAAGACAGTGCATGATCGATATATCTGGCCTTAGTTTACTTGAGTTAGGTGTATGTATATAAAAATTCTTTTATGAATAATGCATATAGTCGATAGGTGTTCACGCTTACGTGTTCACTCGCAACGCTCTGTATTCCCCTTACATAAGCCCGCAAGGCAGTGCATGGGTGGTATATTTGGCCTCAGTTTACCTGAGTTAGGCATATGTAAATATTGTTAATATTAAAAAAATTCAAAAATAAGAGAGAGTAAGAAATTGAAATCCAAGCACTATTTTTACTTATTTGGTTTGACTTGTTATTCACAAGAAATGAAAATACCACTTTGATAAACTATGATAATCAACTAAGGTTTCATTTTATAGTTACACTATGTTATCAATTGAAACAACTAGCCAAATTAGAGTCTATTTGTTATGATAACTTAACTTTTTTTTGGAAATTTTGATGAGTAAATGACTTAAATTTTCTTGATAATAATAAAACCTATATTTAACTTATTTGCGTCAATTTAAAAGTAAATCCTTCATTTGTAAATATTTTTAAATACTTGCATTCATCTCTTTTTAAATAAATCTTGCACTTTGTAAATATTTTCATATCGCATTTGGATTTTGTGGGTAGTATCTGCTGAAAACCCTCATGAGACAACAGTCGTCCTGCTGGGGACACCCAGTGGTTTAACAGCTTGTTGCATATGCTCAATGCAATCGTGCTTCCTACGAAAATGGATTTATCTTAGGTGTTAGCTTATTTGAGGACGAATAAAAAGATATTTGTGGGGATATTTTATGTGCACGTAAATGTGCACATTTTTACTTCCATATTTTACCAAATTTAATTAAATACATGATCATATTGGGTATTTTAAAACCAAAATTCAAATTATTTTCAAATTGTCATACATTCATCTATGTATAGGGACAAAATGGTCATTTTTGTGCATATATTAATTTGTGAAAATTTACTTGGAAATTTCTATATTATTTTATAGGAATTTGGTTTCAAATGGAAGAGGATTTCATAGAATATATGCATGCACAAAAGAATACAAAGGAATGATGATGGAAATAATTCAAACTCATGGTCATGGAGGACTCCACCTACCTACCTACATTAATGTACAAATTAGAAGCTAATGTACATGCTAATGGCCATTACAGTTTCATGCACACTTAATGGAGGATTATCCCATGCTAATGATTACTTGGACACCACACTTCCTAAGAAATGGATTAGGGTTTTGAAACATGTATAAATACTCCATTTGTTCATGTAACCTTCCTCTCTTCTCTTAGGTTCTCTTCCTCTTAGCTCATTAGTTTAGGATCAAAATTAAAAGCTCTCTTTTCTTTCTTTTGATGGATACTTAGCCATTTCTTTTCATGTATTTTTTATATGCAATTTTACTATGTTCTCTTTTATTTACATGCTTCTTCCTTTAATGTTGGTAATGTAGATCTTTACTTTATGCAATTAGCTTAGTTTTTGTTTGCTTTGCTCTCTTTTTTTCCTTTTCTTTTTGTTTTATGTTGAATGCTACAATTGTTGATATGATAAAAAATATGAGAGGTTAAACCCCTTCAATTTAGGGGTAATCAGGCTCTCTAATCATGTAGCTTCAACATAGTTTGATAATTATTGATCTCCTTTTGTGTGGCAATGTATGATTGGTTTAAAATTTGTTGTTTTAGCTTTGAATTTGATAGCCTATATTGTTCACACCAAATAGGCTATGCTTAAACAATCGCTAAACACAAATTATCTCTTCATCTACATATGATTACGATAATGAAGTGAATGTTGAAATCAAAATTTGATGATCTATATTTCTAATCAATAGTTAATATGCCAAGCTTAAAATAGATTTTACTTTCAACTTGTTGTCATTTTTCATGAGAGTTAGCAAGTGGTTTAAGGGGTGTGTTATAGTTTGATGGCTTATGTTGAGCTAATTAATAACACAATAGGTTATACTTATGATAAACATATCAATTAAACTCACTAATGATCAAAAAAAAGAGATCATAATTTCATATTTTGTTGAACTATGTGATCTAGAGAGTGGAATTATCTCTAAATTTTCATTTTATTCTCATAGTTTTCATTCACTTTTGTAGTTGTAGTTTTTAATTTTCTTTTTAGTTAAAACAATCTCGCGACTTTGGTTTAATTTGATTGAGTAGAAATTCAAAAATCTTAACAATTCCCTACGGATCGACCCGTACTCGCCACGTACTAGAATTGTACGTCGTGTGCTTGCGGTTAATTTTTATTTAAAAAATTTCGACGATTTTCTAACTCATAGAAAAACCGTCGTTAAACAAGTCGCTAGCTTGAAATTTCCCCTCCAAGCCTCTGTTCAATGACATATGGTCCTTTCCAGATTGGATTCATGTATGGAGGAGTAGGAAAAACCCATTTTTGGACGAGATTGGCAATTCGACGGTTCTAGGTCAGACTTTAATGTTGTAATATTGGATGACTCGATGTCCATGCACAGCTGCCCTCAGATCGGCTTCCTTGCGCTTATCATCTATAAAATCAAGAGATTCTAAGAGGAGATCTTTATTCGTTTTGGGATCGTAGTAAGTCACTCGATGAGAAAGAATTTCAAAATCGACAGGAATGATGGCTTCAGAACCGCATGCAGTGCGAATGGAGTATGGCTAGTCACAGACTTGTGGGTGGTCCTGCAATCCCACAGTGTTGTAGGGAGTTCATCCACCCATCTGCCTCTAGCCTTTTCCAATCGCTTCTTCAGAATGGACATTGTGAATTGGTTTACAGCTTCAACTTGTCCATTCGCTTGGGGTTAAGCGACTGCTGCAAACCTCTTTTCAATACGATACCTCTGACAAACGTCTTTGAATTCGACGTTATTGAATGAGTTCCATTAACTGTTACAATAGTTCATGGTAGACCGAAACGTCATATCATGTTTTGAACAATAAAGTTGATTACTTTTTTGGTTATGATCATGGCTAAAAGTTCTGCTTTGGCCTATTTGGTAAAGTAATCAACTGCAATGATAGCGTACTTTGCATACCTTTAGTGATCGGTAAGGAACTGACAATTTCTGTACCCCATATGGAAAACGGCCATGGGCTGACCATTTGCGTGATTTCCGTCGGTGGAGCTCTTAGAACTTTTGCATATATTTGGCACTTATCACGTCATCTTACATAGTCAGCAGCGTCTTGATTTATGATTAGCTAATAATACCCGTAATGGAGTATTTTCTTTACAGAGTTTGCCTTCCAATGCGATTGCCACATTCCCCTTCAAGAACTTCTTTTAGGACACGTTTTATTTCATCATGAGCGACACACTGAAGTAGGGGAATAGAGAAACATTTCTTGTACATAATTCCTTCTTGCATGATATATCATGAAGCTTTGCGAAGGATTGGTCGCTTTCCATTCCTTCATTCGGGAAGAACTCCTGTAGCAAATAGTCTTTGATCGGAGTCATCTACGATTCCCTCTCAGACCCCGCTTCTAGTGTCTGATTGATTTCTGTCATGTTTATACTTGGGGCATTTAATACTTCGACCAGAACCAAGCCCATCTGCTATGCGACACTGGTGCTAGCAAACTTTGCCATTGAATCAGCCTCTCTGTTTCGATCTTGTTGAATATTCGAAATGTTATAGTATTCAAATTCTGCTAATAAATTTTTGACTTGGGTAAAGTATGGAGCAAGTCGTTGTCCTTTAGCTTGATAATCTCCCTTGACTTGGTACACTACCAACAACAAATCGCAAAAGATTTCAAGAGATTTTATTCCCAGTTCTCTGGTGACTTTAAGTCCAGTAATCAAAGCTCTGTACTCAGCTTTGTTGTTTGTCGTTGGGAAATCAAGCATTAAAGCATAACACATTTACTGATCTTCGGGAGTTACAAGCATAATTCCAGCTCCAGAACAATGATCATTGGGCGCTTCATCAGTATACAATTTCCACTATACGGTAGAGATTTCGCTGCCCTTCGAGGAATCATCCTACATAGTTAACTCTGCTATAAAATCTGCCAGTGTCAGACCCTGGATAGCCCTTCGAGGGAGATTAGTAATATCAAATTGACCGAGCTTGATATTCCACTTGAGTAACCTTCCAGATGTCTCATGTCGTTGTAGGACTTGTCGTAGCGGCTAGTCGGTGTAAACATTGATTGGGTGTGCTTGGGGGTATGGACGAAGCTTTCGTGATGCAATCAGCAAGCAGAATGCTAGTTTCTCTCTTTTCGAAAGTTCCTTTCAGCTATCGTCTATCGTATGCTAACATAATACACCGGCCTACGGATCCGATCCTCCCCGCGAAGCAATAACACTTTATAGTGTGTGCAAATACGGCCAATAAATGTACAAATCTTCAGGATCCACCAGCTTTGACAAGATGGGGGGTCTCT
Organism: Allium cepa; assembly: GCA_030765085.1. Lineage (NCBI taxonomy): Eukaryota > Viridiplantae > Streptophyta > Magnoliopsida > Asparagales > Amaryllidaceae > Allium > Allium cepa. The sequence continues at coordinate 811,714,589 of CM060943.1, forward strand.
CCAAATTATTCGCCAAAGCTTGAAATGTGTCTTTACAATCCTATGTTCATTCAAAGTTTCTTTTCCCTTTCCTAATCAAGTCAAAGAAAGAAATGTATTTATCGATAGCTCTAGAAATAAATCAGCTTAAGGCAACAACTTTCCCATTCAAACCCTATACTTGTTTAATAGACCATGGTGCTTGGATATCACGGATAGCCTGAATCTTCTTGGGATTAGCTTCTATTCCATGGGCATTAACAATAAAGTCCAAGAATTTCCCTGATGCAACACCAAAAGAACACTTCAAAGGATTGATTTTCATCTTGCAATGTCAAAGGATGTCGAACATTTCTGCCAAGTCTCTAACGTGGTCGCTTGATCGTCATGACTTCACAAGAATATCATCCACATACACTTCTATCATTTTCCAATCTGATCTTTAAACATCCTATTGACTAAGTGCTGATAAGTCGCTTCTGCATTCTTTAATCCATACAACATTACTACATAGCAGTATAATCCAACATCAGTAATGAAACTGGTGTGCTCCTGATTAGGAATATTCATCAGGATTTGGTTATATCCCAAGTACATATCCATGAAAGATAGAAATTCGTGTCCCATGGTTGAATCCACCAGCTGGTCGATCCTCAAAAGGGGAAAATTGTCTTTTGGACACGCCTTGTTCAAATCTAAATAATCAATGCATGTTCTCCTTTCCCATTTGCTTTTTTCACAAGTACAGGATTAGATACCCATTTAAGGTGGAGGGCATTGTGGATAAACTCTTTGTCTTTGAGTCTATCTACCTCCTTTTTAAGAGCGACAGATCTCTCCGAATCTATGTCGCGTCTTTTTTGCTTCACCGAGACATGCCTTGGGTCGACATTCAATGCATGGCTTTTAATAGCAGGCGAGATTCCACACATGTCAGAGTGAGCCGAAGCGAACACATCTAGATTCATTCGAAGAAACCAAAAATTCTTTCATCATTGCAGAGCTGAGCTATGATCCAATTTTTAGGACTCGTGATGGGTAGTCATGGCTGACCATGATATCAATCGTCAGCTCAACAGGTGCAACCTTGGTGTCTTTAGGATCCTCCTCGTCATCCCTCAGATCTATATCTCTATAGAACCTACTGTGGCACCCGAGCCAAGGCTCAGACACTAATTTTCAATCTTTAGTAGCTTGGATGTAGATTGACTTGTCCATACCCTTACCCTTCTCCTTGCGTTGAGCATTCCTCAACTCAGCTACATAACAAGCACGTCCACCCGCTTGATCGCCATGAACAAATCCAACACCATTACTTATTGAAAATTTCAAAGTCAAACACCATGGGGAAAATAGTTGCCTGGAATGCGGCTAGGGCCGGTCGACCCAGAAAAACATTGTATGGAGATTCAACATCCAAAACATCAAACGTCATGCTCCGCACTCTCCTTCGTTCACCTTCTCCCAACTCTACGGGTATCTCGACATAACCAATGGCTTTAGTTGTGACGCTGTTAAAATCGTGCATACGAGCTTTAGACGGTTTTAAATCTTTAGCTTTCATCCTCATCTAATCATAAGCTTTTTCGAAAATAATATTTACTGAACTTCCACGATCAATCAATATCCTACTCACCAAAGTAGGAACAATCATGCCCGATATGACCATTGGGTCGATTGTCGAAACCTTTGCCTTATATGCATTTCTATTCCTAAACATAATTTCATCTGCCATCGTACTTAGCTGTTTTTCCAGAGCTCCATCTTCTGTATTCGAGCAGCATTCAAAATCCACATGCCTAATCACGCTAGCATAGCGTTCCATCTCTTGCCAACTCTTATCTGCTGGGTGCGGTCCTCGGACTATCGTATTTATCACCAGTCTACGCAGGCTCCTCAACTCTACACGGCACTTGTCCTCGGTTGGGGTAAAATGTATCTTGCTCGCTATCCTACAGGGCTTTCACAAACTGTTGTAATTTCCTTTCTCGAATCAGTTTTCCTATAACATCCTGGAGATGCCTGCATTCATTTGAATTGTGCCCATAACACTCGTGAAACCGACAATATTTCCTGGTCTGTTTCTACTTCTCTGTTGATTATTTTGGTGGCAGCTTCCTATACTGCATGGTATTGCAAGTAGACAGATAGATTTTCTCCAAGGAATCCATGGCTTCCCACTTCCCGAATCCCTCTTCCGTTCTCGGTACCTATCTCCGCCTCTCTTTTCCAGATTTGGTTTGTTTTGGACATTCACTTGGACTTTTCCAGAACTGTCATTAGACTATTTTATTGCAATATTACTCTACACTCCCTCTCCACTTGGTCCCATAACATTATTTTTTTCAGAAGGACCTGGCATCCTCCTTTCTCAAGTACTGAGCCGCCTTTGCGTAAAAGCGCTCCAACGTTGTGGGCAGCTTGCGGGTAGCTTACGAGCTAACCAGCCGCCAAAATCAGACTCTGGATCAATCCCTCTCATCATAGCCATGAGTATCGCATGGTCATTCAGATTACTGACCTTCGTAATAGCTGTATGAAATTTCTCCAAATAATTTTTCAGCGACTCTCATGGAGCTTGAATCACGCTGGAAAGGGACATCACATCTTTGGGACGAGGTGTGTGCATCCAAAACTACTCCACAAACTTGGTTGCCAAATCATCGAATCTAGAAATTAATCATGGGGGCAGTCTTGTGTACCACATTGTTGTTATTTCAGAGAGAGTTATGGGAAAGAATCTACATATGGTTACATCATCCACTCGCATAGAATCCATCAGTTATTCGTATCTCATGATATGTTATATGGGGTTGATTTTTTCCTCGTACGAAGGCATTGATGCCATGTTGAACCTCCTTGGATATTCCGCATGTAGAACATTATCTGAAAGGGGTATGGCTTCTCGAGATTCCTTGGTTATCGTTAGTCAAGCCCTGTCTCTTTCTCACCAACTGTCTGACCATTACCGATAAGTTCGGTGTTTGGATGGTTGGTGCCAAGTGGTGGTCGTGTTTCACCTCGCATGAATGGTCCGGTCGATGCCTGCTGGCCCTCTCATGCCCTCTTGGTTCACCATCTTCCCAATGGGCATCTTTTACATTCATTTTGTCGTCATTCTAGGGAAGCATTTGGTCAATATTTAACCGAACTCCATCATTCAAATCAGCCATAGCAGCTTCAGTCTGAATCCTGGTATGCATAGGTAAGTTTCCTTCTCTGGTGGAGGGATTAACACTGATCATTCTTGGCAGACCACGATAGTCTGCCTATTGATGCCTCGAAGTTTCTACATGATATTCATCTGTTCTACGATGCTATGTCTGTGATACCTATCCGACGAACTAAAGCTCTCCGATGCCGAGTAATGGGTGGGGTCCCTCCTAGCTTTTCCCCATTGTTGCTGAGTGAGTTTGTTCATTAGGTCGATATTGGCCTAGATCTTCTAATTTAACTCTCGATGGCTATTCATTAGCTTTCTCATTGGATTCTGGAATTCAGCTCTTGTATTAGAGTCAGTTGGGTTCTACACTTCAACTGTTTCAACATTCACATTCGCCGGTTGACTGCTTGGGCCTCCTTGTTGGATAGTAGCATTTTCATTTCCTTCCACATTCTGAGAAGTAGATCTAGCATTCCTTACCATCATTAGTAGCTTTGCTTAGATTCCTGCAAATCTGAGTAGTATGAGCAACTTTCTAAGGATTATTGAAGATCTCCTTTTGGGGATTTATCCAATCCAGTAGCAACAAAGGGATCCTAATAAATAGAGAATCAGAGTTCTCAGCGAAGGCACCAAAATATTTGAATCAAAAATGGTTACAAACACCTAAGAATAATTTTTGTAAAGAAGTAAGTAAAAAAATTAAAGTGTGTAGATGAATAGGTAAGCAATAGAGAATAAATAGTAATCAAAGACATAGAAGTTTATAGTGGTTCAGTGCTGTATGCCTATGTCCAGTTTGAAGATTATCCTTTATTAATCACTTTTTAATTTGATTACAACAATAAAAGATAGCAAATGCTTCATTATAATGGAGTCTAGAGTAACAAGTAGCGTAAAGATCCTAAAAATGAACCAAAAGGCCTGCATTTATAGGGAGAGATGATGAGATATTTTGCTACGATTTCGGCAGAACGCTCTCTGGGTCCATAAAGCCCACCATAATGATCGGCGGCCTTAACTTGATATCGTGGAATGACCGGCCAAAGTTACGCCGATCGTTATTTTTAGTCTCTAATTTATGTGCGATCATTTGTAGGGGGTCTCACATGCCTCTTGAACTTGTCCATAAGATATAAAGTAATTCTAAGCTGTAGATTGCGAGTTATGGATTAACCTTTCCTACATTTGGAATGTTTACTAAGCTACACCAATCATTCTGAAGGATCGACAAAAACAGTCGGCCTAAAATGATCATCTTTCTTCATATCTCATGGTTTTGACATGCGATCGTTTTTATGGGCTACACTCTTCAATATACTGGTACTCTGAAACTTTCAAGTGAATTGGTCTTGTGGATTATGAGATATCGATCGATCTCTATTGCTTTGAGCTATTTTATAAATCGTTCTCGATCGATCCATATAAATCCTTGCTTCGTTTGTAACTTGAGCATACAAACTCTGATCGACTCCAAATTTGAAATGCAACTTCATGGGTCTATGTTGTCACTCCATACCAATTGCACCTCGATTGTGACCCGATCCGAATCTACCCGACCATTGTCTATAGTATTGTATATAATCGATTCTTAAGGCTGATAACCATCCATTCCTAGCCAAGACGATGATATCACGGTCTTGCCAAAAGGCAGCATAACAATTCATATAAACACAAAATATGATCTTGTGCAAACTAATAATAGGTTTTTTTTTTAAATTCACCCTTTTATCCCATGCTGTCAATGCCCGTGATCCAACACATATAGGACTCTATGTTTAAGTTAGAATGCTTCTTGCAAAAAAACTTTCAAGACTCTCTTTGCGGTGATAGACCAACCCTCGTACGGTAATACTTTCTTTGGGAGACCAACCTTGGATGTAACATATTCTTTTATATCACCAAATTAGTTGATAATAAAGTTTCTCTCTAAAGTAGGCTAGGGAACGATAAAAGGTGAACATTAGAGTGCTCAGGAAATGTTTATGCTACTCTTGAAAAATGAAATAAATAAGTTGGTAAAGCTTATGAAATAGTGTTAAACAGAACAAGTTCAAAAGAAATCGACAAACCCCTGACCCTCGGGATGCGAGAAATAGTATTTAGGTAGAATAATTTAAGAGCCTCCTTTCATTATTACATTTAATTAAAGACTATAGTGAAAATTAGAAACTTTCAGCTAGTAATGAAAAATAGGCACATGCTTTTTTGGATTACTTGTTAATTGAAATAAATCAGCCAGAAAAAGGAAACTCTTCAATCATATGGAAAATCATGAGAATGCCCAAAGATAAATAAAGTTGGAAAGGGTAATCGCCTAAATTGATGCAAGGGATAATGAGAGCAATGTAAAATCAGTTAAAGACTTATTAGAGGTTCTTATGGATCCGAATGATCTAACCAAGCTAGTAATGGTTGTAAAACTTTAAATCGAGGATATAAGATATAAAGGAAGGATTGATTATGTTCTTACAATCGAATCAAGATGTCTTCTCCTAGTCCCATTCTGTTATGGTAGGAATTGACCCTACTATATTATGCTATGCCTTGAATTTTGATCTCGACTTTACTCTAGTAAGGAAATCGAAAAGGAATTTAGAAATAATCGATAATTCACCTCACAATAATACGTAAAAAATTACTATAAAATGGGTTCCTTCGAAAGGTATTTATCCAAAATGGCTGGCAAATCCAGTTCTAGTCAAAAAGTTCAATGATAAATGGAGAAGTGTACAGATTTCATGGAACTAAATAAGGCATGCTCAAAAGGTTGTTTCCTAATTCTAGAATTGATCAGTCTGTTGAATGCCCGTCTTCCATTCAATTAATTAACAAATTTCCATGTTTAATACCGATGAGTAACACAACAATTTCATAATTGACTAGGAAACATATTGTTACAAGGTTATTCCTTTTACGATTAAGTATGTAAGGGACACATACGTACCACTGGTCAACTGAATACTCAAAAACCAAAATGGGAAGAATACCAAGGTTTATGTGGAATACATGTTAATGAAATGCAAGTAAGATACCAATTATATGAAGGAGGGGTGCTGTGAAAGTACAATATGAAGTTATACTCTTAGAAGTGTTCTTTTGGGATACATTTAGGAAAAAATTTAAAACTCACGGTAAGCACACGAGGGGTAGAAGCTAAACCCAAACAAGTAAAAGAAAATATAAGATATCATAGAACCAAGATTAACAAAAGATATGATAGAACCAAGATTAACAAAAGATATGATATGCCTAAATGGAAAGATCCTGGCCTTAAAAAGTTTCATTTCGTGACCAACTGATGAGTGCATGCCATACTTCAAGGTAATCACTAAACATTCTAGTGGACAAAAGAATGCAAAAGGGCTTTTCACGATAATGATCGTTTAGAAAAACCACCAATCTCCTTAGCGGTGAAGGTTTGTTTTTATGTAAGGTAGTCTCAAAACATTTATTGTTTTAAAGGAATTTAACAAGAAAGTGTTTTAACTTGTTTTAGTTTAAATTTGGAAAGAAAACATGTTCATTTACTATTTAAAAAAAACAACCCAGACCTATGACAAACTCGAGTGTTTACCCGAGTCAAAACCCAAAACTCCCGAGTTTTTCCCCGATGAAATTTCTTCCTCTTCCCCCCTTTTTGTACTTTGTTTATATTTTAAAAACTTAAAAAACTTTGATACTCAATGGAACGACTTGACTAAGAACTCGGGCCAAAGTCTTTCTTCCCCGAGGCAATACCTGAGCCTGCCCCCTCCACTTTCTTCCAAATCTTCGACACATAGGTGCACGCATACACGTGCATCGATGATCGCAGACCCTTCGACCAACGTTGATTTCTTCAACAAGCTACTGATGATACCCACGAGCCTTCCGACCATCAATTTTGACACGATCGTTTGAGAATCCAAATCGAGCCATACCATCCCCTACTGGCACCAACATGACAAACAAAAACAACTCACGCCGCCGCATGACGCTACCAGAAGCTTCATGATTCCTGTTGAAGCTTCCTCGATCACCCACGAGTCGTTTCCCCCACGACCGATGTAGTCTGATGCCCTGACGAAGTTACAGTGACTGGTTTTCCCATCTCTACTAAAAATTAGGGTTAAACCCAAGATCGACTTTGTCTACCTTCCACGATAAATTATAAAATCATTGAACATTTTTCTAATGATCCTTGATGATCATGCCTGCTCCAACCACAAACACGAGATCCAATTCTATATCAATGGCCAGAATTTGTAAGTAAACACAGTTCCTTTCAACTTCGAAATTCTTACTCAATTATTCATAAAAAAATTTGATTTTACTCTTAGAAATCTTTATTTTCAAAAACATTTATATTTGAAACCAGAGACCATGATAATTAAATTTTCAACATGTTTTAAATTTCCAGAAGATACTTTAATTTCCTTTGTTAATTTTATTTTTAGAACTTAAAACATGTGTAAACAAACAATTTTTCTTTGAGTCCTAAAGCCTAACAAGAATCAGGGAGATAGAAATCGAATTTTTGAACAGGTTTTGGAAACCTGGGAATAACCAGAGACAGATGTGCTTGTAACTCAAACATGCACACTCCTCTCTGCATATAAATATCTACATATATTTTCATGCATATCAATACTTTACAATCCATTTTAAGCACCATCACAAATATATAAAATCAAGCATATGAGGTTTAAAAAAAAATAAGGTTTGCTCACCTGTTTTCTGTTGAACAGAGGAATTTTTTTTTTTTTATTTGATCTGGTATTTTGATCTTCTGGTTCCCAGCTTTAATCCAGACTTTGATTGCCAGGCTGAGATGTTTTCAGGTTGAATTTGCATTTACTTTTACCTGATCTTGAATTTGAATTTATGTTGCTCTGATCTATGAGTTTCTTAAAGCTATATTGTTGATTTCTAGGCTTGAAAGCTTGAATTGGTTAAAGTTGTTTATGAATCAGGTTCAAATTGAAGATTTAGATCTGGTCTTCAGTTTTGATTTTTGTTTTTGATTTACACTGATTCTCTTGCTTTTGATATTTGTTTAACCTTAGCTTGGAACAGATTTTAATTTTTTTCTTGACTTTGCATTTGTTTTGCTTAATCTTCTTTTCCAGGTTTGAGAATTTTGAACTGAGAATTACTCAGTTTTCTTTTCTTTTAGTATGCTATTTTAAATTTTATAAAACCATTTTTTCCACTTGAATAGTATCCTTACACTTGTAAGTTTTAAACGAACACTTGTTAAATACATAACTCTTTAACCTACGCTTGTTAAAAATAATTAATATTATGTTTAAGACCTTATTTTAAATTAATATATAAATTGTGTTTTAACCTTTTCTTTTTTAAAATCTGTGAATTAATTTATCTCTTATGTTTTTAAATAAAATTTTTATATCATATTTTGAAAATTGAATAATCTACTTCCTTTTACATACATATTTATATTTTTTTTAAAGAATATGATTTAAAATCAATTAAACATTAATAAATAAGCGTATAATATATACATATATATATATATTTAAATTAAACTTTTTAAATAGCTTTTGTAAAAAAAATTATATGAATTTCAAAATAAAATTTTCAAATCATCATATTGTAAATACAAAATAAATTTTTCAAATCAGGTTCAGATTGAAGATTGAGATATGGTCTTTAGTTTTGTTTTTTGTTTTTGATTTACACTGATTCTCTTTGCTTTTGATATTTGTTTAAACATAGCTTGGAAAAGATTTTAATTTTGTTCTTGACTTTGCATTTGTTTTGCTTGATCTTCTTTTCTAGGTTTGAGAATTTGAACTGAGAATTACTCAGTTTTCTTTTCTTTTAGTATATTATTTTAAATTTTATAAAACCATTTTTTCCACTTGTATAACATCCTTACACTTGTAAGTTTTAAATGAACACTTGTTAAATACATAACTCTTTAACCTGCACTTGTTAAAAATAATCAATATTATGTTTAAGACCTTATTTTAAATTAATATATAAATTGTGTTTTAACCTTTTCTTTTTTAAAATCTGTGAATTAATTTATCTCTTATGTTTTTAAATAAAATTTTTATATCATATTTATAAAATTAAACAATCCACTTCCTTTTACATATATATTTATATTGTTTTAAAGAATATGATTTAAAATCAATTAAACGTTAATAAATAAGTGTGTAATATGTATATATATTTGAATTTAACTTTTTAAATAGCTTTTGTAAAAAAATTATATCTATTTCAAAATTAATATTTCAAATCGTCATATTGTAAATACAAAATAATTTTTTCTATTAATTTTCAATTTTAGAGTTTCCAAATCCAATATATTATTTAAAACATTTATCTTTAAATTTCAAATTCAAAAATTATATTACAATCCATTTGTATTTATAAATGAATAAAAAAACAAATTTTTTTATAAATATATATTTTATTCATTCACAATCTATAGATATTTTCCAAATTCAACTTATTTTTCAATATATTTATATTTGAATTTCAAATCCTAATTTTCAATTTATAATCAATTTATATGTATAACAAAACAAATATCTATTAATTTTTTGGAAAATAACAAATTAATTCATAATTTAATTTCAAAAATTAAATAAATTACCAATTTAAATTTTATTTATAAATGGGAATGTTATATATTCCCCCTTAAGAGAATTTCGTCCCCGAAATTTGCTAGATAGGGAGGCAACAAAAATCAGATGAACACATCTAAGATATAGTTTACCAGATCAAACTTAAATTTTTATTCTGCATTTGTCATACCAAATCAGAATATTATCAATAAATATGAGAATGAACTCATTCCATATCTCAAAAGATACTCCGGTCACCGGATCTACGAAGATATACAGGGCATCGGTTAGTTCGAAGGGATAACTAACCATTCGTAGAATATATCTGGACCCAACAGAACAAAAAATGGATACAACTTAATTCAGGTTGGAATATCCCAAATTATATACTAGTTTGTCCCTCTTTTTATTCGGACTTTGATCCACACAAGAAATTATAATAGAATTTCAAACTTTGGTTTTAATCGAAATCATTTTATTGATACAAATCAATTTAACTTTATATTTAATTTACCAATTTATTCCAATAAAATTTTAATTTCATTAAAGTTAGAAATGAAAAAATGATAGAAATTTGATGAGGAGAATACGGAATAGAAACTTATCTATACGATTCGCAGTGCCACCATCGCACCAAAGCTTCTCCCTCGAGCTGCTATGAAGCCATCAAAGAATTGAAAGTAATTTATGATCAAAGAAGATTAATAGAGAAAGTTGTTTCCATTGTTGAAGGGTATTGACCATTTTTAGTGATACTCCCATGTCCCTTACCTCATCCTCTTCTTGCACTCATACTCACTATCAGAGGATAGTGAGAGAATTTACTGAGGCATACAAACAGATATCTTGGGAATGCTCATTCTAGGGCATTATAACCTTATCTCTAATGAGTTACCTAATGTGTTATACTCCTAAGCTAAAGTTCAACCTTCAGCTCTGATACCAAATGTGACGACCCGAATTTTCGCGTTCGAAAATCGACATCCATACTTCACTCGTATTCGAATGCCGCAGATTCAAACGTTCAATCCGATTCGTCGGAGCTTATAACACATTAAGTACAACAACACAATGGAAGAAAACAATGAATATATCATTGATACAACAATGAATACAATATCCAATACAATAAGATAAAATAGATCCATAAATATCAGAGCAGAATACAACAGCGGAAAGATTGCACCAACAACAAAGGCTTCAAAGAGATCCAACGCCCAAGCTGCAACTCCATCTCTAATGCTCCACAGCCAAATAGCTCATCCCAAAAGCTTTGAAGACTCCAATCAAATAAGTTCGAACCACCATCAAACAGAACTAAGCAAACTCGATTCCCAACGTGATTGCCAAAATCCAAAGACTCCAAAGATATCGAATCTACATCTACTATCTAACTGTCTAAAAAACCCAACTCTAGACTGCCCGTGTGGAATATTATGGGCACCCAGAGTTTAGAAAGAGAACAATAAACTCCAGGTCAGTCATGGGAGTGGTGTGAGCAAACGAAAATAGTTTTAAACAAAAATAATAACAAAAGAATTTAAGATTGAAATTCGCAGTGCTTTTTGTAAAATGAAACTACCATAAGGCCTCCCGCCGCACACACCATGCAAACGCAGAATTAGAGGAGATTACCCCTTATGACAGTCAAACATGCTTGATATGCGAAAACCATTTTGATATTATTATTAGTGCATAGTGGAAAACATTTGCAAGTATAATATTAATCTTAGCCAGCATAGACATTTCGAAGTATGCCTACTATCGCTAGCATCTTAACAGTGGTGACCACCATAAGTAAATGACAAGTTATACAACTAAAATCGTACAAGGCACCGTATTGGAGATTGGATTTCCAACAAATGGTCAGGTTAAGGAACTTCCTATTGCTACATGGGTATGCCTCTGGAAGGACTCCTCGAGAACCTACCCTGATCTCTGCCAACACAAGGCCGGGTTACCCCTTCCCGAAAGTAACACTTACAAGTATGCCATCCCCGGTCGTTTGCGACCTTTATCCGATGATCCTTAACCACAAAGCAACAACCACAAAGTAATAAATTTGTAGTGACCACATGAGTTAAGTACCTAGGCTCCATACCATGATACCACTCTTTTCCAGAAGAAATGGACATAACCTAGGGGCTCGACCCCTAAACAACCTTGCTGCATTCGTCCTGTTTTGACCATTTCCAAGTTGTGAGGTCCTGATGCAGTCTCGTCCACAAAGCTACGCTTTACACAAAGCCATACTTCGATCAACAAATGATCAGCAGCACTTCGTATGCCAAATTACCAAATTGGGAATGTATCAATAGTAACCATCAACTATATAACCTCTGAGCTTGTACATCTCAGAGAAGGGTGTTAAGCTAAGAGAATAAATTCTACGCCACCAAACAGAAATGTATATGATACAAACCAGCTTTACATCTCAAAGTGTAATGTCATACACACATCCATACAAGTCTATTCCGGGTTCGAACAGAACCGAAGGCACTTCATAAAGAAGCCCTTGCAAATTCGGATAATCCTTAATCACGTCCGGACTCCGCATCACAAAGGATGATCAAATCTCTATAGAGGGGATCAGCCGGTGCAGAGACATTCGACGAGTCATCTTTTCGCTTTCGAAAATATCCGGTCTTCACCGCCGATCTTCAAATGCAATCCATAATGTCGTAACATTATTCGAAATGGGTTATATGACACAAAGTCATCTCCCGCTAAACCGAATGATGAGCGCAATATTTAAAAACATATGGATATTGGGATCTTTGTTAAGTCGCAACTTATTACCCAAAAACCTTTCTTAAAATGGTTTAAACAAATTACCATTTTCATATCTTTAAACAAAAAGATTCACTTCACAAAGTTCACCAATCTTTCACAAAGATTCATTCACGATAATTAAACAAAAGATCTATCTTTGAGATCCACTTTTGTTTGAAAACAAAGTTCACCAAATATTTCACAAGGATTCCTTCATAGCTTTCGAAACAATTCCATTTTCAAATCTTTTATACAAAAGATACACCTTAAGATCCTCTTCAATTTCAAAACAAGACTCAACCATCTTTCACAAAGATTCATTCATAGCTTTCAAAATAATTCCATTTCAAATCTTTTATACAAAAGATGCACCTTTAAGATCCTCTTCAATTTCAAAACAAGGTTCAACCATCTTTCACAAAGATTCATTCATAGCTTTCAAAACAATTCCATTTCAAATCTTTTATACAAAAGATACACCTTTAAGATCCCCTTCAATTTCAAAACAAGGTTCAACCATCTTTCACAAAGATTCATTCATAGCTTTGAAAATAATTCCATTTCAAACTTGAAATCCTTTCAACATAAATTGAAAATTCTTTATTTATATGAAAACTATTATCATCTAAAAACAAATAGTTTTCGTTTTGGAAAAATCCGATTACATTTGCACGAGCTAAAGCCCTTCAAGTATAAAACTTGGGTTAAATTCAAATTCCCAAACAATACTTTTAAAATGGTTTAAAACCCACTAAACACATTTATAACTTGTATAACCTTTTTAACCTACAATTTTCAAACAAAGAATTCAATTTCAAAACTTGAACTCAAATTCAAATCAAATTATTTAAATTCAAAACTTTATCAAGTTATTCGAAATAACTTTTATCTTCAAAAATCCATTTCAAAAGCTTTTCATGTTTAACCCAATTCCATTTCCAAAACCTTTTGGATTCAAAATTCAACTTTCAAAAATAATATTTAGATTTCAAAATATCTGTGACTTAACCAATTTTCTCATGCAATCCATATTTGTGTGTATGGTGTAGTCCAGGGGTTTTACACAATAGTGCACATCATCAATCATCGCAATCCAAATACAGCAATATCGATAAGGGGTATAACTCTATAACGCTTATCCTTATTTATAGATTTACAGATATAAATTCATCACAGATAAATAAATTTCATTTGTCACAGATTCATCACAACTCAAATAAAAAATAATTCATATCACAAAGCATCACACATCAGGGATATCAAACAATTCAAGACATTCAATACAAATCACACAACCATAAGGAAGATTAATAGATCGTCTGATTAATTTAAATCAGATTAATTACTTATGAAATTACTAATCCTAGTTAATTAACATTAATTAATTACAGATTATCTTAATTAATTAACCTTTAATCACTTATTAATTTACTTTTAATTATAAATTAATTAACCTTTAATTATTAAGTAAATAACCTTTAATTATTTAATTATCCTTTAATTAATTATCTTAAATTAATTACATTAATTAATTAACCCTTAATTAATTACCATTAAACTAATTATCTTTAATTAATTACAATAAGTGATTATCCCTAATCACTTTCATTAATTAATCTTTAATTAATTAATTATCTTCAAATTAATTACCTCAATTAATTAATCATTCAAATTAATTATCTTTAATTAATTATTCTTTAATCCCTTGATTAATCATCTTTGAATATCATAAATTAATCAACTTTTAATACATTAATAACATTAACAAATTAACCTCAAATCATTTTAGTTAATTTATCACATTAATTAATTATCCTTAAAGGTAATTACCCAAAGTATTAACTTTACTAATTACACAAAATAATTATTCTTATTTAATCACTTAATTACTTTCTTTAAACCTTGTTAAATAAAGTAAATCATCATTAACAATTAACTAAATTTTAAAAACCTTTAAGTAATTAAATAATCAAAACATTATTAAGATAAACCATTTATCTTATAAATATTATTTAAACAACCTTTTACATTAATTAATTAACACGTGAATTAACTTAAAATAATTTATATTGAACTTTTAATTTATTCCCAAAGCTAAAATGAAACATTTGTTGTTTTAAAGGAATTTAACAAGAAAGTGTTTTAACTTGTTTAGTTTAAATTTGGAAAGGAAACTTGTTCATTTACAATTTTAAAAAAACAACCTAGACCTGCGACGAACTCGAGTATTTACTCGAGTCAAAACCCAAAACTCCCGAGTTTTTCCCGGAGGAAATCTCGTCTTCTTCCCCCTTTTTTTTACTTTGTTTCTATTTTAAAAATTTAAAAACTTTGATACTCAGTAGAAGGACTCGACCAAGAACACGGGCCAAAGTCTTTCTACCGCAAGGCAATACCCGAGCCTGTCCCCTCCTCTTTCTTCCAAATCTCTGACATAGGTGCACGCATACACGTGCACCAATGATCGCAGAACCTTCGACCAACGTCGATTTCTTCAACAAGCTGCTAATGATACCCACGAGCCTCCCAACTATCCATTTTGACACAATCATCTGAGAATCCAAATCGAACCATACCAACCCCTACTGGCACCAACATGACCAACTAAAACAACTCGCGCCACCGCATGACGCCGCCAGAATCGTCATGATTCCGACTGAAGCTTCCTCGATCACCCACGAGTCGTTTCCCCGCGACCGATGTAGTCCGATGCCCTGATGAAGTTATAGTGACCGGTTTTCCCATCTTTACTAAAAATTAGGGTTAAACCCGAGATCGACTTCGTCTACCTTACACGGTAAATTACAAAATCATCGAACATTTTTCTGACGATCCTTGATGATCATGCCACTCCAACCACAAACACGTGCTCCAATTCTATACCGATGGCTAGAATTTGCCAATAAACACAATTCCATTCAACTTCGAAATGCTTACTCAATTCTCCATAATAAAAAATTGATTTTACTCTTAAATGTCCTGATTTTCAACAACATTTTGGTTTATATATTTGAAACCAGAGACCATGATAATTAAATTTTCAATATGATTTAAATTTGCCTATAATTTCAAATTTCCAGAAGATACTTTAATTTCCTTTGCTTAATTTTATTTTTAGAACTTAAAACATGTTTAAACAAATAATTTTTGTTTGAGTCCTAAAGCCTAACAAGAATCAGGGATATAGAAATCGAATTTTTGAACAGGTTTTGGAAACCTGGGAACAGCCAGAGACAGATGTGCCTGTAACTCAAACATGCACACTTCTCTCTGCATATAAATATCTACATGTATTTGCATGCATATCAATACTTTACAATCCATTTTAAGCATCATCACAAACATATAAAATCAAGCAGATCAGGTTTTAAAAAAAAAAAAGGTTTGCTCACCTGTTTGCTGTTGAACAGAGGACAATATTTTTTTTATTTGATCTGGTATTTTGATCTTTTGGTTCCCAGCTTTAATCCAGACTTTGATTCCCAGGCTGAGATGTTTTTAGGTTGAATTTGCATTTACTTTTACCTGATCTTGAATTCGAATTTATGTTGCTCTGATTTATGAGTTTCCTAAAAATATATTGTTGATTCCTAGGCTTGAAAGCTTGAATTGGTTGAAGTTGTTTATGAATCAGGTTCAGATTGAAGATTGAGATCTGGTCTTCGGTTTTGATTTTTGTTTTTGATTTACACTAATTCTCTTTGCTTTTGATATTTGTTTAACCTTAGCTTGGAACAGATTTTAATTTTGTTCTTGACTTTGCATTTGCTTTGCTTAATCTTCTTTTCCAGGTTTGAGAATTTTGAACTGAGAATTACTCAGTTTCCTTTTCTTTTAGTATGCTATTTTAAATTTTATAAAACCATTTTTTCCACTTGTATAGTATCCTTACACTTGTAAGTTTTAAACGAACACTTGTTAAATACATAGCTCTTTAACCTACGCTTGTTAAAAATAATTAATATTATGTTTAAGACCTTATTTTAAATTAATATATAAATTGTGTTTTAACCTTCTCTTTTTTATAATTTGCGAATTATGTTATCTCTTATGTTTTTAAATAAAAATTTTCTATCATATTTTTAAAATTAAATAATCTACTTCCTTTTACATAAATATTTATATTTTTTTAAACAATATGATTTTCAATTAAACATTAATAAATAAGTGTGTAATATGTATATATATATATATATTTAAATTTAACTTTTCAAATAGCTTTTGTAAAAAAAAAAAATATGAATTTCAAAATAAAATTTTCAAATCATCATACTGTAAATACAAAATAAAATTTTCTATTAATATTAAATTTTAGAGTTTCTAAATCCAATATATTATTTAAAACATTTATTTTTAAATTTCAGATTCAAAAATTAATATACAATCCATTTGTATTTATTAATGAATAACAATATTTTTGTAAATATATATTTTATTCATTCACAATCTATAAATATTTTCCAAATTCAATTTTTTTTCAATATATTTATATTTGAATTTCAAAGTCAAAATTTCAATTTGTAGTATAAACAAACAAATATCTATTTAATTTTTGTAAAATACCAAATTATTTCACAATTTAATTTCAAAAATTAAATAATTACCAATTTAAATTTGATTTGAAAACGGGATGTTGGAATTCACATTCACCGGTTGACAGCTTGGGCCTCCTTGTTGGACTGTAGCATTTTCATTTCCTTCCGTGTTTTGAAAAGTAGATCTAGTGCTCCTTACCATTATTAGTAGCTTTCGTTAGATTCCTGCAAATCTAAGTAGTACGAGCAACTTCCCAAAGATTACTGTAGATCTCCTTTGGGGGATTTAGCCAATCCAATAGTAACAAAGGGATCCTAATAAATGGAGAATCAAAGTTCTTAGCAAAGGCACCAAAATGTTTGCATCCAAAATGGTCACAAACATCCAAGAATAGTTTTTGTAGAGAAGTGAGTAAAAAAATAAAATTAAACTGTGTAGATGAATAGATAAGAAATAGAGAATAAATAGTAATCAAAGACATTGAAGTTTATAGTGGTTCGGCATTGTATGCCTACGTCCACTTTGAAGATTATCCTTTATTAATCACTTTTTAATCTGATTACAATAGTAGAAGATAGCAAGTGCTTGATTATAATGGAATCTAGAGTAACAAGCAGCATAAAGATCCTGAAAATGAACCAAAATGCCTGTATTTTTAAAGGAAGAGATTATGAGATATTTTGCTAAGATTTTGGCAGAACGCTCTCAAGGTCCATAGAGCCCATCATAATGATCGCTGGCCCTACTTGATATCTTGGAATGATCAGCAAAGTTTCATCGATCGTTATTTTTAGTACCCAATTTATGTGCGATCATTTTTAGAGGGTCTCACATGCCTCTTGAACTTGTCCCTAAAATATGAAGTAATTCTCAATTGTAAATTGTGAGATATGGATCAATCTCTGCTACATTTGGAATGTTTACCGAGCTACACCGATCGTTATGAAGGATCAGCAAAAACGTTTGGCCTAAAATGATCGGCTATCTTCATATCTCACGGTTTCGACTTACGATCATTTTGGTGGGCTCCACCCTTCAATATACTGGCGCTCTGAAAGTTTCAAGTGAATAAGCCTTATGGATTATGAGATACCGATCGATCTTCACTACTTTGAGCTATTTTATAGATCGTTCCCGATCGATCCATATAAATCCTTGCTTTGTTTGTAACTTGAGCATACGAATTCTGATCTACTCCAAATTTGAAATGCAACTTCATGGACCTATGCCACTCACTTCACACTAATTGCCCCTCGATTTGGAACCCGGTCTGGATCTACCCGACCATTGTCCATAGTATTGTATATAATCGATTCTTAAGGCCGATAACCATCCATTCCTAGCCAAGTCGATGATACCACGGTCACAAATAGCAGGATAGCAATTCATATAAACACAAAATACGATCTTGTGCAAATTAATAATATTTTTAAAAAAATCACCATTTTGTCCCATGCTATCAATGGCTGTGATCCAACACATAGAAGACTCTATGTTTAAATTAGAATGCTTCTTACAATAAAAACTTTCAAGACTCTCTTTGCGGTGATAGACCAACCCTCGTACCGTAATACTTTCTTTAGGAGACCTGCCTTGGATGTAACATATTCTTTTATATCACCAAATTACTTGATAATAAAGTTACTCTCTAAAGTAGGCCGAGGAACGATAAAAGGTGAATAGTTTAGTGCTCAAGAAATGTTTTATGCTACTCTTGAACAATTAAATAAAGAAGTAGGTCATGCTTATGAAAAAGTGTTAAATGGAACAAGTTCAAAAGAAACCGACAAGCCCCTGACCCTCAGGTTGTGAGAAATAGTATTTAGGTAGAATAATTTTAGAGCCTCCTTTAACTTACTACATTTAAACTTTCAGTTAGTAATGAAAAATAGGCACATGCTTTTTTGGATTACTTGTTAACTGAAATAAATCAGCCAAAAAAAGGAAACTCTTCAATCATATGGAAAATCAAGAGAATGCTTAAATATAAATGAAGTTGGAAAGGGTAATCACCTAAATTGATGCAAGGGATGATGAGAGCAATGTAAATCAGTTGAAGACTTATTAGAGGTTCTTATGGATCCAAATGATCTAACCAAGCTGATAATGGTTGTAAAACTTTTAATCGAGGATATAAAGGAAGAATCAATTATGTTCTTACAATCGAATCAAGATGTCTTCTATTAATCCCATTCTAATATGGTAGGAATTGGCCCTACTATATTATGCCATGCCTTGAATTTTGATCTCGACTTTACTCTTGTAAGGAAAACGAAAAGGAAGTTAGAAAGAATCGATAATTCACCTCACAAGGATACGTAAAAAATTATTATAAAATGGGTTCATTTAAAAGGTATTTATCCAAAATGGCTGGCCAATCCAGTTCTAGTCAAAAAGTTCAACGATAAATGGAGAAGTGTATAGATTTCATGGACCTAAATAAGGCATGCTCAAAAGATTGTTTCCTAATTCTAGAATTGATCAGTCTGTTGAACGCCCATCTTTCATTAAATTAATTAACAAATTTCCATGTTTAAGACTAATGAGTAACACACCAATTTCATAATCGACTAGGAAACATATTGTTACAAGATTTTCCTTTTAGACTTATGTAAGAGACACATACCAACCACTAGTCAACAGAATACTCAAAAACCAAAATGGAAAGAATTTGGAGGTTTATGTGGAATACATGTTAATGAAATGTAAGTAAGATACCAATTATATGAAGGAGTGGTGCTGTGAAAGTACAATATGAAGTTATATGCTTAGAAGTGTTCTTTTGGGATACATTTGGGAAAAAATTTAAAAATTCATGGTAAGCACACGAGGGGTAGAAGCTAACCCCAAACAAGTAAAAGCAATATAAGATATGATAGAACCAAGATTAACAAAAGGTATGTTATGCCTAAATGGAAAGATCTTGGCCTTAAAAAGTTTCATATCGATAGCAACTGATGAGTGCATGCCATACTTCGAGGTAATCACTAAACATTCTAGTGGACCAAAGAGTGTAAAAGGGCTTTTCATGATAATGATCATTTAGAAAAACCACCAATCTCATTGATGGTGAAGACCTGTTTTTATATAAGGTAGTCTCAAAACATATTATAAGTGATAAGGGAAATATAGTGTTCAACTTCCAGTATATTACACCTATAAGAGATTCAAGGATGCTAAAACTAGATATTCGAGGTTATGGAAAAGCTTGCATATTGGCTTTTGCTTACAATTCAAAAGCTTAGATCATACTTCTAGGCATATTCTATAACAATATTGAGGAATTATCTGCTAAAACAAGTGTTTAGTAAACTGGAAACTTTGGTTTGGTTAGTGAAAGGGTAATAGAAAGGTTCGAAATTCCTTTTTCCATATCCGTTTCGGCCATTGGTAATTTTAAAATTTCCAGTTGCGTTTCGAATATTTCGGAAGTTCTGTTTTAATTTCGGTTTTCTAATTACGATCCATTTTTTTGTTAGAAATGCTAAATATGCTAACAAATATTCAATACTATCATAAATTTATATTACATTCTTTACATTACATATGAAATATATGTTTTAAAGACAAAATCATGGTTTGAGATTCTATTTGTCCACTTGAGACTTTTGAAATTTCGCTCAATTTCGAAAATTTTAATTTTTTATTATGATTCTTGTGTAAATTAACAAAAGTATATCAATTCTTTTCTTGTCAATGTATTTGTAATCTTATTAAATTCGTTTTCTTTTTTAATTTTTTTATATGTTTATTGTGTTTTTTTATTTTCTGCGATTTTTTACTATTTTTTTCAATGTTTGAAGAAAAATCTGGAATATTGAACGAAACCGGAATTTTAACCGGCTTTCGTTTCGGTTGAGATCGAAACTGGAACGGAATTACTGGAATAATCGGAATTCCGTCGGAATTTCGAACCATGGGTAATAGTACTAGGCCAGTATGGCATAACTGCCGATATAGGATTTTTCGAAGAGAAGGCTAAGAAGGAGTAAGACAATGATATGAAATGGCAGCTAATCGTGGACATGGCATCAAATGAGCAAAAAGTGAGTGTAAGATACGTGATAATTAAGTCTGACGGGCATCAATTATATTATGCTATAAAGTCGAATTTCCAATGATAAACAATGCCATCGGACATAAATCAATGATAAGTGGATTAATAGTTGCACAAGTTGAAAATCCCAAGGATTTAAATATTTAGTGATTCATAATATATGGTAATCAGATAAACAAATTATATCAAGCAAAAGTGCAAAGTTATCCTAGTGCAAAGAAGGTCCAGAAAATGTTGGCATTGTTTAAAAGCTTTTTCTTGAATCAAATTCCAAGAAATAAGAATGCTCGAGAAGAATCATCAACAAACACTGGCAAGCTCATGAAGGGCACTACACATGATGATCCTTCAATAGGATATTAGTAAGAGCCATGTAAAGAAATCAACATAGAAACCTTAGGGGCGACAAGGTCC
Organism: Allium cepa; assembly: GCA_030765085.1. Classification (NCBI taxonomy): domain Eukaryota; kingdom Viridiplantae; phylum Streptophyta; class Magnoliopsida; order Asparagales; family Amaryllidaceae; genus Allium; species Allium cepa. The sequence goes on from CM060943.1 coordinate 811,736,091, forward strand.
CAGGCAACTCAACAATGGACAAATAACTGAATGAGGGAACATGCAAGGCCATTGTAGTGATGAAGTGACCAGAGATCGATATGCAAATAGCTGGATGACACTTATAGTGGGAAAAGGAACAATACAAAACGACCTAAATAAAGCTGTAAAGGTCAAGTACAAAGCTCTTTCTTTCACAATGATTAATGGAGTTCTGTATTGGCAAGGGTATTATGTGCCATACCCATGATGTGCAACTAATGAAAAGGGAATAAGTTACCAACCAAAGCACATGAATGATTTTGTTTTGATCATTCAAATAGGATAGAATTGACTAAAATTGTAATGAGGCATGGATTTTGTTAGCGTCAAATGAATGATGATTCCCAGGCTTCTGTTGAAAGATGCAATAAGTGTCAAAATTTCTCAAGAATCGATCGATCGCCTCCTAGCGAAGTTACACCAGTACTGAGTCCGTAGCCTTTTGATATATGAGAATCAACTTGATAGGACCATTGCCTATTTTGAAAGGAGTGGCTATTTTGTTGTAGTTGCTATCGACTACTTCACAAAACTGGTTGTGGCGAAACGCTTACTAGCCATAACAATGTGAAAATTCTAAAATTTGTCTTGATCAAGCAAAAGGAAATTGGATAGAGGAGTTACCCTTGGCCTTGTGGTCCTATGGAACTTAGGCTAAGACTGCAGTATGGCATTTTCCATTCTCGTTACCTTACCGATATGAAGCGATGCTACTAGTAAAAGTAGCATTCCCTTCTCATAAAAGAATCATATATGCTTATCGACCAAATCAAAAATTAAAGAAGAAATCTTTAGACCTAATCAACAAACTAAGGGATGTGGTAAACTTAAAGAAGGCAGGAACCCAATAAATGATTTTAAGATATTACAATTCAAAAGTATGGGAAAGAGGCTTCCAAAAAGGCGATTAAGTATGGAACCCAGTAAATGATTTTAAGATATTACAATTCAAAAGTATGGGAAAGAGGCTTCCAAAAAGGCGATTAAGTATTGAGACGGGTAATGGTAAATATGATGAATCCAGTAGATGGGCCATAAGGCCTAACTGGAAATGTCTCTTTGTTATTTATGAAGCAACTCCAATTGGATTGTACTAGTTAAGTAGAGAAGACTATTGTAATTGGGTCAGCCCGTAGTGAAGTAAATGCATATATTTCAAAAAAAATCTTCCATTTAGATCTTATGAAGTCTAAGTTTATTTAGATTTTTTTTCTAAATTTGTTTTAAATAAAATCAACATATTATTTTATAAATAAAGTTTTATTTTACTAAGTTTGTACTATATTATATATGATACATGTATCATACACACATATATGTGTATGTGCATGTGCAACATAATAATATGTTCATGGATTGACATGCCCATATATAAATGTTGGGATTTACACTGCAATAGATGTGTTAGCCCATCTGTATATATGAGTGCTACTAATATATGAGTATGAATATATATATATGAATTATAATTATAAAATATAAAATTTATAAAATAATATATATGTGTGTGTGTGTGTGTATTAATTAACATTATTTTAATACGGTAGATTAATTTTAAATATTTATATGTGTTCAAAATAATTCCAAATTTATACAATAAATTAATTTAAATATATACAAATGAAATATTTTGAAAACTATAAAGTGACATATATATATATTCATGTATATTAAATAATATTTAAATTGTTTATATATTTACATATAACTTAAGTAAAATATGTAAATATAAATAATAAAAATAAAATATTTAAATATACATGTAAAAAATAGCTTTCGCCATACAATTTTTTTTATTCGGTTTTCTTTAATTTACTTATTTCAATGCAAAAACAATTAGATAAATAAAAAAATCAATTTAAAAACCACAAACCAATTTTAAATCATTAAATATTATATTGCAGATTAAAAAATTATTACTTAATTTTATATGTATTTATTTTACATAAATTTAATTGTAAATCAAAAGGATATAAATATATATATGGAATTTATTATTTATATGTATATAAAAAATTTAATTTTTTTATCGCTAGAATACTATAATTGCATGTATAAAATTAATTATATAGAATACATGCATTATATATATGAACGTTAAGGCACGCGCTTCGCACGTGATGAAGAATGCTGAATTATTTTTTTGCAAATTGTATTTATTTAATACATTCAAAAGAAAATGATTTCCACGTATTTTTGTCGTATTTTTGTGTTGAATCATGCGTTGTTAATTTAAAATTTTATTTCTAAGTTGCAATATCTAATTTTTTGTGGGTTTAAATTTTTATTTATATTATTAATTAATAAAAAATAAAGTTGTAAAGTAGTTTATTTGCTAGATATTATTTTTAAGTGATATTAAGACTTAAGTAAATACTTGTAAAGGAAACTTTGAATTTGTAAAAGAAACTTTAATTGTCAGATCTTAATTTTAATAATATCTGTAGAGAGACATTTTTGTTATTTCATGTTAATACCAAAAAGTGTGACATCAAATGTATAAACATATAAAGGGCAATTCTGGAAGTTCGTAGTCGGACCAAAAATTTACGCTTCCAAACCAACTATTAATAAAGATATGCATATAGTATTATTTTAATTCTACATATCAAAATTAATTTCATAATATAATTGAATTCGTTAATTAAAAAACATTTTTTCTTTTTTGCATGGTTATGAGTATATAGACATAAATTTTTATTAAACATGTACACATACATATAAGATCCATCCTATGGTGACAACATTAATATATGTAAATTCATGATATTCGATTATTAACTAAAATAATAAGGTACTATGATCAATATATACATTACATATAATTATAAATGAGAATATGCCTCAACCTAATGCCTAGATAGCACACCTTGCAAGGTTGAATCTAAACTCCTAGAAACGATTTCTGTATCCAAAACATGTGACCTACATGAATACAGCTACCACCGAAGCTTGTATATTATTTGACTAAGTTTTTTAAGCTTGAAAATTTAAGGATGGAAGAGGGGAAAGTGGAATGCCTTGGCTGTAGTAGGGGAGTGAAAAAAGTCTAAATAAAAAAGTGAGGGTTAGATCAGTTTAAATAAAGAGAAACCAAGAAGTAAAATAAGGATCTAGATCCTCATCTTTCTCCTACTTATTCTCCTCTCTTTAATTCAAAATCCACCCTTCTCTTAGCCATCATATGGATGGCCTCCCTTAGGCTACGCATAGCCGCACTTAATATGTCCCCATATGGGCCTTAAAATCACTTCAGGCCTGATTAATAAATAATGCATATAAACCCACTTAAATGCGCGTCGATATCGTATCAGTTAGTGTATTTATAACTAATATATACACATCATTAATATTAATCAAAAAATATCAAATCATAAATATTAATTAATTTAATTAATTTATAACATTTATAATTTAACTAAATCGAGTGGTAATATGACTATTTAACGTTTCGGTTATGTGACTCTTAGTTGTAAATTTGGTCAACGATCAATATCGAACAATTCGAATATTAATGTTCACACGTCACTTAGTATGTGTTGTGATATTATGGCCAAATTTATTGCTTACATGGCTTCGGTAACATCTAATTTTACTTTAATTAAGCTTACCCTGTATTGACAACTATTTGCACCAATTCTTTTCGTTAAAAAATATATCACATTAGGACTTATGGAATTGGTAAGGTCAAAATTCCAATATCGTCCATATCCAACTTTATAGTCTAAACACAAAGTTCTTGGTTCAATAATAAAATTAGTATTCAACGAGGTACCCTTACTAGAGATTTTGACTTTGAGTTGACTTCAGTTGACTGTGATACTAGCCATATGTAACTGAGGAGACAAATCTTTTCTTGAATAGTGTTTCACTTTCGGTACTTCCACTCAACCCAACTATAATCGTGAACGCCTACCACAATTAACTATAACCAAAGGGCGGCTCTCATATTGAAAATCAACAATATTCTCAAGTCAGGAAAACTATGTAAATTATCACATTCATATTTTCTATTTGACCTTAGTTATATTAACTAATAGAAAATCATCAAATGAGTCGTTCCATTGTTATCCAATAACTATTGGTACGTAACCCTTTGGTACCCCAAGTAGCCATAAGCAGTACGCCGCTCATCATTTAGAGAGCATTATGTACTCTAATCTTAATGAATGCATCGATATCCATTCTTGATACATCTTGATTAGGAATATTTAAAATGATGTGTTTTTACGTTGTGATAAAATGCTTATGATTACAACCTATTTGTAATAACTATCGTAAACACACCATTTGTAACGACCCGATATTTTCAACCATTCGCATCCGCACATGTCGGACTTGAATTGTTCAAAATACCGCGTTGTAAATAAAATTTGGTGAATCTTAGAATATACAGTAAATACATAATCACAGAATCACAGACACAGAAATCAGAATACTCGCAGCGGAATTAAAATAATTTAGTGGTTCATGAAGCCACTATCAATATCTCAAAATAAGAAATTTTTACATAGTCTTTAAAACCAAATATAGTTTGAATCAACCACAGAAAATCTCAATATTCAATTATCTCGATTACAAAAGCTAAAATAAGAACTGAACAGAAACTTGACAGCAGCTTGAAAGGAGATAATCTTCAGAAGTCCTAGCTCCGGAGAAAGAGGTTCGAACTGAAACTCAGGCTGACCCGAGCGTAAAATAAACATAAACACTTGAGTCAAGACATACATACTTATACAGTGTAAGCTAATTCAAGTGAATTGTAATATAAAGACAAGTAACTTAAAGGAAGCTTGGGAGCGCCCATCCTCTGAGGATCCGTTAAACTATTTATTATGTAGTAATATTTCGCTATTATAATAGTGTCTATTAGTAAAATAAACTTACTTTTAAATACCGTTAAGGTTTTACATTTTCCACCTTAACACGTAATAATGCCAATAGTCTATACAGTACCGTAATACCTCCTGATCGGGAGGCTACCAGAGGATACTCCATAGGTATGACACAAATAGAAACTCGTACAAGGCGTGCTAGGGTAGGTGACACGGCACAACTAGGAAATGCCAGGGTAGATATACCAATTACGCTTCCGAGTCGGTGGTAACGCGTAGTAGCTACTACCGCCCACCTCGAACAACACCCCCAAAATCATAAATCAAAAGTGGCCACCGAATCAATCCAAAAGTCAAAGTATAATATCGAAGGGACGTGTCCGATCAAAGGTGCTACCTCAATTAACCCGTCGATCGCTCATGTTTTAGCCACCTTATGCCAACTCACGGGAGTTGGGTCCACGTATTTACCTCAAAGGAAACGCCGCCACCATCCTACTTCATTCTGAAATCTCCACCGCGTACACGGTTGTTAAAGTGGTTTTCGGTATCGATAGAGAGTATGCCCATATCCGATCCTGGTCTCTTCAACAACCAACGTTATTAATACCCGTGGTTATAAATTCCAAAATAGTTAATATTAAATCAAATACTTCATTTTAACTTTTAAAGGTGAAGTTATTATAATTACGAATCGAATATCTAACAATCTCAATTTCAGCCACTGCAACACTTAACAAGTGCTACTGTAACCTTTTTATTTATTCAGGCTTAATTTTAAATTTCGCGACCACAGCACTTACCAAGTACTGCAATAGCCGTTAATTAATTTTTAGCTTTTAGTTCATTTGCATCAACTACGGCACTTATAAAGTGCGGTAATATCCCTTACAACAGTTTTAAGTTAATTTAATTTATTTTTTTATACTTCAATATAAATTCATCAATAATTAAACTTAAATTTTAAACTAAATTAACTTATAAAAAAATATTATCCATTTGAAATAGTCATTTAAATCTACCCAAAAATTTATGATTTTTATGAAGTATATTCCACTAATAAATATCAACCTCTCAAGGCTTTACTTATTAAAGTTAAATGCCCAAATTTTTATATTTTTCTATATTCAAAATTTTCTTAACCATTTAGCTGAATTACCATTTCAAAATATAGCTAAATTTCCTCTTTATTTATTAACTTACCTTCTTCTTAAACCAAACTTCCATTTCTACAATAAGATATATTTCAAATTTTATGTTTAAGTATTTATTTATTAAACTATTAAATTCATGAAAATTCAATAGCACCTTATTAATTTATTTAAATTCCAATTTACATCAAAATTTATTTCATTTACATACTTAGCTTGAATTCCATCAAAATTTCCAAAATGAATTTATTACTTCAAATTCCAACTTACCATTTATTTATACATTTAACTTGTATAAGACTACCAACAATTTATTTTAACCCAATTTAAATCAAAAAAAAAATTAAAATACTTAAAATTTCCAGAAAAATATATATATAATAACCACGGGTCTGTATAATATTTTCTAACCTAGGTCAAGTGATACGGATAATATATCATTTCAATCCGTAATTTACAAAGAAAATTCCGGGTTCTATCATTTCAAACCCGCAATCCCAATTAAATAAATAAATAAATAAATAAATAAATAATAACAAATATCGTTCAGGCCTATCATTTCAGCCCGTAACGATTCTATTCTATAGGGGACTTGCAGTGATAAACAGTAAATACATAAATCGTATAACAACATAATATAACAGTATAGAATATAACTGATGATGGGTAAATTTAATAATGAGGTTTTTAAACATCATAAATTTATCACAGGCAATTAAAATATAAAATAAAATCATTCTACAATTTCACTTGTTAATAATTTATAGATCTATAAGTACGTTTGTCGTGTGAGAAATACTCATCTCTATGCTGCGGAAGATTAGATTCAAACTATGATAACCACACCGAAACAGCGTAGAAAGCACGATCAAATATTGAAAGATGAGACAAACTGATTTCGATCTTGAAACAAGATAAGTAAATAGAATTGAGTACGGAATTCCAATTACGGACAAAGAAAATTTTTAAATAAAACAAAATTGGAACGAGCTAAAATAAAATAAAAATTGACTCAAATTGCTCGACCACTCCACTGCACGACTAGACCTATTAAAACAAAAGCTCAGCCTGGCCATTTATTTTTTTCCAAATCAAAATTTACAAAATAAATTTATGCTATTTTTTTACCATTTTTACAAAATATTATGACGTGTTAACAAAAAGGTGGCAAATCTTATGTGTGCAACATGCAATTCACGGCAGTAATACATAAAGGTTGCGCATGCAATATTTATTTATTATATGTATATATTCCTTTTTTCTTTTTTTCTATTTTTTTCCTTTTTTTTCTATTAGGAAACAAGTAAAATATCAAAATCTCCAAATCAAAACAACTTTATACTATTCTTACATATATCATATATTCTCATATGTAATGTTTCTAAATTTTAAAACACGGGTGACCAACAAAAAAAAAGCGTACGGTCTGGAAATACTTCTTCCCTGAACACTCGCGTAAACAAAGCGGTGGAATTATCTAAAAAAAATTAGGCTGGACTAACCTTAGGTGGCGTACGCCTTTTATATTATATTTTTTTTCTTCAAACTGAAGTGCGTCTATACTCAAACAAGTATGCAGTGATACAATATACAGGTGACGATAAGATAAATATTCAAGTGCTAGGATAAAACTGCATCAGAGATGCTCGACAATGCACGGCCAAATGGGAAAGGAGGGGAAGGAAGTTAGGGGTTCGTCATGCGGTGGAGCAGTTTGAACAGAACAATGGAAAGAAAAACAAAAGAAGGAAATAAAGTTGTAGCCATTACCTGATTCTACTGATTCTCACGCACGCGAGGAAGAAGAGAAGAAACCAAATGCAGTGAATGATAGAATTTTTCGTGCACTCGGTTTATATATATAGCATAGGGTGCGCAAATCAAGGGAGAATTTTTTTTTATTATTGGTAAACATCCGTACATGTTAAATTAAGGAAGGAAATACATTGATTTGATTAGAGCAATATTTGTAGTGGACATAAATTTTAATCAGTGGAGATTGCGTGAATTAAGGGGAAAGAAACGACGAGCACAAATATGTTTAAACGGTAAGGAGCATGAAATTTTGAACGTGTATAATTTAAAAGATGGAAACTTGCGGTAATTGAGGTAAAACAATAGCCAAGCAGGGATTGATTGCGTTGATTGAAAATAAGAAACGACAAGAATTTATTTGGCAAGCATTTGTACTCGTTTGAAATTATTAAGAAGAGAATGCATTGATTAATAAAAAGGAACGACAAGAATTTATTGGAGCAAATAATTGCAGTGGGTATGAATTAATCAGCGAAAGAATACGGTAAGCAATTATATTTTCTTTGAAACGGATAAAGAAATATGAAGAAAAATTGCACGTTTAATAGTTTAGCAGAAAATTATGCGTTTGATATCGGTGGGAGAGGGAAAATGGAAAGTAATAAATTTTATTTCGGTAGGCTTTGCAATTTCAATATTTTATATGTGAGCTTCAGGTTTCTAAAGTGGGAAAGCACAAATTAATGCGTGCGTAATTTAAGGCATACACGGATTTAAAATTTTTGAACGCTAAAAGAAAAATGTTTTCTTTCATTATCAAAGGGGTGCGCGGGTTAATATTTAAATAGGGAAGTTTTGCATATGTTTGTGGGAATTTAGGTGAAATAAAATAGCAAAGAATAATATATAAATCGTCAGAGGAAATTTCGAAGATTTTATTCATAGTTACATGCAAAACAAAGGAAATACGTGAATTTTTTGTTGAACGCGTTTTATAAATAAAAACTTCCGTTGATTTAGGAACAATGGCAAGAATTAAATGTGAATGGTTATGAAATTTTTTTGAATAACGTTTCTATTAAATTAGGAGAGCAAAAGGAAGGTGGAATGTTTACACGTGAATTTCAATCAAGCTTTAAATGAAATTTAACGGATCTCTGAAAGAGTCAAAAGGATTTATACATATTAAACAAATTGAAGTAAAGGAAAGTGGAAAGTTATACGCGAATGAAAATGCTATACGTGAATTTTGAATGTCAAGGAAATTAGTATTTAAAGATGAAACTTGCGATGATTGAGGTAAAAATAGACAAGCAAGAATTTAATTGCGTTGATTGGTAAAAGAAAACGACAAGAAATTATTTGGCAACATTTTATACTCATAAAAATTATTAGGAAGAGAATGCGTTGAGATGTAAAAGAAAATTATTGCGAGCCTTGTATACATCAGAGGGGTGTGTGGGTTTGTATTCAAAAGAAGTAAATTGCATAGGTTAAAAATGCAAGAAATATTAAAATTTGTTTTTGAATAGCACGTAAATTTAGCAGGTTATAAATCTTATTGATCGTGACTTAGTATTCAATAGGGGAGGAATTGTTTAAAATTTACACAGAAGTGATTGCGTTAAAACGCAAGAATCAATGATAAAGTGGTAAGGAATTTAAAGATTTTGGAACGGTTATCAATTTGTGGACCACGTTCCTATTAAATCAGAGGAGCAAAAGGAAAGTGAATATAATTTGCACGTAAATGGTGAGGCACGTTTTATTATTTATTTGTTACTTATTTTAGTAAATATACGTTTAAATACATACTATTTATACCACTAAATTAATAAAAACGGGCACGAACGTACAAATTTAACGTTCTTTTTATAAAGCTTATTTATATACTAAATTTTTTTAAAATTTTATTTCTTAATTAAAACATGATTTTGCTTAAAATTAAGTTATTTACCATTTCAACAAAATAAACCAAATTTTCAATTAAAGTTAATCCTTAACCAAAGTCAAAATTTCAGAAATCTTATCCTTTATTTAAAAATTTGGGCAATGTTTTAATCAAATTCAAAATTTAAATTTTTATATAATAAACCTCCAAAGTATTATAATTAAAAGAATGAAATATTTGTTAAAATTTTGGGCTGTTACACCATTTATATGTTTTCTCTTATATATACTTAAATTAAATAATTTATTAATTATAACAAGCATATAACAGAAAGAAAACATCATTTATTACGAATGAGAATTGATTATAGAGTTAATAATTTACATAAATGACAGAATTGCTCCTAGGGCATATCCTAACTTTATCGATCTCTCACTTGCATTTGTTGCCAATTATGGAATATATGTCTTATACCTTTGATCGGCTTCTTGATAACCGACAAAGCTAAACCCTTAGAGAATGGATCTGCTATGTTGTCCTTGGTATCTACCCTTTGTATCACAACCTCTTTTTTCTCAATGAATTCTCTAATAAAGTGGAACTTTTGAAGAATATGCCATGATTTCTTATGTGCTTTAGGTTCTTTTATGATTTTCATCACCACATTGTTGTCATAGAACAATGTCATTGGATTCTCCATATCAAGAATCATTCCGAACTCACTTAAAAACTTGCACATCCATATTGCTTCTTTAGCTACTTCATTGAGGGTGATGTACTCAGCCTCCATCATGGAATCAACTAGTGTTCCTTATTTAGAAATTTTCCAGTTAACGACCCTACCATTAAGTGTAAAAAGATAACCCAACACTGACTTACTATCATCGATATCACTCTGAAAGCTAGAGTTAGTATGCCCCTTCATAAGGAGTCTCCATTTCTATATATTAAGAATAAGTCCATAGTATTTCTTAAATACTTAGTATACATTTTACAACCGTCCAATGCTTTTCTCCAGGATTAACCTAGTATCAACTTACGCATTTTACGCATCCTAATGCATATGCAACATCCGGTTTAGCACATAGTATAGCGTACTTTATCGATCCTATGGTTGAAGCACATAGAATCCTCTTCATACACTCTTTCTTCTTATCGGTATGAGGAGCGGCCTTCTTAGAAAGGACGATTCCAGATTGTGCTAGAATGTTTCCATGCTTGGAATTCTCCATACTCAACCTTTTCATAGTGTATCCGTGTAAAAGGATTGAGACCATCCCAGGAGCCTTTTAGATCTATCTTATAGATTTTTATACTCAATATATAGGCTGATTCTCCTAAATCCTCAATGGAGAAGACCTTGGAAAGCCAAACTTTCATTGGTTGTAATACAATCAATAGAAGATCATCGACACATAGCACTAAGAATACAACAGCGTTTCCCCATTCCCTTTGGTATATGCACGCTTCATCTACGTTCTGATAAATACCAAAGTGTTTGATTACTTTATCAAAACACTTGTTCCAACTCCTCAAAACTTGTTTAAGTCCATATGTGGACTTAAACAACTTGCAAGCCTTGCCCTATCTCCCATTTGCCATAAAACCCTTGAGTTGTTGACATGGTCTCTTCTAAATCAGCATTTCGAAATTCCATCTTTACATCCGTTTACCATATTTCGTAATCATAGAGTGCAGTATGGCCATCATAATTCGAATGGACTTAAGCATGGCTATGGAAGAAAAGGTATCGTCATAATCAACATCTTGAATTTGATGAAATCCTTTTACAACTAGCTTAGCCTTATAAGTCTTTACTTGTCCATCTGCATTTAGCTTTTTCTTAAAAATCTAGTTGTAGCCGATGGGCCATCCTTCGGGCACATCTGATAAAGTCCACACTTTATTTTCGTACATGGATTCCAACTTGGGTCATCGCTCCAAGCCAAAGTGTAAAGTCTTTACTCTATAGTGTTTATTGGAATGATAAAGGAGTGTCATTATCTAAGACAGGGTCCTCCTTCTCGCCATCCATGAGAAAACCATAGTATCTCTTTGGTGTATAAGATTCCCCATTAGATCTTCAAATAAGTTATGTGTTTTCATATACGGGTGAATTTGGTTCTCCCATGGTCCGACCTCATATTGTAGAATAAATGTCCCATCAAGGTTTTGGAATATCGTATAAATTTACACAATACTGATATGGCCTCGAGCTTATTTGACCCAACATTCTCGACATAGGCCGAACAACCCCATACCTTCAAATACTTGAGTAGGGGTTTCTTCCCATACCACATCTCATATGGTTTTTTAGCATAAACTTAGCTGGAAACAAGTTCAACATATGTGTTGTTGTTTCCCACGTATACCCCCATTAGGACAGAGGTAACTCGACCTTACTCATCATGGAACAAACCATAACTAATAGGGTTTGGTTCCTTTGCCCCGACATACCTTTGTGTTGTGGAGTATAGGGTGGAGTAATCTGAAAGATAATGCCATTATCTTCAAAGTACAGTTGGAGTTCCTTTCCAATGTACTCCCCTCCTCGATTGGATGGAAGAATCTATTTATGGTTAATTTGGTTTTCTACCTCATTCTTATATTTAATAAATTTCTCATAGAAATCTGTTTTGTTGGATTCACATATACTAGTTTTGAGAAATCATTATTGAATGTTACAAAGTAAGAACTATTATCCTTAATGATTATGGTATTGGGCCATGTACATCACTATATATAAGACCCTTGGTTCATCAATTCTTTCATGCTCCCACCGAAGGGGTGCTCGATCATCTTTCCTTTGAGACTCGACTCATATGTGTTAAATGATTTAGAATCAAGCGACGGACGAAACCTTTGGCTTTCAATTTATGTAGTTGTTTCTCACTTATATGACCTAGCCTACAATGCTAAAGATAATCATTATTTATACTGTTATTTGAAAAATTACTCATAAAACAAACATAATTTGTATTGACTGCATAAATGCCATTTTCTAAAATACCATCATAGATTTTATTACTATCTAAAATAACGTTCATAACATTATTAACGTTGTGAAAAATATGTAGTTTTGGATAATCTAAACAGATAAAAGTCCACATATAAAATCTTTAACAAAATAGCAATTATTTAACAACAACACAAATCCACTGGACAAACTCAAATGAAAGTCCCCAATAGCCGTTCCATCTATAATAGATCCATTAGCAATTTGAAACCTAGTTTCTCCCTTTTCCATGCGATGCTAGTTCCTCAGCCCGAGAATTACAAATATGAGTTCTAGATCTAATCTCTAAAATCCAAGATAGTTTAGTGATTATAAAATAATTTTGAATTATAAATGTACTTAATGGAGCAGTAGAACTATTCTATTTCTTTTCTTTAATAATCATCAAGTACTCTGGACGGTTTCGTTTCCAATAACCTTTCATATGATAATGATGACACTCACCTTTGTCAATAGTAGTAGTATTCTTACTTTTTTGGTAACGTCTTTTATGTCTTTAAACTTTTGAACGATGACGCACCACCCTTTACAACAAGCACAATCCCTTAATCTTTAAATGTATATTTGTGTGGCTTTAACATATTGCAAAGCTCCACAAGATTCATATTCAACCGGTTCATATTGTAATCTATTATGAATGGTTCATACTAAGGTGTAAGAGAACTAAGGATAAATCAGCCTTTAACTCATTGCTTGTCGCCACGTCCAATTGTGAAAGATTATCAATATAGCCCTTCATCATCAATATGTAATCTTCCACTTTCTGTTTTTAGCCATTTTGGTACTAAACGACTTCTCTATAAGCTCATAACTTGTGAAACATGACTGTTCACCAAATAGGGTCTTGAGACTATCAAATATCTCATGGACACACATGTTTTCGTGCTGCCTTTGCAATGGCTTGTCTAACGTTGATAGCTCGAAAACCTAGGAGATCTCTAGGCCCGAATCCTATTTCCCATAAGTAAGTCTAAGTTCGGGGTCCACATCATTAGCATATTGTTCTTTAGGATTGCATGTAATAGATTAACAAAGATGCTTATAGGTCAATGTCATATTAATCACTCTTAGCCAATCGATATAGTTGGATCTAGTAAGCTTAATACTTTCATACAATAGTTTTGGTGTAGGCACTTTATGCAAGTTCAAAATTAGTAGATTTGGATAATATAAATGTAGATGTTCTTATAATATTAGTAAGGTTAAATTTTATGTTTCATTCTACTAATGAACTCCCACTTGTCTTTTATGTTTCTTCAAATCCTAAAATGAATCATAGAAGCCTTTCGACTTCACTAGTGGTCGTTAGGACTCGTCTGTCTTAGGATTCTGATCTTGAATTTGCTCAAGTCATAACCCCACAGACGATGGATAACTCCTTATTGGTTGTAGCATATATAACTCCTAACTCGTGGTTCCTTCTCTTAATCTCATTTCGACCTTGAGTTTGCTGAACAAATTGAAAGATATTATTCACTTGTATGTACCATTTCACGATGGCCTAGTATATTATATATACCTTGAGTTTTCTCAATAAATACATATAGCTATCTTACCTCGTCTTTTCTATATATTAAAAATACTACAGATAACATCTCTAGCTTGAGTTTGCTCAAGAAGTAGAAGCATGCAAGTAATTTATTAGTATATAAATTATAGAGGACAACTTTATATTAAAATTCATAATCTTTACTATACTTATTTAAAGTGATATCGTCTTATGGAATAATGTATTTCTTATGAAATACTCATGTGAATGAAGCGTCAATCAAATAAGAAATCATGAAATATGTACTTTATGTGTGTATTTATTCCGTAAATCTAAATAAGATTTCTTAGTGTTCCACCTTTAATTTATACATTTGTATTATACAAGTTTCATTATCATATAATAAATTTTAGAATTTCAATTAACTTATATGATAGTTTTATGTATAACATTATATTAGTTAAATCTTATTTAGTTAATTAACATTTCAATTAATTTATATTGTTCAATCATAATATTTTATATTAAATGAATATACTATAACATTTATAGCCATGCACATAAATCGTTTTATATATATGTATGTATGTATGTATGTATTTTATTTATTAACTAACTTTTAATTAATTTGTTTAATTAAGCAATTTTAATTAAATATTATTGATTTCGAAAATTCTTTTATATACATATATACTTACATTGTTTTAAACATTTTAAGACAACATAACATATATCTTATATATATAGCACATGTATATTTATTTTTAATTAATTAACTATGTAATTGATTTATTTATTTTATTCATCTAATCAATATTAGAATTTTCAAAATTAATTTATAATATTTTCAAACATTTTGAAAAACTATATTATAAAATTTTATGAAACATTTATTATTTTAAATTTAACTCTTAAATTTAAAAAAATTATTTTAATTTTCAAAATTATTTAGAAAATTAGCCCAAGGCCCAATTCAAGTTGGGCCTTTTCTATTAAGGCAACCTTTGGCTCACATAACTTTGTAGGTTGGGCCAGTAGTCAGGAGGGCAAGACACTTGATTACACAAACTCAATCCTTTGACACCACCTTTCTAGACACCTTACTAACCGGGTTGTAAGCTTAATCAATTAGCACTAACATGACTAATTCAGGCCGTCTAGGCTACTGAGCTCTAATATCATTGTTGGAACTGGGTCAGCCCGCAGAAAAGTATATAGGTAAATTTCAAAAAATCTTCCATTTGGATCTTATTGGACCTATGAAGTCTAAGTTTATTTAGATCTTATAAAAATTTGTTTCAAATAAAACAAATATTTAATTAATTTTATAAACAGAGTTTTATTTTAACAAATTTGTATTATATCAAATGATATGCGTGTATCATATACACATATGTGTGTACGTGCACATGCAACATAATAAAGTGTACATAGTTTGACAAGCATGCGTATAGAAACTGAGATTTATACCACAATGGACATGTTACCCCTCTATATACGTGAGTGATGTCAATATATATACATATGCATGAATGTATGATACATACATACATACATATATACATATATATAATTTTACATATTGTGGTAATTGTAAAATGTAAAACTTATAAATAATATATGTTTATATATATGTATGTATGTATGTAAGTATGTATGTATGTATGCATTAAATTAACATTATTTTAATATAGTAAGTTAATTTTAAATATTTATATGTGTTTAAGATAATTCTAAAATTTAATACAATAAATTAATCCAAATATATATACACGAAATATTTCGAAAACTATAAGGTGAAACACACACAAATTTATACATATATACTTATATATATTAATATATATTAAATAATATTCAAACTACTTTATATATTTATGTATAACATAAATTAAACATATAAATATATATAATAAAGAATAAATAATATATTATATATACATGTATAAACTAGCTTTCGGCCATATAGATTTATTTTTTCGTTTTGTTAATTTATTTATTTCCATACTAAAATACTTCAATAAATACTAAAAATTAATTGAAAACCCTAAACCAATTTTTAATCAATAAATATTATATTGTAGATTTTACAAATTATTATTTAATTTTATATGCATTTTTATTACATAAATGTAAGTTTAATTGTAAATCAAAAGGATATAAATATATATACACAGATTTTATTATTTATATGCATATAAAAAAAATTAATTTTTTACATCCTAATACTATTATACACACGTATAAATTTAATTAAATAAAATACATACATTATATATACACATATTGTGTTATTCTAATTCTTTATATGAAAATCAATTTAATAATATAGTTAAATCTGAAAATAAAAAAATGTTTTTTCTTTTTTTTTGCATGGTTTGAGCAATCGTATACATATACGTAAAAACTTTTTAAGAATACACATTCATATATAATCCATCATGTGACAACACTTATATATGCAGATTCGTG
This sequence comes from Allium cepa, assembly GCA_030765085.1. Classification (NCBI taxonomy): domain Eukaryota; kingdom Viridiplantae; phylum Streptophyta; class Magnoliopsida; order Asparagales; family Amaryllidaceae; genus Allium; species Allium cepa. The sequence goes on from CM060943.1 coordinate 811,752,721, forward strand.
ATATTCAATTATTATCTAAAATATATGAGGCATTATGACAAATGTATACATTATATATAATTGTAAATGAGAATATACCTTTGCCTAGTGCCTAGATAACACACCTTCCAATGTTAAATCTGATAGAGTTAGGGTACGCCCTAGAATCAATTATGTAATTTACTACATACATCTAACTCATTGACTAATCTTATTCGAAAAAGGCGTTTTCTTTCATTATAACTTGATATAATGTGTTATATCAATTAATTGATTTAATTAAAGTATATTTAATAGAAATTTCATAAATAGTATACATTGTAACAGTGGTTACAATGTCTTCTAACCATGAGCAATTTATCACAATAAATATAAATGTTATTTTAAATGTTCCTAGTCAAGATGCATCGAGATCGGATATCGATGTATCCGTTCAGACTAGTGTACGTAACGCTCTTCAAATGTTGAACGGTGTATTACTCATGACTAATGGGGGCGCCAAGGGGCTACTACTAATAGTTATTAGATAATTATAGAACAACTTACTCGACAGATTTCTGTTGGTTAATATGAGTAAGGTCAAACAGAAAATATTGATGTGACTAATTTACACGGTTCTCTAAATTTGAGAATATTATGGATCTTCTATATAAAAGCTTCGCTTTGATTATAGTCAAACCATAGCATGACATTCATCGAGTGACTATAGTTGGGTCAAGTGGAAGTATTGCAAGTGAAGCACTATTCAAGAGAGGATTCATCTCCCCGGTTATATAGGGTTAGTGTCAGGGTAAACTCAAGTCAACTCTAAGTCAAAGTCTATGTCCAGCGCATTTTAGTTAATAATAATTGTTATTACTGAACCGAGGACTTTATGTTTGGAGTATAGAGTTGAATATGGATGATATTGGAATTTTGACCATTACTAAATTCCATAAGTCCAAAGTTATATAGTTTTGGCGTAGAGGATTGGTGTAAATAAATGTCACAACCAGATAATGCTTAATAAAGTGAAATTGGATTTTACCAAAATTAAATAAGTGATAAATTTGGCCAAAATGTTAGGCCACCTGCTAAGTGAGTGTGAACGTTAACATTCTAATAGTTCATGTTAATCGCTGACCAAATTTGCACTCGACGAGTCACACAACCGATATGATGATTTCTCTTTGGACCAAATGATTTATTTAGTTTATAATTGTTATAAATTAATTAATATTTATGAATTATTAATTATAAAACTTTGATTATGATTTGATGAATAAATATTGTATAGATTTATAATAGTTATAAATATATCGATCGATATGCGATATCGATAAGCAATTAAATTAGATAAAACTAAAAATATTTATTTTGGCTTAAAATGGGTTTAAAGCCTATGAAAGGGGCTGGAAATTTTGACTAAAATGAGGCTAATATGCAACCATAAGATGGTGCAACAAAGGCTTTAAGATGAAGGGATAAAATGGAAGAGAATTGGTAAGAGATGATGTAGGATATTGATCCTAAAATATCCCCAATTTCTCCTCTATATTAGCATCTCTATTCTCAGCCTGTAAAAAACTTTTGACTACCTTCTATCTTTATTTTTCTTGTCAATCCATGCCTCTAAGAGCTCCATTAATATTCAAAACAAATCCATTCAAAGCTACAGGTATTTAATAGCAGAGGGTCTAACATCCAAGGATTAGCAATTTGCCGAATTGAGAAGAGTTTTATGGAGATATATTCATCATAGCAAGGTGTACTTGGTCTTACTATTTCGTATGACTTATAATTAATGTATAATATTCTATTGCTTATTTACATATATCATATTTATATTATTAGTTAGGTGAGATTCCTATATGAACGAATGTTGTCGCATAATGAATGGTTATGTGTATGTATAACAAATTTTTTTTTACTACATAGATCTTATGCATACATAGCCAAATAATTTTTTTTTATTTTTTTTATTTTATTAATTAATTATATTTATATTAATATGTCTATTACATAAATTAAAAGACTTATAATTAATTATACCATCGTATCATATTAAATATGATCTTATATTTTTGTATATGAAAATTAATACGAAATATAATTTTAGGTAATAACAAAATACCTTTTTAATAATTATTTACTTATTTCAATATTATTTAAATAGAGATATGAGTTAAATAATTCATACAAAATAATATGTGTTTTAAAAAAATTATATTCTAAAGTTTATAAATATTATTCATCACTATATTATCTCTAGTCCAAAATCCTAAAATTTAAAAATCAAAATTATTATTTTAAAATAATCAGTTAATTATGCTATCAGAATTATTAAATAATAAAAAATAATTTTGACTAAGAAAATTTTAGAATGTTTTTTGTGACCTTATAACATCACACTTGAATTTCCTAAAATTTAAAATTTGAAAAATATGTCATAAAAATGTTTTTAACATTATTTTAGTGCTTTTACGGCTAATATATATATATATATATATATATATATAATTTAATAATACAAAATTAAAATAAATTATTTTATGTTGTGTATTGGATCTGGAATGCTATAAAAAATAAATATTTAATTTAATTTTCATAATTGATATAATTATATAATGTGTGTGTGTGTTATTATTATCATAAAATATACATGCATGCTGCATGTATAAGAAAAACAAATTTGTATACTATGTATACATGTATATAGTCATTATTTAATTTAATACACGCACATATATAATTTATTTTAAATTTATGCAACACATATTTATATATATATAAGGAAACATTTATTTTGTTTTAATACTTACTTAAAATAGAAAGTTTATATATATATATATATATATATATATATATATATATTTAGACAACATACAATATGTTACCGCCAATATTAATTCCGAAGGTATGGGGCGTAACAACAATACCGTAATCCCACATCAATAAGCAATGTCGAAAGTATAAAGAAAACCAAAGTCAAAAGCATACGATGCCGCCCTTCATCAATAAAGAGTAATAGCCAATGTCGCAGGTCATCGATGAAGCCAGTAATGGGTGTCGTCAATCCGCTTATAAGGTTGGATAAATGACATAGCGCCAAAGAAACTAGAAACAGCGTCACATATTGATGAGGGAATGATGACATTGGAAAGCTTTATCCCAAAAGCCATCAATGTTATAATAGCATGATATAGCATTGATGTCGCATTCCATCAATGGATCATTTCTTCCATATAGCCAGGAAAATCAAAGCCACTCCAGATTAATACCACTTCTCTCCATTGTCGCCTTATTCTAATGCCACCCTTCAAAGTAATGTCATCTCTTATCAATACCGCTTGTCACCGTTGTCATCTTTTATAAATGATGTCTATCATCAATGCCGCATATTATCAATGCCGCCCGTTATTAATGTCACTTATCATTAATGTCGTTTATCATCATTACCACCTATTATCAATGTTGTTTCTTATCAATGCCGCTAGTGATCCATGTTGCATGTTATCAATTCCTCATAAAATCGATGTCAGCTCTTTTCAACCCTACACCTACATTGATGTTGGTTCCTATCAACGTCACTACATCCATGCCGTTCTTGTCAATGCCGACTCAAATCAAATATCGCTTATTGCTAATGTTGTTGCTTATTAATGATGCCAGTTATCACTATCGTGCTTTAGTGGTATCGCGCTTTATCAACCTTCGAGGAATGCTAATAACGGATACCATTGATGAAGGCTATTATGGCAATATAAACGCATAGTTCTAGCACACTATTCTAAAGTTCATCATTTATCAATATATAGTGCCATGCGTCGTCAATATCGATGTTGGAAGCCAAGCGTGCTGCATGGACACGTGGCAAAAATATCGCATTACTCAACCGCTATAAATACGGACCTAGGCATAATGGAGAAAGGGCGAATCATTCTTGTCTCTTTTCTTACATTTTGAATCTTGTAACCCTAAATTGATTTGGCGATTTGGAGCCAATTATAGCACTTGAACTATTATACATAAGACATTGTACATTCAACATTATTTGGAACAAGAATGAGATTACTTGAATTATGGCTTGCTTTATTCCAAAGCATTTGTGATTCTAAGACCATAACGTGCTTCGAATTCCAAAAGCACTCGTAATATTGAGTTTAATTGCTCTACGTGATTTGAACTATTGACTCATACATGGCATTTGACATGAGTTTAGCTTTAACGTTGAACATGCATAAGACTTTCATGGATTCGATATGGTGCGTACTCCATCCTAGTAACTTAGACTAGGATTACTTTAGCTTATCCAAATCCGCTTTCCTTGTACTTTTGGGGTTAAGAAAAATTTCGTTAATATTTTGGTGCTAGAAGGAGGGCTCGAACCTCCAACTCCGTTAAAAACCTTAAGTGGAATTACCCTAGCATGCATATATAAGGCTTAAAGGACTTACCCTTACGAAGCATATCCCATAACAAGCTGATCTATCTTTGATTCTTAGCACCAATTAATTGCACCAACTAATTTTTTCTTAGTCATGCTCGTGTTAAAATCTCCAAAAAAGGATCCTCCAAACCTCAAATGACTAGGCTAACTTATCAAATCACTAGTGATCCCTAACTTTATGAGAAGCAAGTATTAAGGTTTATGACACTAGAAGTCACGTTAGACAAGAAAAAACAAGTACCTCCTTACAAACTAGAAAAATGGAGTTTGAATCCATTCCACGTTGGACCAAAACTGATCTTTTCCCTAAGAAGGAAATAAAAAAGAGGTAGCATCTTCCTAGCAATCAGAAAAGAAATCTAGGTCAAAGATAAAAGGACCATTTTTGAAAAAGAGACGGAAAGGGACTTCGAACGGTTTACCATAAAATGACAGAGTGTACTTGATCGATCTTATGAAATAAATGAAGCATGACTCAAAAAGAAAATTAGCCATCAAAGATTATGAGTCCATTTCAAGTAATAAAGAATCTAGGCCAACCAAGAAGATTATTTCCCAAGAGGTCATGACAATCAAAGAATTATTCTCCTACTGCTTCCTATAAGAACGTTTATTTCTTGATTAAGGAAAAACTTAACTATTGGCTTTCGCAAAATAAGTGTCCAAAGAATTAAAGGAATCTCGGAGGGTTATATTGTTACTATCACCCGGCGAATGGACAAAGCATGAACCAATATCAAAGCTTGGAAAGCTTAATTAACCATTTTCTAGGGCAAGGAAAGCTTGATGAATTTGTAAGATGTTAGGCAAGTCATCAATAAAATATATTTTTAACATGAAATAAGAACAACTGCATGGTTAAGGAGGAAAACAAACTCCTAAAATAAAGGAAAAAGCCTTTAATCCCACCAAGATGGCCTAGTCAAAGCGCCTCCTAATGGAAGGATGGATTAAGCCTTTGGTCCTCCTGAGATGGCCTGGTTAAAGCATCGACTAAGTCTTCGGTCCCACCAACATGGCCTGGCTAGAGCATAAGCCCTTAATCCCATCTCCATAGCCTAATTAAGGCGCCTCCTAGAGGTAGGTCAGAGTAATCCTTTGGTTCCACATGAAAATGACATGTCCAAAGTTTCTCCAAGCCCTTGGTCTCGCCTAAGCGCCCTGGCCAAGGTGCCTCTTAGAGGGAAGACAGAGTAATACTTTGGTCCCATATGGAAATGGCCAGGCCAAAGCACCAAACCCACCTTCAGTGCCTTCATCAAAGGCCTCACTAAAATGCCTGCTAGAGGGAGGTCAGGTAAGACTTTGGTTCTGCTTAAGAAGCTAACCAAATGCACTGGACAAGCCTTTAGTGTCATCTCTAAGGCCTTGCTAAAGCACCTCCTAGAGGGAGGTTGGGCAAGTCTTTGGTTCTGCTTAAAATAGCAAACCAAACGCACCAGACAACAATCATCACTAAAGATGGTGTCGAGCAAATCTAACTCCATCCTAAAGAATGGATCAAAATCTTCTAAAGGAAGATTTATCAAAAATTAGCCGATTAGCACTCTAAAGAAAAAGAGCAATCTCGTAAAGGAAGATCTGTCAAATATAAGTTGTTTATGCTCTGAAGCAAAAGCAATTTTTAGATTCCAAATGGGTTTCTTGATCTTCCTTATTAATTACCAGATGGGTTATCAGGCCTTCCTTATTAACTACCAAATGCTTTTCTGGTCTTCCTTATTAATTACCAGATTACTGGTCTTCCTTATTAACTACCAGATGGGTTTTCTGGTCATCCTTACTAACTACCAGATGGGTTTTCTGGTCTTCCTTACTAACTATCAGATGAGAATACCAGTATTCCTTATTAATTACCAGATGAGTTTTCTGATCTTTCTTATTAATTATTAGATGAGTTTTCTGGTCTTTTATCATTATTGCCAAATGGGTCCCTTAGTCTTCCTTTATTATCGCCAAATGGGTTTTTTGATCTTCTACCGCCACATGGCTTTTTAGTCCTCTATTCATACTATAACCATAATGGTTCTCTGGACTCCTATTCAAATTATTGTTAGAAGGATTTTAGGACAGTGGAGCTTCATTAAACTAGTCCTTAAACTTTCAAATTCAGATTGAAATCCAACTTTCATTTCAAAAGGGAATCTCCGATACTACTCAAACTATCAGAATCTATGAAGTGGCAAGTTCTTACATTGACGTCAAAAATTATGGTCGTTATATTACTGCCGAATGCCCAAGGCTCAAAATATAAAAAAGCAAGATACTAATTGTCAAGCAATTTCAAATAAGAATCAGTATTCAATTCAAAGCAGCGTATCATGTTAAGGTACTGAAAAGCAAGTATAAAAGCTCAAAAGAAAAAGGTGCATACAATGCAGTCGAGGTAACATTTTTTTGTATACAAATTTGTTTACAATATGACATATTATACACAAAATTACAGGTACAAGAGAATCTATTTACAGTAATTCTCTATTAAGGAACAAGGATCTATGCCATCCTATCCAAATCTTTAGGAACCAACGAAGAGTCAGTAATGTGGCGAATAGCTACGTCCAAAAGCTCTTTAAATTTCTTCTCTATTTTTCAGATAGCATCCCATCATCAACTAAATTAATTTGAGTTTTCAGTGCACATTGGAGTAGCTCTTCTTAAGATTTGAACTGTACCCTTTAATTCTTTAATCTCTAGCTCGAGAGCATGTTTCTCGCGCTCAATCTTTCAACTTGACCTTCATAATCATCATGGCATTGAGAGACCTTTTCATCTTATTCCTTATTGAAAAACTGCATGCATTCAAACTTGACATGTCTGCTCAATTTGAAAATTTCTCTCCTGCTTAAACTTGGAGATGCATTTAACAAAGTGGGTAATTCTTTACTAGATAAGGATTGAAATATATCATTCCTCTCAAAATAGGAGTAGGAAGGCTAGCATCGCCTCCACCCATAATAAGCTCTAAAGGTTGGAAGGATACTTGACTCTTCGTTAAGTCCTCTTCAAGATCATTTATCCGTTGATGTAATCTAGCTGTTTCTACATCAACCTCTACTAAGGACCCAGATCCTAAGGTCGAATGTATCTTTTCTTTCAATTCCTGAAATTCTTTGTTCTTCTCTTTAATTTGATTTCCCAAGTTAGGGGTCATTTCCTTATAATTACTAAACATTGATTTTAATTTATAATATCTCCTATGCCACTCTTGTGCATCTAGATAATTTGGAAACCGTAAAGCTGAAGCGTCTTGAGAAGACCACCTCTTTTCAATATCAGTCATCATTTTATATTTAATATCAAGCAACCAAGAAAGAACATCTGTGGGACCAGATGCAAGCATTAAATAACTTTCCTATTTAAAATAAATAAAGTAGAAAATTAATAAATAAAAAGTTCTCTTTTATTTATAACAATAAAAGATCTATAAATGATAAGGAAATTTAAATTACATCATAATTATGTTTTTAGACATTTAAACAACTCTTAAAGTTTTAAGGCGCCGATTTTGGCCTTTTCAAATGACCCTACTGATAAGGTAAGAGTAGAATCAAAAGGTGCTTTAATCCCTTCCAGAGTATTAACTAGCAAGAATCGATGATAATTCCATTTTTCGGCTGAAGGGCTAGTGTGACCACTTGGCAATTTAGCATGAAAGGTTCGAATTTCACTAAGTAATTTGTCCTTTTCTTCACCTAGAAAATGAAAATGAGGGAACCATGTGTATACTTATTATAAATCTCTTCGAAAGCAGTGCTTTGCTAGTTGAGATATTCTAATAATTAAAGACTTCTCCTTAAAATCTCTCTTTAACTTGGTAAACTTACTCAAAAGTTCCATAGGAACATGACTATTGTTGAGGTTCCTTAATCTATATAATATGTAAAAATTAGAGAGACAAAAGTGAAAAAATTTAAGCTACTTGAATATTACAATTAGGCAATCATTTGCGTTCATACAGTATTGGTCACTTATAAAATTCAAAAATAAGTCTCCCCTTATTGTACATAATCTTTTCAGGAGGAAGAGTATTAAGAAAAAAGGGAACACTAGCGACCCTAGGTAAGTTCCAATGAGCCCCAAGATGAGGATCGTTTCCATGATCATCTAGGTATCTTTTATGGAGGCGTCTAACTAAACCCCTGCTATTTTCGCCTAACTAAGAAAAGTCGATAAACTTGCCCCTGGAGTAAACTTTGTAAAGGAACTCGACTAAAGTAATCTATCATTAATCAAGATCCAATAGAGAGTCATTAATTCAGTGCCCTCTCTCATAACTTTGTCTCGATGAAGTCGAGCTCTTTTCAAGCAAAGAGCAGCCTGCTTCTCCTTAAAACCCTATAACCGTACAATATCACTAGAAAGGTGTTCGTATTTGTCTGATAAGTCATTATACTCCTTAAGTTGAATTTCAAGTTCTCTATGCAGTTTTTCCTCCTTATGCGCACTCTTTTCATAAATAATTTCATGATGGATTTTCTCCTTTTTCCATAACTAAAATAGTAAGCTTATCAATTAATAACTAAGCAGGTAGCCTTAGACATTTAAATGAAAACTCCATACCTGGGAGGTCGGAACTTGAGATATAGGAGTCTTAGTTTTCCCTTTGCTTGATGACTGGAGGGAGTGCCATCTTTTGGAGCAGAGTCCTTCCTTATAGTATCTTATGGGTTAGGGAGCTCGAAAAAGCCCACGTCATGAGAGGACTAGTCTAAGTTAGGATCGGTTGGTCCCTCTCCTCCGTCATGTGGTCCTTCAGGACCCATTCCATCACCATCATCATTGTTATCATCATCATGATCATCATCATTATCATTAGCATCATCATCCTCTTCTCTATTAAATTTAGTCTCTTCATAAATTTGGGGATCATTAAAAGTTAGCCATTTTTCAGCATCGACCTCTTCCTCAGTAGGCAATTCTTTTTGAAAAGTCACTTTGTCCATTCTTAACTTAAGACTGAACTTTCTGTTGAACTTTTCATTCCAGTCCAGGAGGGATGAAAAATCTAAGTCCGGACATTTACAAAGTTTGTCAGCATATGCCACAAACAAATCATCTTTGTAGCACTTCTCAGTAATTTTAGGAAAGCATTATTAATGAAAAAGGCAGCTTTCTTCTTGGCATCGTTGATAATACCATTCGAGTATGCCAAGATAGTGGTTTTTCTTTGCAGCATGTCCTCTAAATATTTGTTCTTATCAACCAACTCGATCTTTTCTTTGTTGGAAATCTCCAAATCTGCTTTCAACTTTTCTTTATTTACCATCTCAAGCTCTGCTTTAAGCTTGTTAGCCTTCTCAAGGTCAGCTTTCATATTTCATAATTTTCGGTTCTTCTTCAAGTAATTGTCTGGCTTTTTTTCTTCAACAAGAGAGGAAGAGAGATTATCTCTCTTATAAATGGCTTTGTCCCTCACTGTAGGAACATCAATTATGCTATATTAAGCAAAGAATTTTTTTCCTTTGAGTTCAGCTACTTCATTAGAAGGCCCTTGGGAAGCCCCTTGAAGGAGAAACATATGTTTTCCCACATGGAATGCACACAAGTTTAAGTCATGACAAGTTCTATGGGGCAAAAAAATAACCAAATGAAAGGAATTACATATGGATAAAAGCTGCTTAAGAATAATGAAAAGATGATCCATAAAATAAGTCGAGGGTTGCGATGATCCAAGAGAAGTAATAGAGGGAGACTAGATAGCCAATCGAACAAAATCATCAAAATTGGCCATGGGAGACTAGACCTGGGACTCTGAAAGAAGAGGGTCTTTTGGAGAAGGAGACGGTCCAAGATCAATGTACAAGAAACTAAGAGATGTCAAAGAGGTAGGAAGAGAAATCTAGAGGCAAGATCCAGAGAGTAAGCTGCCTTAGTAGATTCTTGAACTCTACGCCCAAGAGATTCCAGATTGGCAACCATAGGGCTCAAATCGATAATAACATTTTCATCCTCATCTACAATAGTAGGGGTGAAGTAGCCCACAAGCTTGGGCCTTTTACTTGAGGGGGAAGATAAAATATCGGTAGTAGCATCATCATCTGTTCATTTTCTAATGCCTCAATTACTTTGGCAATGGATTCCTCAATAGAAGTAGGTTTGGTCCATTGGGACTAGGCGGGAACTTCATCTTTATTTTTCTTCTTGGGATCATTAACTTTAACTTTTTTCTCTTTAGAAGCAATAATAAGAGCAGAATAGTCTAGAATAAGGAAAGGAGTTTATAAGATAATAACATTGGGAATTCCATACCAGTTATAATGCAAACTCACCTATAGGCTCAACTTGAACTGGGGAAGAAGTAGAAAAAACAATTTTGCTATTAACAACCAATGACCATTTCCTTTGGGCATTCACTTTCATCATCGGAAGCTCCCCAAGTATTATATGGTTGTATTGAATCAATGAGTATTGATGAAGATTTGCCTTTGTCAGAAGTGTAAGCTTGTCACCCATGCTCTAAAAATGCTAGAGTCGGAGAATTGATATTTCATATCAAAAAACTTAACTAGTAAGGAGCCGGGCCTAAAGGAAACTATTCATCGTAGGAGAATGATAAATATAATGTAAATAATAAGAAATAAAAACTTACTTATAATGGAGAAAGTTCCTTTATCTAGAGTAGCGTCTGATATAAAAGAACTGATTTTCCCATTCCTTCGTCTTATTAACGCCATTAGTAATTAGGCTTTTCGGGAGAGGACGAATGCGATATAGCGAGTTACCTTATTTCTTGCCTATCTTGGTAGAGCTAGCTATAGTATGGAGGATCTCAGCACCTAGAGAAGGAAGATTGATCTTCCTGGTAAGGACTTCCAAGCAAGACAAGTACAATTAGGAGACTATTGGATTAGGGCAATGTTTAGGTGCTCTAAGAGCCGCAAAAGGAATTAGGAAAAAGAAGATATCTTGAGTTCCATGGATGGATTGGTGTAAAAGCAAAAAACCCTTCTAGAGGGTTATCTTTCCTATTAGAAGGTCCAGCAAGTCTATCTTCTAAGCTTGTGATGCCAGATTGTTTGAGAATAGAATATAACTTCATCGTGAGTAGTAATGTACGATGGATTGAGTAGATGATCTTCTTTTTTAGTAGCTGGAGAGGCTTTGGGGTTTTACTAGGTTTCTTGATTCCTTTTCGGACTGTCCTTTTGCCTTCTATTTGTTTACTAGGTGATATCATACCTAACAAAAAAAACAATAATATTTCAAGATGCTCATTATATAAAATAGGCAATTATATGCTTAATTAGAGAGTAACACATTGTTTAAAGTTTAAAGTTTAAAATCCACCATAATATTTAAAATAGGATGATAACCATAAAGTAATCTATGTTGACATTCCTAAAATGTTTAAACTTCTAACCAAGTAAAAGTATGTAAATAAATGCTAGAATCATGATGGGAAAATAAATTGTTATTTAATAATAACTTAAATACGTCACAAATCTCATATTAAATTAATAAGTAATGCTATATTAAGGAAAATTATCGAAAATTATAATGTAACACCGCAACCAATGCTAATGTCGAAACGATAAATAACCGACGTCGATGAGAAATATCGATATAGTTCAAGAATGCTTTTGTTAAAAGACACTAAATGTATAAGTAGACTATAAAATTACTACAACTACTATGTCGCAAAGTAACGATGTAATAAACATACGGGAAATGATACCAAAGAGAAATAATAGCATACAATATACATTAAGGTAATCAATGTCGCATAATAATCCCATGAGTTAATGCTGAATATATGCGATAACAATTTAAGCTAATATAGCATACCCGTGAAGGCCTTGCATTATAAAATTTTCTAAGCTTTGGAATTGATTACCGAAACAATGAACATGGAGAAAACCTAATCAATGTCGGATGTTACAACAATATCGTAAGGCATCGGTATTATAATGAAATAAAGTAATATTGGGTTCCAGGTCTAGTAACATACCCACTTTGTTATTAAATTAAAAACTCACAAGCATTTTAATCAATGTCGCATGATTCAAATTAGCTTATTAAAATCTATCAACGATATAATAATCCAGAGTTAAACATAACCAGTTATCGATTTAGCTAAAGAATGAGGATTAAAAATCCAAGTCTAATATCTAAACATAAATAGCAATTTGAAATTGAATAGAACCCATAAAGACCCTAATGGAAGTTTTGATGCAAAGCTCCTTAGTTAAAGATAATCATTGCAATTAAAGTTAGGGGACAAACCATAATATTAGCTCAGGTGAAGGGATTCGAGATTCTAAATGACTTTGAAAATTTGAGCTTTAATCGTAGGTAAAAGAAGAAGAAAGAGGAAGCTCAACTACTTATGTAAAGATGAAGGCCATAGAAGCCACTAGATCAAATTTAAATGTACGGTAAGATTTAAACAAGAAGACCAATAGGCGGTAAGAACCAATGCTGAAGGTATTGACTTGAAAAGTCAATGCTTCCATCATACTTGGGTGTGCAAATGTTACCACCAATGTTAATTCTGAAGGTATGCGGCGTAACCACATTACCTTAATCTCGCAAACAAGAATATCGAAAGTATAAAGGAAAATCAATGTCGGAGTCATACGATACCGCCCTTCACAGTAAAAAATAATAGGCAATGTCACGGGTCATCAATCAAGCGATCAATACCGGATACCACCAATGTCGCATACCACTTATAAGGTAGGATAAATGACATGGTGCCAAAAAAACTGGAAATGATGTTGCATATTAGTGAGGGAATGACGACATTGGAATCCTTTATGCCAAATGCCATCAATGTTATAACAGCATGATATAGCATTAATGCCTCTTCCTATTAGTGGAGCACTTCTTCCATATAGCCAGGAGAATCAATGCCACTCCGGATTAATGCTGCATCTCTTCAATGTCGCCTTGTTCTAATGTCACCTTCAGAGTGATGCCTTCTTCTATCAATACCGCTTGTCATCGATGATGTCTCTTATTAATGCCATTTATTATCAATTTTGCCTATTATTAATTCCATTTGTTATCAATTCCACTTATCGTCAATGTCGTTTATCATCAATGCCACCTATTATCAATGTCGTATGTTATCAATGCCGCTTGTGATCCATGTCAGATGTTATCAATTTCGCCTGAAACCGATGTTGACACTTATCAACGCCGCACCTACATTGATGTTGGTTCCTATCGGCCTTACTTCTACATCCATGCTAGTTCTTATTAATGCTAATTCAGACCAATACCACTCATTGCTAATGTTGACACTTATTAATGATGCCAGTTATCAATGCCATGCTTTAGTGATACAATACTCTATCAACCTTCAAGGAATGCTGATAATGGATACCATGGATGAATCCTATTATTGCGATATAGATGCAAAGTGATAACACACCATTCCAAAGTTCATCATTAACGAGGATATAGTGCCATGCACAGTCTATATCTATGCTGGTGCATAGACACATAGCAACAATGCCGCATCCCTCGGCTCTTATAAATACGGACCTAGGGGTAATGGAGAAGAGGTGAATCATTCTTGTCTCATTTTATACATTTTAAATCATGTAACCCTAAATTGATTTAGGGATTTAGAGCCAACTATAGCTAAACCACATCACATAAGACATCACACATTCAACATAATTTGGAATAAGAACAAGATTACTTGAATTATGGCTTGCTTTCAACTTCCAAAGTATTTTTGATTCTAACATCATAACGTGCTTTGAATTCCAAAAGCACTCATAATCTTGAGTTTAATTGCTCTACATGATTTGAACTATTGGCTCATATTTGACATGTGACATGGCTTTAGCTTTGTTGTTGAACATGCATATGACTTTCACGGATTCGATATAGTGCATACTCTATCTTAATAACCTAGCCTAGGATTACTTTAGCTTAGCCAAATCCACTTTCCTTGTACTTTTGGGGTTAACGAAGAAATTCATAACATAATACATATAAGATGAGCTAACATGTCCGTTGTGTTGTAAATACCAACATTTGTATATGGGCATGTTATACCTTGCACATATTATTATGTTACACATGCATACACATACATATATGAATATGATACATATGTGAACCATTATATTTAATTTAACATAAATTAAATAAAATTCAATCCACTATTTATAAATTTAAATGAAATAAAAGATTTTATTTAAATTAAATTTAGAAATGTTATAAATAATTTAGACTTCATAGCCCCAATAAAGATCCAATAGGATAAAAAAAATTGAGATTCACCCATTAATTCAACTGCAGATTGACTTAGTTCCAACAATGGTATCGGAGCCCAATAGCCTATGCGGTCTAAATTAGTCATGTTAGGTTAACTAATTAAATCTTACCTATATAGTAGGGTGTCTAGAAAAGTAGTGTTCAAGGTTGGGCTTGGATAATCAAGTACTGCACTATCTGGCCCCTAATCTAGCCCGAAATGATATGGTATGCCCAAAATGTTATCTGTAATAGAAAAGGACCAATTTGTATTGGACCTTAAGCTGATTTCAGAGTTGTTTTGAAATTAAAAGTAAAAATGTAAAATTTAAATTTAAAATAAAAAATATTATAAATGTTATAGTATTAATTTTCAAAATCGTTTGAAAATCTAAGTATGAGATTTTTAATTTAAAAGTTAAATTTAAAGTAAGATATGCAAATATTATAAAAGTTATAGTATAATAAAATTTTCAAAATATTTGAATAAATATTAGTTTTAAAATTTAATGATAAGAATAATAAAATAAATTAATTAAATAATTTTATTAATTAATAAATATATGCATGTACTATATATTATGATATATGCTATGTTGTTCCAAATAACATAAGTATAAATGTATGTATATAAATGAATTTCAAAATCAATAAATGTTTACATAATTTTTTTTAATTAAATAAATTAATTAAAGGTTAATTAATTAATAACATACACATATATATGATATATGTATTATACTATAAAGGTTATATTATATAACAAATATTTAATATAAATGTTATATTAAAATAATATAAAATTAATTAAAAAAGTTAACTAATTAAAAATTAGTTAAATAAAATCTAATTAATATAATATTATACAATGGAGTATTATATATAACTAGTATGAAATAAAAAGTTATGTATTAATAAAGGGGATGATCTTGTTGTTTCGACTATCGGTGAGGATGGTGATGATAATAGAATTGTTTTGGCTGATGAAACCTAGGATTGAAAATTCTTATACTTCTATGACTCGGTGGATTATGTTCTAAATTTGATAGCTTAATTTTCTGGCTTTACTCATGTCATTGGTCCTATATCAGACGATGACGACAATGGTTCCCCCTCTACAAAGGGGCCATAGTCGCTTATGGTTTTTAGTACTTTAGGTATCTCTATCTAACTCATGTTCTTTTCTTTTTGTTAGCTATTCCGGTTCATGTTTCGAGTACATGTTTTAAATGAGTATTAATGAAGTGGACGGCCCACTCTAAAGCCGGGTAGCCTTGCTTAAAAAAAGAAATATAAAAGGTATATAATAATAAAATTTATATGATATGTATGTATAAACTAAAGGAGGAACATTGAAGAAATCCTAAATAGACTTAAGGAATAAATACAAATGTAAATATACATGTACCATGGTTTCTGATGTGTCCTACACTTGAATCAAGAGAGTAGTTCATAAGAAATACATTATTCTCTAAGTTGATATCACTCGATATATTATATTGAAGACTATGAATCTTCAATATGATGTTGTCCTCTACCGTATATAGATATTATAAATTACGAGCATACTCCTCAGTTATTGAGCAAACTCAAGCTTGGGATGTTATATATAGTATTATTAATTATTAAATAGACGAGGTAAGATAACTATATATAACTATTGAGCAAACTCAAGGTACATATAACATACTTAGTCGTCACAATATGGTAGGTACGAGTGAATAATCTCTTATGAATGTTGAGCAAACTTAAGGTTAAAATGAGCTTATGACAAGGAACCATAGGTTAGGAGTTGCATGTGATACCACCGATAAGGAGATATCCGTCATTTGTAGGGTATGATTTCTTGAGCAAGCTCAAGGTTAGAATCCCAAAGCAAACATGTCCTAATACCCACTAGTGTAGTGAAAGACTTCTATGTTTCTTTTAGGTTTGGTGAAAATAAAAGATTAAAGGGAACCTTAGTAGAAAATGAAATGATAACTTTAACCTTTCTAATGTTGTAAAACATATGTCATATAGTGTTAAAATAATGTACAGCGATAAATTTGTGCATTTAAAATGATTGGTAAAACGTTTATCAATCAAGCTATAAAAATGAACCAAATTGTTGATAAATAGAAATATAGCATATGCTTACTATTAAATAATAATTGCATGTTAATGTTTATATACCCATGCAAGTGCGTAATTTTACAACTATTTAATACGTTCGTAATTTGGTCGCTTATGTGGAGACCATGTATTGCATTCTACGAGTTCTGAACTAAAAAACAATGCAAGATTATGGATATTTGATCCATGAGCAATCGCATATAAGTGTTATATGGTGAATGGTCATAGTTTGTAATATACGAAGAGATGAAATTATTTCATTCAAAGAAAACAAATAAACATGATTGCAACATAGATTATTTAATTAGATTGATTACATTAAGATCAAATGTGTTAAATGTAATACTAGATCAAAACTACAATATAAATCTAAGAACTTGATCGCTGAAATGTCAGTTTGATTGGTTTATGTAATGTGCTATATATTTGATGTCCTTAAATATTGACGATAATTGAATGCATTTTTATAAAGAATTCATTATGATGTTGTAGTAAAGGATTTCTTTTTAATGGTTCGACCATTTAGAAAGAAACGAATGTATAAGAGTAGATGTGACTAAAGGTACAGTTGGGTGAAGAGAGTGAAGGTCACTTCTACTTCATAAAGAAACATCGAAAACGAGAATTGAAAAATAATAATTGATAATTAATATATTGGAATAAGAAATATGAATTCTATTTCAAAATGTACTTTCGTATAAAAAATTGTATTATATAAGATTTATTTCTTTGAGTTTAAGATATTTAATCAAAGAACTCTCCATTGTAAACTAGCTGCAATATATGAAATAAATAAACTATATTAAGTGAATATTGGACGTCTATTGTAGTAATGGTAGAAATAGTGGGAGCATGCCATATAACTCTGATTGATTGCACCAAATTACAAAAATTGTTTTACCGAACATTATTTATGAAATAAGGACTACTTTTCGGTGTTGACTGAAAATAGACATAATTATATTTCAATGTGAATATTATGAATATTCATTATGAAATAAAACTATAATGTAGCATTTGTTTTCATGATACAGTGATGCATTAGAAAATATAGAAGTATCTAAAATTATTTACAATTATTTTGGAATTATAGACTAAGCCATAGCTTTGAGAAATAATTTTATTATATGATTATGAATTATATGACATGGTCAATTATATCTTAAACAATTAACGGTTTGTACCCATTTAGTGGGCGCATCATAAGAGTTGATGAAATCTTCGGATTGATACATATAGATGCATGCAATCGTAAGTCTATTAATACCATAACGGTTCCACGTACTTCATCATATTCACTGACGAGTTATCGCGGACATGGACAATATTTGATACGCATGTATAAGACTATAGTAAGCCCATATAATGTACAACGAAAGTAAATAATGTAACATGCGATAGAAATGATTTGATTAGATCAGACGGGTAAGTATATTGGAAAGAGTTCTGAACATACCTAAAAATGAATAAAGATTCAATATCAAAAGCCACTCTTCTATGTGATACATAATGATGCATCGATAAGGAGTAATCGAACTTGTTGAACAAAGCACAATTAATTGTGAGCGAATTTGAGTCAATTTCTTTCTATAGGGGCATGCACTTAAGAGTAGTACAAAAATTTAATATCATTTCATCTAAATAATAGTTTATAAAATCATAAGGGTTTATAAGAAACTCCAACATATTCTAGGTCGAGGAGTTGGTAGGTTATGCAAGTCGAAAGTCTGCATGTAATAATTGTTCGTGAGGGGTCTTATATGTATCTTTCCAAAAGAAATCCGAAAAGGAAGTCTTTGGACATATTTATGTTTTGATCATAAGTTTCGTAAACTAAGACGAAATCGGTTTTATTTATAAGGCAATTCATAAAATGTTTATGAATACCTATTCAATTGTATCGAGAAACAATTATTATTTCAAGAAATATCAAGTTCATAGTGAAGGAATTTTTTTGAGAAATTATTGGTTGTAAAATAGAATTGGATATGATCTGTAGATAAAATTGATTACATGGGTGAAATGAAATTAACTTACCTAAATGAACACAACGCATTAGAGTGTCTAATAAGTATACTTGCACATTAAAGAGAAGCTATAAGTTTCTTATCAATGTCGAAAATATGCAATCCTCGATTGTTTAATTAAATCATTAAGCATATTGAATCTATAATATAGTGTGATGCGAAGATCCGAAAATGAATTTCAACTACGTTATCAAAATACGATTTTGGTAGTCGTAACCGAAGGGATGTGATCCATCGACCACGATTGTATTTTTATAAGCAAGACTAATGTAGTTGGAATTGAATGAGCAATGTTGATAAGAATATCTCGTAAATTTCAATTGTGGAAATTAACGTAATGGATTCACCATTCGATGTGCTCTATTTCTTTTGGACTTGCTCACAAAATTATTGCTTTGTAAGACTTTGTGATTAGGTACATATATGATTAAATGGAAAATTCTAAATAATGATTTGGAATAGACAAGTGGCACATAACAACCAAAGTGTCTCGAGGTCAGTGGGAGCAATATTTGGGTTTTTGAGTACTGGATATGATCCAAGAATAGATAAGAAAGTGTAATTCGAAAAGCATCAAAATCAAACAAGTGTTTTGATAAAAATATCAAATAGTTTGATTGTCAATCAAAATGCAGAGGAATCTCGTGTTCATAAGAAAGAACGTTAAAAGGTACTTTGATATTTATAAACCGTAAGTAAATATTACATTGCTGATTTTTAAAGATGTACTTGCGTTAAAATCTACCTTAATTGTTTTAATACTCGACATTGGATTTGTAAATAACGTCTTTTATAGTGAGTAGAAAATATATTAGGAATGTCCAAAATCGACATGCAAAGGCACCTTATTAAATTGTTTAATACAGAACATATGAGATGAATTCCTTATGCATTGGCAATATGAATTATCATACATGTTATGTTGTCTACGTTATCGTGATTTGTTCATGTATTTGATACATGAAGCAAAATTTTAATCCAAAATTAATATCATTAAATGGTAGTTTGGAGTGTTCTCGTATGTTTACTAAATACTATAGAATTGTTATAGAAACAACAAACTCCTAACGAAGGAGTGTTCGGACTCAAACTTCATAAATGACACTGAGTATGATACGTCATGATAAATTCAAGTTAAGAATCTAAAAGTTGGAAATGTTATAAATGAATGACTGCAGTTGATTCAATAAAAAAGCTAAGTACATAGCCATAAATAGCACCATAATAAAATGATGTATATAAATGTAAATGCACAAATTTATAACCACGCTGATGGTAATTACAAATGTTGTGAATCCCATAACATTGTTATCTGATAACAATGTACTATATAGCTCATAACAGAACTTGGACCTTACTGGAGCGATAGACATACTACGAATTGCTCATATGATAAAGGTAGTTTATTAGTATCGGAGGGAATCAATTGACTTAGTAGATAACTGAAACATAATAGCATACACCGAGGGACTGAACAAATTGGTTTTAAGGAAAGCAATTAGACCAGTTGGAATAAGATTCCATAATTGACTCCAAGTGCAAGTGGGAGATTGATAGAGTTAGGGGTATGCCCTAGGGGCAATTATGTAATTTGTTACGTATATCTAACTCATTGACCAATCTTGTTCGAAATAAAGGTGTTTTCTTTCTATTATATACTTGATATAATATGTTATATTAATTAATTAATTTAATTAAAAGTATATTTAATAGAATATTCATAAATGGTGCGCTTTCTGATAGTATTTCAAGGTGTTGTAACCGTGAGTAATGTATCACAATAAATATAAATATACCATTTTTAATATTCCTAATCAAGATGTATCGAAATTGGATATCGATGTATCCATTGAGAATATAGTATGTAACGCTCTCTAAATATTAGACGATGTATTAATCATGACGGCCGGTTACGTACTGATAGTTGTTGGATAACCATGGAATGACTCACTCGGTAGTTTTCTGTTGGTTAATATAACTAACGTCAAACAGAAAATATCAACATGACTGATTTACAAAGTTCTCTCGATTTGAGAATACTGTGGATCTTCAATATAAAAGCTCCCCTTTGATTATAATCAAATCATGACATGGCGTTCATCAAGTGACTATAACAGGGTCGAGTGGAAGCATTGAAAATGAAGCACTATTCAAGAGAGGATTTGTCTTCTCGGTTATGTAGGGTCAATATCAAGGTCAACTCGAGTCAACTCAAAGTCAAAGTCTCTCGTCAAAGCGTTTTGGTTAATAATAATTGTTATTATTACACCAAGGACTTTGTTTTTGGACTATAGATTGACTATGGATGGTATTGGAATTTTGACCATTACCAAATTCCATAAGTCCAAAGTGATATAGTTTTGATGAAGAGAATTAGTGTAAATAAATGTCACAACCAGCTAATGCTTAATAAAGTTAAATTGCATTTTATCAAAACTAAGTATGTGGTAAATTTGGCCCAAATATCACCCCACCTGCTAAGTGATGTGTGAGCGTTAACATTCGAGTAGTCCGATGTTAATCCCTGACCAAATTTACACCTTAGGAGTCACACAACCGATATGATGATTTCTCTTTAGACTAAACGATTTATTTAGTTTATACTTGTTATAAAATCGATTAAATTAATTAATAATAATGAATATTATTATAAAATTTAGATTATGATTTAAGGAATAAATACTATTGTTTATATTTTTAATTACTATAAACATATCGATCGATATGTGATATCGATAAGCAACTAAATTAGATTTAACTAATAATATTTATTTGGGCTGGGATTAAAGCTCATGAAAGAGGCTGGAAATTTTGACTAAAATGAGGGCAATATATAACCGTAAGATGGTGCAACAAAGGCTTTGAGATGGAGGGCTAAGATGGAAGAGAATTGGTAAGAGATGATGTAGGATAATGATCCTAAAATATCTCCAACTTCTCCTCTATATAAGCATCTCTATTCTCAAACTTTGAAAAACTTTTGGCTGCCTTCTATCTCTACTTTTCTGGCTAATCCATGCCTACAAGAACTCCATAATATTCAAATCAAATCAATTCAAAGCTAAAACTATTTAATAGCAAAGGGTCTATGATTCAGGGGTAAACAATCCCCGAATTGAGAAGAGTTTTAAGGAGAGAAATTCATCATAGCAAGCTTTACGTTAAGGCATAGGTTTTAGTATGGTCTTATTATTCATATGACTTATAATTAATGCATAATATTCTATTGCTTGTTTATATATATATATATATATATATATATATATATATATCATAATTATATTGTTAGTTAGGTGAGATTCCTATATGTACGAGTGTTGTCACATGTTGTATGGTTACATGTATGTATGTAAAATTAAACAAAAACATTTTACTATAGAGTTCTTATGTATACACAGCTAAATAAATTTATTTCTATTTTTATTATTTTAATACTTAATTATATTAATATTATGTGTATTACATAAATTAAAAGAGTTATATTTAATTATGCCATCATATGACGTTAAAATTGATCTTATATTTTTATATACCCAAATCAATACTAAATATAATTTTAGATAACAGCAAAGTATTTTTAATAATTATACTAATTTTAATATTATTTAAATCGAGATATAAGTTTAATACTTCATATAAAATAATATATGTTTCGAAAATTATATATTTAAATTTTGTAAAAATTCTTCAGCACTACATCATCTCTTAGTCAAAATCCTAGAATTAAGTAACCAAAATTATTAATTTTTTAAAATCATTTAATTATGAGGTCGAAATTCACTAATTAATAACAAATATAATTTTGACTTAGAAAATTATGGAATATTTTTTATGACCTTATAGCATTATATTTAATTTCATAAAATTTAAAATTTGATAAATATGTCACAAAAATATTTTTAACATTATTTAGTGCTTTTCGGCTAATATATGTGTATATATATATCTGTGTGTGTATAAATATATAAATAATTAATAATATGAAATTATAATAAATGTTTTATGTATCGTGTATTGGATTTGGAATGCTATAAAAGTAAATATTTAGTTTTATTTAATTTTCACAATTGATATGATTATATAATACACACACACATATTTATAAATATTTTAGATATTACAAGTATAATTATATATGAATACATATGTTATTTTACTGCTGTAAAACATACATGTATATTATGTTTATAAAAAACAACTTTGTATATTATGTATACATTAATATATCATTTATTTAATTTAATATATATATATATATATTACATTTATGAAATACATATATATAACTAATATTTATATTGTTTTAATACTTATTTAAAATACAAGTTTATATATATATATATATATATATATATATACACACACATGCATATATTTAGACAACATACAATACATATACGACGAGCTAACATGTCCGTTGCGATGTAAATCTCAACTTTTATAAACAGACATGTTATACCTAGCATGGTTTATTATATTACACAAGCGCACACATACATATATGTATATGATACATATGTGTACCCTTATATTTAATTTAGCATAAATCAAATAACATTCAATCCATTAAAATAAAATATTTTATTTCAGTTATATTTAGAAATGTTCTAGATAAATTAAACTTCATAGGCCCAATAAAGATCTAATAGTATATTTTTTCTTTGAAATTAACCAATAACTTCCACTGCAGGCTGGTCCACTTCCAACAGAATCTAAACTCCTTGAAATGATTTTTGTATCCAAAAGATGCTACATTCCTAAATGCAACTACCACCGAAGCTTGTATATTATTTGATTAAATCAAAAAGTGAGTGTTAGACCAATTTAAATTAGGACAAACCACGGAGTAAAACAAGGATCTAGATCCTCATCTTTTTCTTACCTATTCTCCTCTCTTTAATTCAAAATCCACCCCTCTCTTAGTCATCATGTGGTCGTCCTCCCCTAGGCTAAGCGTAGCCGCACTCAATGGATCCTCATATGGGACTCGGTATCACTTCAAACCCAACCAGTAAATAACACATTTAAATCCAATTTAAATGCGCATTGATATCTTAAATCGGTTAGTGTATGTATAACTATTATGTACATATTATTATTATTAATTGACAAATATGAAACTAAAATTTATAATTAATATTTCATAAATATTAGTTAATTTAATTCATTTATAACATTTATAATTTAATAAATCGGGTGGTAACAGGAATATTCAATAGTTTCGGTTGGGTGACTCTTATGTGTAAATTTGTTTTGTGATTAATATCGAACAATTCGAATATTAACGTTCATACGTCACTTAACAGGTGTTGTGATGTTATGGCCAAATTTATCACTTATACGGCTTTGTTAAAGTCTAATTTTACTTTAATTAAGCATTACCCAGTAGTGATAATTATTTGCACTAATTCTCTTCGTCAAAACTATATCACATTAGGACTCATGGAATTTGGAATGTCAAAATTCGAATATAGTCCATATTCAGTTTCATAGTCCAAATACAAAATCCTTGATTCAATAATAACAGTTATTATTAACTGAGCTACTTTGACCAAAGATTTTGACTTTGAGTTGACTTAAGTTAACTGTGATACTAATTATTATAACCTAGGAGACGAATCCTATCTTAAATAGTGTTTCACATCCAATACTTCCACTTGATCCAATTACTATAGTCGTTCGATGGACATCGTGCCATGATTTTACAGTAATCAAAGTGAGGCTTTCATATTGAAGATCAACAATATTCTCAAGTCAGGAGAACTATGTAAATTTGTCACATCGATATTTTTTGTTTGACCTTAGTTATACCAACCAACCAACATAAAAACATCGAGTGGGTCATTCCATGGTTTTCCAGTAACTATTAGTACGTAACCCTTTGGTGCCTCCAGTAGACATGAGTAATACACTGCCGAATATTTAGAGAGCATTACGTACTCTAGTCTTAGCGGATGCATCGATATCTAATCTCGATACTTCTTAACTAGGAATGTTTAAAATGATGTATCTTTTACATAGTGCTAAAATACTCATGATTACAAACTATTTGTAATTACTATCACAAACACACCATTTATGGATTTTCTGTTAAATATACATAAAATAAATAATTAATTAATTTTAACATATTATAACAAGATATAACAAAAAGAAAACACCATTTATTACGAACGAGAATTGATTACAAAGTTAATAATTTACAATAAATTATAGAATTGCCCCTAGGGCATACCTTTAACTTTATCACGGACGACAATATTTGAGGGCATGGAATACTGAGCATTTGAGACATTGCTTCGCATCATTAGATCATTAAAGAGATGTTGATTTAACGGAACTATTTTCGATATTGCTAAAGTGAGAATTCATGCTCGGAGGGGGAAGGGGGTAACTTGACACGTTGATCCCATGGATTTCTTAGATCGTTGGACTTCTATAATATGTCAAACTGGGCAAGGCATTTAGAGATTACATCGACACTCAATAAGTGAAAGTCTGTAAGACAAGTTGGTATACCTCAGTGATTCTATGCTCTTTCTGTCCATTCTATGCTAAAGGAACCATTATTGAATGGCTATCTCTCGATAAACAACAATCAAGTCATGAATTATGATTAGCGTGTCTTTTCAACTAAGAGTAATTCTTTTTGTAACGACCCACATTTTTGATAATTAAAAACTATTAAATTAAATAAGATTTTGAAATTTAATATTGTGAGGAATCATAATTTATGATTTATTGATGAGAAAAATATAGAATATGATTTAATAATGTTGATGAATGTTAGTGAAAGCTATTTTAATGTAATTTCAATCAACTGAAATAATTGTAAAGTTAATTTGGTCATAATTGTAAATAGAAAATAAATTGAATGTTGGATTTAATGTTGAAATTATCTGCTATTCATTGAAATAAGTTTATTACAGGATTTGACATAAATTAATTAGTACATAAATTTATTAGTTTTGTTTGTAAACAATAGACTTAGAAATGCGTTTGAATTCCTAACGTGTAATAATTGTTTTAATTATTATTTTATTATTTAATCCATTGAAATAATTTGAAAATCAATGTGAATTTAATATAATTAAATATTGTCGTTAATATGAGTTAAGATGTTAACTGTAGAATATGAATGTAATAAAATGTAAATTAATGTTTATTATATTCGTAAGGTAATAGTCAATTCAATAATAAGAATTGAAATTAAAATATAATTAACCGAGATTTTATTACAGTTGTAATTGAACGATGAAATTAGTGCAATATTTAAATATTGGATTTAACATGGAAAATTTATTTTAAATGATTATAAATTTCTAAGTAATCAAGGATGATAAAAAAATTTAACTTTTTTAAATTTGAATTTAAAAGCGATTAAATCAATTTAATAATAATTTATTTAATTAACGTATAAAATTGGGTGTTTGGGCACTATTTTGGATTTCGACGAAACCAGTTTCATCAGATCTGTATCAGTGAATTGTTGTAGGATTTCAAGTTTCGTAGCGATCGAACTTATCGTTTGATCGTGTGAGCTTGAAACGCGTAGAAATCAATTAATGGAATTTAAATGAATATATTTTGATTTTAAAAGCTAACTTATGTATACAATGGAATTAGGGTTTGAAACTAGTTCCATTGAGTTTAAAAATATTGAAAACCTATATTTCGATATATTGGATGCCCATTTTCGTTTCGGGAACGAAACGGGCTTTTCGGGTCGTTGTTATCATTTCAACCCAAATTGATCTATCCATTCGTTCTTGTCAATCTCTGTATATATATAGTTTGTTATAAACCCTAACAGTTTCTCATTTCTTTTTGTATACGTATCTGTTAATTCATCCGTTCCTCCTTCTTAATGCCAGAAATATCAAAACCCCTAATTCCCAAATTCAAAATCAAATCGAAAATTTAAACCCATCAAACCCTATCGAATTATATATTGTTGGAAAGTCCTCGACGAATGCGACCTACATCTATAGCTCATTTGCAATTGAGTTCTTGGTTTGGCCAAAATTTGGCGATCTTTCTCAACCGTCTGTTGCTAGGGCTTTGGATTTAACGGCGGATCGTCGACCAATTGACGATCGGGGATTTGCGTCTGAAAGAGGATGACGAGCAGCGCTCATTCATGTGGTTCATTCTTGCCGAAGGCGATCAATTTTTCCTGAAATCGACCCAGAATGCGAGCGATGGCTCTGGTTCCAGGGGCGGCGAGTGGAACGGGGTAGTGGCCATAGGTGCGCTTCGACAGCTAGGCGATCAGAGCGGCGTGTAGCAGGATATGATCGATGACAGTTGTGGTGATATGTAAGGTTCCTGTAGTGTGCGTGTACGAGTTGGGTGAAGGTAACGTTATTTACAACTTTGCCCTTGTTTTAATTTAAATTAAATTTTAAATTCAATTGTTCTAACTATCATAACTTATTCATACAAGCTTGGATTTGGACGTGGTTTTTTCTGTTGCGATTATATCAAAATTCTAGACAATATGGAATTGGTTTGGTTGAATTCTAAAACTGCTGGATTTTAGGGCTTTATTTGAACTTTAAATCGACCATAAATCAAAATTGAGCCCACTCACAAATACTTATGTTAGTTGAACTACATTTATAATATAATAAGAATTTATCGATTGTTGTTTGGTAATTTAAATTATCATTTAAATGTAATTTGAATTAAATGACCATTTAAATTAATATTGAAATTAAACTGATAATTAAATACCCGATATTGATAACCAGTTAATCGTCGTAATTTATTGACTGATTTGGATGTTGATTGTGATCGATGTTTATTTGTTAACCTTTTAGATGATTGGATGTTATGTTTATTATATATGTTGTTATCACACTGCAAGTTCTCTTAGTTTGTTGTTAGGAAAAATCACTATGGGTTGAAATGATACATACCCGAATGATCTTATAGGTAAGAGAAAATCATTATGGGTTGAAATGATAAACCCAAAAGATTTTATTAATTTGGAAATTATTGATTCGAGATAAGGGTTGAAATGATATATATACCTAGGAAATTTAACTAATTTGGGTTGAAATGATACATACACAATCACTTGACCATAGGGTAGAAAATTATATACGGACAACATTGGTCGGTTTTAAATTATTTTCTAAATGGTAAAGTGTGTTTGATTTATAAATTTGATTTTTAAAATTTTATATTTTTAAAGTTTCAATTTATAAGTTAATATATGGTTTAAAAGGTAAATTTAAGATTTCAACTTATAATTTTATTTAGTTTAAAATTTATTTTTAAATGGTTTAAATTTAATTTAATAAAATGTTTAATATAGTTTAATATATATATAATTTATTTTAATATAATAAATATAGTTTTGATTTAAGATAATTAATATAGACTTTTATAATAACTTTAATAGTTAAAAGATTTTGTAAAAGATTTTAGAATTTTGTAAAGAAATTTTTTAAGGAATTTATAGAAGTTTTATAAATGATTTTATATAAAAGATTTCATAAAGGAATTTATGAAAGGGGAAAGAGTTGTAAACTATTTTGGAATTTATAAATAGCTCTATAAATGGTTCTAAAGCATATAAATAGTTTATAAACGGTTTAAGAGAGATTTATAAATTATTTTCGAAATTGACTGAAAGAAAATCTTCCTCGGTATTTTTGAATATATTTATACTCCTGGAATAAGTATATAAAATCTTGATATGAAGGCATAAACTATTTTCTAGATTAATTATTAAAAATGTTATATAAAATGACCACGATGTGAAATAAGCGTTTGGTTGTTAAAGAGACAAGGGTCAGATATTGTCATACTCTCTGCCAATTCTGAAACCACTTTAACAACTATGCACGTGGCGGAGAATCCAGAACAAAGTAGGATGGTTTGGTGAACGTTATTGGTATGAGGTAAAAACGTAGCCCTGACCTTCAGGTCAACTTGATATGAATAAAACATGAGCTACCGCGGGCCAAGTGAGGTTGCTCCTCCTATCAGATATGCTTCTTCGATACTATATCTGTTACTTTATGATTGATTGGTGGCCATCCTCGATTTGATTATGGGAGTGTGTCTCGAGGTGAGTAGTAGTAGCTGCTATGCGTTACCACCAGTTTGGGCATGCAAAACGGTAGAATCCTACCTGGGCATTGCCTCGCGTGCCTTGTCAGATGCCTTATCGGGCCCATTGCGATTATGGTTTATGTCGTATCTATGGAGTGCTTCCTAATAGCCCACCAGTTTGGTGGAGTTTATAGCATTGTGTAGACTACGACATTTATAAAAATGTGTTATAAGGGATATATATAATGCTTTAACGTTGTTTTAATACTTTACTTTATTGATAGACATTACATATATACCGTATATTATTACATATAAATAGTTTAACGGATCCTTAGGAGATGGAAATCCCGAAACATCTCTTAAGTTATTGCACGCACATGAGACACTGGATAGGAGATGTAAAATCCCTTAAACAATTCTGAAGCCATTATACTCATGTTTACTTATTGTTGATTTAACTTACATAATATCTTTTAGTTCTAACTCGAGTATTTTGTCTTTTCATTACGCTCGGGTCAGCTTGAGCATTTCAGTGTTGAAGACTTTATTTCTGGGGGACTAAGACGGAAATTTGTATCCTTTATACACACATACACACGACTGCATTATGTTGTTCCACTGCATTATCCTATTATACATGTTGTATGTATAATTCTGATTGTACTGTAAAAGTGTAATCAAATGTTATTTGTAAAACAGCTTCATTAACTGTTTATTTGACTATTATATTTTGTCATTCCGCTGTGAGATTCTGTGTTTTTTCATTCATTTTTCTTATTTTCTTATTTACCTCATTAACAATCCTTCTTTTTGAAAGGTTTGAATTGATATGTTTGGTTTATTGTCGATTTAAACCGTCCAAAAAAATTGGTTGTTATACTTTTGATAATGACAATAAAAACCCTTACCTTATTGGTAAGGTATGTTTCCCTTAGTGTGAAATTTATTCTTGACAAAGGAAACCATAGTTCATGCATCTTAACTAAAGAATGCCTTTGGTTGAGGTTTACTTTTCTAATAGGAGGAGTCAAGGACCCTTATCCTTGTTGATGAGCTACAACTCAACGAACCTAAACGTTCCTTTGGTCCATTGACCCATTCATGCTAAAGAGAAGCTAATTGCAATCCAATCCCCTTGGTCTAGTGGCTTGCCTCTTACTAAGGCACAACTTAGTTTAAGGTTTATTATGGCTAATATGTGTAGTTAAAGCCCCGTAAAATCCCCGTTATAATTTGTAACGCTCTTCAATCGTTATGTTATTTCAATTTAGCGTTGTTAAATAGTAAATCCGCTTTAAGCTCTCCTATTTTCCATTACACCCACAAAATAAAGGCTTTTAAGCATCCGTTTTAACAATATTAATATACAGATGTTGATTTGACTAATTATTTTTTAAATCATATCAAAAAAGTTAGGGAAAAGATCAAATTTTAAGTCATAAGTGCTCAATATAAGTTAAAAATCAATTACGCTCACCAATTCTAGTCTGTATAAATCATGACATTCTTCGGTTTTGGTATATATGATAAAACAATATTTCTTTTTCCTATATAAATGATGTGAGAATGAGAATAAATTAACGTTAAATGTTTGGTTTCATATCTATTGAAGTTTTTTGCACTTCCGTTGTTTTCCACTATATCCTTGCTATAACCTTTTGCACCTCTATAAAAATGTTAAGCTCTTTAACTGCACAATGGCTAATGGAGTTCTTGATTTAATAAAACCAATGAATACCTTAGGCGTACTTTTTTTGCACTAAGCAATGTAAAGCTCTCAATTCTCGTTGAACATGCTCGTCCGAGGCAATTTGAAGCATGTCAGGAAGCCCTTAGTACCTGTTTTACCTGCCTAACTAAGGCAGCTATTCTAATATCCAAAAAAATCGTTACGAAGAATAGTCCAAGCTCGCCATTTATCCTGTCGCTTGGGCTTAGCTGAAGCAACTAATTGGAAGGAAAAATATGGTTGGTTTAGCAATCATTAGGTTCCAAAGAAGTCATGCAGGGTTTCATATTTCAAAGTTTTCAAAGTAGTTATGAAGAGCTTTCATATTTCAATTTTAAAAACAAGCCACAAAGGGCTTTCATGTTTCAATGGTTTTCAATGAAGCCATAAAGGGCTATCATAATTCAAAAGTTTTCAAACCATGAAGAGCTTTCATATTTCAAAGGTTTTTTAAAGATGCCATGTAGAGCTTTCATATTTTAAAGATCTTCAAATTCAAAGAAGCCATGAAGGGATTCTATATTTTTAAGGTTTTCAAAGAAGCCATGAAGTGCTGTCATATTTCAAAGGTTTTTTTTAAAGAACCCACAAAAGTCATTCATATTTCTATGGTTCCCAAGTAATTTATGAAGGGCTTTCATGTTTCAAAGTTTTCAAAGAATCCATGTAGGGCTTTCAATATTTTAAAGTTTTCAAATAAAGCATGAAGAGCGTTCATATTTCATAAGTTTTCAAAGAAGCCATGAATGACTTTCATATTTCCAAGGTTTTCAAAGAAGTAACGAGGGAAATTCATATTTCAAATTTTTTCAAAGAAGCCACGAAGAGCTGTCATATTTTAAAAAATTTCAAAGATGCCACAAAGAGCTTTTATGTAGTAAAGATTTTTAGAGAAGCCACAAAGGGCTTTCATATTTCAAGGGTTCGCAAAGAAGCCATAAAAGATTTTCGTTTCAAAAAAATTCAAAGGAGCCATATTTAAATGTGGCTCCTTGGATATTTGTATTATGTCTAGAATTAAAAATTTTGTTGCTGTTAAAGATGTGATCTTTAATGGTTATTCATTCTTTACTATCTTCCCTTTTTGTTTATTTATTTTGTTTTATTCACTAACTCTAACATAATTAACATGTGAAAATGGCCGCTAAATATATTTTCTAGAGCTTAATTATACCTAGTAATCCTACTATTAGTTATATTTACGAATGATAACTAGATCCATGTACCATAATATCATATTTTATATATATCTAGTTGGATTTTTCTAGCGAACTTAGCCAACTTTTCAAACTACACATATTACGGATATATGTTTGTTTTTTGTCACACTCATGGTTTTTTTAAAATGCACCACCATTAAGTGTATTCTCAAAGTTCGCCATGAGAAAATAAAAGAAAAAATATTTTTGTTTTATCTCACTTTGAAAATGCACGATGAGAAAACCTAAAAATTGATCTGCATGACACAATTTTAAAATGTACCATAATCAGCATGACACAATTTCAAAATGTACCATGTAAGAATGCTGGATTAGTCTCAACTTAGCAAATACAAACCTATATTTATGATACGTTTTCGAAAATAAGCCTTGTTATTTGTTTTGAGAAGTGACCTACACCGATAAAAATAAATCTTACTTAATTATTATGTCTCAACACTGGATGGTGTAAAATCAATGTGGAGTTCGTTCGTGCCTTTGGGCTTAGATGCCACACAACTAGTAGGGCCAATTTTATCGTAAAGCCCTAAAGCGAATCGTAAACGCATAATAATTGGACGAGTCAGTTTCAACCCAACCAGTAGAGACAATTTCTTTCGCCTAAAATGAATCTACCAAATCACAGTGGATTTTGTAGTAGAAAACAATAATCACTAATTCGACTTTTTTTCACAAAATTATAAAAATGGTGCTTGTAGTGGGTAATTCGATTATCTGTTCTGCTTCTTATTCTTCTTCATATTCACTACTGTCTTCACATAAGAAAATTATTAAAAGGAAGAACTCAATTTTAATCGCTTCTGCTCATAACGAGAGAAGTCAAAATGGGAGTAAAAAGCTGTCGGAGAGAAGATCTTTTCTGTTTTTGGGGATTTCTGCTCTTCCTTTTTTGCAAGTCAAATCGATAGCAGCTTCTGATTCAACACAAGGTCTGCAGTTACTTGTTTATTTAGTTTTGAATTCATTAGTTTGTGGGTATGTTGTTAATCTGTATATAGTAGCACTGTTTCATGTTATGAAACTACGCCACGAATCAATTTTTACTGCTTTTGTATGCATTTTGGCATGAATAAGAAGAATGCCATATGCATATAGAAAAAAGAAGTGGAGAATGTCATGTATTAATTATACTCACTTAAAATGGTTAATTTATCTACAATACACCATCATTTACTCTCTTTTTTGTTATGTGGATGGTCATATTATTCATCGATATCTCTGGCCTAAGCCACGGGGGAACACATAATCATGTGATTTGAATTTAATATCATTTTGTAGCAATGCTAGACAATACCCTTTTATTTTTCTCAATATGTTGTTAAAGAATTCACAAGCCACTCAGTGCATTAGTTGGTTTCAATTTCTTCTAAACTAGTATATGTCAAACACTTTGGTTATGCTTATTCTGCTTCTTAATTCTTGTTGCATTGAAAAACATATTAATAGTCACAAATCTAATGAATTGTTAGTCTGTAACATTAATGATTTTCCCTTTTATCACATGATATTGTCTACAACATGAACTTTTGATGTCATCATATGTAGTTTTGTCGTACTGACATTTTTATTATGTTTGTAGTACTATCTCAAGCTATGGGTTTTGCCACTATGTTTACTTCTCCGAGGAATCGCAAGAAGAACAGATCTGTAAAAACTTTTGCTCTTTCTAAAGGTACTTTTTTGTACCCATACTCTAGACTATTAATCATAAAACTACACCGTACTCCTGGGTTGTAAATAGATAGGATGGTGTCAACCGTTTACAGTAAACGGGTGTCGTATATTTGTTTAACTGATTCATCCCCACCTCATGTCAATGTTTTGTTATGTGTTACAACCGTTTACAGTAAACGGGTGTCGTATATTTGTTTAACTGATTCATCCCCACCTCATGTCAATGTTTTGTTATGTGTTACCTGCAAAAATGTATTGTGAATTAGTACACTGTTTCTTCGTTTGTTAATTGGTAAGGGGAGTTTTATACACAAATACTTCCCTGGGATGTTGTCAAGTTAATATTATATACTTTTATACACATCGATGTTGTTAACTGATTGAGTTCCTCTTTTGACTTAGTCTAATTTCAGTTCGCCGCCAGTTGTGGCTTTTTTTCTGGCTCTGATCTGTCAGTGAATTACTACCTAACGGTTCTCTCTGGGGCATTTATAGTATCAAATAGTTAAATGTTTTGTTCAAATATCTGAATATATGTACCTTTCATTCGTCTGTAAATAAAATTTCAAGGTTAATATTGAACGCAACACATGGCGTTTGAGATAGAAATATGTGTATTTTCATATTTTGACATTTTATACCTCGGTAATAGAAGACCAATCATTGAGTACCCAACTTCTTTTGAAATTGTGTGCGTATCCAAAAATATGAAAAATATCAAGCATTCAAAAAGCTGATGCGAGTATCTGATATTCGATTGTTTTTGGAATATGGATGCAGATATGATGGTATTCATACCGGAAAACTATCCATCCATTTTTTTTTTTTGATTTAAACTGCCATTCAATTGAAGTCAGAACATCAAAATCTATAACCACACTTCACAGTTATCATTGAAAATTAAATAAATTTTAGATTTCTCAATCATTAAGTTCCTATTCTAGCATCCGACAACTAATAATACCGAAGTTTCATACAATTGTGTAAACAAATTATCTATGCATACGGCTATTTCAGTATTTTGTGTTAAAATCTACTAGTTTTTGTTTTTATTTCTTTTGGACACACAAATGAACTGTAGCTTTTGTATTGAGAAGCTTTTGAAAACACTTAATAGATTATGATGTTGAGTTATTTCTAGATATAAATTTTTCTAGACATCCAAATTTATCCGCATCTTATTTTGCAGGTAAGGATATCCTCAGTTATCCTAGAAAATCTTTATCTTTTTTCGATACAGATATTTCGGATGTCCGAAAATATCCCTGGATGCTGATATGGATTTTCTTTTCAGATATCTATGGATACAGATACAAATTCTGGTTCTTCAATACGTATTCGGATAGAACATTATTCGACTCCATTTGTATCGGTTGATGGCCTATGTAATAGTACTGAATACTGATCTTAATATTTTAAATTTCCAGAGAATAAAGATGGAGTGAAAAGAATAGAAAAAGAGACTGAACAAATGAACTCAGAGGTGCAAGAATCACAACCATCTGTGCAAGATATGTCATCCTTAGAGCTTAACCAGTACCAGGTGCTTACCCAATCTTCTGAATTGTATTTTGATGTTTATTTACAAGATAATTTCACATAAACTTGTAATTTTCCCCTCTGGATTTTGGCGGATTTTGGATATGTGCTTTCAGGTTTAAAATCCACATGCTTTTTTTCATTATGGTGCTCAAATAAGTAGTTCATCACTTTTAACACCTCCGGCTATAGAGTGAATTGTGTTTACCTAGACATGGTCATTCACGTTTGTCTTTATTTCTACTGAGCAATGATTACAAATATATCGATATCTTACGGTTTGAATCTATTTTAATATTGACTCTGTCCAATTTTGATTCAAAACTCAATTCAAATGCAACGAAGAAAATTTGTTTGGTCCATACTAAAGTTGAAAATGTCATGATATCCACTTGAAATGCCATTCGAGTTTTCTTGATTCAAGAACGAATTGTACGTGGAACAAGGGGAGAACATCAAACTCTAATTTAGATTTAGAAGCCCAAAACAGATATTCAGTTTTGAAATATGAATTGTTGCTATAGGAAGAAGAGTTATGTTCCCAAATACTTATTTACTATAATACTATTTTAACCTACATATAGATTTTTTAACATATAAGCATATGATATACACATTGCAATCTGTATTCTTTGAATTTACGTTTTATATTTTGATTCCGAGTACTGCTTAAAATTTAGGGAGATATTTTTACTTGGGGAAAAGAATAACTTCTTCTATATGAAGTTTAATGGCTTAAAGTTTGCATTAGTATGGTTAAATTTATAAGCATTTGGATGAAATTAGGGTCTTGTACATGTAAACAAGTTGTTCTTGGCAGAAGGCACCTACTGTAGAAGCTCGTGGGAATTCATATGCAGTTCTCTTCAATGTGCTTGGAATAATTACATCCGGGGTACTTGCTGCATTATATGCAAGATCTAGGAAGGAAAAGGCTGCTATGGAGTCAACTCTTGAATCCGTAACTATTTTTCCAGGCTTCAACTATATTTGAATATTATGTCGAATAAAAGAAACTTTTTTTAACTAAAAATTTGTTATACGATGAGCACAAAAAGCTGCATTTTAACAAAACTTTGCATTTCAGATGAAGATGAACCTGTCTGAAAAGGAAGCGGCTGCGATTTCTCTCAAGGAAAATTATGAGATGAGATTACTCAAAGAACAGGAAGACAGAAAGAATCAAATTAGAAAAACAGAGGAAGAAAAAGCCCTGCTTTCGAGTCAAATAAGTTCATCAAAAAGTACAATTAGTGCATTGAATGAAGAAGTTAGAAGTGAGAAAATAAAGGCCGAGGAGCTAAAGTCGCAGTTGCATCAGTTAGAGAATGTTGTCATACAACTCAAAGAAGAAAAACAAAACTTTGAAGCTAAACTTAAAGAATCCAACGATTCAGTTGACGCTCTTCAAGATAAAGTTGGTTTACTCAAGTCTGAGATAAGTGAAAAGGAGAAAAACATTAAAAATCTCAATTCCATTCTCTCAGAAAAGGAGTCAGAAATAAAGAATCTGAATCAAGTAATTGATCAAGCTAGAATAGATTTTTCCGAAGCGCAATCTACTATTGAACTTTTGAACCGAGATCTTCTCAAAATTAGAAACGAGGCTGAATTAAAAGAAAAGACGATCGATCGACTAAATGAAGAAATTAGTGTCTTGAAGGTAGAAAAAGCTGTGGCTGATGATAAGTTACTTAGGCTTGACGAAGAGCATGATGCTTTTATGTCCTTAAGTGAAGAAAAATTTGCTTATAATTCTGAACTCATATCTAAAAAAGATGATCAAATTCGTATGTTTGAAGAAAAGCTTGAACTTGCTTTGAACAGCATTTCTGAAAACAGTACCATAATTATGGCAGTGACCAAAGAGAGAGATGAACTAAAAGCATCAGTAGAGAAAAATATTAGCAGCATTCAGGATTTGGAAACTGAGCTTCTAGCTACTAAAGAAGCATTAGAAGCATCTAAGCATGAGGCATCAAATTTACAGAGAGAGCTAAATGATCTAAAAGTATCATATGAAGAACTCATGTATCAAAAATCGAAAATTGAGGATGAGCTCGAAAAAATAAGTGAATTGTCGAATAAAAACATACAAGAGGCTAATTCTACTTCAGAACAACTTTCTCGTGAACTAAACTCGATCAAAGATGTTCTTAAAAGAACCGAAGAAGCTCTTAGTGCCTCATATATTGATTTACAGAATGCTATCGATGATAAAGAAAGCTTAAAAAGCGAGTTACTGGAAACACAATTGAAACTGGAGTCTACATTGCAAGAGTTTAATGAAGAAAAGACGGTAGTTTCTGCTATGAATAGTGAACTGGAAGCACTGAAGAAACAACTTTTAAGTGATTCAGAAGCAAGAAAGGTTCTAGAAGCAGATTTGAATGAAGCAACCAAATCCTTAAGCCAAATGAGTGAAAATGCGATACTGCTCTCAAAAGAGCTCGAAAACGCTAATGCAAGGCATACCAAGCTTGAAGAAGAGAAGGAAATGCTTTTACAGTCTGTTACTGAACAAGAAAAAATTGCGAAAGAAGCTCAAGAAAGAATGGTGGAAGCACGAAAAGCAGCTTATGAGTTCGAACGCGAAGCTCTGGGTTTGGAAATGACAAATGAGGTCCTAGAAGAGCAACTAGGTCTTGCTAGATTTGAAATATTGAAATTGACGAAGGAAGCTGGTCCGAGGGACG
Organism: Allium cepa; assembly: GCA_030765085.1. Taxonomy (NCBI): domain Eukaryota; kingdom Viridiplantae; phylum Streptophyta; class Magnoliopsida; order Asparagales; family Amaryllidaceae; genus Allium; species Allium cepa. Next base: position 811,790,409 of record CM060943.1, read on the forward strand.
AGCTAGAGAAAGAAGAAACGCCGACATTAAATGAAGTTGCATCTGAAGAAGATGAAAACGAGACTAAAACTAGAAGAAGAAAAGCTGCCTCGCGCCTTTTGATGAATAACCGAAGGCAGAATCTTTCTTGATTTTTGATTTATTTTATTTGTTTTGAATTTCATAAAAACAACCTGGACATGCACATATGGAATCATGTCATTGTGAATCCTAATTTTTGGTTGCAATTTGCAAGTTTTGTTGGTTGTTCTTGGATGTTGTGTTGTTCAGTCGATCACCCTATTGCATGTTCATTAATTTGTCAATGATTTTAGCTCGGCTAAATTTTGTCTTCAGATATATGCTATAAGCATGCTACTATTGTCTTTTGGTTTTTTTTTCCTCAGCCACCACTATAATTTTATTAGATGTTAATATTTATTATATACTTTCGATCACCAACCATATCTTGTTCTTTCACTCAGAACTAAACAATCATATCTTCAATCTTTTTTACGAAAACCTTACTTTGTCTTAAAAATTCCGAATCTTAAAAGCTAAAAAATAAAAAAACCTCGCTTTTTTTCCTAGCAACAAACAACTGAAAACAACAATCGTAAAATTAAAACAACGGCCACACAAGGCCGTGGGGGCAATTCAAACGTGAAACAATTCGAAATCAAAACAATTCGGTTTATATGGTTTCATGCCTCTTGACATAGGGTTACATGCCTTCGATGTTATAGTTTCAGGCGACATTACCAAACAACTAGGAATCAAAATCAGTTAACCAATGTGTAGATGATGGCGCAGATATCATCGACGATAATAAAAAGACTTACTTGACTTCTTTGGCTCATTAGAAGTAGACTTTTGACTGAGATTTAGTTGAGATGAGAATATTGAAGGAGCAATGGAGCAGAAGGCTTCTGCGTTAGATGTTAGTATTCCGCCGTGTGATCTATATTATCTCTGTATTGTATTGAGTTGTAATAACCAGACAAGTGTTTAAAACTGTCTAGTATGCGTTGTATATCTGTGTACTCTGATAGTGGTTGTAAACTATGTAATATTTTATGTTATTAACATAAATTATTCGTTCCGTTGTTTAGATTTTGATGCTGTTTCTTTCTTCTCTTCTTTCTATTCTCTTTTCTATCTTTTTCTTTCTTAAAAATGATGCGATTTTCTGTGGTATGAAAGTCAGGTCGTTTCGTCAAAGAAAGCTATGCGTTTTGGTTTGATTTAAGATAAACGGGGGTAACTTTGAAATGCTTGGATTACTCTTGATGAAAAAAAATATTTGATTGATATTAAGAAGCATGGAACATAAATTACCGAGGTGACCATTAGTTACCTAGTTGAAAGAAAAAAAAATATCAGGCGCTGATTGCAGCACACTACTATAATTACTGTTTAATTTATATTTATGGTATTTATTTTTTCTTTTCTTTCACATTTCTCTGTAAAAATACTACACAATATTTACCTGTATTACAAATTTACAATTAGCACTTCCTCCTCTAGCCCTTACAAATGCTTGTTACATCACTTTTTGTAAAGTAAACTGATATATTTATTATTATTTAAGTGATGTTATGTATATTTTTCAGTCAATTAAATAATAATTTGTGAAGAAATGTATATTTATCGTTTTGTTTAAACTGAAACTGATACTTTAATTACGAACTGAAATTTCGCTTAGCTCAAAAATAACATTTTATGTAATGCATTTGTCTGCTACAAACTAAGATTTCATTATGCTGCAAATTAATATGTATTTTTCAAAAATAGGAAATTACCTTGAAGGACAAAAATTTTCAGCATTTTAGCCTCAAAGACAGACCTTCGGTATTTTAGCATGAATGACAACATTTTTTAGGTATCAGTTTTTAGTTATTGATAGCATTTTTAGGTATCAGTTTGTAGTTATTGATGGCAGTTTTTAGGTATCAGTTTTTAGTTCGGTAGCAGTTTTGAAAGAATGTTTGTCCTTATGAATAATTTTGGAAGAATGTTTGTCCTTTTAAATAATTTTTAGCAGAATGTTTGTCTTTGCGGTTAAAATATTGAGCTCGTGTCCTTGTGGCTAAAAATATACAAATTTTTGTCATTTAAAAATTAGCTAGTATGATATTTGATTTGATTAAATTGACATTTTATTTATGACAATCTTGCAGCTTACACATATTGCGTGTTGATACAGACTTACATTTATGTTAGAATAACACAAACATCAAAATACACGGTGAGTTAAAATATCTTCTGATGTAATGAGAGGTAAAAGAACTACGGATTTACAAAGAGTTAAAATAACAGAACATCATTACAGCACTACGTAAACATTGCTTATGAAAGATCATTGGGAGGTATCAAATACCACTCGAGGGGTAATTTCAATAGATAACATCCAAACAAGTTAAGGTCCACTAGTTTCAAATGGTACGTGACATGGCATTCTAAAATAAGGTTTTAAAGGTAGTAGGTTCCAACTCGCAATACAACAAAATGAGTGCTCCGCTTTAACAAAGTATCACTTTTATTCTAAAAAAATATAATTACCTAACAGAGATAACGCTTTTAAAGTATTGATCATAAATTTACTTGTATTTATTACTTACTAAACACTAACATAGATTTTGAAAGTATAAAAGGAAATTTTGGCAAACACCATTCAAATCAATTTAAGGCAACGAGTTTTTTATGATGTCATAAGACTAAATATGTGTACACAAATAACTGAATTTATTTCTACCCTAATATAACTATTTTTTCTCGGTCATTTTTTCTAGATAATTTATATAAATATTAATTTATATAAACATACCATATATATTTAGGGTATAATGTTATTTAAATTAAACACACACACGTGTCTATATACACACAGATTACATACATATACATACATACATACATACATACATACATACATACATACATACATACATATATATATATATATATATATATATATATATATATATCTGTGTGTGTATGTATATGTATGTATATTATATATATTTATTATTTACTAATTGTGATATATATTAAACTAATAATTTTAAAATGCTTTGACATTCAAATTAAAAGAATTGCAAACTACACAAAATATGGTAACTATTTTATTTATCAAAATTGACATGAATTTTCTAGTTTGGAATTTTAAAATTTAAATTTATTTGACTCATTAAATAAAATTTAAAAATGTTTTTTTCACTTTGTTTGCGGAAACTCGAAAGCTTTAAAATAATTTTATTATAATTCAATTCCATCCACACACGCATGTGTGCGCGCACACACGCATACATACATACTTACACACACATATATAATTTGAAAAACTCGTGAGTGACTAATAATTATATATATATTAAATACTAAAATCAAAATAATTCGAAGGTTAAAAAATAAAGTATTTATGTAGTTATATATATAGGCACACACATGTACGCACACAAATACAAACACACACATATATATAATATGACCCAAATGTTAACATTTTTTTTATTAACCTAAAAAATATTTTTATACATTATTATATATTTTAGTATGTTACTTAATATTTTAATTATTAAATTATTATTATCGAGTTATTTAATTATTATTTTCATGATCGAACTACTTAATGTAGGTGACAAGCACATATGAGACATGGATATATATTATAATGCACTTAATGAAAGGTTACCTTCTCCTTGTCCTTAAGATCTTGCCGATCATCGAACATATCCATCGTTGGTTATTTTCTTCACCCAACATGTTGTTAAGTCATATTGGTTATGGGATGCAACACCATCTCCTTGGTTTTACCAATGTCTTCTCTGGAAGTTAGGGTTAGATCAATACAGTGTGTATAGAATGAAAAAGGAGATGGCTGTTTAAAGTCAACTACATCACAAACATCTAGCCCCATTCCTCTCTAATCCTAAGAGATCAAGTCCTCTCCCACCTTTGCTTGCTATGACTTCCATACCTGGTGGTTTTGGCTTTCAAACTACAAACCAAAATGATTACTACATTTAATTCATTTGTTTAACTTATTTATTCAAGTCTATTCTTTAATCGAATCAACATAAAACTTTTAGATATTGTTTCAATCAAATTTTAGGCCTCAAATAAATAATTAAAATGCCGTAAAAAATTAATACAATATTTGTATGAATTTTACTATTAATATATAATATTTATAAATCATTTTTACATGGCTCAATAAGTGAACATTATCAAAATGATGTATACGTCTTTATTGAATTCGCCTTAAGTAATAATGAGAACGACGAAGTAATTCATTGTCCATGTAGTAGGTGCAAATTATTGAAGCGTTTAATATCGGATATGGTAATAATTCATTTGCGCCAATATGGTTTTGTGCCAAATTATTTGGTGTGGGATCGTCATGAAGAACTTATAGCACCTAATCCCGTAGGAGGAGGTGGATAATGAAATTATTCTAATGAATCTTATAGAAGATATGGTTGAAAATGCAGCACTTTCAGTGGTCTCTACTGTTGAAATTGATGGTAACGGTGTTAATGTCGAAGAAGAACCAAGTATTGGAGCAATTTTTTTTATGATTTATTGGATGCTGCTAAGAAACCCTTTTGGGATGGTTGTACAAGCGATACTTAACAATCAGTAACTGCAGAATACATTGCGATGAAATCAAAATACAACTTCGTAGAAGCCTAATTTACAGCTATAGTACAAATTGCAAAACAACATATGACATTCGATAAATTAGTGTGCGAAAATCATTATGAAGTAAAAAAACTTATGTTTACTTTTGGTTTGCCGTATCAAAAATAGATACATGTTTAAATGGTTGCATATTGTTTTGGAAAGAAGACATCCATCTTAGAAATTATAAAATATGTAATCATGAAAGATACAAACCAAGAAAAAAGAAGAGAAAGGAAGTTCCATACAAGCGTATGCATTACTTACCCATCATTCCTAGGCTTCAAAGGTTATATGCATCTTCTGTAACCGCGCATCATATGAAATTGCACTGTGTGAGAACATAGAAAGAAGATACGTTAACACACCCAACTGATGGAGAAGAAATAATCATTTTGATAAGACATACCCTGCTTTCGCCATAGTGAGCCGTAATGTTAGACTTGCTTTATGTACGGATGGATTTTTATCGTTCCCTCAATTTGATTCAAAATATTCATTTTGGCCTATAATTGTTACACCTTACAATTTACCTCTGTGGATGTGTATAAAAACTCCGTATATATTTCTTACTATTGTCATCCCTGGCCCTAATGATCCGGCACAAGGAATCGACATATATTTAAAACCGTTGATTGAAGACTTGAAAGCATTGTGGTATGAAGGAGTTGAAACACACGACATTAAAAAAAGAATTTTCGTATGTTCGCTTCTCTGCTGTGTACTATAAGTGATTTTCCTACGTATGCAATGCTTTCGAGTTGAAGTACGGCTGGTCGTCTTGCTTGTCCTTATTGCATGGAAGAAATACGAGCATTTTCTTTACCGCATAGGAAGAAAATTTCGTGGTTTGACTATCATTGGTGTTTTCTCCATATTAGTCATCCTTTTAGAAAAGATAGAAAAACTTCATAACTAATAGACTTGAGACCTTGTGACCACCAACGATTTGGCCAAGCGAAGATATTTGTGACCTTATAAAGGATTATCTAAAGATACATGAAACTGGTAAACAAATTGAAATTCAAGGTAAATCGACGATTCATAATTGGTGCAAACAAAATATATTTTGAGAATTACCTTATTGGAAAATTTTCCTAATTCGTCATAATATCGACGTGATGCACAAGGAGGAAATGTGTTCGATAATGCTTTTAACAGAGTTTTGAATGTTAAAGGAAAGACTAAGGACGATTTGAAATCAAGACGTGATATAGTGGCAATATGTAATCGTCCTCAGCTTTATATGAAGCCAAATGACACAAAAAACCCGAAGCACGCTATGAGCTAGACAGTAACCAAGTTAAAATGCTGTTACAATGGATGGAAGGATTAAGATTTTCTGATGGGATTTCCTCCAATCTTCGTAGACGTGTCGACTATACGAACAGTAAACTGAGTGGGTTGAAAAATCATGATTATCATGTAATGATGGAACATTTGTTACTCTCGCTTTCAAAGAACTATTGCCCACAAAAGTTTGGATGGTTATAACAGAACTTTGTTTGTTTTATAAGAAGCTTTATTCAACTAGGTTAAAAGTTGGTTGTCTACGTAAACTTAAGGAAGAAATTCCTATACTGCTCTACAAACTAGAGAAAATATTTCCTCCGGGTTTCTTTAATGTAATGGAGCATTTTTCTATTCATCTTCCGTTTGAAGCACGTCTTCGAGGTCCTGTGCAGTAAGGATGAGTGCATCCATTTGAATGGTATTAATATTGAGTATGTCAAATATTAGTTTAATTACATGTAATAAAATTTAATTATAATTATTCTTAACAGGTTCTTAAATCATCTAAAGGAAAAATGGGACAAAAAGCACGAGTTAAAGGTTCAATATGCAACCGTTTGAAACATGTCTTCGAGGTCCTGTGCAATAAAGATGAGTGCATCCATTTGAAAGGTATTAATATTGAGTATGTCAAATATTAGTTTAATTACATGTAATAAAATTTAATTATAATTATTATTAACAGGTTCTTAAATCATCTAGAGGAAAAAGTGGTACAAAAAGCACGAGTTAAAGGTTCGATATGCAAACCATATATCGAAGAAGAAGCTTCGTTCCTTTACTCTTATTATCTTAGTGACCATGTGAACTTATCTTTTGAAAGTGTTACATGAAATGATGAGTGCGTTGAAGAAGATTCTTATAGATCAATGCTATCTATTTTTAGATAGCAGGGACGTATTGTTGGAAAATGTGTGGAAGTATAGTTAGATGACAGGGATTATCATGTAGCCCACACGTATGTTCTTCTTAACTGTGCAGAAGTTGCGCAATTTGTTAGGTATTATTAAATAACACATCTAGTTTTTTTTAGTTGAATAATACACGCGTGTATTAATTATAATGCAATATATTATCTATATATGCAGTGTTTACGAATCACATCATCCAAGCGGTGATACCAGCAAAAATTTTGCTACTTGGTTTTAGAACCATGTATATGATCCAGTAAATTGTGTGGTTGATGAAGGATTGAAATATCTTGTGATGGGACCAAAAAGAAAAGTCAATAAATACCCAATATTCTTTGTCAATGGATACAAATTAAACAACAAAGAATATGTGGCTGAAAAATTAACTAACAATACCGGTGTATATGTTAAAGGTAGTGATGATCCAAATCATCACATAAATGATTTTTATGGCGTATTGGCTCAGGTTTTGCAAATAACATATTTCACCACACATGTGGAAATTTTTTATTTGTTTAGATGCAACTGGTTCAGTAATGTTTCAGGTTCTAGAATCAACGTGCACAAAAAATATAATATTATTGAAATAAAACATACATCATGTTATTATATGTACCATCCGCTTATACTAGCAAAACAAGCCGTACAAGTTTATTATGCTCCTTATCCATCTACAAAAAGAGATAAAGTAGATTGGTCAACAATTTTTAAAACGAAGACAAAATTTGCGTTTGATGGAAAGAATATTCCAAATGAAAAAGCGTACCAAGCGGATACCAAAGAAAATGGCAAAATTACAATAACAGATGATCATACCAATTTTAGACCTCTAAAGGATGAATACAATATATTAGTAGAAGCGTTTGAGATCACAGAGGAAAACAATATAGAGTACGAGACCGAGCCTGAATTTGAAAACAACGAGGACTAATAATAGTATACATGTTGAAAAAAGTTAATTTATGGGAGTATTGATGTTACATTTTTTTGTATGTTACATGCGATTACTGATGTTAAATCTTTATATGTTTACTCTTAATTGAATGATATGTTCTGCCGTAATAAAATAATATGTATATGACAGGTATTATAGATGTCTTTCTTCAGGTGTCAGGGTTCTTCGTAGTCCAGTTCGCATTCTTCGTCTCAGAGAGGGACCGTCCACCGTGGAGGTGATGACAGAGGCCCGTCGCAGGAGGCGCAGCGTACGGTGGTCAGATTGCTACCAAAGGAAGATGGATTGTAAGTATTAAATTTACTTCAGTACTATAAATATTTTGTATGATATATTAGTTATGATTTGTCTATATCATATTTAATGTAGGAGTTTTGAGCTTGAGCCTTCAAATATAGTTCTTAACATTTCTAAGCAGGCATACATGTGCCGTATGACTGTGTGCTGGCCCAAATAGAGTAGGATCCCAGAGCACGTACGGAAGAGCATCTGGCAGGACTTTATGGTAAGTGTAAATTTATATATATCATTATATATAATCGCTTTATAATTTATTGACTAAGTATAAATGTATACTTATTTTTTTCAATATATAAGGGGAGGTAAACCTACAAAAAGTGGACGTTTTTCTTTGATAGCGCTACCGGAACTCTAAGGTTGCAAAGAATTACCGAGATATGATGTCTACCATCAGAAAATCTGGGAAGAAGCCAAGCTGGATGGGCGCCAGCGTATGAGATGCTTGGGTCGCATAATGGAGAAGCGATGAATTCAGGATAAGTTTATCGGATATCATCTTAATTTGTTCAGTAGAGAATACATAATTTATACTTGTAAAATATAATCTTAATTTTAATTTGCAGTGGATGTCAGATAGGAACTTAGCAAATAGGCAGAAAAACCCAATCACACAACATGATGGCTCAAATCATTTCATCATCATCGCGAGGACCTGGTAAATTGATTAATTATTTTTCTGAACAATTATTATATATTTTTTTGTATAAATTTTTGTGCACAACAATAATATACACCAATAATTGCAGGAAAGAGCATGTGGGGCTTCTATCTCGTATATGGACGTATTTTCACATAACCATGCCATCAGGCAGACCGAGAGGAGGGATCAACGACATATGCTTGGCATGAGGATGATAAAACATATGCACATATGTAAGTATATTTTAAGTTATAAGTTATTAATAATGATTATTTTAATTAATTAGTTATAAAATATTATAATAATGTCATGTAATATTTAATTGTATTTAATTTTGCATTGTAGGAAAGATTTATGCAAGTACGTGCGCAGATGCTCGAGCAATCGGGACGGGAGGAATTGACCACTGATGAGGATGACGCTATCTTCGACTCAGTTATGGACCCGATACAGCGAAATATGCGCTATAACAATCAAGAGGTAATTTTTAAAAATTAACTAAGTTGTAAAAATTGATTAATTTTATAAAAGTTACGTAAATAACTACAACATATTTTGACTTGTTTTATAGACTCGGCCCAGGTCAGAGCTGAGATAAATGAGCTTCGACAGCAGATTGCACAACTGTAGGAGTAGGACCACCTTTGAGCAGTGCAAATGGAGCAACTGAACCAACGTTTGGTCGAGTACATGGAGCATTCCCTTCGTCTGGTGGTTCCGGAGCTGACGATGAGTCATGAGGTACGTTTTACAGTGTTTGTTTTTAAAGCTTGTGTGTATATACAATGAGAGATGGTGAGGTTGATTTGTGGATATGTGGTGTTTGATGTTGATTTGTTGGACTGATGTGTTTAACTGGCATTTTAGACGTTGTATATGTTGTACATTGATGTTGGATGTACATGTTGCTGTTGGATGTGTGAGATTGATGATGCACGGCTTGTTTTGTATTAAGGATAGCGTTTGAGTTTGAGATAGTACTGTTTGAGTTTTATATTATTATTGATATTGATATTGATTTTAACTTATATATATGATGTATATATTGATTTTAATGTGTTGAGATATATATTGATATTGATGTGCTGTTTAGAATTCGATTGGCTGTTGTAATATATAAAAAAGTAACCCAGATTTTCGACGGCCGCCGATGGTTTCTGACGGCTTATTGACCAAAAATTAGTGATGGCTTCAGACGGTTTTTACTACGGCTGCTGAAGGTTTCAGATGGCATATTGACCAAAAATCAGCGATAGCTCCTAACGGTTTTTCGGCGATTTTTCAAGCCACACGGATGCCTTAACCGTCGAAAAGGTCGCCAAAATTTCCGTCGAAACAACTGTTGAAAGCCGTTGAAAAAATATTGTCGTTTCCATCGGAAAAGGATGAAAGTTGTGTTCTCAATACCAACGTCATTTTCGATGGCTCCTGATGGCCGGCGGCGGCTCGGAGCCATCGTAAATCACTGTATTCCTTATAGTGCATACATATTCAGGGTATAATGTTATTTAAATCAAATACATACACACACGTATATATGTGTGTATATACATACAAATTATATATATATATGTGTGTGTGTGTGTATGTATGTATATTATATATATATATATTTATCATTACCAATCGCAATATATATTAAACTAATAATTTTAAGATGTTTTGACATTCAAATTAAAAGAATTTCAAACTACACAAAATATGATAACCATTTTATTTATCAAAATCGACATGAATTTTCTAGTTTGGAATTTTAAAATTTAAATTTATTTTACTCATTAAAAAAATTTAAAAACTTTTTTTCCTTTGTTTGCTGAAACCCGAAAGCTTTAAAATAGTTTTTGTAACGACCCAGAAATTCTATCATTTGAAATTCATATATTTAATTTGATTCTAAATATTAACAAGTAAAATTTGTAAGTCGAATAAATTTTATTTCGAATATCTATATTTAATTGGATAATTAAATCGATATTTAATATTTGAAATTACAGAAATAAGTGGAAAATGGGTTTAATGTGATTAAAATTTATTTTTAAAGTTGTATTAAATCATATTGGAGTTAGAATGATGTCATAGAACTTTTAGAATTGAATTAAAAGTTAATTTGTGGAAATTGAATATTTTAATATTTAATTGACGAGTAAAAATAGTCATTTTTCAAACAGTCTCGGATTTCGACGAAACCAATTTCATTGGATCCATAATGTTATATTATTGTAAGATTTCAAATTTCGTGTCAATCGGATTTACGGTTTGTCCGAGGCAAGCCAAAACGCATAGAAATTAGTTTAACCGATTTAATTTAAATTTGATCGTTTATTTCCGTAACTCGCACATATGATCAAATTAGCTTCTGAAACATGTCCCATTGTGTCCGTAACGCGGGTTAAACCCTAGAAATGTCAGCCGGCACGCTTCGTTTGGAGTTCGAAAAATTTCGGGATGAATAATGTTTCGATATTTTCTATAAAAGCACCTCTATCATTTCATTTTTCACAAACCTTACACCACTAGGGTTTCAACCGGCACTTTCAATATCAATGGCCGAAACCTATTGTTGATCATCCTTCAAATCCTCCTAATCCAAGCAGAATTAGACTAAGGCTTCAACTACGAAGTTGAAGAGCACGTCAAGATCTTCTAGATCAACGGCTACGATCGAAATCGGGGCAACGGATCAACGACAATAGATGTTCGAACATCTGACGTTTGAGCACGATTTTCGAGATAAAAGTACATCCGAGTTCGCCTATACTCACGGCGGGGGTAGAGCTCGACTTTGGCGTCGAAGTGGAGGTAGTTGATCGTCGTTGAAATCGACGTAGTGGTTGCGTTAATTGATGGAAAGGCGGCGACTATGGGTTAGGGTTGCACGGCTTTGAACGTGAATCTGTTGTTGGGGAAGAAGCATCATCTTGCGGCCAGATTTCCATCCAGCTGAAACGTACAACCGATGATGAGCAAGGTTATAAAATAGAAAAGAAATTTGTGAAATTAATTTTATTAAAATTCGTATAAACTTTAAAAAGCTATAACTAGTTCATACGAGGTCAAAAACCGACGAAACAAATTGCATTGGAATCGTATTGACGAGCACTATACGATGAAGCTAGATTAGAGTTGATTTGAGCTAGTGTGAATTTTGGGTAAAATTAAACGCACGTTTAATTTTATTCGAAATAAAACACTGCAACTGTATTTGAAACAAGGTGGGAACTTCTCACTCAATCGAATTGTCTTGCGATTTAAAATTTTAAATAGTTAGATTTAAAATTTCTTGATTGAGTGATTGAATGATAAATTGATATCTATTGTATTGAAATAGACCCTATACGCCGCATATTAAGCGGATGTTATTATATTAAACCCATATACCGCGATATTCCACCTTGAAATGGAATTGGTATTATATATGTACTTGGAGTTCATTTCCTGCATTATATAGCGGATGAGACCCTATTGCTCCGCAAATAGCGGATAGTATTTTTTATAAATCCATGTACGGTGATATTCCGTCTTAAAACGGGATTGGTATTGTGCTAACATCTGTGGATGCAGGGAAACTGGTTGGAGGGATCCAACTGGATTGCTCAAATAATTGAATTTGTTTCAATGTTGTGTGTTGATTTTTTATAATCTCTGTATGATTATCTTTGCGATTGAAATCGTTGAAGGCTAAAATTAGCCGAATATAAATTTTGGTATCGTTGGATACCGGAAATATAAAAATTTGATTTTTGAAAATCCAGGTTGAAAGTTTATATTAAAATTTATTTTTGAGAATTTGATAAATTTAAAAGGAGGAATTCTAAAATAATAAAGTTTTATTTTTAATCTTATTGAATAAATTTCAAAATATGGGAAAATCTTTAATAAATGGATTTCAGGTAATATTATTCAAAGGTTGAAGAATTTATTCAAAATACAGATTTTAAAGAGTTTGAAAAATAAAATAATTGTTTTCTTTAAAAGGAATTTATTTTTAAAATGGAAATAAAATTTGAAACCCATCTGGGAATTGATTTTTGGCGATTGAATTTAAAGTATTTTGAAAATCCATTTGGAAATTTATTAGGTGTTTTAAAATGAATTTGCAATCAATTTGAAAATTGATTTGGGGTTTAGTAGAAATTGATTTCAATTTGATATTTGAATGAAATTCACTTGGCGTTTAATTTCTTGGAAAATCAATATGGAATTTGATTTGGTTGTTTTTGAAATCAATTGAAAAATTAAATTGGTGTTGAAAGTGAATATTTGAAATCGACTTGAAAATCGTATATCAATAGATATTTTGGAAATGTGAATTCACATGGAATTTATAAAGAAAAGAGAAATTTGTTTAAAAATAAACATTGATTTATTTTTGAAGCGTGAAAATAAATTTACGGATTTGGAACGTAAATTTAAAATAAATCAGTAAGGATTTATTTAATTGGTTTAAATGAACCATTTTGAAATGAAAGTTTATTCTCCCTGGAAAGCCGAGTATATTTCCAAAGCCGCTTTTAAAGTATAAACTGGAAGTTCTAAAGTTGGGTTTTAAAGGATACTTTGGAGAAATTAACTTCTTAAATTGTTTTAATACGTTAAGTAAAGATTTATTAAGTTGATATAGGAATGATTATTTCTAAGATTTAATCAATAATTGTTTTAGAAAATAGTTTTTTAAATAGTTATACTCTGTCTACTAATTTTACTTTGAAAATTAGTTTGGACTTAAGTTATATGTAATATTGGTATGATATTTTCATAACTAATATTTTAAGTGAAGTGTTTAAAGAAAAATAGTTTTATTTCAAAGTGTTTTCCCGTTATATTTTGGATAAATGTTGTAAATTATTTTAAAGTATTTGAACTCGGCATATTTCCAGTAAAAAAATGAATAATTATTTGGAAGTGTTTCCGCGTAAGGAAAATGATTTGAATTTTTTTTCAAAAGTTGTAAAGGTGAAAAGTGATTTGAAATTTGTTTTCAAATGGTTGAATTTGAATGCCACACTTATTTTAAAATAAGCGCTTGTTATTCGGTTTAGCCGAGAGAGGATCTTTGGGTCATGAATCCCATTCCGAATAGTGATACGTCGTAATGGATAGCATTTGAAGACCGGTGTTGAAGACCGGATATTTTCAGAAACGGAAGCATTACCGTCGAATGTCTCTACATCGACTGATCTCCGATATAGAGATTTTATCACCCTTTGTGATGGGAATTCCGGACGTGATTAGTGAATATCCAGATTGCAAGGGTTTCTTTTGGAAGTTCCTTCGGTTCCGTTCGATCCCGGAATGGACTTGTATGGATGTGTATCTGACGTTACAATTTGAGATGTAAAGCTGGTTTCTATCAAATACATTTCTGTTGGTGGCGGAGAATTTATTCACTTAGCTTAACACCCTTCTCTGAGACGTACGAGCTCAGAGGTTTTATAGTTGATGGTTACTAGTGATACATTCCTAATTTGGTAATGTGGCATACGAAGTGCTGCTGATCATTTGTTGATCAAAGCATAGCTTTTGTGAAAAGCATAGCTTTGCGGACGAGACTTCGTCGGACCTCACAATCCGGTAATAGTCAAAACAGGAAAGATGCAGCAAGGTTATAGGGAGTAGCGCCCCTTAGGGTATGTGCATTTCATTCTGGATAGAAGTGGTATCATGGTATGGAGCCCAGATACTTAACTTATGTGGATGTCGCAAATATATAAGACTTTGTGATTGTTGTTGGTTGAGGATGCTCGGATAAATGTTGTTTACAACCGGGGGATGACATACTCGTGTCAGTAGTTACCTACTTTTGCAGAGGTAACCCAGCCTTGTGTTGGCAGAGATCCGGTTAGGTTCTCGGGGCGTCTTTCCATAGGCGTTCCTATGTGGCAATGGGAAGTTCCTTGGCCTGACCGTTTGTTGGAAATCCAAACTCCAATACGCATCTTGTACGGTTTTAGTTGTAGAACCTGCCATTTACTTATGGTGGACACCACTATTTAGATGGTAGCTATAGTAGGCATAGTTCGGAATGCCTATGCTGGCTAAGATTTATATTATACTTTTGAAAGGTTTTCCACTTTGCACTTATAGTAATAATATCAAATAAATTGTTCTGCGTATCAAGCATGTTTGACTATCATAAGGAGAAATCTTCTCCAATTCCGCGTTTGCATTGTGTGTGTGTGCGGGAGGCTTTATGGTAGTTTCATTTTCCAAAATCATTGCGGATCTATTTTAAAATATTTCTTTGTTTGTTTTAAAGATATAACCGTTTTAAGTTCTCACACCAGTCCCATGACTGACCCGGAGTTTATTGTTCCCTTCCTAAACTCTGGGTTCCTATCATTTTCCATAAGGGCAACCTAGAGTCAGGTTATCAGGTCATTCTATAATTCAGGAGATGCTGTGGAGATCAGGAGTAAGCTGGATGGTGAAGCGTATCACTTGTGTATGATATTATCTTTTCCGCTGTGTATTCAGTTGTGAGGACAGGTTTATATAACTGTCCGTTATGGTGTTGTGTTGTAAGTTGACTCTGATAATGTAATGTAATGTGATGTAATGTAATAACTGATATAGTTCTTTGTTTTAAAGATATTCATTTATCTATTATATGTTGTTCCGTTGCGATTGTGAGATTCTGATATTGTTTCTGTTGCTTCTTTTTTCTTACTTCTTCTATCCTTTTCTTCTTCTTAAATTAATGGTTCGGTTTTTCGGCATTCGATTGTTCGACAGTTGATATAGTGGACGTATTAATGTCGATTTTCGAAAGTAGAAAATCCCGAATTTTACATTTGGTATCAAAGCATTTGGTTAAGCGACAACCTTGGTTCTGTTGGGTGTTACTCATTAGAGATAGAGTCAGTAGTACTCTAGAATAAGTGTGAGTGTAATAATAGATATGAGTGCGTATTTGTTAGTGAATATAAAAAAATTATTTTATATTGTGTTGATTGGTTTGTTGAGTGGTATGTGGATTCTGGTCAATCCGAGTAATTAACGTTATTGATAGGAATCTCTAAACACTTGTACATAACAAATTCGACACGATATCGTTTTAAAATAGGGTAAATGAAATAATTTTACCTAAATTATTTTCGTATATAAAAGAGAAAAATTTTCTGTGAATTATTATAATATATGATTGCTTGGTTGCTAGAAAGTGATGATATTAAATTATTATCATTAATGTTGAAAAAGAAATTGAAATCGTAACTTCAAAGTTAAGAAATAAATTCACATACAAATAGAATTGGAGAATATAGATTGTAAATGTGATTTGTAATTTGAAGTAAAAAAATACAGAGGGATAATTTGAAAATGGTTTTCAAGGGTTTGGAAAAATGTTTTGGAGGGATAAAAGCTCTAAACTCTTTTCGGTCGCTGGAAAATAACTTCGGTGATGACTACAGCATCATCGGTGTTCATTTTCGGGTTTCCAAAAAAGGGATTGCTGCCAAGTTGTTTTAAATGGAAGTTGTTGGAAAATTTGGGTTTGGGTTTTGAAATTCAAAGGATAATTTGAATTGGTTTCAAAAATGGTTTTGAAATGTTGGAAAGACTCTGGAATCTGATAAAAATAGTTATGAAATAAAATTTATTGAGTTGAAAATAAATTTGGGGTAGAAACAAATGAATTGAAATTGATTTTGAATTATGGAAATAAATTTATGAATGAATGAATTTACAATTGCGAGTAAATGAAATTGGAAACTAAATGTTGAAATTCATCTTGAAATTGCAAGTAAATTGAAAATTTGTCAAGTTGGATCAAATGAAGCTAAGTATTAAAATAAAATTAGTAAGTAAAACTAATTGAAGAAATGACAAATTTAATATGGGTTGAAATGAATTGAATTCAACATTTATAAATTAAGGGTAAATTAAAGTCATATGGAATTTGAAATCCAGTTTAAATATAAGTGGTTATAAACCAAAATAGTGAACTGAATTGTGTTTGGGAACGAACAAAAGAATAAAAACTGAAATTAAAAACTGAATATCGAAAACCAATTTGAATTGTGCGAGATGAAATGAGTTAGAACTTGTAATGAATTCGTAAAAGAAACTAATTTAAAATAGCAAGATGAATCAGTTATGAATGAAAAATAATTGATAAAATTCAATATTCAGAAGGTAAATTGAATCCAAATAGAATTGAAATTGTAAATTGAATTCAAATGAAATTGATAATGTGAGATTAAATGAAAATGGATATTATGGTTAGCAGGATATACGGGTGGATTAAAGGAAATTGGGATTTTGATTTTGATTTCGAAGATAAAAAAATTGAATTGCTCGACAAAAAGGTATGTATTTGAATTTCAGTATGAAATTTGATGATTTTCTTGTCCAGCCACTTGGCTTTTTCTCTTCTTTTTTAAATCTGGGGGCCAAGGTGCCATTTTTGTAGTCGTACCGAGTTAGCCGCGCAAAGGAGCGCTGGCGAAATTTTTCGAAAATTTAAGACGTTAGAATATTTTTTGAGAAAATTGAATTTTTTTGAAAACTATAACGTAGATTTTGGAGTGAAAAGATAAATGATATAGTTGGTTTTGAAAAGATAACTAAGTATGATTTGAAAACTTAGTAAAGTTATTGTAAGAAGTTTAACTATGGATTTTGGAAAAGTTAAAATGTTTCAACGAATTTGAAATTTAATTTGAATAAATGGTTTTGAAAAGTTAATGGATTTTGTAACTTTTTCTTACTTGGCCATTTCGAGGACGAAATTCTTTTAAGGGGAGAAGTTTGTAACGACCCAGAAATTCTGTCATTTGAAATTCGTATATTTAATTTAATTTTAAGTATTAACAAGTAAAATTTGTAAGTCGAATAAATTTTATTTCGAATATCTAGATTTATTTGGGTAATTAAATCGATAATTTAATATCTGAAATGACAGAAATAAGTGGAAATTGGGTTTAATGTGATTAAAATTTATTTGTAAGGTTGTATTAAATCATGTTGGAGTTAGAATGTTGTCATAGAACTTTTAAAATTGAATTAAAAGTTAATTTGTGGAAATTGAATATTTTAATATTTAATTAACGGGTAAAAATAGTCATTTTTCAAACAGTCTCGGATTTCGACGAAACTAGTTTCATTGAATCAGTAATGTTATATTATTGTAAGATTTCAAATTTCATGTCAATCGGATTTACGGTTTGTCTGAGGCAAGTCAAAACGCATAGAAATTAGTTTAACCGATTTAATTTAAATTTGATCGTTTATTTCTGTAACTCGCACATATGATCAAATTAGCTTCCGAAACATGTTCCATTGTGTCCAGAACGTGGGTTAAACCCTAGAAACGTCAGCCGACACGCTTCGTTTGGAGTTCGGAAATTTCGGGATGAATAGTATTTCGATATTTTCTATAAAAGCGCCTCTATCATTTCATTTTTCACAAACCTAACACCATTAGGGTTTCAGCTGCCACTTTCAATATCAATGGCCAAAACATACTGTTGATCATCCTTCAAATCCTCCTAATCCAAGCAGAATTAGACTAAGGCTTCAACTACGAAGTTGAAGAGCACGTCAATATCTTCTAGATCAACGGCTACGATCGAAATCGGGGCAATAGATCAACGACAATAGACGTTCGAAGGTCTGATGTTCGAGCATAATTTTCAAGGTAAAAGTACAGCCGAGTTCGGCTATACTCATGGCGGGGGTAGAGCTCGACTTTGGCGTCGAAGTGGAGGTAGTTGATTGTCGTTGAAATCGACGTGGTGGTTGCGTTAATTGATGGAAAGGCGCCGGCTATGGGTTAGGGTTGCACGGTTCTGAACATGAATCTATTGTTGGGGAAGAAGCATCATCTTGCGGCCATATTTCCATCAAGCTGAAACGTACAGCCGATGATGAGCAAGGTTATAAAATAGGAAAGAAATTTGTGAAATTAATTTTATTAAAATTCGTATAAACTTTAAAAAGCTATAACTTGTTCATACGAGGTCGAAAACAGACGAAACAAATTACGTTGGAATCGTATTGACGAGCACTACACGATGGAGCTGGATTGGAGTTGATTTGAACTAGTGTGAATTTTGGGTAAAATTAAACGCGCGTTTAATTTTATTCGAAATAAAACACTGCAACTGTATTTGAAACAAGGTGAGAACTTCTCACTCAATCGAATTGTCTTTCGATTTAAAATTTTAAATAGTTAGATTTAAAATTGCTTGATTGAGTGATTGAATGATAAATTGCTATCTGTTGTATTGAAATAGACCCTATACGCCGCATATTAAGTGGAGATTATTATATTAAACCCATATACCGCGATATTCCACCTTGAAGTGGAATTAGTATTATATATGTGTTGGAGTTGATTTCCTGCATTATATAGCGGATGAGACCCTATTGAGCCGCATAATAGCGGATAATATTTTTTATAAACTCATTTACCGCGATATTCCGTCTTGAAATGGGATTAGTATTGTGCTAACATCTGTAGATGCAGGGAAACAGGTTGAAGGGATCCAACTGGATTCCTCAAATAATTGAATTTGTTTCAATGTTGTATGTTGATTTTTTATAATCTCTGTATGATTATCTTTGTGATTGAAATCGTTGAAGGCTAAAATTTAGCCGAATATAAATTTTGGTATCGTTGGATACCGGAAATAAATAAAAATTTGATTTTTGAAAATTTAGGTTGAAAGTTTATATTAAAATTTATTTTTGAGAATTGGATAAATTTAAAAGGAGGAATTCAAAAACAATAAAGTTTTATTTTTAATCTTATTGAATAAAACTTCAAAATATGGGAAAAGCTTTAATAAATGGATTTTGGGTAATATTATTCAAAGGTTGAAGAATTGATTAAAAATATGGATTTTAAAGAGTTTGAAAAATAAAAGAATTTGTTTTCTTTAAAAGGAATTTATTTTTAAAAAGGAAATAAAATTTGTAACCCATTTGGGAATTTTTTTTGGCGATTGAATTTAAAGTATTTTGAAAATCCATTTGGAAATTTATTAAGTGTTTTAAAATGAATTTGCAATCAATTTGAAAATTGATTTGGGGTTTAGTAGAAATTGATTTCAATTTGATATTTGAATGAAATTCACTTGGCGTTTAATTTCTTGGAAAATCAATATGGAATTTGATTTGGTTGTTTTTGAAATCAATTGAAAAATTAAATTGGTGTTGAAAGTGAATATTTGAAATCGACTTGAAAATCGTATATCAATAGATATTTGGAAATGTGAATTCACATGGAATTTATAAAGAAAAGAGAATTTGTTTAAAAATACACATTGATTTATTTTTGAAGCATGGAAATATATTTACAGATTTGGAACGTAAATTTAAAATAAATCGGTAAGGATTTATTTAATTGGTTTAAATGAACCATTTTGAAATGAAAGTGTATTCTCCCTGTAAAGCCGAGTATATTTCCAAAGCAGCTTTTAAAGTATAACCTAAAAGTTCTAAAGTTGGGTTTTAAAGGATACTTTGGAGAAATTAACTTCTTAAATTGTTTTAATACGTTAAGTAAAGATTTATTAAGTTGATATAGGAATGATTATTTCTAAGATTTAATCAATAATTGTTTTAGAAAATAGTTATTTAAATAGTTATACTCTGTCTACTAATTTTACTTTGAAAATTAGTTTGGACTTAAGTTATATGTAATATTGATATAATATTTTCATAACTAATATTTTAAGTGAAGTGTTTAAAGAAAAATAGTTTTATTTCAAAGTGTTTTCCCGTTATATTTTGGATAAATGTTGTAAATTATTTTAAAGTATTTGAACTCGGCATATTTCCAGTAAAAAAAAAATGAATAATTATTTGGAAGTGTTTCCGCGTAAGGAAAATGATTTGAAATTTTTTTCGAAAGTTGTAATGGTGAAAAGTGATTTGAAATTTGTTTTCAAATGGTTGAAGTGTGGGAAAATATATCTTGTAAAGATAATTTTATAATATATCTTGTAAAGATATTTTTGGAAAATAAATAATTTTGGAAATCATTTGGAATCTGGTGATGTTGTGCATATCTATTGATAGTTAAATAACCGACTATCAATATTTACCGTTAAATGGGTATTTTGTGATTTGCTTGAATTTGAATGCTACACTTATTTTAAAATAAGCGCTCGTTATTCGGTTTAGCCGGGAGAGGACCTTTGGGTCATGAATCCCATTCCGAATAGTGATACGTCGTAATGGATAACATTTGAAGACCGGTGTTGAAGACCGAATATTTTTGGAAACGGAAGGATTACCGTCGAATGTCTCTGCATCGGCTGATCTCCGATATAAAGATTTTATCACCCTTTGTGATGGGAATTCCGGATGTGATTAGTGAATATCCGGATTCCAAGGGCTTCTTTTGGAAGTGTCTTCAGTTCCGTTCGATCTCGGAACGGACTTGTATGGATGTGTGTCTGACGTTACAATTTGAGATGTGAAGATGGTTTCTATCAAATACATTTCTGTTGGTGACGGAGAATTTATTCTCTTAGCTTAACACCCTTCTCTAAGACGTACGAGCTCAGAGGTTTTGTAGTTGATGGCTACTAGTGATACATTCCCAATTTGGTAATGTGGCATAGGAAGTGCTGCTGATTATTTGTTGATCAAAGCATAGCTTTTGTGAAAAGCGTAGCTTTGCGGACGAGACTTCGTCGGACCTTACAAAGCGGTAATGGTCAAAACAGGAAAGTTGCAGCAAGGTTATAGGGAGTAGCGCTCCTTAGGTATGTGCATTTCCTTCTGGATAGTAGTGGTATCATGGTATGGAGCCCAGATACTTAACTTATGTGGATGTCGCAAATATATATGACTTTGTGATTGTTGTTGGTTGAGGATCCTCAGATAAAGGTTGCAACAACCGGGGGATGACATACGCGTGTTAGTAGTTACCTACTTTTGCAGAGGTAACCCGGCCATGTGTTGGCAGAGATCCGGTTAGGTTCTCGGGGCGTCTTTCCATAGGCGTACCTATGTGGCAATGGGAAGTTCCTTAGCCCGACATTTGTTGGAAATCCCCAATACGCATCTTGTACGGTTTTAGTTGTAGAACCTGCCATTTACTTATGGTGGTCACCACTGTTTAGATGGTAGCTATAGTAGGCATAGTTCGGAATGTCTATGCTGGCTAAGATTTATATTATACTTTCGAAAGGTTTTCCACTTTGCACTTATAGTAATAATATCAAATAAATTTTTCTGCGTATCAAGCATGTTTGACTATCATAAGGAGAAATCTCCTTCGATTCCACATTTGCATTGTGTGTGTTCGGGAGGCCTTATGGTAGTTTCATTTTCCAAAAGCATTGCGGATCTATTTTAAAATATTTCTTTGTTTGTTTTTAAAGATATTACTGTTTTAAGTTCCCACACCAGTCCCATGACTGACCTGGAGTTTATTGTTCCCTTCCTAAACTCTAGGTGCCCATCATTTTCCATACGGGCAGCCTAGAGTCAGGTTATCAGGTCATTCTGGAATTCAGGAGATGCTGTGGAGATCAGGAGTAAGCTGGATGGCGAAGCGTATCACTTGTATATGATATTATCTTTCCCGCTGTGTATTCAGTTGTGAGGACAGGTTTATATAACTGTCCATTATGGTGTTGTGTTGTAAGTTGACTCTGATAATGTAATGTGATGTAATGTAATGTAATAATTGATATAGTTCTTTGTTTTAAAGATATTCATTTATCTATTATATGTTGTTTCGCTGCGATTATGAGATTCTGATATTGTTTCTGTTGCTTCTTCTTTCTTACTTCTTCTATCTTTTTCTTCTTCTTAAATTAAGGGTTCGGTTTTTCGGCATTCGATTGTTGGGAAGTTGATATAGTGGACGATTAATGTCGATTTTCGAAATTCGAAAATCCCGAATTTTACAGTTTTATTATTATTATTCAAATTCCATCCACGCATGCGTGTGTGCGCACACACACGCATGCGTGGATGGAAACATACTTACACACACATATATAATTTGAAAAACACGAGAGCGGCTATTAATTTTATATATATTAAATATTAAAATCAAAAATAATCTAAAGGTTAAAAAATAAAGTATTTATTTAGTTATATGTATACACACACACACACACATGTACACACACAAAAACACACACACACACACTTATAATGTGATCCAAATGTATAAAATTTCTTTATTAACCCAAAAAATATTTTTATACATTATTATATATTTTAGTATGTTACTTAATATTTTAATTATTGAATTATTACTATCGAGTTATTTAATTATTATTTTCATGATCGAACTACTTAATTTAGGTGACAAGCACATATGAAACATGTATATATATTAGGTTACCTTCTCCTTGTCCTTAAGATCCTGCTGATCATCGAACATATCCATCATTGGTTCTTTCCTTCATTGAACACATTGTTAAGTCATATTTGTTGCAAGATGCAACACCATCTCCTTGGTTTTACCAATTTCTTCTCTGGAAGTTAGGGTTTGATCAATACAATGTGTATAAAATGAGAAAGGGAATGGATGTTTAAAGTCAATTGCATCACAAATATCGAGCCCATTCCTCTCTACTCCTAGGAGATCAAGTCCTCTCCTACCTTTGCTTGCTATGACTTACTGTACCTGGTGGTTTTGGCTTTCAAACTACAAACCAAAATGATTTTTACATTTAAATCATTTGTTTAATCTATTTATTCAAATCTATTCTTTAATCAAATCAACATAAAACTTTTATACATTGTTTCAATCAAATTTTAGGCTTCAAGTAACTAAATAAAATGCCATAAAAAACGAATACAATATTTATATTAAGTTTACTATTAATTTATAATATTTATAAATTATTTTTACATGGCTATACTTGGAAATACGAAACAACTCGGTTGTGTTGACTCTTTGGTGTGAACTCGGTTCCTGGTCTTTTTTTAAATAATCTAAATGCTTAAGCATGTACAGGCTTTATTGAACTACATAACAGTGTTAAGAGTATGTCCTAGAGCCAATTATGTGTATAAACTTGTCTATGTAAACATTTTTAGTCGTAATAAAGTTTTCTTTTGTTTGTTTTCTATTATGTGTCTTGTTATTTAGTGATATAAATAATGAAGTAATTAAATTAAACATATATAAGTAGACAAACTTTAGGAGAAGTGTTTTATTAATTGCAGTTACAAATGTGTTTTTGAACATAAGTATTGATTCGATATAAATAAAATCACTAGCTCGTTGATGTTCTTAGCCAAGATGTGCAACAAAAGAATATCGATATGCATATTGAGGCTAGTGTACATGATGCTTTACATATAATGGACAACAATTTAGTCATGACCGATGTGAGCACCAATGGCTATGTACTTGCGGTTATTTGAAACAATTACATATTGACTCCACAAGTGCCTTCTATAGGTCAATATAACTTATTCAAAACAGAAAATCTTATGATAACGACGTACAATTAGTCTTTAGACTTCAGGGTACAGTCAATCTTAAGTAGCTAAATGTTGCTCAATTTTCTCGTAAGCAATTAGCATGTCAGTTAAGGGATCGCTAGACCTAATCAAAGATGGCCCAATGACCGACTCACACAAGCCTGTCCAAAATCAACTTTAGACCAACCCATTTGCTCATGTAGCACATCAATTCGGCAATCGACCATCTCAATCAAAGAAACTTCCACAACCAACTCATCAGATGAGGACAAAGCAAAGTATAGCCCAACCTAGTCCACACCAACCTAACCCAAATATGATCAACTCTCTCCTTCCAACTCACTTTAGCCAGACTGCAAGTCATCCTGTCCACTCATCATCACTTCAGATGCCGGCTGGTCAGGCTCCATACAGCCTAACAACCGGCATATTCGAATAGATTAACTGAAGCATGACCCGTCCTTGGCTCTACTTCATTATAGCCACCATCGACCAGTCCTAAGTAGCCAGTCTCATCATCCCGTAGCTGGCCTGGCATTATTCTTGTAACGTGCTCCTTAGCACCAGTCCACTCTCAACGAACTTAGGCATTGAACAACTGGCCTACTCATGGCTATCTACATCCATGCTAGCTTCAAACCACCCACTCTAGACCAACTCCATAGCTGGCCGGCACTCTCAAGACGCTTTAAACAACACTCCTTTGTCAAGGCCAGCTCAAGCATCACCACCTTTGGCCCCGCATCACCACATCCCGTCCCATCATAGCACAGCCGGTCAAGCATATTCTCTGCACCTTGGTCCTTAGCATCATAACTTCTAGCATTAAAACCCCGACTAGAGCTTTTCGCCTTCCTTGCCATATAAACGTGCAAAATTAAACGACAAGCTGTACAGTTAACTATAT
Organism: Allium cepa; assembly: GCA_030765085.1. Lineage (NCBI taxonomy): Eukaryota > Viridiplantae > Streptophyta > Magnoliopsida > Asparagales > Amaryllidaceae > Allium > Allium cepa. The sequence goes on from CM060943.1 coordinate 811,815,482, forward strand.
AAGATCCCGTATCAAAGTGGCTAGAAGTACACCTACTTTTATAGACTTTCCGTCTATTAAATGCAATGCGTATGCCTGGTACAAAAGTACAATTGGCATGCTTCTCAACCACTGATCCATATTTGCCTTTATGTTGTCTTCCATCAGCCCATATAACAGCCAGACATGCTTCCTAGCTTTTCTACTGTTCATTCTCAACCGTTCATTATTCATTTTAGCCAATAAAATACCCCATGCATTTCCACTTCAAAGGAATTCGAAATTATTAGAATTCTAGTTATTATCTCCAATCTAGAGCTCCCCACACAACAAATCAAAGCCTTAAATACTTAAGATTAGCTAGTATTTTATATTTAAGTGCTTCGTTTTCTTATTATTCTTTTGTAATTCCTAGTAATTGTAAGAGAGAAATATAGTACGAGACCTTCATAGTGGACGTAGAAAATCTTGCCGAATCACTCTACAATTGTTATCATTAACTTTAAGTTGCCTACTTTCACCCTCATTTTATATTTCTAAATATAGTGACAGGCAAGTAACATTTGCTTTCATAGTGCATTAAGCTAATTTTGAGGTTGGCTAAATTTATAGTCAACCTTTTTGATGCTAGCAGGAGGGCCATCCCCCATAAGCTCTCCCCTTTCATCACTTTTTTCCTCTATAAAAATTGGATCATACTTGTTACCATTGAAATGGTTCCTCAAATGGAAAGTAACAAATCCAATGAGTATGAAACCAATGGCAATACCGTCGTCATTTTCGCTCATCCAACATGTGAGGACCCGTATCTTCGACTCTCAAAAATCGACACTAATACATCCTCGATATTCTCATGCCGTAAATCCAAGCGCCGGAGAGGCAGATTCTCAATGGTAAGAAAGAAATTAAAGACAAAACAGAATCTTACATATATTATTTAAACATATAATCATTACAGCAAAAATCTAAATACATTTATCAGAGTTAAAAACGGACAATTATATATATCTGTCCTTACAAATGCGGAATACTATAGCACAAGAGTGTGGAGGAAATGGATAACAATCTTTAGAAGAATCTTCTAACTCCATGCTTTGAGCCGCATCCAGATTTCTTCTAACTTGACTATTAGGCTGCTTGAGAAAATTAGGGCACCCGGAGTTTAAGGGAAAGGAATGAGACTGATTTGAGAAACTCAAAATACACGTTTAGAAAATAAAAGGTATTTCATAAGACCATGCCGCACATAAAAACGAAATGGGTTTGTACCTTATGATAACAAAAATATTTGCTACGCAAAAATCATTTGACATTATTTTTAATGACATTCCTTTGAAAACATTCGTAAGTAAACTTATTAATCTTAGCCCAAATTGTTACCATTATTAAATTCTGGATATGTTAGGCTATACAAACAAAACACTTACAAGGCTCATTTGAAGAATCATACAATGGCAGGTAAGGACTACCTTCCGTATAGTATATCTCTAGAGGAAAATACTGAGGATACACAAACAATCCTGCGCATCTGGCAAGATCGGTCTATCCTTATTTGGCACTCATACATTTTCTAGATATAAACCGAATATGACATCACCCCAGTCGTTACCGACCTATACAGGGCCCAATAGCATACACCACATACTTGACAAATATAGAGTAATCTAGAAAGGTAATGACCATACCCTAATGGTTGCGAACCACATGGCCTTGAGGCCTACCATGTTTAAGCCATTACGGAGGGATGAGGCTTGAGGTAGCGATTACCTTTCACATAGCACATTCCACTTTGGATGCCACATTTCCATCCCATAGTCACATAACTGATTCCTACAAACGTATAACTCCTGAGCTCGTACGTCTCAGGAAAGGGTGTTAAGAAAAGGGAATTTGCCTTCTCCGCCACCAAATAGATGATACATTCATAGAGATCAATTTATGTAATTAGAAATGCAATACCAGACATTCTTCCATACAAGTTGTCCACGAATAGGGCAAACTGAAGGCACTCTACTACCACATCCTATCGGGAATTATCCCTAGGATTAGTAGCGAGAAGTCCTTACATCGAAGATCTGTAGATGAAGAACTACTACCACATAATATGATATGGGAAATTCCCCCCGAGGGTCAGTGACAAGCACCCCTACATTCCTTCCAAATCATATCCATGTCTTCACTTCGAGTACGTAAATTGGTTTGAAGAGGTCTTCGGATAGGAATACACAAATCCGACCACGGTTCCTTCAAACCAATTATCGATAAAAGGGTCAAGTAAATAGTTGAATAATATTTGATTAATTCATTCTTTTTATCAAAAATATCTCTTAGAGATATGTAACTCTAAAAAGTTTCTTTTCGAATATATGGAATCATTAAATCTCTCTTATCAAATCCTTTGATTACTTAAACCCTTTTTAAACTTGGAATAATTCAAAATCATTTCATTTTTCACTAAGGAAAATATTTCCAAATTATTTAAATCCTGACATAGATTTCTTAATTCAAAACCCAAAATTTGATTGAGTTAAAACAATGTTGTCTAAGATGTTAATCCAAAATCAATAATATTAAATAAGTAGAATCTATGAAAATCATCTAATTCTACTCAATATTAGTTCCCATATCCAACAAGTACTATAGGTGGAATAATGGTGAAATCACCTTTTAAATTACACGAATAGTGTGAGTTCCCTCGTCAGGCTTTAACACCGAGTATAGAAGATTTCTCCATAAAATCAAAGTTATTTATATTTGGAAAATTATATCCATTATGCTTTCGAAAAGTTTTGATTCGAGTAAATCAAATTTACTATCTCATCCGTCAGACCAGTCCAGATAGCCAAAAAGAGCAGGAAACTAGTTTTCCAAACTCAAGCCTAGATACTATCTCTCCGCCACCCATAAGGCGGTTAAGTTATTTGATCGACTCTAAATCATTTAACATTTAACCATTTCATAAATCCTTCAAATCACCTTTAAAATACTTTATTAATCATTTGAAAATATTTATAAAAGATTTGGAAAAGAATGGTTGCATTTAAAACTATATTTTAATAGTTATGGAAAAGTGCTACGAAAAGTGCTTTTTAAGCTATATTGATCAAAATGACTTTTCTATCATTTGAAAATTCATTTTTATAACTCAAATCACTTTTAAAACATCTTAAAAGATTTTTGAAATTTATTTCATATTTTTAAACAATTTTTAAAATATCATTTTCAAAAAAAATCCTTTTATGGATTTCGAACTACAAAACCGCGATTTTTCCAGAAGCTTGTGCTTCTCATGTTTCAAAATATACTTATCGAAATATCAATTTCTTTATTTTTTTGAAAACTATGGATATAATAGTTCTAAAAATTCTTATCTCGAAGAATTCCGAGCAATACTCCATTCTACATACTCGTTTGACTTTTATGACTTGAAATCGCGAACTGCCCTTTCGTGACGCGTCTATTTTCGACTCAATTTTCAATTATCATTCAAACTTCCCCAAAACACTTTCAAATGTTTATAAAACATTTCAAACTCATTTTAAACCATTTCAAAGAGGTTTAACATTCAATTTACACCAATTCATTTAATAAAGGAAAGTGATTTTCTTTGTGCTTATCGATGTGTAGTTCCGTGACTTGCATATATATTCAACATTCATATTAAACAACCAAAATATCAACAATCATAATAAAACACACACACACACACACATATATATACAAATATTTATCATCCAATAGTGTATAATACTATAATTTAGGAGTTTCTCATCTTATATTTGATTGATCTAATTTTAAATTGGCTATAGCTCCGCTACCGTCGCACCAGAGCTTATGAAATTGTTCCTAAGACCCCTAGATGTGCATGACCAAGCTTAGAAGAGGTAAAAGGCTCGTCCATGGTGGTGATGGTGGATGGTCATGAGTTTAGGAAGAGGAAAGGAGGAGTTTTGAGCTTGTTTTGAAGTGGATCGATAACATATACGTGTGTATGTATTTTGCCATAACTTTGCAAATATTTTTTCACGGAATGGAAGCCCGTAAAGAAGCTTGGAGGAAGGAGAAATAAGCTTAGGAAATGAAAGGAAGAAGTATGAAAGGAGGTGGAAGGGAATGCCTTGTATTTATAGACTTAAAGTTGTAAAAAATATCTAAAACATCATCATTATCCATCACCATCACCATGTGCACCCACCCCCTTCTTTCCCATCATGTTCCACACATTGCCTCTCTATTGTTAACCCAAAAAATGGATCAATACCCTAGTTTGAGTGTGAAAGCACCAACAGTGTTCTTACATAGCAATAATACAGATAATAGTTATAGAAAAAGACAATAAAAGAAAGAAGACAAGGAATTTTTATAGTGGTTCGGCTATTAATAAAGCCTACACGCACTTTATAGTTTTATTATAAACTGATTGCTGTTACAAGTAGTGTTTGATTACAAGGCTTTTGATTATCCATGGCTAGATTGAATTCCCAAAGCTGGAATCCAATGGAGGATCATAGTGAATTCCATTGAAGATTGTTGGGAGTGAGATAGAAAGTGAAGAAAGTTTCTCGTAGAGCTTTAGCAACTAGTTCGAAGAAGATCCAGTTTATGTTGTAGGTAGGATGGTATTTATAGAGATCGGAGAGCTTCTGGGCTAGGCTTGTTCGTTGAATGCTTGTAGATGGATGCATAACGACCTGGAGGAGTTTGTCTCATGATCCGAGCTAAAACCATGGATCGCTAGGGATCCATGGACTTAGCTCGCTAGCTCGCTAAGTACTTAAGTGCACTCTCCGTCACTCCAATATGCTAGGTTGCATCCAATCAAAGTTCAATATGGATCGTTGGCGATCCATCATGTATGAATCGCTAGCAATCCATACACTTGGTATTTTTTATTCTTGTCTCTAGGCTTTTTTGCCTCCTTTGTTCCTTTGCGATCCATTGTCTTACATGGATCGCTAGCGATCCATAGCGTATGGATCGTTGGCAATCCAAGCACTTAGCCTATTTTTAGAGTCTGAAGTTTGGGATTCTTCTATAACCTTGTATCGTTGTTGTTTGCTTAGTCTCATTGCATATTGCTCCGTCTTGATGACAATCTACTAGCTATTTGCACTCAGCTGCTGATTGGGATGAATTGACATTGGTGTCTTGGTTTAATTCAATTTGTCTGTTGCTTTAGTAACATGACTTGGCTTATGTTAAACCCCTCGCCTTAACCTCTTAGTTTAAGTTCTAAGCCATTCTGAAGTCATAGGAATGTTCTACTTTCTAGTGGGTCCTACTCGGTAAAAAGCCGTATAACATTTGGCCTCTAGAGTATGTCTTCTTTGTAAACAAGGTGTGCTCTGGAAGTTATCGTTTTCAATATCTGTCCATTGCTTTCCAAGTGATCGCATCAGCGTTTTACGGGTACGTGGCTGGTCGTTCTGTTGATTACCCAGCCTTGGTCTTGACTACTATTACTTGTCGTAATGGATCAAATTTCCTTTTATAAAATCCCGGTTGGCTTTGAAATGATGAGCAGACGTCAGGGCATGAGTTCGAGAAAAGTTGCCTCCAACCTTATGGGTCGCTAGTGGTCCATGTATGATGGATTGCAAGTGACCTGGCCACTTAAAAAATTGCCATTGGAAAATGGGTCGCTAGCGATCCATGATGGATCGCAGGCGACCCCATGACTTTGCAAATTTTTGCTTCATCATCTCTGTATACCTATATACGTATTCGAGACGAGCTACCAATTCATTCGACCCGGGCCATTCTTATTCCTTCATGCGATCTTGTCTTCATGCGACCCAATTCCAGGAGACTCAACAACTTATTCGACCTGATCCATTGCCTCCTTATATCCATATTGTCCAAGCTCCATGCCGTGATTCTTCCTAGTGGATCTTAGATCGTTTCTTACCGAAACCCTAGCTCGCCTCTGCCTTAATTCGCTGTCGATCCATCATTAGCTCGCCGCCGACCTGATTGCTTTGTTATTAGCTCGCCTTTGGACTGTTGATTCAAATCATCGATAGATTTTATGTTTGAAGTTTAATCCAAGGCGGGTCTACTAACTAGTTTGCTAATTACAACATTCGTGTAATGATTTGATGGCGAGCTTGCATTTGCAATGTTGGTCGCAAGAAGTTTGATTTGATTGCAGCCTAATGGTGGAAGATAGTAAATCGAGCCTTGAGTTTCTTCCGGAATGACATTGGGGCCTTGGCCCAATGCTTGACACGTTTTGCTATCTTTGTCCATTAGGCCCGAATTGACTTATGCACAGTCTCATAGCTGATACAGCAAGACACGGTTACTTGCCTCCAACCCTTTCGAGGATTTGGACATATCTTGCTCACTTGTTGCATACTCGGTGTCCCTGTAATGAGAAGAATCTTCCACATTGCGTCAAACAATGGATCTATTATTGGTTGTTGAACGATAAAGGGTAAGTGTAGAGGAAGTAAAAACAAAAAAAATAGAGTGATGCAGGAAGTCCTTTTCTTCTTCCACTGCGAGCGAACTATCTACACAGGATAGAGCATTTATAGTGTTTTGGGCACCGAGTTTATCCCATGTAGACAGCACACTGCACTAGCCCCAGTCCACACTTGAAATCTCGATGTACCAATCATGAATTAATATCTCTTCGAAATTCAAATGTGGTAGGGGAAACTATTAGTTTAGGATAGAGTTACCAGACGGTTTTGGACGCGAGTACTGTTGTTTAAAATAAAGCATCCATCCTTGAGTCGTAAGTCAAGCAGAAGACGCCCGACACTTTTCGCAGCCGAGTCATCATCCATCATTCTTTCTCTGGTCAGTTGGTTCTGGTCGGGCCGGTCGTGGATCGAATGCCTCCTAACTTTAGAGTTCTACTCAACCTACCCGAAAGAGCTTCTTTGATTGTCTCTGCCAAAGTTCTGCACAATATTTGCATGCAGCATGGTATTCCAAAAGAGGAGCGTACATTTATCGAAGAAAGATGAGTTCGCCCACATGCCTCCTCCAGGATATACCAATTTCCATTGATATGTGCCTGAATGGAGCCATGTCCCCTTTTAATGATTTTCTGCGTAAGAATCTTTCTAACTTGGGTATTGCTCCCTTACAGATTCATCCCAACGCCTATGCTATCCTGACCTGCTTGCGTGTTCTCTTTATGCGGATGTTTGATCGCGCTTCGAACATTGACGATTTGCGGTACTTTCTGTCGTTTAAGAGGAGAGATGACTGCCCCTTTTTGATTGCAATTGAAGCCCAAAGAACCGAAAAATCATTCTTCATTTGCGGAGCAACTTGTCACAATTCAAAACGCGATATTTTTTCGTTAGATACCCCGAGGGATTCAATCGTCCGTGGAGGACGGGGGTAAGATCCTTTTCATACTTATCAAGCTTTGACATGTTGTTATAGAATTTCTGCCGAGCCATATACTTCTTGTAGTTATTCCAAGGCCGAATAGGAATGTAACTCTTGATGAAGTCTCTCAGACCTTAAAGGCCCTTTATGCCGAGGAGAGGTCCATTAAAGTGTTACTGACCTATGAGAACTTATGTCGATATAGATTACCGGCTCTGGGTAGATCCCCTATTCAAGTTGAAGTTCCTCCTCCTGCCTAATCCAAAGTTCATACAAGATCTACTTATTCTTCCCACGATTCTGAAGAAGGCACCTCTCAAGAGAGAGAGAGAGAGAGAGAGAGAGAGCCTGTCTGGAGGAGGGTCGTGAAGGAGGAGATGCTACTACGACTGGATTTAGCGGCCCGGTCATAATGCCTTCGACCTCAGAGGAAGGCGAAGAATAGTTCGGGCAAAGGGAAGGCAAAGCCGCATTAGACTTAGAAAATTAAGAGGGGGAGCTGGAGAATAGTAGTGATGAGGCTATTGCAAGTGATGACCATTATGCAGAGTCCGATGAAGAGGACTCGAAATCGTGTGACAAAACTCCCGGTATGAGCCCCATTCTTCCGACCTCACCCTTCTAGATGTAGGCATCAAAGACAATGCTCCAGGGAGCAGAAAGCGTAAGGATACCTTGGATAAAAATGTCGGCATAGAGTTCGATGATTTAAGCGACGTTTACGTCGATCTTGATGCGCTTATGAGAGAAGATTTTAAATTTGAGGAGGTGCATCCCCACTTGAGCAATAAAGTGTTCGAAGTTAGCCCGATTCCACCTACAACAGTCTAAGTTAGTCTGATCCCGCATACGATGGCCGCCCGATCCGGTTCGTGACGACGTTTTAGGCCTTCCACCAAAACACACTACACATCTCATTAGGATTATACTCACTTTCTTATACTCTTTCCATGCTTGTTTTTCGTTTCTAAATTTTTTATTTATGCTTTATGCTAGGTATGGCGAGAGGACAAGGTTTCTATGGTGACTTCAAAGAATTTAACGACTCGCAGCGGTATTCCAAGCATATCTCCGGTCGTCACCAACCCCGAGAGACAGAGGAAGAATACACAAGGAGAAAAGAACAAGAAGCCGAAGCTTGCCGTCAAGATGAAAGAGAGCGACGTTGGTCATATAAAGGTGGGTAGGAGAATAGGAGAACTTTTAAGGGAATAAAGGAACCATCAAAAAGGTAGAAGTTTAAACATCGTCCCCATTCTTCAGAACTTGCTCCAACACATTCTTTAGTAGGCCAAGAAATTCCCGTTACTTCTCCCCCGATTTGGCCTTCAACTCATATCTTGTCACGGTGCTTCTCGCCCCCACCAGAGACCTATCTATATCCTTCCTTTGGGTGCCCCTAAACTTGAGGTAGCGCTGCCCGAATGGTTCTTGAAGGAAGCTAAGTTTGACCGTGATCTGCTCCCATTTCATGAAGATTCATATATACCGCACCTCCATGCTATTCAGCCCGATTTAGACCAAGCTGAAGGGCGGGAAAAGTTGTGTAAGCAGCTGGCGGACACCAACCGTAATAACTACCAGGAAATCCTCTCTTTCGAGTAGGAGAAGGATGATTTCGAGAAAGCGTTATCAAAACGCGATGCTATAACGCGATGCTAAAATAAAACTGCAAGAGGAGGAGAAAGCAGCGGCATTGCATACAACAAGAGGAGTGCTGACTTATTAAAAGAGGTGAAAGAGGCTCATGCCTGAACAAAGATCGTCTATAGAGACAAGATAAAAAAGCTAGTGCAGAGGAAGAGAAATTAAAACAAGAAGTGATTGCCTACAATGCAACCATTGAGGCTTAATGGAAAACTATTGCTGACCATGACCTCATCGTTGAAGTTGAGAAAACCGAGATGATTGCTAGGCTACAGGCTCACGTCATGCAGCTCAGTGCCGATTTGTTGGCCGTTGAAGTTGAGAAAGAGTCTGCGAGAGCAAATTACGTGGAACTCAAAAATTCCTATGAAAGAAAAATGGAGAAGCTAGACGCGACCATTCTGAATTTTTATGTTAACTTCCTATTGCACCAGGGGAGTCTTAGCTACTGGGCTCGAAGTTCTTGCGCACTCTTGCTTTGGTATTGGAAGAAGTCTTGTCCTGCTTTTCTGATAGCGGCGATGTCTACACCGAGAGGGAGTTGGAGGACACTTACCTAAATGATGTGTCAAAGAAAGCATTGCTTGAGGGCTGGGAAATATTGTAGGACGAGAGAGAGAAAGAAGCCACTGATGCTGCCTTGATAGCTGCCAGTGAAGTGCTCACCAAGCCTCTTATTTCTAAGGCTGGAAAGTCATCAGGGCGGCTCCACGACCTTCTAGTAAGTTTGGAAGTTTGGAGCTTGAGATTCTTCCTCAGGTAGTGGAGCCATCAAAAGAAGGCGAAGGTGGTGAGTTTGAAGTCACCATTCTCGATCATTCCTCCGATGCAGGTAATGATTTTGCTTCCCTCGAATTCGAGAGCTTCCAGCTTATGCCACAAGCGCAGGAAGAATTTAATGCTTTCGTTTTTGATCTTATAGGTCCGTCTACCTTTCCTGTTGGTGTGCCAGTTTCTTCAGCGCCTGGGCTCGCTGCCATCTCTACAGCTTCCGTGGTCGTCTCTGTTCCCGTTCCTGTTTCTACGTTCGCCTTTGGCTCGTAGCCGGGGACGAAGTCTGAAAATATTGCCGTGCTTCATGGCCTGGATGACCCTTCTGTATCTTTGGAAGGTGACGTAAAACCTACAGAGACTAAGGAGCAGGAATTTCAAACAGCACGTCCCCACAAGACTCAGCACAAACTGGTCGCTATCAAGAAGAAAAAGCTTGAAGTGATCAATGCCTCAAAGATCTCCCGCAAATCATGGAAACGAAAAGTGAAGGGAGAATCTTATGAGAAGGCTTCAGAGGAAGAGGAGGACATTTCCACTGAGGTGTTCGTTGACATTACCGGCAGCGACTCCTAAGACGAAGCAGACGCTGCCAACCATGGGTGGAAAGGGGAGCGGTGGAAGGAAGCATTGAGTAGCTTGCATGAAGGCTAACTTGATTTTGGTTCCTTTTGAGTCATTTTGTTCAAGTGCAAAGTCTACACTTAGTATCTCTACTGTGATGTCTGCATTTTCTTTTTGTTGGCTGATGTTGTGTAGGTTTGGCCCCCACGTTTTGACCCTACGTAAAGGGTATTATAAACAATATGTTGCTATTTTGTTTTTCTTGGCCAGCGTTATGTGCGTACAACCCCTATATTTCGACCCTATGTAAAGAAAATTACAAGAAATATATTGATATTTTGACTGTACTCTTATTTGTCTGTTCATACGTGTTCGGTATACTTGTGCTTATTTTGTTTTATACTTATCTAGTTCTGTGATTACTGCCACAACCCTTCGTTTGAAGTAACAAACTTAATAATTAACAAAAATTAAAAATTCTTTGTTTAAAATTTCTTTATTTGGAGTGACAGAACTTGTGAACTTATTGTTTTCACGTGTTTTTGTTCAAGTATCGGTTTATGCCCCCAGTTCATAGGGCTATTTACTTCAAAAAACTTTCAAATGACCGATAACTTAGGGTATGGATAATCCTTATAATATACTTGAACTTAGGCTAAGTCACGACTTGATTTTCCTTTTTTCAGAAGTTTTGCAACTTAGGTATGTAATCCAGGTTTCTTATGATATTCTGGTCAATATATATACGTATTTGAGAGGTGCACATTGCATGGGTTAACTGAAGGCAGTTTTAATCTTTAAGTGTCCTTGGTTGAAACTTTTCAGTTGGTTTATGGAACTCTAATTTTGTTGGAGTTGTGCTCATTATTCCCGATTATAGAAGCAGTGGGCATTGGTTATGGGATGCATGGTTTTTAATGCTCCTCGGCGTTGCCTATCTTCGGATAATGTGAGGATCATATGTTTTAGTGCTCCCTGATGCTGCCTATCTTCGAACAGGGGAGGAGATTAAGTTTTAAGGATTAGTGCATGATTTTTCACTCTTCCTCAGTGTTGCCTATCTTCAGACAACGTGAATAGTTATTTTCTTTGAATTTAGTGCGCGACTTTTGAGGTGCGTGGCTTTTGGTATTCCTTGGTGTTGCCTATCTTCGGGCAACGCGGGGAGTTATTGTTTTTAAATTTAGTGCGCGACTTATGAGGTGCGTGGATTTTGGTATTCCTTGGTGTTGCCTATATTCAGGTAATGTAAAGAGTTATTATTTTGGAATTTAGTGCGCGTGTTTGGGTATTCCTTGGTGTTCCCTATCTTCGGACAAAGTAAGGAGTGTTAGTTTGGGAAATTAATGCACAGCTTACGAATGTGCGGCTTTGCATGCTCCTCACTGTTGCTTATCTTCGGGCAATGTGAGGAGCTATAGTTTTAGAAATTAATGTGCGGCTTACGAAATGCACAGCTTTGCATGATCCTCGGTGTTGCCTATCTTTGGGCAACATGAGGAGCGTTAGTTTTAGCCTTTCTGATGTTGTTGGAGCAACACTGATTTTAGAAGGCCAAGATCGGGTTCCGTCGATCTAATGGTTTGAGTCGATTTGCTTCCGTCAACCCATTAGGTAGTTATTATGAATATGGTTTTGTTAGTTGACGAAGAAAACTTTATTAAGGAAAGTAGGCAGTTTTTGCCTATGTATAATGCCCCTGACATTTTGGGATGGCTCATTTGCTGAAAAATAAAAAAGTACATGAGGGAGCTTTCAGAAAGAGTAACGGTGGAGCAATTCGCTATTCCATGCCCTGGGAACTTGAATTCCGTCGACGGTTGTTTGCTTGAAAGTATCATCTCTTAGCTTTTGATTAGTGACATACGTCCCTCCCAGTTTGGTCCGAAGGTACCCGAAATTGGATAAACTTGCTTGAGCACAAGATCTCCCACCTCAAAGGTTTGATTGTGATTTTGGAATTGAAGTACTGTGCGACCCTTTTTTGGTGAGCGACGGTTCTCAGCTCTGCTTCTTCTCTCTTTTCGTCAATCATTTCTAGCGATTTGAATAGGAACTACTCGTTTTGTTTTTGATTGAAGTTTTGCCTTTGGTGTGAAGGGACTTCCAGTTCAATAAGAATCACTGCTTCTGAACCATACGCCAAGGCGAACGGAGTGTGGTCGGTTGCCGCTTTGTGGGTAGTTCTGTAATCCCATAGTGGGAGTGGAAGTTCATCAACCCAGTTTCCTTTTGCTTTTGTTAGTTGCTTTTTGACAATGGACTTGATGATCTTGTTTATCGCTTTTACCTGCCCGTTTGCTTGCAGATGAGCCACTGCGGAAAAGCTCTTCTCAATTCGTAAGCGCTTGCAGAATTCTTTGAACTCGGCACTTTCGAGTTGGGTTCCATTGTCAGTGGTGATTTATTGGGGCACACCAAATCTGAAAATGATGATTTTAGTAACAAAGTTAGTAACTTTCTTTGTGGTTATGGTGGCCAGCGGTTTCGGTTCGGCCTATTTTGTGAAATAATCTACGACAACTATAACATATTTGGTCCCTCCTTTTGCTATTGGCAGGACGCCAATCATGTCGATCCCCCATATTGCGAATGACCATGAACTGACCATCTACGTTAGCTCCATTGAAGGAGTTCTCTTAATTTTGCGGAATCTTTGGCAGCGATTGCATCTTCTGACGTGATCTGCAGCGTCATGATTTATTATTGGCCAGAAGTACCTGTATCGAAGGACTTTCTTTGCAAGGGTCTACCCCATGTGCAGTCTCCGCATTCACCTTCATGTACCTCCTTTAGGATTTGTCGTGCTTCATCATCGATCACACACCTAAGAAGAAGGGTAGAGAATCCCCTCCAATAGAGTATTCCATCCTATATCATGAATCGTGGCGCCTTTCGAAGGAGCTTCTTCCATTGATTCCGGTCAGTTGGAAGGGTCTTTGCAAGTAGATAGTCCTTTATCTATGTCATCCATGTATCTGGTTCGACGGTGGTTTCGAGAATACAGTCGACATCCATTTCGTCTATGCTTGAGTTGGTTAGGGTTTTGACGGGGACTAATCTCAATGACTAAGCTTCTCCGGAACTTGCCAGCTTAGCCTAATAATCCGCCTTACTATTTTTCTCCCATGGGATGTGAGTTATAATGTAGAGTTCGATGTCTCTTAGCAGTTCCTATACTTTGGACAGGTATAGGGCAAGATTCTCCTTGCGTGCCTGGTACTCTTCTTTTACTTGACAGACTACCAGCTAGGAGTCGCTGTATATGTGAATTGATTTTATCTTGAGCTCCTTCATAACTTCTAGTCCAGCAATCAGGGCTTCGTACTCTGCTTCATTATTTGTAGTAGGGAATTCCAAGCGCAAAGCGTAGCTATTAGCTCACCCCTCGGGGGTTGTAAGCACCACTCCTGCTCCCGAATAGAAGTTATTAGATGCGCCATCGACGAAGAGCTTCCATTACATGTCTACTTCCAATTGAATTTCTTCCTCGTCATCCCGTATAGTAAAGTCGGCGATGAAGTCGGAAAACACTTGCAAATTGATGGCTTTCCTTGGGTGGTATGTGATATCATATTGAATCAACTCTATATTCCACTTGCATAGTCATCTGGAAGTTTCTGATCGGTATAACACTTGCTTCAGGGACTAGTTAATTAACAATTTAATCGACGAGCCTGAAAATATAGTCGTAACTTCCGAGACGCGATCAAGAGGAAATATGTTAGCCTTTTCAGTTTTGGGTAGTTCTTCTCGGCTCCGGTGAATCGTTTACTAATGTAGTACACGGGTCACTGAATTTTTGCTTCTTCCTGCACGAGAGCGATGCTTAGAGCATGCCGTGAGACTACTAAGTAAATAAATAGGCCTTCTCCATCCACTGGCTTAGCTAAGATTAGCGGAGCATCCATGTGTCATAGCAGTTCTTCAAATGCCATTTGACAAGCTTCACTCCATTTGAAGTTTTTATTTCCTTCTTCAGTGCATCGAAGAATGATATGCACTTGTCTGTAGCTTTTGAGATAAATTGGTTTATTGCTGCAACTTTTCCATTCAAGCTTTGAAGTTCCTTCTTATTTTTTGGGGCTTTTCACTTCGATGCCTCATACACTTACTATGAAACCTAAGAATTTCCTAGAGGCTACTCTAAAATGGCATTTGAGTGGGTTGAGCTTCATTCCATACTTTCGAAGTATTTCTAACATTTCAGTGAGATTTTCTAGATGGTTAGCAGCTACTCGAGATTTTACCAACATGTCATCCACATAAACTTCCATAATCTTTCCGATTTGGCTTTTGAACATAGTATTCACTAGCCTTGGTATGTTTCCATGATGTTTTTCAAACCAAATGGAATTACTCTGTAGCAGTACAGTCCCAAATTAGTGATGAAGCTCGTATTCTCTTGATCGGGCTCATGCATCAGGATGTGGTTTTAGCCCGAGTATGCATCCATGAATGACATCAATTCATGTCCCTCTATTCCATCCACAAGCTGATCGATTCTGGTGAGTGAGAAGCTATCTTTCGGGCAAGCTTTATTTATATCTGAGAAGTCAATACAAGTTCGCCATATTCCACTAGACTTCTTGACTAAGACTGGGTTTGATACCCATTCAGGGTAAATTGCATCTCAGATGAAGCCGTTAGCCATCAGTTTATCTACCTCCTCTCTCAATGCCTTGGACTGTTCATGGCCCAATCTGCACCTTTTTTGCTTTACTGGAGTGAATTTGGGGTCAATTTTGAGCATGTGGTGGGCAATTTCGGGCGATACCCCATACATATTGGAATGTGCCCAAGAAAATACACCTAAATTGGCATGGAGGAATTTAGTTAGTTCTTACCGCATCCTGTTTCCAAGGTGCGATCCAATTTTCAAGACCCATGTTGGATCGTCCATACAAACTGGGACAGACACTGCCAATTCTGCTTGTGCTTCTCGATCCTCCCCCGAGCTCTTCTTTCTAGGGTCCAAAGCCTTATCAAATCGGCTATGGTCCCCGAGACAGAGGTGGCTCTATAATTTCTATTCAGTGGGTTCACGAACGTGGAGCATTTTCCCTATGTCCTTTCCTTTTTTCCTTTCCTCTTGACTCATGTAATTCTGCGATGTAGCATTCTCGGGCGGCGCTTTGGTCCCCTTTCACAATTCTGACTCATGATCTATAGGGAACTTCATTGTAAGTCACCATTAGGCCAATGCTATTCTGAAGTCGGCTAATGCGGGCCGTCCTAAGATGGCATTGTATGCTGACATTTTGTCCACAATCACAAAAGTTCGAATGAAGGTAACCCTTCACTCATATTCTCCAAGCTCCATAGGTAGGTCAATTATTCCCATCGGTTGTTTGGGCTCACCGGTAAACCCTTGAATGCTAATTTTCATCTGATCGAAAGTATGTTTGAAGAGTATATTAACTGACCTGCTAGTATCAACCAACACCCCTCAAACCACAACAGGTCCTTATTCCTATCGTCACCACCATCAGATCAAGAGTTAGAGTTTCGATCCCTTAAGTGTCCTGATATTGGAACACTATGTCATCATTCAAAACCCTTTACAGCTTGACCAAAGTCTCATCTTCTATAGCTAAATACGAGTCTTTTGGTGCATGTTTCAACGAGCTTGCATATCGCTCCATTTCTTCCTAACTTCTTTGCACCGGGTACGGTCCCCCTAGATATTGTTCCGGTAGTAAGCCTTTAGTCGGTTCGTTTCGCCCCTTCTTCGCTAGTTCCAGCTTGATTTTTTCACTCTCTTAGATGCCGAGGATCCGCAAATTGATCGAGGTTCTGTGGCTGTCTTACGTACTATTGGAGTTTGTTGTTCCGGATTAGCTCCTCAATGAGATTCTTTAGGCGGCGACATTCATTGGTATTATGGCCGTGTTTTTCGTGGAAGCAGTAGAATTTCCCTTAGCTTTTTTGCTGCTTAATTGCCTCCTTTTTTGGTGGATTTTTGTATTCGTCAATCCCTTGAATTGTGAGAAAAATGTTTTTCGGTGTGTCGTTAAGGGAGATGTAGCCTTTGGGCCTAAACCCTTTTAGCTTTTTATTGCTGCCATTACCATTCTTCTTATTGGGATTTTGACCTTTCCTCTTCGAGTTTCTGTCTTTCCCAGCGATTCCTTTAGTAGTCCGAGAAGTGTGCACATTTTGATTTATTGCTACATCACTTTTCCTGGTGTTCATCAATTGCACATTAGTGGACTTCCTTTCCAATTCCTGAACTTCCTCCAACCTTGGGTACTGACTTGCTTCATGATTGAAATCTTTCCTGGTGGTAGGTTGCTTCACCTTAATCCATTTTGAGAATTTAGTTTTCGGGTGGATGGAATGGACTAATTCCATGAAAACCATGCCTTGTTGGGGTTTCTTACTTCCGTTACTATGGTGTTAAACCTGTTCATGAAAAATATCAATGATTTGCGCTCTTAGAACAATCCGGACAGGGACATGATGTCTTTTGGTTGCACGGTATGCTGAACTGATCAAGGAACCTTGTCGCCAGTTGGTCAAAAGAAGAGATGGATCTCGATGGAAGCCTAGTGAACCAAATTGACGCCACTCCTTCGAGAAAGATAGGAAAACATCTGCATTGGACAGCTTCAGAGGCATTAGCTCCATCCATATACCAACTGTATTTGTACAAGTGCGGCTTTGGGTCTTTTGTCCCATCATAGGATGGAATAGTTGGCACTGTGAATTTTTCTGGATAATTCTCATTCAAGATCTCATCGGTGAAGGGAGTTCGACTCGGAGCAGACCCCCATTCATCATCTCTTCTATTTTTACTTTCATCCTTCAATCGTTTGACCATATCCACTATGTATGCCTCTAATGTCCAGTAATCCTTAAGATGACCATTAATCACTACACCAAGTGTTTTACTTTGCAAACATTCTTGGTGAGCAGGTTGAAACCTAGGCTCTCCCTTCTTCGGGAGTGCCACTCCTGCAGGATCCCATTGGCTTGCGGTTGGCCTAACTAGACTAGTTTGAATATTCCTAACATTATCACATGCATTGGCATTTCTTCCAACTTGTCATCTTGCTCTCCATCCTCTGAGTCGGAGAGTTTCACAGCTATGTCTTCCAACAGGGTCTTGGCCACTTGATTCAAGTTGGGATAGGTTGCCTCGTGGCTAATGGTGTACTCGCATTTCCATCCATGTTAAGTCCTATTGTCACCCTTCTTGTGGCCGTTTTCTGTTTCTTCAATGCAGATCAGAAACAAAGGAATTCTTTTGGTCTATAGCAACCACGGGTTCAGGCACAGTCCCTGGAGAAAATTTGACTATAAGGTTAAAAGAGTGTTAAGCTTGTCCATGAGAGCCTTTTGGCTACTTTTCATTTTTTGGTTGATCTTATCAAGCATCTTATTCAGCTCATCCTTGGTGAGCACTTCATGCTGACTAGAGGATGCTGGCGCCTGATTCTCTAGGTTAGCTCAATTTACTTTGGTTTGTTGGGGATTGGCATCTTCTTCGACTTTTACTGCCCCTATGGAACTTCCAAAAGCAGATCTTCTTCATCCAAGAGCCATCGATTTCAGACGGTGGATTTTTTAGGCAAAGATCGAGGATCTAACTTATGGACCTATAGGATCCAAAATAGAAAGCTAGATCTGAATCCTGATGTGGAGTTCTCAGTCAAAGCACCAAAATGTTAACTCAAAAAATGGATCAACACCTTGGTTTGATTGTGAAAGCACCAGCCCAATTCTTACAGAGCAATAATACAAACAGCTGATATAGAAAAATATAGTAAAAGAAATAAGACAAGGAATTTTTATAGTGGTTCGACTGTTAATGAAACCTACGTCCACTTTATAGTTTTATTGTAGACTAATTGCTGCTACAAGTAGTGTTTGATTACAAGACTTTGGATTATCCATGGCTAGATTGAATCCCTAGAGCTGGAATTCACTGGAGAATGACAGTGAATTCCTTTGGAGATTGCTGTGAGGGAGAAAGAGAGTGAAGAAAGTTTCAAGTAGAAATTCAGCAACCAGTCCAGAGAAGATCCATTTTGTGTTGCAGGTAGGATGATATTTATAGAGATCAGAGAGCTTCTGGGCTAGGCTTGTTCGTTCACTACTTCCAGATGGATGCATAACGACCTGGAAGAGTTTGGCTCGCGATCCGAGCCAAAACCATGGATCGCTAGCGATCCACGGTCTATGGATAGCTAGCGATCCATAGACTTGGCTCGCTTGTGGGCTAACTACTTAGCTTCTCTCTCCATCATTCCAATATGCTAGGTCGCATCGAATCAAAGTTCAATATGGATCATTGGCGATCCATCGTGTATGGATCGCTAGCCATCCATACACTTGGTATTTTTTTATTCCTGTCTTTTTCGCCTCCTTTGTCCCTTTGCAATCCATTATCTTGCATGGATCGCTAGCAATCCATAGGGTATGGATCGCTGGCGATCCAAGCACTTAGCCTATTTTTGGAGTCTGAAGTTTGGGATGCTTCCATGACCTTGTATCATTGTTGTTTGCATAGTCTTATTGCACGTTGCCCCATCTTGATGACGATCTACTAGCTGTTTGCACTCAATTGCTGATTGGAATGAATTGACGTTGGTGTCTTGGTTTAATTGAATTTGTCTACCGCTTTAGTAACATGACTTGGCCCTCGTTAAACCCTCGCCTTAACCTTTTAGTTTAAGTTCTAAGCAATTCTGATGTCACAGGATTGTTTTGCTTTCTAGTGGGTCCCACTGGATTAAAACCCCATATAACACCCTCCTTGTGCTTCTATCACTTCATTCACTTCAATGCCATGTGTGTGTCCTTAATGCGTAAGATAGTTGATTTTAGGAAGCTTAAGAGTTAAGTTTTTTAATAAAATATCTTTGATTTTTCTTATATATGTTTACATTTATATTTGTATGTTTATATATGTTCATGTGTATGTTAGGATATGTATGTGTATTGTATATGTGCACATGACACAAAGACAAGGTTGCAACGATTTAAAACAACTTTCGTTCGTCAAAACGTTGAAAACCGGAAAACCGATTATCGGTCACATTTTCACTCACTAATTTTTGTACATATATTTGTAAAAATAAATAAATTTCTTATCATTATTAAAATTACAGTGATCACACTTGAATTATAAAACCATATGAATTAGTATTAACAGTTTTTTGCAGTAATTGTTATTATACCGATAAAGCGATGTTGATTTTTTTCTTAAATTTTCAAATCAATTATACGTCTTTCTAAAATTACTATAAATGATTTATTGACACTATATAATCATTTAAAATGAATTAGTATCATTTAAAAATAATTATTATAATAATTATTAAATTATTAAGTTATTAAATCTCGGTTTAATTAAATAAATCAACTATTATATTTAAGGGAATTACTAACAATGTCATAAATACATTTAAATTTCAAAAATATAATAACTTTTTTAAATCCATGTTCAATTATAAAATAAGTTTATATATCCAACTCTATGTGCGACGTTTTATGATTATAGAGCTATTTATTGATAAAACGGTTTTCAAACAAAGAAAGAAAATCGAGATTTCGATAAGTAGATTTTGAAACATGAGTAAAACAAGTTTTTGGAAAAATTGCAGTTTTATAGTTTGGAATCCATAAAAGGATTTCTTTGAAAATGATATTTTAATTTTATTTTAAATGTGAAATAAATATCAAAAATCTTTTAAAATGTTTTAAAAGTGATTTGAGTTACATAAATGAAATTTTAAATGCAAGAAAAGTCGTTTTGATCAATATAGCTTAAAAAGCACTTTCCGTTGCACTTTTCCGCAACACTTTTCTATAACTATTAAAATGTAGTTTTAAACGCAATCCTTCTTTTCCAGATATTTTATAAATGTTTTCAAATGATCAATAAATTATTTTAAAGGTGATTGAAGGATTTATGAAATGGTTAAATGTTAAATGATTTAGAGTCGATTAAGTAACTTAATCGCCTTATACGTGGCAGAGAGATAGTGCCCGGGCATGATTTTGGAAAACCAGTTTCCTGCTTTTCCTGGCTATACGGACTAGCTCGGCGGATAGGATAGTAAATATGATTTACTCGGATCAAAATTTTCCAGAAGTAGAATGATACAATTTTCCAAATATAACTTAGATTTTATGGAGATAAACTTCTTATACTTGATGCTAAAGCCTGAACAGGGAACTCATACTATTCATGAAATTTAAAGGGTGATTTCACCATTATTCCACCTATAGTACTTGTTTAATATGTGAATTAATATTGAATAGAATTAAAAGATATCTATAGGTTCTGCTCATTTAATATTTATTGATTTTGGATTAACATCCTAGATAACATGGTTTTAACTCAATCAAAAATTTGGGTTTTGAATTAAGTAATCTATGTTAAGATTTAAATAATTTGGAACTATTTTCCTTAGTGAAAAATGAAATGATTTCGAATTATTCCAAGTTTAAAAAGGGTTTTAAGTAATCAAAGGATTTGATAAGGGAGGTTTAATGATTCCATATTTTTGGAAAGAAATCTTTTAAAGTTACATATCTTTAAGAGATAGTTTCGATAAGAGGAATGAATTAATCAAATATTATTCACTATTTACTTTACCTCTTTTATTGATGATTGGTTCAAAGGAACTGGAGTCGGATTTGGGTAGATCTTCTCCGAAGACCACTTCAAATCAATTTACATACTCAAAGTGAAGACATGAATATGATTTGGAAGACGGAATGTAGGGCTACACTGACCCTTGGGAGAAATTTCCCATACCATATTATGTGGCAGTATTCTTCATTTACGATTTTCGATGCGAGGACTTCTCGCTACTAATACTAAGGATAATTCCCGATAGGATGTGGTACAAGAATACCGAGGATTTATTTTCTGTTCTGCCTTTATTTTCTTTCTGGTACAAGAATACAAGAATACCGTAGATGTGTTGCCGATAGGATGTGGTACTAATATATGTGAGATTCTGTTCTGCCTTTATTTTCTTTCTTACCCTTGAGAATTCACCTCTCCGGCACTTGGATTTGCGGCACAAGAATACCGAGGATGTATTAGTGTCGATTTTCGAGAGTTGAAGATGTGGGTCCTCACATTTGGTATCAGAGCATAGGTTGAGCGAACACCTTAGCTTTGGTAGGGGTAAAGTCTCATCAGAGATTGGGTTAGTAATATGCTAAGATTAGTAACTCATCAAAGATAGGGTTAGCAACACCTTAGAATGAGTTTGAGTATATATATGAGCACAAATTTATTGATGATATATACAAATGATTTTGGTTTTGAGTATTTATAAATGAAATAATTTTACCTAGGATTATATTTTGAATATAAGGAATATTTTTTAATATAGTTATTTGATTAATAAAATGATAATACTCAGTTATTATCATTGATTGATTGGTTGTTTAATTTAAAAGTTTAAATACGAATATCTCGTGAATTTAATTTCATAATTTGGCTATAGGATTTTTGATAAATAATAATGTTGGTTGAAGATTAAAAGAATTTATTTAAGACAAAAAATCTTATGGATAGGTTTCATATTAGAAACTAGATTTATATAATTTTCTTTATAAAGAAATTTTTGATAACTTAAATTCTTGTATCTTGAAAGGAATTTCAAATGACTTTTTGAAAAGGAATAATAATGGTAATACTCTAAAATGGGATTTTGAAAAAAAATAACTTTATGATTAATTGATCCGAGTGGCTCGAACGTAACTAAAAATGGGCAGGAGATGCGCTCGAATGGTAAACGCTTCTCTTATGTATTCCCCTTCTTGTTAAGGAAATATGCGATACTATTGGTGGTACCCAGTTCCTTAGTATCATTTTTGAGTTACTCGATCTATATAATTTTCTAAAGTTAGAAAGGATAATGTGAATCGTTAATTGATAAATTAATTGATGTTTTTTAATTTTTATCAAGTGTATTATCTTAATTGATAAGCATGGGTATGCTTTGATCTTTAAAAGAAATGGTCAAAGTTATTGTGAATGGTTTTGGGTATGTAGTGAACAATGTTTAGCAACATTTGTTTTTAAACCCTTGAATGACACATTGGAAGAAATCTTGTGGGTATATTTTTAATAATAGGATTTTAAAGATAATAACAAGTACAGGAATCTTTTATAAAAAGATAGAAAATGTTATATGTTTAATTTATAAAGGAGTTTAGTATAACAATGTTTTGGTAATAATTATTTCAATCTTTTCGATTATATTCTAAACTAAAACTTGTTAGGTAAATTGCGAATATACTTAAAACATTTGAATAAGTATATGAATTCTTTTAAGTATTACAACTAGTAAAAGTGGATAATTAATAAAAGAAGTATTAATTAATAAAATATATGTCTTTATTAAAAAAGGAAGTTTTATTAAATACAAAGTTGTTTGCATTTAATATTGGTTATAAGTATAAGAGGTATATTATAAAAAAAGGTAAGTTATCTTTAACTTGAATAATTTCTTAGAAAAATTGGAAAAGGTTAAAAATAAAGAAGCATCTTTATAAAAAAGTTCGAATAAAGAATGGAAGTTTTATGAAATGTTTTCATTAAAAAATTTATTATTTAATTCATATGAAGTATGTAGATTATTTCTTTGCATAATTTCATCTAAGATTCGAGTACAGAGCTTTAAAGTGTTTACACCGATCCAAAAAAGGATGTACACTCGTCTTAACTACGAACATTAACGAGGATTTTTGGTTGGATGCTTTAGTTTTCTATCATAATTGAAAGCATGCAAGGAAACACTAAAGTTCTTATCAGAAAGCCTATTCAGAGTCCGCACTAGAGGATCGAGGGATCAATACTAGTTTGGAAGTAAAGTTGTGGATTCGAATTGAAGATCAAATCAGATATTGTGTACGGATGATCAATGAACATCGTATGGGTGTAAGTTTAATAATAAATATTTTGGGAAAAATCTTTAGGTTTTTGTTTTGGGTAATTTCGGGGATGACATTCTTTTAAGAAGGGAAGTCTTTAACGACCTATAAATTTATAACTTTGATAAATTATATTTATTTCTAAAATTATTCAATAAAAAGTTGATAATACAAATAATATTGTTTTGAGTGATAATAAGTAATAATAAATCCAGTTTGAATAAATATTTACAAACATATTTTCCGTGGGGATTAAATCGATAAAATGGACGAAAAACTATGGATATAATAGTTCGAAAAATTCTTATCTCGAAGAATTTCGTGCAGTATTCCATTCTGTATACTCGTTTAACTTTTATGGCGCGAAATAGCGAACTGCCGTTATGCTACGCACCTATTTTTGACTCAATTTTCAATTATCATTCAAACTTCATCAAAACACTTTCATATGTTTATAAAACATTTCAAACTAATTTAAACCATTTCAAAGAGGTTTAACATTCCATATTCACCGATTCATTTGATAAAGGAAAGTGATTTCCTTTGTACTTATCGACATGTATTTCCATGACTTGCATATATATTCAACATTCATATTAAACAACCATCATCAACAATCATAATCAAACACACACACACACATACAGATGTATATAATCCAATAGCATATAATACTATAATTTAGGAGTTTCTCACCTTATATTTGATTGATTTAATTTTAAATCGGCTATAGATCCGCTACTGTCGCACTGGAGCTTATGAAACTGGTTCTAAGATGCCTAGATGTGCACAACCAAGCTTAGAAGAGGTGGAAGGGCACGCCCATGGTGGTGATGGCGGATGGTCGTGAGTTTAGGAAGAGGAATGGAGGAGTCCTTAGCTTGTTTTGAAGTGGATCAATAACATATACATGTTTATGTATTTTGCCAATATTTCGTCATAACGTTGCAAATATTTTTCCAAGGCATGGAAGCTGTTAAATAAGCTTGGAGGAAGGAGAAAGCAGCTTAGGAAATGAGAGGAAGAAGTGTGAAAGAAAGTGAAAGGGAATGCCTTGTATTTATAGGCTTGAAGTTGTAAAAAATATATAAAGCATCATCATTATCCATCACCATCACCATGTGCATCCACCCTCTTATTTCCCATTATGTTCCACACGTTGCCTCCCTCCATATGCATCCATCACTTAATTCACTTCCATGCCATGTGTATGTCCTTAGTGTGTAAGATAGTTGACTTTAGGAAGCTTAAGAGTTAAGTTTTTATAAAATATCTTAGATTTTTCTTATATATGTTTACATGCATATTTGTATACATTCATGTGCATGTTAGGATATGTATATGTATATTGTATATGTGCACATGACACAAAAACAAGGTTGCAATGATTTAAAACAACTTTCGTTCATCAAACCATTGAAAACCGAAAAACTGATTATCGGTCACATTTTCATTTGTTAATTTTTTAAAATATATTTGTAAACAAAATTTGAAAATAAATTTCTTATCATTATCAATAAATTAAAATGATCACACTTGAGTTATAAAACCATATGAATTAATATTAACACAATTATTGCTATCATACCGATAAAGCGATATTAATTTTTTCTTATATTTTCAAACCAAATATATGTCTTTATAAAATTATTATAAATTATTTATTGACACTTTATAACCAATTAAAATGAATTAATATAATTTAAAAATAATTATTAGAATAATTATAATAATTATTAAATTTTAAAATCTCAATTTAATTAAATGAATCAGTTATTATATTACGCGCATTACTAACCATGTCGTAAATACATTTAAATTCAAAAATACAATAATTTTTTTTATATTCTTGTTCAGTTATAAAATAAGTGTATGTATCCAGCTCTGTGTGAGACGTTTTATGATTATAGAGCTGTTTATCGGTAAAACGGTTTTAGTCCATTTTTTCTATTTAATCCTCGAGGAAAACATTTTTTTAAATATTTATTCAAAATAGGGTTTTTATTATTTATTATCACTCAAAACAATATTTTTTGTGTTATCAACAATTTAATGAATAATTTTAAAAATAAATATAATTTATTAAAGTGATAAATTTGTAGATCATCACACAATGATAGAGCTAGAGGTATGCCCTAGGGACAATTATGTAATTTGTTACATATGTCTAACTTGTTGACCAATCTTGCTCGAAAAAAAGGTGTTTTCTTTCTATAATATACTTGATATAAAGTGTTATATTAATTAATTAATTTAATTAAAAGTATATTTTTTGTACAAAATCCATAATTGGTATGTTTTGTGATAGTTGTTAAAAAGTGTTGTAACCGTGAGTAATTTATCATAGTGAAACTAAATATACCATTTTAAATGTCTTAGTCAAGATGCATTGAGGTCTAGATATCGATGTATCCATTGATACTAGAGTACGTAATGCTCTCCAAATGTTGGGGCAGTGTATTACTCATGACTGGTGAGTGCACCAAGTGGTTATGTACTATTAGTTATCGAATAACAATGGAATGACTCACCTGATAGTTTTCTGTTGTTCGATATAAATAAGGTCAAATAAAAAATATCGATGTAACTGATTTACACAGTTACCTCTATTTGAGAATACTATCGATCTTTAATACGAAAGCTCCATTTTGATTATAGTCAGATCATGAGACGACTCCATTTAGTGATTATAGTTGGGTCAAGTAAAAGTATGATAAGTGAAGCACTATTGAAGAGAGGATTCATCTCCTTAGTTACATGAGGTTAGCACCATAATCAAGTTGAAAATTATAAGGGGTTAGTATCATAGTTAACTCAAAGTCAAAGTCTTTGGCCATAACATTTCAGTTAATAATATATGTTACCGTTGAACCAAGGACTTTGTGTTCAGACTATGGAGTTAGATATGGATGATACTGGAATTTTGACCATTACCAAATCCATAAGTCCAAAGTGATATAGTTTTGACGAAGAGAATTAGTATAAATAAATATCACAATCGGATAATGCATATAATGTAAAATTAGATTTTATCAAAATTTTTGCAAGTAATTGATAAATCCGACCAAATGTCACACCACTTGCTAAGTGACATGCGAACATTAACATTCGAATAGTTCGATGTTAATCGCTGATCAAATTTACATTTGACGAGTCAAACAGGCGAAATGATGAATTCTCTTTAGACCAAACGATTTAACTAGTTTATAAATATTATAAATTAATTAAAATAATCAATATTTATGAAATATTAATTATAAAATTTTTGAATATGATTTGAGGAATAAATATTATCGTATATATTTATAATAATTATAAACATATCGATCGATATGCGATATCGACAAGAAATTAAATTATATTTAATTAATAATATTTATTTTGGCTTTATATGGTTTGTTAGCCCATGATGTTAAGATGTTAGTTCAGTAGCAATAGGGCTTGTAAGAGGCAACTAAAAATGCTAAATAGTTTTGGAGATCGACAGTTGAGATTTGATGAGAAATGGTACAAGATGTGATCCATATTTCTCTCTATTTCTTCTACTATAAAAGAACCCCTAACTCTAATGCAAAAAGGACTTTTGGCTGCCATTTCCTCATTATTGCTGGCCATCCTCATCAATAAGAAGCTCTAATAAATTCATCTCAAATCAATTCAAAAGGTGACAGTTATTGGATAGCTAAAGGTCTATGGTGTAAGAATTAGCAATTTGCCGAATTGAGAAGATTTCAAAGGAGGGAGAATTCTTTATTACAAGGTGTGCTCTATGGCATATTAGGTATGTATTTATTATACTATATGGTTTATAATTTTTGGATAACGTTATATATATATCATTACTATATTGCTAATTGGATGGGATTCTTATATGTATCATCAACGTTGGAATATATTAGATTATTTATATGTATGTTTTAATTTATTTAAAAAAACACGTTTATACATACATACATACATACATACATACATACAAATACATATATGTATGTATGTATGCATGCATGCATGCATGCATGTATTAACACACTACCTAATTTTAATTATACGACATGTCTTTAGTTATATCATCATATCATGTTAATAGTTGAACCTATATTTTATAAATGCATCTCTACAAAGATTATAACTTTCGGTGGTTGTAAATTAATTTTTAATATTCATTTACTATTATTTAATATTATTTAATGAATATACTAAGTAAATAAATCATATAAAATAAAATATGTTTTGAAAATTAATTTTTAGTTTTTAATTTTTTATCATCATATCAACTCTAGGCCAAAAAGAAGAATTTAAAAATAATTTTCTATATTTTACAAAAATCAATTTAATAAATGACTGAAATTAATTAATTAATACAAAATATTATTTTGACTAAGAAATTATGAAAAATTTATCGTAACTACAAATATTATGCTTTATTTTCTAAAAAATTAAAATTAAAATAATATAATACGAAAATATTTTTTACCATTATTTTATTGTATTTTGAATAATCAATATATATATTTATGCAGTAAAATATAAATAATTTTTTATCTTGTGCATTCGATCTGGAAAGATTTAAATATTTTTTTTTTAAAGACATAATTAATGTATATGTATATACACACACATATACATAATTAGATATTACAAATATACATATATATATATGTGTGTGTGTGTGTGTGTGTAAATATAATAACGATAATTTTGTTATTATAATTCATACATACATTTAACATGTATATATATATATATGTATATTTGTAAAATGATTTTTTTTAAATCTTTATATATTATATATATACAAATATACATCTATATATATTATATAATATTTAGTGCAATACTATATATATAAATCATTAGTATTTGTACACATTATACACACATACATATATATGTATATATAATGTAATTTACCATAGTTTTTAATATTTATATAAATAACAAGTTTACATACATACATATATTTGGACAATATCCAATAAATATAGGACGAACTAATATGTCCACTGTGATATAAATCTCAATGTTTATGCACAGACATGTTATACCCTACACGGATTATTATGTTACACATGCACACACACATATGTATATGATACATATATGTGCTTTTATATTTAATTATATATAAATTAAATAAAATTCTATTTATAATTAATATATTCAAATGAAATAAGAGATTTTATTTAAATTAAAATTTAAAATGTTCTAATAAATTAGACTTCAAGGTCCAATATAGATCCAATAAGGAAATTATATTTGAAATTCACGCATATCTTCCACTGTAGGAAAACCCAGTTTCAACAATGGTATCAGAGCGCAATAGCCTATGCAGTTTAAATTAGTCATATCAAGGTTAGCTATTAAGCTCACAGCCCAAAAATTATACCTGATAGAAAAGGCCCAATTTGAATTGGGTCTTGGACTAATTTTCAAAATTGTTTAAAAATTAAAATATATGAATTTAAATTTAATAATTAAATTTAAAATAAGATATACAAATAATATAAAATTTATAATATAATAAATTTTTTTTCAAAATGTTTGAAAATAAATATTAATCTTGAAAATTTAAAACTTACTAATAATATTAATAGAATAAATTAGTTAAATAATTTAATCAATTAATAAATGTATGCATGTATTATATATTATGATATATATTATGTTATTTGAAAATGTTTAAAATAAAATAAGTATACATGTATATGTATTAATTTAATTTTAAAATTAATATAATTTGATTAAAATTGTTTTATTAAATAAATTAACTAAAGGTTAATTAATTAAACGAATATATACGTACTATAAAGGTTATAATATATAATAAATATTTAATATAAATGTTATATTAAAATAATATAAAATTAATCAAAAAATTTAATTAATTAAAAATTAATTAAATAAGATTTAATTAATATAATATTATACATAAGACTATTATATCGGCAATATGAAATATAAAAGTTACATAATAATAAAACTTATATAATATGAATGTATAAACTAAAGGTGGAACATTAAAGAAACCCTAAATAGACTTAAGGAATAAATACATACGTAAATGTACGTATACCATAATTTTTGATGTGTCCGACACTTGAATCACGAGAGTATTTTATAAGAAACACATTATTCCATAAGTCGATATCAATGGATATAATATATTAAGATTATGAATATTTGATACAATATTGTCCTTTACCATAAGTATATATATTAATAAATTACTTGCATACTCCTTATTTATTGAGCAGATTCAAATTGGGGATGTTATGTGTAGTATTATTAATATATTGAATAGATAATGTAAGATAATTATATGTATATGTTAAGCAGACTCAAGGTACATATACTATACTTAGGCTACTGTGTTGGTACATAGGAGTGAATAATTTCGTTTCGATTTGTTGAGCAGACTCAAGGTCGATGCAGAATTAGGACGAGGTACAAAAGGGTTAGTAGAATTGTATGATACAGTCGATAAGGAGTTATCCATCGTCCGTGGAGCTATGACTTATTAAGTAGACTCAAGGTCGAACTCCAAGACTGATGATTCCTAACACCACTAGTGAAGTCGAAAGACTTCTATGTTTCAACCTAGGGTATGGCGAAACATAACATATTAGCAGAAGCCTTATTAAAAAAAGAAATGATAACATTTTAACCCCTCTAATATTGTAAGAACATTTTCTATATAATATTATAATAATCTACGTTGATAAATTTATGCAATAGTTTGATAAAAGATTTGTCGATTAAGATATATAAATGAACGGAATTGAAGATTGTTAGATAGAAATATAATATGTATACCTACTATTAAATACTTTTTGCATGTTATTGTTTTCTATACCCATGCAAGTACCTAATTTTACAACTACTAAATACATTCGTAACTTGGTCGCATACACATTTATTTGCTTAAAACCATGTATTGCATCCTATGAGTTTAAAACTCTAAGCAATACAAGATTATGGATATCTGATCCATATACCATCGCATATAAGTGTTATATGAGGAATGGTCATAGTTCAAATAATCGATTCTTCTGTGAAATAAGTTCATCCGAAATAATCAAATAAACTATAGTCCGAGATCGAGTATTCAATTTGATTGATTATGATAAAGATCACATTGTGTTAGAAGCAACACAAGGCAAAAACTATAATATAGATTTAAGGACTTGATCATTGATATGTTAGTTTGATCAGTTTACATAAAGTGCAACATATTTGATGTCCTTAATATTAAGGGTGCTCGAGTGCACTTTTGTAAAGGGTTCTTTATGATATCATAGTAAGGGTTTTCTTTTGAATGGTTCAACCATTCAGAAAGGAAAATGAGTGTACAAGTGTATATGTGGTTAAGGTACAGTTGGGATGAAAAAAGTAAATAGTCACTTCTGCTTCATAAAGAAATGACGAAAACGAGAATTTTAATAATAATAATTGATACTTAATATTGAAATGAGAAATACAATTTATATTCCAAAATTTGTTTTCGTATAGAAAGTCGTATTTTACAAGAATTATTTCTTTGATTTTAAGATATTTGATGAAAGAACTCAGCACTGGAAACTAGTTGCAGTGTATAAAATAAATAGTTTATAGTAAGTGAATGATGGACCTCCGATTTAGTATGCTACTATAGTAGGCAGATATAGTGGGAGCATACCACATAGCACTTATTAATTGCATCAAGTTACAAAAATTGTTTTTTGTAAAACGTACCGAACATTATTTATGAAATAATGACTATTTTTTAGTGTCGATTGAAAAATAGACATAGTTATATTTTAGTATGTAATAAAACTATATTGTGGTATTTGTTTACACAACAAAAGCGATGTGGTTGAAAATATTGAAGTATCTAAAATTATTTACAATTATTTTGGAATTATAGACTAAGCCATAGTTTTGAAAAATATTTTTTACTATATGATATGAATCATATGATACTGGTTAACTATATCTCAAATAATTAAAGGGTAATGCACCCATTTAGTAGGAGCATCATAAGAGTTGATGAACTCTTTGGATAGATATATATTGATGCATGCGGTCATAAGTTTATTAATATTAAAACTATTCCACGAATTTCATCATATTCACAGGTAGGTCATTACAGACATGGACATGTGTATTTGATACACATGTTAAGTGTAAGATAACTCATATAATATAGAACGAAAATAAATAATTTAATATGTGATAGAAAGATTCGATTTGATCGAATGGGTGAGTATATTGGAAAGAGTCTTGAATGTATGTAAACATGAATAAAAGATTCAACCTCAAAAGTCACTCCTCCATTTGATACATAATCATGTATTAATAAGGAGCAATCGAACTTTTTTAGACAAAGAACAATTAATAATGAGTGAGCTTGAGTTAAATACTTTACATAATGTGTGTACTTAAGAGTATTAAACAAGGTGAAACTTAATATCACGCAAAGATTAGTTTACAAAACCATACGAAATAATGGTTAATAAGAAACCCCTAAATATCCTAGGCCAAGGAGTTGGCAGGTTGTGCAACTCAAAAGACTACATGTAATAATTATATGTAAGAGAGGTTGTATGAATCATCCCAGGAGAATTTTGGGAACGATGATCGTTAAATGACTAATTTATGTTGCGAACATAAATATATTTTGAACTAATGCAAAATCAGTTTTATATAAGGCAATCATAAAATGTTTATGAATGCTCGTTCCATTACATCAAGAAACAACTATTGTTTTAAGAAATACCAACTTCATAGTAAAGGGATATCTTTAGGAAATAATTGATATAAAAAATATTCGGATGCAATCCAATGATAAAATTGATAACAAGGGATGAAATTTAATTAACCAAATCTAAATGAACACAAATATACTAGGACGTCCAATAAGAATTCTTGTACATTAAAGAGAAACTATAAGTTTCTTATCAATGTCAAGGACAAAATAATCCACGGTCATTTAATTAAAACGTTAAGAGTATTGACCCTATGATATGGTACGATGCGCAAATCCGAAATAGATTCCAAGTACATTATCAAAATATGATTTGATAGTTGTATCTAAAAGGATATGATCCTTTTGTCTGCAAATGCATCTTTAATTGAAAATAAAATTAGTTGGAAAATAGTGATCCATGTTGATAAGAACAATACCATAAATTCCAGTTGTTGAAATTAACAAAATAGATTCACCATTCGATATGCTCAAGTTAATTTGGATTTGCTCACAAAATTATCACTTGGTATGACTTTATGTTCTGGTACGTATGTATTGAAATCGAAAATTCTAAATAATTATGTATAGTAAACCGTTTACATATAATAACCAAAATGTCTCGAAGTCAGTAGAAGCGATATTGAGTTTGTGAGTCTTTTGATAAGATTCAAGAAATGATAGAAAGTATTATTTTATAAACATTAGAATTGAATAAACATTTTTATAGAAATATCAAATAGTTTGATTATCAATAAAAATGCATAGGAAGCGTGTGTTCATAAAAAAGAACGTTAAAAGGTATATTAATATTTCTGAATTGTAAGTAAACAACACATTGCTGATTTTTAATGATGTACTTGTATAAAATTAGCCTTAGTAGTTTTAATACTCGACGTTAGATTTTAAAATGATGTCTTTATAGTAAGTATGAAAGATACTGGAAAAGTCCCAAAACGATATGCAAGGACACCGTATTAAAATGTCTAATACGGAACATGTAAAATGAGTTCCTTATGCATTGGCAATAAGAATTATCATATATGTTATGTTGTCTACAATATCGTGATTTGTTTATATATTTGATACATGAAGCAAATATCAAGTCCAAACTGATGTCACTGAATGGTAGTTTGGAGTGTTCTCGTGTATTTACGAAATACTAAAGAATTGTTTACAGAAACATCGAACTCCTTATGAAGGAGTGTTTGGACTCAGACTTCAGAAATAATATTGAGTATAATGTGTCGATAATAAAATTCAATTTAAGAATATTTAAGTTGGAAATATTCCAAATAGAAGAGATTATGGCCGATTCAACGAAAATGCTAAGTACTTTAACTTGAATAACGTCACAATAAAAGCAATGCATATATAATAAATACAAAAATTTATAACTGAGCCAAGGGTGATTCAAAATGTAGAAAATCCCATAAAAATTTTATTTGCTAACAATGTGGCGATATAGTTCGTAACAGAACTTAGAGCTCACTGGATGTTAAGAGACATACTGTGAATTGTTCCACCTGATAAAGGTAGTTTATCAACACCGAAGAGAGTTGACTATTAAATTAGGTAATTTGGACACAATAGCATACCCATTCATTGAGGAACCAATCTAGTTGGTTTTGAGTGAACCTATTGGAGAAGTTGGAATAAGATTCCATAATTGACCCAAGTGCATGTGAAACATTGGTAGAGTTAGGGGTATGCCCTTGGGCAATTATGTAATTTATTTCATATATCTAACTCACTGACCAATCTTGTTCGAAATAAAGGTGTTTTCTTTCCATAATATACTTGATGTAATGTGTTATATTAATTAATCAATTTAATTAAAAGTATATTTAATAGAAAATTCGTAAATGACATGTTTTGTGGTAGTAGTTTCAAAGTGCTGTAACCGTGTGTAATTTATCACCGTGAAAATAAACATACCATTTTAAATGTTCCTAGTCAAGATGCAGACTTAATATCAATGTATCCATTGAGACTAGAGTATATAACGCTCTCCAAATGCGAGGCAGTGTATTACTCATGACCGTTGAAGCACCAAGATGTTATGTACTGATAGTTATTGGATAACAATGGAATGACTCACTCAATAGGTTTATGTTGATTAATATAACCAAGGTTAAATAAAATATCAATGTGACTGATTTACACATTTCTCTCGACTTGAGATTACTATTGATCTCATGAAAGCACCACTTTGTTATAGTCAAATCATGGCACGATATCCAATGATTGACTATAGCTGGGTCGAGTGGAGGTATTAGAAGTGAAGCGCTATTCAAGAGAGGATTCATCTCCTTAGATATATAGGGTTAGTTTCATGGTCAATTCAAGCCAACTCGAAGTCAAAGTCTTTGATCAGAGCATGTCAGCTAATAATAATTGTTATTTTTGAACTAAGGACTTTGTTTTTGGAATATAGAGTTGAATATGGATAATACTGGAATTTTGACCGTTACCAAATTCCATAAAATCCAAAGTGATATAATTTTGACGAAGATAATTGGTGTAAATAAATGTCACAATTAGGCAACGCTTAATAATGTAAAAATAGATTTTACCAAAACTAATTAAGCGATAACTTTGGCTAAAATGTCACATCACCTACTAAGTGACGTGTGAACATTAATATCCGAATAGTTCGATGTTGATCGCTAACCAAATTTATACTTGACGAGTCACACAACCGAAATGATGAATTCTCTTTAGACCAAATGATTTAATTAGTTCATAACTATTATAAATTAATTAAATTAAATAATATTTATGAAATATTTTGAATATGGTTTGAGGAATAAATAATATTGTATATATTTATAATAGTTACAAATATATTGATCGATACACGATATTGGCAAGCAATTAAATTAGATTTAGTTAATAATATTTATTTGGGCTTAAATGGGCTATTAGCCCATGATGTTATTTCAACAGGAATATGGCTTCCAGTAAGTGGCTAAAAAGGTTAGAGATTTTGGAGATGGATGGTTGAGATTTGATGAGAAATGGTATGAGATGTGATCTATATTTCTCTCTATTTCTTCCACTATAAAAGGACCCCTTACCCTAATGCAAAAAGGACTTTTTGGATGCCATTTCCCCATCATTGCTGGTTGACCTCATCAACAAGGATCTCCAACAAATTCATCTCAAATCAATTCAAAAGGCGACAGCTATTGGATAGCTAAAGGACTTCGGTTCAAGGATTAGCAATTTTCCAAATTGAAAAGATTTCAAAGAAGGGAGAATTCATCATAGAGGGTGTGCTCTAAGGCATCAGTATTAGGAAAGTATTTACTATATTATATGATTTATAATTTCTAGATAAATTATATTACTCATATATATATATATCATTATTATATTGCTATATATGTGAGATTCTTATATGTATCATCAACATTGTCGCATATCAAATTGGTTATATGTATGTTTCAAATTATTATTTTTAAAAAAAATTGTATTTATAGATCTAAAGTGCATAGCTAGATAAATTTTATATTAACTATTATCATTTTATTCATTAATATACTATCTTGTTTTAATTATATGGCCTGCATGTAATTATATCATCATATCATTTTAATAGTTGAAACTATATTTTATAAATGCATATCTATAAAGATTTTATATTATGGTGGCTGCAATTAATTTTTAATATTTATTTACTATTATTTAAATCAATATACTAATTAAATAAATCATATAAAATAAAATATGTTTCGAAAATTAATTTACATTTTTTAAAATTTTGCTATCATTATATAAAGTCTCCGCTAAAAATCAAAATTTAGAATTTCTTTTTATATCTTTAAAAAATTAATTTAATAAATGATCGAAATCAATCAGTTAATTAAACATATTATTTTGAATCAGAAAATTCTGGAAAATTTCGCAACTATAAAATATCTTGCTTGATTTTATAAAAATTTAAAATTTAAATAATATAACACCAAAATATTTTTGTTATTAGTTTATTGTATTTTGAATAATTGATTAATACATATATATATATATTAATGCAATAAAATATGAATAATTTGTTTTGTGCCATGCATTTGATCTAGAAAGGTTCAAATATATTTTTTGAGTACATAATTAATACACTCACACACACACACATATATACACACACCTATTTAGATATTATAAATATTCTTATATATATTCAAATATAATAACAATAATTTTGTTACTATAATCCATACTATATATGTATATGTTTAACATGACTTTTTTTAAAATCTTTATATATTATGTATATACATATATATGCATGTATATATCTCTACTACTAATAAAGAAAATTCGTTGAACTAATTTACTCCGTGCCTTTTTGAAATTCCACAAATTCCCTTGCTTTTCGTTTACATATTTGCACTCAAACAAAATATCAACGTATACAATAACACAAACAACCCGTGTGCAAAGCACGGGCCCATACTAGTATATTTAATATTTAATGCAATAGAGAGAGAGTGTGTGTGTGTGTATCATTAATATTTTTAGATAAAAGATACATACATACATATATGATTTTTCATAGTTTTTAACATTTATATAAATACCAAATTTATATACACACATATATTTGGACAACATTCTATGCATATAGGACGAGCTAACATGCCCGTTGCGATGTAAATCCCAACATTTATACACGGAAATATTATACCATGGACTGATATTATGTTACACATGCACACATACATATATTTATATGATAAATATATGTGCTATTATATTTAACTAAATATAAATTAAATAAAATTCTATTTATAATTAATAAATTTAGATGTAATAAGAGATTTTATTTAAAATTAAATTTAGAAATGTTCTAAATAAATTAGACTTCATAGGCCCAATATAGATCCAATAAGGGATTTTTTTTGAAATTCACCCATATTTTCCACTATGGGTTGGCCTAGTTCCAACGCCATATTCTTGGTTTCAACGATGAGATATGACATATTGTATTGCAACAATTATCAAACGTGGGTGCTCTGGCCCACGAAGTACAAACTTTGAGGATGTGGTTGGATGCCCAAACTACTATAAATTTTGTCCTACTGGCTCCTCTTGCAGTCGATCTTGTCCACCTAACTACTTACAAACCTACCCTTCTCGACAACCAACCTTATGAATAATGATGAGGGTCAAGGAAGAGAGGTGCCTGAATACCCACTCATGGATGTTGTTCATCCGAGATGGTATACTATGCGTGTGCCTAGCCATATTGATATTGCTACAGATGCAGTCGCACCTAAAGAACTAAGGTACCGTCATTCCCCTTCAGTGGAACGGTCATCAACTTTTTAGGATCTCAACGGTGATGCTTCTACCATCAATAGAGAGCATGTGGCTTTCTCAACTCACTCCATATATCATGGGGGTGTGTTCAGAAATAGATCGAGAAAGGTGCAGGCTGGACATTCAAGGTTGCCCTCTGTGCAAATGGAGAGGAGATCTTCTGCTCCAGCTCATCATCATTCTCCTTCCCATCATCGATTTAGCACTTCATAAAGATGATGATTGAGCCCACAACCGGTTATTGATCAGATTATGCCCCAACAGGTCGATGCTAGCTTTAGGGAAGAGATGCATGTTGTTTACCAAAAACATAATAGCCTGAAATACGTGGGGTGAGGCATTCTCTAATGACGAAAATGGTGAGTCATTTTGCAAGGAGATTTTGAACACTTACACTCATAGGTGGTATGCTTAGCCACCCATTAACAAATACAATAGGAGTACTAACCCGTCTGATAACTACATTTTACTCCATTACTATGTCGTTAAGTTTTGCAGCCCAATAATGTGTTTACTCATTCTATCCACTCTTATAGGATCGGCCTACCGTAGGCCCTTGCATCTATGACCAGGCAACATAAATTCATGGGCCAAGTTATGCGCAAATTTTAAGACTAGGTTCTTTACTTTCAGGGCCAACGTTATAATAGCTTATGAGCTAGGCAACATCAAGTTGGGTCCCACTAAAAACTTGCTATCATATGTCAACAACTTCAATAAAGAGTCTACCAAACTAAGGTGCCGACATGAGTAACCTAGTCGTGGCCCTTTGCACTTGGTCAAATATAAATTCAGAATATGGAGGGAGCTTAAAAAGTAGTCGGCTACATCCCTGACCAACTTTTATCAATAGGAGAACATTATAATGAGAATGGAAGATGCTGATCTTTTTGATAGTGGCCCCAAAAACAAGCATACCACCTAGCCCGGTCCTTGCAATACCACCAACCGATGACCCAATGGCTGACAAAAAGACACTAAAAGGTACACTGAGGTCGGCTTTTTGTGCAAGTTTAGGTATGCACGCTAAGCTGATTTAAACAGGGACATGGAGACAATCTATCTTGGAATCTAGGATCGGGTGTAGTTTCAAAGGCCGTCACTAAGGATGGAAGAAGGGAGAGCCTCATGGCAATAACAAATACTGTTGGTACAACCAAATCAACGGTCATGCAACCAATGAGCGCTAGGTGCTCAAAGATGAAATAAAAAGACTTCTTCGAGAAGGGATCTTGTTAGAGTTTGTTCGTGATCAAGTAGAGCAGAGGAACAACCACGACAGTAGGTTGATACCTCCTTAGAAAACCCACAAAAATGTTGTAGCAATCAATGACATCTTGACCATATGAAGAGGTCCACATGTTACCAACACCAGCCGAGGAGCACAATCTCTGTAACGACCCACCTTTCATTTCATAGAAAGACGCATCATTAAAAGAAAGAAAGGGATAGAAAAGAGAAAAGATAGAAAAGGAAGAAACAAACAACATCAGAATCTCACAGCAGAACGAATAAATTATATTATATCACATAAAATATTACATAGTATCATATACATCAGAGTTATACAGCTATTACAACACAAACTAGACAATTATAAACATCTGTCTAGCAATTACAATTCAAGTACATCAGAGAAAAACAGATACAATTCAAACACAGCGGAATCACAATACATATCTACACGATGAAGCCTCCCGCTCCATTTCTCCTCCAGAATTCGTCAAAGCAATCCTGAATCACTTGACTACTCATACGTATATGAGTACCCAAGAGTTTAATAAAATAGAAAATAAACACTCGGGTCAGACATGGCTCTGGTGTGAGTAAACGGGTTTAAAGTTGCTCAAATTTTAGAAAATCCTTTGAAAACAAAAGATATCACGTAAGACTTCCCACACATAAACATGGAAAAGTTTTTACCTTAGCTAACCAAAACATTTGATAGGAAATCCAGTGATATTATAATAGCGTCTAGGGTTTTCAAAATAAAATACAGAAATGGCGGGAATGCTTACATCTCACGTTCCAACATAGTTGGGCACAATCAAAACCGTACAGGCACTTATTGGATTTTGGATTCCATTAATGGCAAGGCTACCGGGGTACCGCCCGTCACAGTACGTGGCCTAGATCACCGTACCGAGGATCACTCCCAATCCCCTGCAACACAAAGCCGAAACCATCCCTTACTGGACAGCCTCGAACAACACCACCTCGCAGATTGGCCGTCGCCAGCTGCCACACAACCGAAATATAAAGGGACCTCTAGACAGGGGTAAATCTCGTCCTACTTGGGCATGACCCACTTAGCCTTTGTAACAACCCTGGTTAGAGATTACCGCTAGTATTAAATCATAATTCTAGCGGTAATCTCTAACCAGGATTGTTATAGCCTTGCTGCACCTCTCCTGTTTTAGCCATTCCCGGTTGATGAGGCTTGAGGCTACGATTACCTTTATAGGACATATAAATCTTAGAATGCTCATCGTCCATCTGATGATGTTCTGTAAGCATTCAATCCATACAAGTTCGTTCCAGGTTCGAACGAAACCAAAGGCACTATCTCACTACACTCATTTTGGAATCACCCTCAGAGTTAACGACAATAGCCCTTGCACTCTGAATCACCATCTCGAATCTGAAAGTATTATTTTCGTCAAACTCATCACGGAATCACCCTCAGAGTTATGCTGACGAATAGTTCTTACACCTCGAGTCTTCACTCTTAACTTGAGATTCACGACCTAACGTTTAATTTGGATCGATGTGGTTTTCGGAATTCCAAATTTGAAAATCCGATCCCGGTCTCATCGAAATCCAAACGTCATCTTAATGTCCAAGTGAATTTAGTTTGAACAATTAATTCAACTCATCATTATCTATTTATACACAGATAGATAATTCACATATCACAATAAATAATCACATTCTCATCATAAACAGATAAACCGTATCATAATCACAAACAGATAATCATCACAACCAGATAATCATCACAAACAGATAATCCATATTATCATACTTTAACTAAGCATCCATATTATAAAGATATTACTCATCTCATTATTGAGATCACAACCATCCAATGGAATATGAATATCATCAATAAGCAATGATTTATTAACCATCATCTATAATTAATTTAAAATGAATTAAATTAATTACTTCTATCTCTAATTAATTAAAAATAAATTAAATTAATCACCACACTTATAAATCCTGCTTATATATCCATTAATTAATTAACCAAGTTAATTAATCATTCTCTAAGTATTCATCTTGATTAAATACTTTTGATTAATCATTCTCTAATTACAATAAGTAATTAGTCTTTTATTAATTTCACAAAATTAATTAACCTTGATCATAAGTAATTAACATTTAATTACTTCATTTATTAATTAACTATAATTAATTACATTTATCCTTAATTACATTAATTAATCACTTTATTATTAATTATCCTTTAATTAAACAATTCTTAATTACATCATTAATTATATTAATTAATGATCTCTAATTTATATTTAAATAAATTACTTTATTTAAAATTAATTACATTTAGTAATTAATCTAAAATTTAAAATAAAATTATTAATCACCCTTGATTAATATCAAATCAGTAACTAACTACCATTAATTACTCATTAACAAATTAATTATCCCATAATTAATTATCTTCATTAATTAATTCCTTGATTAATTACAAAAGTAATTACCCAAATTACTTCATTATAAATTATCTCCCACTAATTACGTACCAGTAGTTATCTTTATTACTTCCCTAAGTAATCATGCTCCATTACTTACATTAAGTAATTACTCTTATTAAATCATCAAATGATTTACTTAATTAATTAAACTAAATTAATTAACTTAAACAAATCACATTATCAAAATTTATTACAATAAGTAATTAATCCTTTAATTACATTTATCAAGTAATTATACTTAACAAATTACAATTAATTATCTTCAATTAATAATCTAATTAATTATCAAAATTAATCACATTAATTAATTACCTCATTATCCTGAAATAATTATCTTTATTAATTAACAACATTTCTTTAATTACTTTCTTAAGAAAAATTATCTTAGATTAGTTATTATTAATCAACTCTAATTAAATTAATCTAAATCATTATTCAAACAAAAAAATTATTCCTTAATTATTTTATAAATTAAATTCTTTATTATCTTAATTATTTCTGAAATAATCCACTTACTTTATTAATGACTTCATT
Source organism: Allium cepa (assembly GCA_030765085.1). NCBI lineage: Eukaryota > Viridiplantae > Streptophyta > Magnoliopsida > Asparagales > Amaryllidaceae > Allium > Allium cepa. The sequence goes on from CM060943.1 coordinate 811,856,996, forward strand.
AACATTCAAATGTATTTAAAACAATACATTTCTAAATTCAAATTCAAATTCCATTTTAAAATTTAAGATTCAAAATGTTTAACTATCTAAACATTTATCCAAATCTAAATAAATTTATTCCTTAAAATAAAAGTGAAGAATAATCATTACTTATATAAGATGCTTATATAAGAAAAGTTCAAAACTAAATTACTTAATTTTACTAAAAGATATCAGGCTTAAAAATAAATTGATTATTTAACTTTTAAATTAAAGTTAAACATTTCATATCTTTAATTCAAATATTAAGAAAAGAAGTCTTTCAAGTTTGAACATTTATTTGAAAACAAACTCATTTTTAAGTCTACTTTAAAACATTTGAATTTGTCCAACATCTTAAATTTCACAAATCTGATTTAAATCAGGATTTAAATGCGTAGTAAACTTAAACTATATTTTAGACTTGATTTTTTTAAGAACTTGATTTAAATCTTACTTAAATTTAAAATTTCATTTTAAAAACTTTGGATTCAAAAGTTCACTTGAATTCAAATTTAAACCTTGCATTTTAAAGAAAAACCTGTTTAAATCCTGCTTATAAAATTTAAATTTCATCAAATTTAAAAACAACAACACTGTCAGGTTTATAACCTGAAACAAATACTACCCGAGACCACTCACAATCACTTCGAGTAAATATCTTAACTGCTTGGAGTAACTACTCGATCTACCCTAGTGAAACTTGAGTCACCTCCTCCTGCACAAACCCACATAGTTCATCAAAACCAAATATGCATGGTGCATATGCACTGGCGCTCAGGCCATCTCCAGCCACCCAAATTCCCTTCACCACGTCGATGATCATCCCCTCACCTGATCACGACCACTAGAAATCCCCATAGGAACTCGAAATCAAATTCGAGTTAACCAAGCTAACCTGGAAACATCACCCAGCAACATTCCCAATCCTGTCATCAACTCGCAACCTCTCCTCCGATCATCAGAGAACCCACGACTCCGGCATTTCTCCATCTATGTCCCCTTTTCCCAATCCCAAAGGCTTGCATCACTTGATGCAACAGAGAAATCAAGAAGCTACAAAACCCCGACCTCCAGAAAACTAGGGTTACAAACCTGAAATTGCCAACCACGGTCGCCAACCACCTCTGACCATCCACCTAATAATTTTTCCCTACTCACCTATAAGCCCTCCTCCTCCAGGAAGCACCACAACACCCAAAATCACTAGAACGCCAGATAAAACCCAAAACCCCTATTTTGTTCAACCCAGTAAAGCTAACTCTACAGTTAGTTAAAAAATGTGATGTTTGTTTTAAAATTCATGATTTCATACATGCATTCATGTTATAAACCTGTTTCAATAATTTAAGATGTTTTAGATTTATTTTATTTGAATATTTACTGTCCTTACAGTTTACAGAGGAAACATTTTTTTTAAATTTAACTCAGTTATAATTTGTAAACTTAATCCTTACTAAACAAACAATTTTGGTTTACATTTCAAATCCTAGTTGAGATCAAATCAGGTGATAATGGATTTCTAATAAAATCTTAGTTTAAAACCAGAACAGGTATACATATACCTGGCATCATACACATATGTATATTTATGTATATACACAGAATATCATCACAAAACAATCATACAAACTTGCTTATTTTTTTATCAATCCACATGCAACAGATAATTTAAGCTTTTTCAATTGTGAAGTTATTTACCTTAAACAAAATGAAGCACTACAGTTTTATCCATAGCAGTTTTATATTTTTAAAATGATAGTTTGCTTTGAACTTGAGTTCTAATACTTTCTTAGGCATTTACTGTCTTTAAAAATAAAAATTTACTCACATTATTATAGAAGAAGCAGAGAACAATTTCTGATGCAAATTCATTTCCTGGAACAGATTTGCATTTTACTGAAACTGTTTAAATTAAAAATATGGGTTCTGCATTTACTGTTGAATCTGGTAAATTGCTTCCCAGTTTGATTACTGTTGAAGTTGATCTTCAAATTGATGTTGAAAATTGGAAAAGATTTGCTTGAATTTGTTTGCAGATTTTATATCAGATTTGGGTTTTTGCAGATTTTTGATTGTATTAAGTTTTGCAGATTTTTGAACATGAATTGTACTTGGTTTTGAATTTTACTTATAGTCTGATTTTCAGATTCAATTGAAGATAATGGTTAGAATTATAATGAATTGTTAAGTTTTCTATTAAATATATTTCCAATAAAAAAATGTTTTTAAGAATAAATAAAACCATTGCCACATGTTACCTAATGTTATTGAATGTTTTACAAGTGTCTCCCTTATGAGTTAAATGCTTAACACATGTACAATTTAATATTAAAAGAAATTTCTTAATTTATAAATGTTTTTAAATTCTTCTAAAACCATTTCTTATTTAATTTATCATGTTTTAAATGTTTATTACATTTAGCTTTTAAATGATTACATATAAACGTTCTCTATAAAATTACACATTTTAATGTTTATTTAAATATTTTAAAATGATATTTTTAAAACTAAATGTTCAAAAGAGAAAATTTAAAAATAAAAGGAATGTTGAATTACATTCTATTCCAAAGTTTCAAACCAAAATATTATACTCTAATATATATGAACTAAGTTTATTTCAAAGAAAACATTTTTTTTAAAGAAAACAATATAAACTTTTATTATATAGTACAATTTAAACTATTATATTTATAAACAAAATAAATATTTACTTATATTTCTTTTGAAAATATAATATAGATTTTTTTTTAAAATCAAACTTTTGAAAAGTTTTCAATACTAATTGAAAACAATTTTCCACTTCACAAGTTATACATCTATATTTATAATAATTTTGAAAATATTCTTATTAAATTTAAATTTAAATTAAAATCAAATTCTCCATTTACAATGTATACACATATATACATTATAAATAAAATATTCTTTTAAATAAGCTTAAAAAGATAAATTTATCATTTAAATATTTTAACTTTTGAAAATAATAAAATTCCCAAATTAAATTATTATCATTATTATAAATTTTGAAAAGAATATCATTTGTCAAACTAAATAATTATTAGTTTTCAAAAGATAATTTTTGTTTGAATTAGATTATTAAATCAATATTTCATATTTTAAAATAATTATTAATGGAAATTATTATATAAATATTCCCTAAATTTTCGAGATATCACATTCCTCCCCCCTTAAAAGAATTTCGTCCCCGAAATTTAAAAGCAAAGATAATTTAATAATCCCATACAGATTTTAATTTTAAAATATTAAGCATATGCTATCAACCAAATACTAGCAACCATAGCAACCAATTCAAACAAACAATTCAAATAAACAATTCTAACTATCCAGACAAAATTCTGGATAGGATTCCCTAGAGTTTCCCAGGTACAAACACCGGAACACTCACCCTACAGAATCTAAACTAGCTACACCACTCAGATCTAGAGCTCCTATGTATCTAGATCTACAAATCTAAACAGGACATTGGACCATAGACAAGTCCTGGTCAACTTCCAAATCTCCCAGAACTACTGATTCTAAAACCAGTGATGAACCATACACGTACTCCCTCAGAGATACGTGAAATACATAACAAATTTCAGCCATCCGAACTTGAAATTCAATCCTGTAGACCAAACACTTAACCCTTAAGAGAAAACAGAAAGATCCAATACTCTTATCCACAAATATCTCCTGTCGATCCTGGGCTACCTTCAACCTTCTAGATCAATCCAATCTTCGCAGATGCTTCACGGAACAAATCTGGACAAAGAAATAAATGATCTCCAGATCCTACTCAACAAAATGGTTCTCTCAAGATCCATCAAAATCCACCACACAAACTCCACTACACAAATATCAGAAGACTTCAAACATACTACTCCTATTCGAAAAACAAAACTGATGCATAAGACAATCAAGCCTCCAGATCCAAAATGAATTCCCTATAGAAATCCTCCGTTCCAAGACAAAACTCAAATTCCCAATGAATCGGGTGTTGCTTCTATTCTGGAATAGCTGCCACCATGCTTTCGCTGCATAACTCTGATTTGAGAATGATGTCGATGAACACAAGTACAAACTTGATCAACTCATCCCGGAAACATTGTTCATCAAATTCCATAAAATCTCAGTGTCCTATGTGATTTGGTCACAAACACCATAGCAAAAATTCAACCAAAAATCTAGATCCGGTCAATCCTGCCATCTTAAACATACCTCTCTCTCAAAGAACCCCCTACTAGGCTGAACCATCGGTAAAGCTCCAAGAATCAAGTCGAAACAGAACTCAATCTCTCGATGCGGATGTAAATCTTAACTTCTTCGAAGATATCCGAAAAAATACCAAACCACTTCGATGACTCTAACATCCCCTAGAGATGCTTCAATCCAAACAAAGATTACTCAGAGAACTTCCGAATCATCGCAAGTCACTTTTGCGATTCTCTTCAGTTCAGATTCCAAGAAACCGTTCTCTCTTCACACATCAGAACAGCTAAAGCCTTCTAATCCAAAGAAGAAACTAGTGGTCCACCTTCAACAACAAACATCACACCCAGTTGAGCTTCCAAAATAAATGAACAAGCTTCACCATCTGCCCGGCCTACTTCCAAAAGAATCACAGAGACTTCTGAACCAATGAAGAAACAGTACTCACTGCTACTATTGCTGCCAAAAGACTTTCTTATCCAAAAGCTCATCGAATCACAATGCTACACCAGCCACTTCCACAATAGAGCCTTCAGTAGACTGATATCTCTCAGGAAACTCGATCTCAAACCAAGCACATATATCTTGTCAAACTGAGTCTCAAACTCAAATACAGACAGAACTCCTTCCTAAGGTTGCCAAGATTCCATTACTGGCTTCAGTACTCCCAAATGATCCAAACTCAAGAAAACCATTCGCACGAGTGCAACCAAGCTTACAATCCAAAGATAAACTCCGAACTTTGAAAAGATTTCCTTCAAAGATTGGTGAAATCCTTCACACCAACTGCAAAACTACTCAAGATGCCCAATACTGCCCTCGCTGATTCACTTCCAACCTCAAACACTCGGACTCCAACCATTGGTAGTTGTGTTACACACACCACTACCCTATCTACCTCTAGAACTTATATTGGAAAAACCGAACAGGTAACCCAATCAAATAGGTAGAAATATACATACATATATATATATATATTCAAAATTACAAATAAGCTCTCTCAAGAAGGACACCACTCCAGAGTCTAGGTATTCGCTCAACCTAGCGCTCTGATACCATAATGTAACGACCGGCCTTTCATTCCATAGAAAGACGCATCATTAAGAAGAAGAAAAGGGATAGAAAAGAGAAAAGATAGAAAAGGAAGAAATAAACAACATCAGAATCTCATAGCGGAACGAATAAATTATATTATATCACATAAAATATTATATAGTATCATATACATCAGAGTTATACAACTATTACAATACAAACTAGACAGTTATAAACATCTGTCTAGCAATTACAATTCAAGTACATCATAGAAAAACAAATACAATTCAAACACAGCGGAATCACAATACATATCTACACGCTGAAGCCTCCTGCTCCATTTCTCCTCCAGAATTCGTCAAAGCAATCCTGAATCACTTGACTACTCATACGTATGAGTACCCAAGATTTTAATAAAACAGAAAATAAACACTCGGGTCAGACATGGGTCTGGTGTGAGTAAACGGGTTTAAAGTTTCTTAACTTTTAGAAAATCCTTTGAAAACAAAAGGTATCACGTAAGAATTCCCACACATAAACATGGAAAAGTTTTTACCTAACGCTAACCAAATCATTTGATAGGAAATCCAATGATATTATAATAGTGCCTAGGGTTTTCAAAATAAAATATAGAAATAGCTGGAATGCTTACATCTCATGTTCCAACATAGTTGGGCACAATCAAAACCGTACAGGCACTTATTGGATTTTGGATTCCATCAATGCCAGGGCTACTGGGGTACCGCCCGTCACAGTACTTGGCCTAGATCACCGTAACGAGGATCACTCCCAATCCCCTGCAATACAAAGTCGGAACCATCCCTTACTGGACAGTCTCGAACAAGACCACCACGCAGATTGGCCGTCGCCAGCTGCCACACTACCGAAATATAAAGGGACCTCTAGACAGGGGTTAATCTCATCCTACTTAGGCATGACCCACTTAGCCTTGCTGCACCTTCCCTGTTTTAACCATTCCTGGTTGATGAGGCTTGAGGCTACGATTACCTTTATAGGACACATAAATCTTAGAATGCTCCTCGTCCACCCGACGATGTTCTAAAAGCATTCAATCCGTACAAGTTCGTTCCGGGTTCAAACAAAACCGAAGGCACTATCTCGCTACACTCATTTTGGAATCACCCTAAGAGTTAACGACAATAGCCCTTGCACTCTGAATCACCATCTCGAACCTGAAAATACTATTTCCGTCAAACTCGTCACGGAATCACCCTCAGAGTTATGCTGACGAATAGTTCTTACACCTCGAGTCTTCACTCTTCGCTTGAGATTCACGACCTAACGTTTAATTTGGATTGATGTGGTTTTCGGAATTCCAAATTTGGAAACCCGATCCCAGTCTCATCGAAATCCAAACGCCATCTTAATGTCCAAGTGAATTTAGTTTGAACAATTAATTCAACTCATCATTATCTATTTATACACAGATAGATAATTCACATATCACAATAGATAATCACATTCTCATCATAAATAGATAACCCGTATCATAATCACAAACAGATAATCATCATAACCAGATAATCATCAAAAACAGATAATTCATATTATCATACTTTAACTAAGCATCCATATCATAAAGATATTGCTCATCTCATTATTAAGATCACAACCATCCAATGGAATATCAATATCATCCATAAGCAATGATTTACTAACCATCATCTATAATTAATTTAAAATGAATTAAATTAATTACTTCTATCTCTAATTAATTAAAAATAAATTAAATTAATTACCACACTTATAAATCCTGCTTATATATTCATTAATTAATTAACCTAGTTAATTAATCATTCTCTAAGTATTCATCTTGATTAAATACTTTTGATTAATCATTCTCTAATTACAATAAGTAATTAGTCTTTTATTAATTTCACAAAATTAATTAACCTTAATCATAAGTAATTAACATTTAATTACTTCATTTATTAATTAACTATAATTATTTACATTTATCCTTAATTAATTACATTAATTAATCACTTTATTATTAATTATCCTTTAATTAAACAATTCTTAATTACATCATTAATTATATTAATTAATGATCTCTAATTTATATTTAAATAAATTACTTTATTTAAAATTAATTACATTTAGTAATTAATCTAAAATTTAAAATATAATTATTAATCACCCTTGATTAATATCAAATCAGTAATTAACTATCATTAATTACTCATTAACAAATTAATTATCCCATAATTAATTATCTTCATTAATTAGTCCCTTGATTAATTGCAAAAGTAATTACCCAAATCACTTCATTATAAATCATCTCCCACTAATTACGTTCCAGTAGTTATCATTTATTATTTCCCTAAGTAATCATTCTCCATTAATTACATTAAGTAACTACTCTTATTAAATCATCAAATGGGTTACTTAAATTAATTAAACTAAATTAATTAACTTAAACAAATCACATTATCAAAATTTATTACAATAAGTAATTAATCCCTTAATTACTTTTATCAAGTAATTATACTTAACAAATTACAACTAATTATCTTCAATTAATTAATCTAATTAATTATCAAAATTAATCACATTAATTAATTACCTAATTATCCTGAGATAATTATCTTTATTAATTAACAACATTTCTTTAATTACTTTCTTAAGAAAAATTATCTTAGATTAATTATTATTAATCAACTCTAATTAAATTAATCTAAATCATTATTCAAATAAATAAATTATCCTTAATTCTTTTATAAATTAAATTCTTTATTATCTTAATTATTTCTAAAATAATCCATTTACTTTATTAATGACTTCATTAACATTCAAGTATTTAAAACAATACATTTCTAAATTTAAATTCAAATTCCATTTTAAAATTTAAGATTCAAAATGTTTAACTATTTAAACATTTATCCAAATTTAAATAAATTTATTCCTTAAAATAAAAGTGAAGAATAATCATTACTTATATAAGAAAAGTTTAAAACTAAATTACCTGATTTTACTAAAAGATATCAGGCTTAAAAATAAATTGATTATTTAACTTTTAAATTAAAGTTAAACACTTCATATCTTTAATTCAAATATTAAGAAAAGAAGTCTTTCAAGTTTAAACATTTATTTGAAAACAAACTCATTTTTAAATCTACTTTAAAAGATTTGAATTTTTCCAACATTTTAAATTACACAAATCTGATTTAAATTCAAGATTTAAATGCATAGTAAACTTGAACTATATTTTAAACTTGATTTTTTTAAGAACTTGGTTTAAATCTTACTTAAATTTAAAATTTCATTTAAAAAACTTTGGATTCAAAAGTTCACTTGAATTCAAATTTAAACCTTGCATTTTAAAAAAACCGTTTTAAATCTGCTTGTAAAATTTAAATTTCATTCAATTTTAAAAACAACAACACTGTCAGGTTTATAACCTAAAACAAATACTACCCGAGACCTGTAACGACCCAGAATTTCTGTTAATTAAAATTTGTATAATTAATTGATTTTAAATATTAATAAATGAAATTAAACAGTTGAATAAGATTTATTTCGAATATCTGGATTTAATTGGATAATTAAATCGATAATTTAATATTTGAAATTCCAGATATAATTGGAAAGTGGGATAAATATGATTAAAAATTATTTGTAAAATTTTATTATATCATATTAAAGTTAGAACAATGTTTGTGAACTTTTAAAATTGAATTAAAAGTTAAATTGTGAAAATTGAATATTTTAATATTTAATTGACGAGTTAAAATAGCCATTTTTCAAACAGTCTCGGATTTCAACGAAACCTGTTTCATCAGATCCGTAATGTTATATTATTGTATGGTTTCAAATTTCATGTCAATCGGATTTACCGTTTGTCCGAGGCAAGCCAAAACGCATAGAAATTTAGTTTAATCGATTTAATTTAAATTTGATCGTTTATTTCCATAACTCGCACATATTGTCGAATCAGCCTCCGAAACACATTCCATTGTGTTCAGAACGCAGGGTAAACCCTAGAAACGCCAGCCGGCATGCTTCGTTTGGAGTTCGGAAATTTTTTGGTGAATAGTGTTTGGCGAATTTTCTATAAAAGGACCTACATTTTGCCATTTTCCACAAATTAAAACCTAGCTAGGGTTTTATCCAGTAGCCGCCGGCTATGAAATCAATGGCCAAAAAATTCAATTCTTTCTCCTCGATTATCTTCAAATCCGTGAATCAATCCGAGAAACTTTCAACACGAAAAGTGTAGAGATCGTTGTGAACTACGAATTCAACGGTTATGATCGTTTAACTCGAAGTGGATCGACGGAAAAATGATGATGAAGGCCGCATTTTTATGCACGAAATACTTCACAAGGAGGAGGCCGAGTTTGTCGTCCTTCTGGCCGAAGGTGGAGTGGCCGAGGTGTTTCGTGTGGTGGTGTTTGATTGTTGCAGAAGTCATCGATTTAGTCACGTAAGTTTGGAGTTGAGGGCGACCGTGGGTTATGTGTTTGCATGCGTGAGATACTGGGGAAGAAGGAAGGAGCGTGGGACGACCCTTATCTGCAGAAGCAAGATCCAAGGGCTCAGAAATAATTAGGTTTAAAATTTAAATAAAAATAGTAAATTTGTTTATATTATATCGTGCAAACTTTAAAAATTCATAACTTTGTCATACGAGGTCGGATTTTTACGAAACGAATTGCAACGGGTTCATTTAGTTGAGCACTACGTTATGGAACTGGATTGGAATCATTTAGAGCTAGTTTGAATTTCTGGTAAAATTAACGCACGTTTAATTTTATTCGATATAAGACGCTACAACTGTTATCGAAAACTCAAGGTGAGAACTTCTCACTCAATCGAATAGTTTCGATTTAAAATTTTAAATAGTTAGATTTAAAATTGTTGATTGTATGACTGGATGATAAATTATTAACTATTGATTGTTAAAATAGACATTATACGCCGTATATTAAGCGGAGGTTATTTATTAAAAACATATACCGCGATAATTCCATCTTGATTGGAATTAGTATTATATATGTACTTGGAGTTGATTTTCCCGCATTATATAGCGGATGAGACCCTATTGTGCCGCATAATAGCGGATAATATTTTATAAATCCCATATACCGCGATATTCCGTATTGGAACGGAATTGGTATTGTGCTAACATCTTTGGATGCAGGGAAACAGGTTGGAGGGATCCAACTGGATTCCTCAACTGTATTGATTTATTTACAGATATTTGTGATATTTATTGATTATCATATTGATATATGATGTTTGGATTGTCATGATTGATGTATTGTTGTTGTTGCAACATTGACCTATTTTTGGAGTTTCAAAAATATTAAAGTAACAATTTTGAATTTAAAAGGATTTGTAAAGTAATTTTTGAAAGTATACATTTTATTAAATTTTTGAATTGATTCATTTTAAATAAATTAATGTTATAAAATTTAATATTATAAAGATTTATGATTTTTGAGAAATATAGTTAAAATGTGATTTTTGAAATATGGAGTTAATGAATTTTATAAAATAGTTTAAATTGAGATTTTTGGATTTTTATAAACGGTTTATATAAAAGGTTTATAAAATTGATATTTATAAATTCAAAATAATAGAATTATAAAACGAGTTTTTATAAGTGTTAAAATGAAATAAAAAAATGGATTTCATAAGTGAATGAAATTTATAGATTTATAAATTGGGAAGTTATAAAATGAATAGATTTTTGTAAAATAAAAGATTTATAAGTAATTAACTTATAAATCGGATTTTGGCATTTAAATTGAGATTTTCGAATAAGTATTAATGGTTTATAGATGAGATTTATAAAATATATATTTTATAAATTGAAATAATGGAATTATAAAAGGAGTTCTGTTAATACTGAAAATTAGGTTATAAATGGAATTTTATAAGTAGTAAGATTTTTAAAATTTGTAAATTGAAGTCTTTATAAAATATAAATGGGAATTTATAAACATTGCTTTATAAATCTGAAACCGATTTTTTTTATAAGTCAATTATTTTAGATTTTAAAGGAGATATATTCACAATTTTGGACGGTGGATAATCCTTTAAACAAAATGTGTAGAAAAATGTTGAATTTGGTTAACGAAGAATATTCACGATTTTGGGAAAGTGAATAATATATTAAAGCGTTTTGGGGAAGTGATATTTTAAATAGAATTAAAATGATTTGAAATTGTTTTAAAATGCATTAAGTGTCGAAACCATAGATTTCAACATTCATTGTTGAAATAGACGTTTTCGAGAAATATAAGGAAATGGTGGACTATAACACTGTTGTTATAGTAAATGATTTCCGAAAGGAAATGTTTTATATAGTATTGGGATTTATATATCTCCCTTAATTTCGAATCCCTATACTAGTGATTTAGGTTGGCTGTAACGATGTTTTACGCAACATTCGTTTTGGCTCAAATAAATGTGTTTGAAAGAACGTTTTCTTTAAAGAATGAAATATATACTTAATTTCGATTTAAGTATATTGGATATTTTCCAAGTGTTGAAAATAAATGAATTTGTGAATTACTTATTATTAAATAAGTGTGGAAATGTTTTCCCATATGAAGTGGATATTTTGAGATTTTATCTTTTAAAGATAAATTGAAAATGAATATTAGAAATCGATTTGGAAATCTTATATTCATAGATATTTTGGAATTGTAAATTCAATATGGAATTTATAAAAGGAAGGGAAATTTGTTTAAAAATAAACGTTGATTTATTTTTGAAGTGTGGAAATAAATTTACGGATTTGGAACGTAAATATAAAGTAAATCGGTAAGGATTTATTTAATTGGTTTAAATGAACCATTTTGAAATGAAAATGAATAAAGACTTATGAATATATCCCGTGTAGGGAAACGATTTGAAATTTGTTTTCAAAAGCAAAGGTGAAAAGTGATTTGAAATTTGTTTTCAAATGTTGAAGTGTGGAAAATATACATATCTTGTAAAGATATTTTGGAAAATAAATAATTTTGGAAAATTATTTGGAACTTGGTGATGTTGTGCATACCTATTGATAGTTAAATAACCGACTATCAATATTTACCTTTGAATGGGTATTTCTTGTGATTTGCTTGAATTTGGATGCCACACTTATTTTCAAATTAAGCGCTCACTATTCGAGTTAGCCGAGAAAGGACCTTTGGGTCGTATAACCCATTCCGAATATATGATACGTCGTTATGGATTGCATTTGATGACCGGTGTTGAAGACCGGATATTTTTAAAAAACGGAAGGATTACCGTCGAATGACTCTGCATCGGCTGATCTCCGATATAGAGGTTTTATCACCCTTAGTGATGGGAAATCCAGATGTGATTAGTGAATATCCGGATTGCAAGGACTTCTTTGGAAGTGCCTTCGGTTCAGTTCGATCCCGAAACGGACTTGTATGGATGTGTGTCTGACATTACAATTTGAGATGTAAAGTTGGTTTCTATCAAATATATTTCTGTTGGTGACGGAGAATTTATTCTCTTAGCTTGACACCCTTTTCTGAGATGTACGAGCTCAGAGGTTATGTAGTTGACGATTACTAGTGATACATTCCCAAATTGGTAATGTGGCATACGAAGTGCTGTTGAGCATTTGTTGAATCAAAGCACAACTTTTGTATAAAGCGTGGCTTTGTGGACGAGACTTCGTCGGACCTCACACCCCGGAAATGGCCAAAACAGGAAGGATGCGGCAAAGTTATTAAGGAATAGCGCCCCTTTAGTGTATGTCATTCCTTCTGGATAGAGGTGGTATCATGGTATGGAGCCCATATACTTAACATATGTTGTTGCTACAAATTTATTACTTTGTGGTTGTTGGAATCGAGGATCCTGGATATAGATCATTACGATCGGGGAATGACATATTCGTGTTAGTAGTTAGCCAGTTTGAAGGGTAACCCGGCCTTGTGTTGGCAGAGATCTAATCGTAACGTTAGGTTCTCGGGTCGTCTTTCCAAAGGCGTACCCATATGGCAATGGGAAGTTCCTCGGCCTGACCATTTGTTGGAAATCCAAAGAAACAATATGATCTTGTACGGTTTTAGTTGTATAACCTGCCATGGAATGTGGCGGTAACCTGCTATTGAACATGGTAGTTATAGTAGGCATAAGTGCGAAATGCCTATGCTGGCTAAGATTTATATCTTTACTTTCGAAATGATTTTTTCTACACTATGCACTAGTAATGATATCAAATGCTTCTTTTTAATGCGTATCAAGCATCTTTGACTATCATAAGGAGAAATCTCCTCCGATCCTGCGTTTGCATTGTGTGTGTGCGGGAGGTATTATGGTAGTCTCATTTTCCAAAAAGCATTGCGAATCTATTTTAAAATTATCCTGTTCTTTGTTTTAAAGATAAACTGTTTTAAGTTCTCACACCAGTCCCATGACTGACCTGGAGTTTATTGTTTTCCTTTCTAAACTCTAGGTGCCCACCAATTTCCACACGGCCAGTCTAGAGTCAGGTTATCAGGATATTCTGGAATTCAGGAGTTGCTGGGGGCAAGCTGGATGGCATGGCGTATTCACTAGTATATAGTATTTCTTTTTCGTTGTTTGTTATTGTACACTCTGATGATGTAATGTAATGTGATGTAATGTAATAACTGATATAGTTCTTTTGTTTAAAGATTATTCATTTATCTATTATATGTTGTCCCGCTGCGATTGTGAGATTCTGATATTGTTCTGTTGTTTCTTTCTGCTCTGTTCTATCTTTTTCTCTCTTCTTCTACCTTTCTCTTCTTCTTTAACCCTAAAGACTCGCAAGTTTGTTCCTCTTTGGCTGGATTGTTGTGGAATGTTGCCAGTTCAAAGGAGTACGGATTTTCGAGCCTTTACAAGACCCCTCACAATCACTTCAAGTAAATACCCTAACTGCTTCGAGTAACTACTCGATCTACCTGAGTAAAACTCGAGTCACCTCCTCCTGCACAAACCCGCATAGTTCATCAGAACCAAATATGCATGGTGCATATGCACCGGCGCTCAGGCCATCTCCAGCCACCCTAATTCCCTTCACCACGTCACCAATCATCCCCTCACCTGATCACGACCACCAGAAATCCCATAGCAGCTCGAAATCAAATTCGAGTTAACCAAGCTAACCTGGAAACATCACCCAACAACATTCCCAAACCTGTCATCAACTCGCAACCTCTCCTACGATCATTAGAGAACCCACGACTACGGCAATCTCTCCATCTACGTCCCCTTTTCCTAATCCCAAAGGCTTGCATCACTCGATGCAACAGAGAAACCAAGAAGCTACGAAACCCCTGCCTCCAGAAAACTAGGGTTACAAACCTAAAATTGCCAACCACGGTCGCCAACCACCTCTGACCATCCACCTAATAATTTTTCCCTACTCACCTATAAGCCCTCCTCCTCCAGAAGCACCACAACACCCAAAATCACTAGAACACCAGATAAAACTCAAAACCCCTATTTTGTTCAACCCAGTAATGCTAACTCCACGGTTAATTAAAAAATGTGATGTTTGTTTAAAATTCATGATTTCATACATGCATTCATGTTATAAACCTGTTTCAATAATTTAAGACGTTTTAGATTTACTTATTTGAATATTAACTATCCTTACAGTTTATAGAGGAAACATTTTTTTTAAAATTTAACTCAATTATAATTTGTAAACTTAATCCTTACTAAACAAACAATTTTGGTTTACATTTCAAATCCTAGTTGAGATCAAATCAGGTGATAACGGATTCCTAATAAAATCTTAGTTTAAAACCAGAACAGGTATACATATACCTGGCATCATACACATATGTATATTTATGTATATTTATGTATATACACAGAATATCATCACAACACAATCATACAAACTTGCTTATTTTTTATCAATCCACATGCAACAGATAATTTAAGCTTTTTCAATTGTGAAGTTATTTACCTTAAACAAAATGAAGCACTGCAGTTTTATCCATAGCAGTTTTATATTTTTAAATTGGTAGTTTGCTTTGAACTTGAGTTCTAATACTTGTTTAGGCATTTAATTTTAAAAAAGAAGAACCGTCTTTAAAAATAAAAATTTACATTATTATAGAAGAAGCATGAACAATTTCTGATGGAAATTCATTTCCTGGAACATATTTGAATTTTCCTGAAGCTGTTAAATTAAAAATCCGGGTTCTGGATTTGCTATTGAATCTGGTAAATTGCTTCCCAATTTGATTACTATTGAAGTTGATCTTCAAACTGTTGTTGAAAATTGGAACAGATTTGCTTGAATTTGTTTGCAGATTTTATATCAGATTTGGGTTTTTGCAGATTTTTGATTGTATTAGGTTTTGTAGATTTTTGAACATGAATTGTACTTGGTTTTGAATTTTACTTATAGTCTGATTTTCAGATTCAATTGAAGATAATGGTTAGAATTATAATGAATTGTTAAGTTTTCTACTAAATATATTTTCAATAAAAAAATGTTTTTAAAAATAAATAAAACCACTGCCACATGTTATCTAATGTTATTGAATGTTTTACAAGTGTCTCCCTTATGAGTTAAATGCTTAACACATGTACAATTTAATATTAAAAGAAATTTCTTAATTTATAAATGTTTTTAAATTCTTCTAAAACCATTTCTTATTTAATTTATCATGTTTTAAATGTTTATTACATTTAGCTTTTAAATGATTACATATAAACTTTCTTTATAAAATTACACATTTTAATGTTTATTTGAATATTTTAAAATAATATTTTTAAAACTAAATTTTCAAAAGAGAAAATTTAAAAAGAAAAAGAATGTTGAATTACATTTTATTCCAAAGTTTCAAACCAAAATATTATACTCTAATATATATGAACTAAGTTTATTTCAAAGAAAACAATTTTTAAGGAAAACAAAATAAACTTTTATTATAAAGTACAATTTAAACTATTATATTTATAAACAAAATAGATATTTACTTATATTTTTTTTGAAAATATAAGATTGATTTTTTAAATCAAACTTTTGAAAAGTTTTCAATACTAATTTAAATCAACTTTCCAATTCACAAGTTATACATCTATATATGTAATAATTTTGAAAATATTCTTATTAAATATAAATTTAAATTTAAATCAAATTCTCCATTTACAATGTATACACATATATACATTATAAATAAAATATTCTTTTAAATAAGCTTAAAAAGATATATTTATCATTTAAATATTTTAACTTTTGAAAAGAATAAAATTCCCAAATTAAATTATTATCATTATTATAAATTTTGAAAAGAATATCATTTGTCAAACTAAATAATTATTAGTTTTCAAAAGATAATTTTTGTTTGAACTAGATTATTAAATCAATATTTCACATTATAAAATAATTATTAATGGAAATTATTAAATAATATTGCCTAAATTTTCGGGATATCACAATCTCGGTATCAAAGGGAAGTTGAATCAGTTGGTCAGGTATATTCCATAGAGCATCGGGCATCAAAAGCACCAAGGTTGGAGCCTGATCAACCGATCACTTTTACTTTCGACAACCGAGTGGCAGTCTCATATGCCCAACACAATCCTATGATCTATGGTCATCACTCTTGCAATGGCCAACTCAAATGTGCAGTGTGCCTTCGTGGATAGGGCAGCTCATTTAATGCCATGTTCGAACATGTTTTCGAAGCTCTTAAGCTTTCAGCCTCTAGCTTCACCCCCTATGCCTTTCCAATTTATGGCTCTGTGGGTGTAGGCATTGTTTCAATGGGCGCCACCTCGCTTATGATAATGTTCCGCTAAGAACCTCCTGCAGCAAAAGTTCATGTTAACCTTGTATCAGTTGATTGCCCTTCCATATATAATCTTTTGATAGGACGATCAACACTTGCTTAAATGGATGCCATCATAGAACAAATTCTGAATTTGACTTTGATGTGTTCTCGAAACACGGATAAGTCCCTTTTTAGTACACATTTCCTGCAGTATCCTTTGATGACGGTGGATTAAACGTGTAGAAATATAGGAAGTAGAAAGTAGTTTAAAGCACTTTAGATTTCAAAAAGAGTAATAGAGATTTTGAGATTTTGAGAACAAGCGAGATCGAATCAAAAAGTGAATCCAGCCAATATTTATGGTATTGAAAAGTTATGCTGAAGATTGTGATCATTCAAAGAATCACATCTTTTAATCAAGAGTTATAACTTTTAAGAAAATAGTTGTCTGTTCGAAGTATAGCTATTTACAAATTCTCAATCTCAATATCCAACTAAAACATCTGGTCTTTTTATTAAAAAACATCTCAGATGTATGACTGAAAACTCTTAGACATTTGAACACTATCTAGAAAAGAATACGTTCTTTTTCACCTAAGTTCAAACCTCTGGTTTATTGTATCAAACATCTGGCCATATAAAAAAAGACAAATGCTACTCGAACGTCTGACGCTCAGACATTTCTTCCGTTTCCAGAAAGGAAACAGTTGTTTTTGAGCTTGATTCAGATGTTTGAATATCTGAGTCAGACATTTGACTCCAAACTTCTTTTAAAAAAAATTCTTTTTGAAAATTTTAAGGTGAAAATCCATTTTAAACTCGATTAAAATAATTTTTTCTGTGCGTATATCATTAAAGGATACCGCACTAGTTTTCTAAACTAACAAAACAATGACTCATATGAGGTATTGGCTTTATTACTTAGGCACAACAGGCATGTTGAACCTAGGTAAATTTCAAAAAATAAATAAATCAATGATTGGATCTTTAATGGGCCTATGTGATCTAAATCATTTAGAAATTTTCTAAATTTTTTATTTAATAAAGTCAATATTTTATGTAAATTTATAAATAAAATTTTGCTTTATTTAATTTGTATTAAATTATATATGTGTGTATCACATACACGTATGTATGTATGCACGTGCAATATGATAATGTGTGCATGGTTTGACATACTTGTATGTAGATGTTGAGATTTACACCACAACAAACATGTTAGCCCCTTCTGTATACAAATGGGTTATCTAAATGTGTGCATATATATATGCATAAAATTGTTTATATATATAGGAAAATATAATTGTATAATTATTATAAAATATTAGTTGTAATTATTTACATAAAACGTTAATTAAAATACATATATATGTTAAAAATATATTAATAAATATAATTAAATTAAAAATTTATTTTTAATATTATTTTTTTAAATTATTTAAAATATAAAATTCTAAATGAATTTTTTAGTATTTATATATATATATATAACTATAGCTAATTACATGTTTATATGTATTATATATTCAGTCTAATTTAATATATATATATATATGTATATATGTATAATTAATAATTAAAAATATATTTTATTGCTACTTTAGGCCTGACTATAAAAATAAAAATATTTTTTTAGAATTTAAATTTTGATTTTAAATAATTTTATTAGTTGAAAACATATAATTAATTAATAATTGTATGGAATTAATACAAAAGGTTAAAAATCATTTTCGAAACCATAATGTATATATTATACTATCTAGTTTTTTTAGATTTTTATATTATATATATACATTAATTTTAATTATATAATCATTTTTGAATTAAATAATTGTATTTATATATATATAATAAACGTCTAAAAAAATAATTTTTATTATTATCACGGACAGTCGTTCTAATGAAATTAAATTTTGTAAAGTTTTAAAATATATATTATATAGTGTTATACTATTTGAATTAGATTTCATATTTAAATTCATATAATATATTATTATTTTAAATTTTGAAAATATAAAATTTTTTATTGTCAGGCTGAGTGAATGCATAAACAAGTATGTATAATTTTTTTAATATATATACTTCTATATATATAACCATCAACATATGCTATCGATATGACGATTCGTGCTGATTCTAACAAAATAATATATGTATATATATATATAATAATGATCATATACATATTAACATACAATAGTAAACTGGAAGAGTACCTTACACTAAAGCCTAAAGCTTAAATGTTGAACTGAAGAAGTGAACTCCTTCAATCCAATTCCAATTCCAATCCTAAAGCTGTTAGCTTCCGAATTTACTTAGCATTGACGACCAAATCGAAGTACTTTGATATGATTTTGTACTTGGATTTTTGGGGTTGTTAGAAGCCATGGCTGACCTCCCTTTTGCTGTTGTAGGAGTGAAAAAAGTCATAGCTCAAGTAAGGGAGAGGTGACTTATATAAAAGAAAAATAAGAGAGCAAAAAGTTTGTAGACTAAACTAATTCTAAATTTGTATACTACTCTTATGTACTCTATCTTATAGAAAGAAGTTAACTCAACTTCACTCGCAATTAATCACATTTTGTTCAGCTTGGTTTGGTTATTCCTTATGATACATCATCATGTGAGAACTGCGAATTACGGATCTTAAGGCTAAGATAAACACTAGAGGGGGGTGAATAGTGTTTTAAGGAATTATTAAATCTTTATGAGTTTTTGTTAATTTGAACATAAATATATGCAATATTCGGATACAGATAGGATCACAGAATCAAAAATAGATGCAGAAATAAAGTAAAAGCAGTAAAGGAAAGAACACACCGGATTTTATACTGGTTCGGAGTTACCCTACATCCAGTCCCGCACACACGTACGGATTTTCTTTCAAAAGCAATCTTTACAATTACACCCTCGATTTCAAAGCTACGAGGTACACCCTCCAGATTCACAATCCTCTGGGTAGAGATACTTGATTTCCCAGGCAACAAGTTCACCCAATTGATTTCCAAAGCTACAATCACACCTTTTCTCGCTTGATTAATTTCCAAGGCCACAATCACACCTTTTATCGCTTAAATGATTACAAAGAAGCCTATAATTCTGAATAGCACTGAGGATCTTGTTGAGATAGTGATAGAGAATCAAACCAGAGATAATCTAGTTAGATTCAATGTTGATTTCGGCAGAGTAATGTTAAGAATGTGTATAAAGCAATGTGGAAGAAGAAGAGAATTGAAACCAGAAAATATGAATGAAAATTCGTTGAAAACAGCCCCTATCTATAGAAGAATAACAGCCATGTCTATTCGTGAAGAGATACGATGAATAGACACTTCTTTTGAAATTTAAATTTTGAAATTAACTGACACTATGTCGACTTGGGTACACTGAGTATGTCGACATCCCAAAGGAAATTTTGGTAGTTTTTTTTCTTTGAAAATAACTTTTATCTTATATTAAAACTATTTTAAACTTTTATAAATATACTTAAATATAGTCAAAATATATAAATAAATACAGAGAATAACATTTTGGTATATATATAATTTTACTATAATTTTATATTTAAATCTAAGTGTAAATATTAAAAGCTAAATATATTATTATTAAAGATAATTTAAAACTAAGGATAATTTGATTTTGAAATTAAAGATTATTTTGAGGCTAAAAGTATTTAAAATCAGGATAGATGTTTTTGATTCTTTTAAAAGGAAGGTTTTGAAATCATTTTAAAAACAAGATAATTTTGTAAAATCGTTTAAATAAAAGTTAGCGGATACAAAACAATGTTCCATTAGATTTTTCGTAGGTTCCATCCTACTTTGGGTTCCATCCCTTTAACAGGCTCGAAGCGGATTCCATTCCACGAATAAAATGGATTTTAAGATGCCAGTGCTTTTCTAGGAGTTTTAACAAAATTCCTAATTTACAATTACTTATTCTTAAAATCTTGAACTCTTGATAATCTTGATATTCTTGATACTCATGAGTCTTCAATCTTGATATGTTGAATCTCTATACTGTACATTCTTCATTCTTGGTACTTGCATGGTTAAATCCTGCATATACATATATTTCTAAACTATAATGTTAGTATTTATATTTTATAATCTTATTCTAAGGTTGTTGTCATCAAAACCATCATCTCACGGACTAACAATCTCCCCCTTTTTGATGTTGACAACCTTTGTTTATAAAATATTACTTCTATCCTAATAACCCCTCCTTAATCTATGCCTAACTATCCTATTTTATACTTCTTCCCCTTTGTCATCAACAAAAACTAACTCCAAACTATATAACTCTAAACTATATAACTTTCCCTTAATCTAATACTCTATGATATATGATTATAATGATAGTGTTATCATAAATAATCAACACTTATCTCTAAAACTTAAAACTTAGTCCTAAACTACTAACTATCCTAGTATATAATAATACTTTTAGTAGAACACATATAAGAACACAACTTATTTATTAATCATATAGTTATATATTAATTTTCGTGGGAAACGCAAGAAAGAACATACAACAATAGGAAAAAGAGAAAAGAAACCAATGAGTGTCTTTGAAAATGGGAGATCTATGAACCGAACAATTTGGATAGTGAAAACAAAAATTACAACGTTGTTCGACAAGATTTCCATCTTTGTCAAAGCATACTTCACCAACGCAAACGTCTTTGTCATCATCCTCCGTGTGCACTTCTTCCATGGGGTCTTCTTCTTCTTCTTCCTCGCTGGCCTCTTGTACTTGATCTCCTGAAGAGTCTTCATCAATCAAGATCGGGTTAGCGTGATTGTCCATTAGAAATTTTTGTAAATTCCTAATAATTTTGCCTTGTCTCTCTTATTATTTGGCCATTCGAAGTTGCATCACTTGGATTTCAGTCATTAACTGAAATGCATCCTTTAGAGAATCCTCCATTTTCATCACATGAGCAAGCGTTGTTCGTTGAAACGGTCCAGAAGTAGGAGAAGGGAACGAAAAGGTTGAATTTTTGTTTGATTTGGAAGAGGAGGCCATTGATTATTTAAATTCAGAAGATAGAACAGAGAAATAACAGAAAGAACGAATAGAATTTCGAAAATAAGAATGAATTTTGGTGGGAAAAATAAAAAATCGTTGTATGTCGACATGGGGTACAAGGGGATGTCGACATGGTGCTTGATTTTTCCGTTTTAATTTATTTTGATTTAATTTTTAATTAAACTTTGTTATTTACATTTTATATTTCAGTTATTGAACTAATACCTAATTCTCTTCTTAATTTAGTAAATATAGATTCATTTAAGGGTTTTGTTAATATATCAGCAATTTGATTCTCGGAATTAATATAATCAAGAGTAATTACTTCTTTATTTATATTATCTCTGCGAAAATGATGTCTCATATCAATATGTTTAGTTCGAGCATGTTGCGTAGTATTTTTGGATAAATTTATCGCACTAGTATTATCACAATAAATTGGTATTTTGAGATATTTAAACCATAATCTTTTAAAGTTTGTTGCATATATATTACTTGAAAACAAGCCAAAGCAGCAGAAATATATTCTGCTTCAGTTGTTGATAAAGAAACTGTGTTTTGCTTTTTACTAAACCAGGAAATCAGAGAATGCCTTAAAAAGTGATAAGTTCCACTCGTACTTTTTCGGTCTGATTTACAACCAGCATAATCAGCATCACAGTAAGATATTAAGTCAAAAGAAGTATTTTAAGGTAAAAGTATGATACGTTTTACGGCTTTTAAGTGGGTCTCTTTAGGTTCGGGATTGATATCTTGCACAGAGACAAACACTGTGCATGATATCAGGTCTACTAGCAGCAATATAGAGTAGTGATCCAATCATTCCTCTATATAATTATAGATCTACATCTTTCGAGAGATCTTCTTTACTAAGGTACTCATTGGTTGCCATGGGAGTGGGTTTTTCACTCGCAGTAGTCAAACCAAATTTATTAATTAGGTCTTTAGCATATTTTTCTTGACTAATAAAGATACCATTATCTAATTTTTTTATTTGTAATCCTAAAAAGAAGTTTAATTCACCCATATGACTCATCGCAAACTCTTTTGTCATTATTTCAGAAAATTCTTTATTCATTTCAAAATTAGTTGATTCAAAAATGATATCATCTACGTAGACTTGTACTAGTTGAATATCATTTTCATTTCTTTTTAATAAAAAGAGTATTATCTTACTTTACCAATTTCATAATTCGATTGTAATAAGTAACATCTTAGTCTATCATACCAGGCTCTAGGAGCTTGTTTTAGACCATATAAAGCTTTCTTAAGTTTGTAAACATGATTTGGTAATTTTTCATTTTCAAAAAGTGGTGGTTGTTCAACATATACTTCCTCTTTTACAAATCCATTTAAAAAAGAACTTTTAACATCCATTTGAAATAATTTGAAATTATTATGATTTGCGAAAGCAAGTAGAATCCTACTGGCTTCTAATCTTGCTACGGGGCAAAGGTTTCATCAAAATCTATTCCTTCTTCTTGACAATAAACCTTGAGCGGCTAACCGAGCTTTATTTCTGACAACCTCTCTTTGTTCATTCATTTTATTTATAAACCCATTTTATTCCAATTATAGTTTTATTTTCAGGTCTAGGAACAAGTTCCCAAACATCATTTCTAGTAAATTGATTTAGTTCTTCTTGCATAGCCAAAATCCATGAATCATCGGTTGATGCTTCTTTTGGATTCTTGGGTTCAATAGTTGATATAAAAGCTACGTTACTCATTTGACTTAGTTGATTTCTAGTTTTAACAACAGACTGCATATCTCCTAGTATATTTTCAATAGGGTGATCTTTTAAAAGTTTAGTCCTTTAATTAGGATGATTAATTTCATTATAAGTTTCAGTTGACTCTTGATTTTGAGTGATTAAATCCCCTTCATCATTTGTATCTTCAAATTTTTTGAGATTTTCATCGAACGAAACGTGCATTGTTTCTTCAATGGTGTTAGTTCTTAAATTAAATACTCTGTACGCTTTACTTCTATTAGAATATCCGATAAAGATACCTTTGTCAGATTTAGGATCAAATTTATCTAAGTTATCTTTAGTATTTAAAATAAAACATTTACTTCCAAAAATTCTAAATAAGATACTTTAGGTTTCTTTGAGTGAAGAAGTCATAAGATGCCTTATCCGTTAAATGTGTAATTAAATTCTATTTAAAATATAACAGTCAGTAGCAACTGCTTCTGTCCAAAAATACTTTGGTAATTTACTATCTGAAAGCATAGTTCCTGCACACTCTTGAATCGTCCTATTTTTACGTTCTACTACACCATTTTATTGTGGAGTTATTAGAAATGAAAATTTGTGAGTTATTTCCTTTTTATTGCAGAATTCCTCAAACTTTTCATTTTCAAATTCACCACCGTGATCACTACGGATGGTTATAATTTTTAGAGAAAGTTGATTTTGGATCCTTTTTGAAAAGTTCTTAAAACATTCACAAGTATCACTTTTATGTTTCAAAAATATTGTCCATGTAAATCTAGAATAATCATCTATAATTAAAAAAACATATTTACTATGATTTATTGACAGAATTTGAGATGGACCAAATAAATCAAGGTGAAGTAATTCAAGAGGTTTTGAGGTTGATATCATATATTTTAAATTAGAAGAACTTTTTCTAAGTTTTTCCTAATTGACATGCATCACATAGACTATCTACTTTAAAATTCATTTTAGGGAGACCTCTTACTAGATCATATTTTGACTGTCTAGATAAGAGTTTGAAATTCAAATGTCCAAATCTCTTTTCCCAAATCCAAGGGTCACTTGTATTTGCCAAAAGACACAGGTTATCATTTGAAACTTTCATACTAAGAATATAAATATTCTTTTTCCTAATTTCATCAAATATTATGGTTAAATTATTATCTTCAATGTAACACTTATCTTTTTCGAATTTAATTTTATATCCTTTATCGCAGAGTTGGCTTATACTTAGTAGATTATGTTTTAGATTCTTAACAAGCAAAACATTAGTAATAATAGGAGTTTCAGAGTTACCGACTTTGCCGATGCTAATCACATACCCTTTTGAATTGTCTCCAAAGTTAACCAGTCCTCCATCTTTGTATATTATACCATTCAGCATATTTGGATTGCCAGTCATGTGTCTAGAACATCCACTATCGAGTAACCATTTGTTCTTTTTGATCTGCACAATTTGTCCGTTGTGGATTGATTCCACAACTCCCATAAAGCATGTTTCCTACACATT
Organism: Allium cepa; assembly: GCA_030765085.1. Classification (NCBI taxonomy): domain Eukaryota; kingdom Viridiplantae; phylum Streptophyta; class Magnoliopsida; order Asparagales; family Amaryllidaceae; genus Allium; species Allium cepa. The sequence goes on from CM060943.1 coordinate 811,882,287, forward strand.
AAACAATTTTGGTAGACAACTTGTATTTGAATATTGATTATATGCAGACTCAAGAGACAATGATGATCTGAATATTTCTAAACTAGTATTAACAAACATAGCCATTCTAAAAACTTTTTCAAAAATCAGATTATGAAACTTTGAAAACCTTGCTCTGATACCAAATGTGAGAAATGCGGATTGCGGATCTTAAGGCTAGGATAAACACTAGAGTTGGGTGAATAGTGTTTTAAGGAATTATTAAATCTTTTTGAGTTTTTGTTAATTTGAACACAAATGTATGCAATATTCAAACATAGCTATGATCACAGAATCAAACACAGATGCAGAAATAAAGTAAAAGTAGTAAAGGAAAGAACACATCGGAATTTATATTGGTTCGGAATTGCCCTACATCCAGTCCCGCACACACGTACGGATTTCCTTTCAAAAGCAATCTTTACAATTACACCCTCGATTTCAAGTCTACGAGGCAGACCCTCCAGATTCACAATCCTTTGGGTAGAGATACTTAATTTCGCGGGCAAAAAGTTCACCCAATTGATTTCCAAGGCTACAATCGCACCTTTTCTCGCTTGATTGATTTTCAAGGCTGCAATCACACCTTTTCTCGCTTAAATGATTACAAAGAAGCCTATAACTCTGAATAGCACTGAGGATCTTGTTGAGATAGTGATAGAGAATCAAACCAGAGATAATCTAGTTAGATTCAAAGTTGATTTCGGTAAAGTAATGTTAAGAATGTGTATAAAGAAATGTGGAAGAAGAAGAGAAATGAAAACCAAAAAATATGAATGAAAATTCGTTAAAAACAGCCCATTTTTATAGAAGAACAATTGTCATGTCCATTCGTGAAGAGATATGACGAATAGACAATTCTTTTGAAATTGAAATTTTGAAATTAACTGACACTATGTTGACATGGGTACATTGAGTATGTCGACATCCCAAAGGAAATTTTGGTAGTTTATTTTTCTTTGAAAATAACTTTTATCTTATATTAAAACTATTTTAAACTTTTATAAATATACCTAAATATATTTAAAATATATAAATAAATATAGAAAATAACATTTTGGTATATATATATATATAATTTTACTATAATTTTATATTTAAATCTATGTATAAATATTAAAAGTTAAATATATTATTATTAAAGATAATTTAAAACTAAGGATAATTTGATTTTGAAATTAAAGATTATTTTGAGGCTAAAAGTATTTGAAATCAGGATAAATGTTTTTGATTCTTTTAAAAGGAAGGTTTTGAAATCATTTTGAAAACAAGTTATTTTTGTAAAATCATTTGAATAAAAGTTAGCGGATACAAAACAATGTTGCACTAGATTTTTTGTAGGTTCCATCCTGCTTAGGGTTCCATCCCTTTAACAGGTTCGAACTGGATTCCATTCCACGAATAAATTGGATTTTAAGATGCCAGTGCTTTTCTAGGAGTTTTAACAAAATTCTTAATTTAAAATTACTTATTCTTGAAAACTTGAAATCTTGGTAATCTTGATATTCTTGATATTCTTGATACTCATGAGTCTTCGATCTTGATATCTTGAATCTCTATACTGTACATTCTTCATTCTTGGTACCTGCATGGTTATCTAAACTATAATGTTAGTATTTATATTTTATAGTCTTATTCTAAGGTTGTTGTCATCAAAACCATCATCTCATGGACTAACACATTATGTATCATAGGAAGGAGAGACTTTTGAGATTTAATCTTTATTAATTTTAGGTAGGTTCAGAACTCTTTCCAATATACTTAGTTATTCGATCAAATCAAATAATTTGCATTTTCTATTGCATGTTATTTTTATTACTTTCGTTTTATATTCTATGATCTTACCATAGATATTCTACATGTGTATCCAATACACATATTCATTATTATGATAACTCATTGGTAAATAGAACGACTTATGTGGAACCGTTTTGTATTAATAATACAATTACATACATCTAGATGTATCAATCCGACTAGTTCATCAACTCTTACGTCGCTCCTACTCAATGGGTTCTTTGTGCTTTATTTGTTCAAGATATAATTCACTAGTGTCGTATGATTCCTAATCATATAATCAAAGAATTATTTCTCCAAATTGTGGCTTAGTCCATAATTCCAAATAACTGTAAATAAATTCAGATACTTCTTTGTTTTTCAGTGCATAACAAATAACACTATTATAGTTTTATTTTTTAATAAATATTCATAACATTCATATTAAAATAAAAAAATGTCTATTTTTCAATCAATTTTGAAAAAGGGTTATTATTTCATAAACAATGTTTGATACATATTACAAAAACAGTTTTCATAACTTGATGCAATCAATAAGTATTATAAGGCATACTCTCATTATTTCCGCCATTAATGTAACAGCGTATGAAATACGTGCTCCATTCATCCACTTAGTATAGGCTATTTATATCAATTATTATAACTGGTTTACGGCCGGGAATTTTCAGATCAAATATCTTAAATTCAAAGAAATAAATCTTGTAGAAAATAATTTTCTTGGTGAAAAATACATTTGGAATAGATGTCATATTTCTTATTCATTGTTAAGTATCCGTTACCATTTTACAATTCTCATTTCCAGTGTTTCTCTCTATGAAGCGGAATGATCATTTACTCTATTCATTCCAACCGTGCTATGGTTACACCAACTCTTATACATTCGATTTCCTTCCTAAACAATCGAACCATTCAAAGGAAATCCTTACTATATTATCGCAATAAACTCTTTAAAAAAGTTCATTTGATCATTCTTAACTTTTAAGAATATCAAATAAAATGAACTTTATGTAAATTGTATGCACTGACATTTCAGTGATCGAATTCTTAAATCTATATTGTAGCTTTGGTCCAGTGTTACATTTAACACAACAAGATCATTATTGTAATCAATCATATCGAATACACAATCTCATATTACAATTTACTAGCTTGTTTCGAATGAACTGATTTCATCGAGGTTTCGTACATTATGAATAGTGACCATTTACCATATAACATTTATATGTGATCCTATATGGATTAAATATCCATATTCTTGTATTGCTTTGGGAGTTTGAAACTCATTTAAGACAATACACCATCTTCGGACAAAAAAACATGTTAGTGACCAACTTGCGAACGTATTTAGTAGTTGTATAATTAGGCTCTTGCATAGATCCAGATGTAAAAATTTATTGGTATGTATATTTTATATTTCTGTTTGTCAGTATTAATTCAATTCGTTTGTGTATTTTAATTGATAAACATTCTACCAGTTATATTAATTGAATAAATTTATCAATGTAGATAATTATAAATTTATGTAGCATATATTCTTACATTATTAGAAAGGTTAAGTCTTGCCATTTGTTCTTCCTATTAAAGCTCCCACTAGATTTTCATGTTTGACAAAACCCTAAGAGGAAACAAAGAAATCTTTCGACTTCTCTATTAAGTGTTAGGACTTGTATGACTTAGGATTCTAACCATGAGGAAAGTTTAACTAATCATAGGCCTACATACGATGGATAACTCCTTATCGGTTGTATTAGATAAAAATCCATACCTTGTGCTCTTTGTCCTAGTCTCATCTTTACCTTAAGGAAAGCTCAAAAAATAAAGAAAAATTATTTACTCGTACCAATCATTTCGCGATGGCCTAAGTATAGTGCATATACCTTGAGGAAAGCTCAACAATTATGTGTAGTTATCCTACCTCTCTGATCAAATATTAATAGTTCAACACATAAAATCCCTAGCTTGAGGAAAAACAACTAAGAAGTATGCAAGTAATACATTAGTATATAATTTATAGAGGACACCACCCATATTAAAGATTTTCAATATATTTAGTTGAGTGATATCGACTTGCGGAATAATGCATTTCTTACGAAATACCCTCGTGATTCAAGTGTCGGACACTTTAGAAATCATGGTATACATACTTTTATGTATGTATTTATTGCTTAAGTCTATTTATGGCTTCTTTAATATTCCGCCTATAGTTTATACATTTATATCATATAAGTTTTATGATTATATAACTATTATACTTTATTTAATTTATATAATATTTTATGTATAACATTATATTAATTAAATAATTTTTAATTAGTTTAATTAATTAACACTTTAGTTAGTTATTATATATTTTTATAACATATTATATTGAATATATATATACACACACACTATAACCTTTATAGTAACACACACACACACACACACACACACACATATATATCTTATATACGTATGAATTTCACTTTTTTATTAAATTTTAATTAATTAATTTAATTAAACAATTTTAATTAAGTTTTATTAATTTCAAAAATTCTTTTATATACATATGTATACTTATATTGTCTTAAACAATCCAAGACAACAGAATCATTATATATATTATATATGTATATGTGTGTGTGTATTTAATTAGTTAACTTATTCAATTAATTCATTTATTTTATTAATAAATAATATTTTCGCAACTAATCTTATAACATTTTCAAACATTTCAAAAAATTATATTATAACTTTTATAATATATATTTATTTTAAATTTAACGTCTAAATTTAAAACTATTTTTTCTTATTGTAAATTTAAAGCTTCTATTTTAATTTCAAACAATTTTGAAATTAGCTCAAGGCCCAATTCAAAGTGCGCTTTTTATATTAGGCATAACCTTCGGGCTTACCACGTCTTTTCAGGCCAGGTTAGTAGCTAGGTAAGGCATAGTACTTGATTACCCAAACCCTACCCAATGCACTACTTTTATCCTACTATATGGTAGGCTTTAATGAGTTAGCCCAAATGCTGCTAATTTAGACTGTATAGGCTATTATATGGCTCTAATACCATTTATGGATTTTCTAAATATACTTTTAGTTAAATTAATTAATAGAACACATTATATCAAGCATATAATAGAAAGAAAACACATTTTATTTCGATTAAGATCGGTTATCGAGTTAGGTATATGTAAGAATTACATAATTGCCCTAAGGCATACGCCTAACTCTATCAAGGCAATCGTTTTTTCTTTGAAATATCCTACAACGATCAACTTGGATAATTTCATAGAGATTTATAGTTGTCTTATCAAAACTCAAAAAGCAAGTTTTAACAATATCATGCTTTTTACCACACATGACACATCATAACTCTTAAATTATTTTATATTGTTTTAAAATCCCTTCGCGACTCAAGGCTAATTTCAACAAGAGTTCTATTTTAGTGTTGAACAACGTAGACAATGTTGAAAATCTTGTTGCTAATGCACTTAATTGTAATATCATGAAGTTTCCTATACACTACTTAGGGTTATAGATTAGACCAATGAAGAAAAAAGGAAGTTTGGCAAATAATAATCGGTAAAACTAAAAGAAAATTATCAAACTAGAACTACAAATCTTTATCTAGAGCTGGCAACATCATTCTTATTAACTGTGTTTTATCGACATTGCCAACCTACTGGATTTCCTTTTATCGTTTTCCAAAATGGAAAGTTAATAAATTGACGAAATCAAAAGAAATTTCCTTTGGAGTGGGGATAACTCTTGTAGTAGTGTCAATTGCCTTATTAATTAGGAAACAGCTTGTAGATCCAAAGAGGATGGAGGTGAAAGAATATTAAATCTACAAAATCTTAACATGTCTTTATTAGGAATATGACTTCGAAAATTTAACAATAATAATGAAAACTGATTTGGTAAGAAATGATTTCTTGTCAATACTATGGTACAACTTATAACCATCACCATATATTTTCTAATTCTACTAACATGTCTCTCTTTTTGAAATCCATTTTAAAAAATTCAAACATTTTTAACCTTGGGATCAATAATGTAATTTACTCAGATAATGACACATCATTTTAGTATGAAGTTGGATTTCAATACCTCTTAATCTGGCCTACGAAGATCTCTTTGATATTTTTTTAATTTCAACAATGTTTTAGTTTCAAAAGTTTATAGCCCTAATATTGAATTCCCATGGAATTTCAGTTTTAGCCATGCTGTTAAAGGTATTACATTAATCCAATTCATATCGTTTTGCACTAAACAAGAATAGGTATTACATTAATCCAATTCATATCGTTTTGCACTAAACTAGAATACTATAATCTAAATAATGAAAATTATATTAAAATTTGTGGTTGGGAAAGTAGATATATATACTCTTTGAATCGATGTGTAAGTCTTTAAATTTCCATAGGACTAAATCAGATACTTAGAAATCAATATGGAAAGTTAATGCTCCTATCAAAACAAAACTACATATATGGCTAATCCTACATAACAAATTAAATACAATCAAATTTCTAAAGAAAAAGAATTTAGTTATTGATAAAAAAAATGCCTTTTTTTGCAATTTAGACATAGAAAATATGACACATCTATATTTCATATGTCCATTTACTAACTTTATTCTTATGAATACACTTAATATTTTTGACTATAACATGACCAACTCTGACTTTACCTATGATTACTGGAATGACTTCAAACTCCAATACATCAAAGATTATAGATTATTTCTTGACACCATCTTCTATGTTACCTATTGGTATTTATGGTTTGAAATGGGCCAACGAATATTCAACATGATAGTAATCCTTCTGGTAATCTCACCTTTGTCATTTCACTTATTAGTTATAACTAATTTGCGAATCAAAGTTTTAAATTTGCCAAAATTGGCCAATTTAACGAATTTTTTAATGAAGTAAAGAGTCGTATCCTAAAAACAAAAACAGTTTATAGCAGTAGGAGACAATATAAGGACTTAAACAATGTCCTCTCAAATACTTTTAATAATGATAACTCTTTGAACATTTTCCTCTTGATGGAAAATTGATTATATTTCTTTCCTTGTTCCTGCTTTACTTTCTGCACATATATATGAGCATTGTCTTTGACAACACCCATATGTATGGGCTGTTCACATGCTTTCATTGAGTTTTTGATTTTCTTTAATTGTTGCAAACCATTCTACTTGTGCTATAACTTTTACATCAATGGAATATTGATAGCGAACTGTTGTGATGAGATTCCTGTTGATTAGTTCACCATGGAGTTTAAAGCAATCAAGTTCCTATTATTTTGCTTAGTTTGTTCCGTTATGACTAATCATATTGGTGTGTTTAAATGATATTCCATATTTGATCATACACGTATCTATGTACTATTCCTAATTTGGTAGTTAGAGAGATGATATATCTTACTCTACTTGCATCTATAGTTTTGGTGATACTACTATTCCACTTTACACTCTAGCCTTAGGTTTGGAAGGAGATTTTTCTTTTACTTTGTTGTACGGGTTTTTTTGCTACTTGTCAGGCTTGTGGCAGCTCTTTGCTTAATTATGGAATAAAATTATATGAGTGCTCTCCTCCATTGGAGGATCACTCTTTCTCAAACACACGCACATACATTGTAAGACCAAAAGTTTGGCCTGACACATGTTCAAGTCCAAAATAGTCAAACTAGTTTAAAGGTGCTTAGGCAAGAGACTCAACTCATGGAAAAAGTTGTCCATGGATAAATAAACAAATATGCAATAAGGAAAATGTTCAAGTCCTTAGTCAAATGTCAAAATCTGAATTTGAGCTAAGCGGCCATTGAAGTACCAAATCAGGATTTTAATAATTTCTTGACTACAAAAAATGAAAATGAGGAAGAAGAGAAATTTCTAATTTTCCCATTCTTTGTAGGGTGTGCATGCTTATTATAGGAAAACTATGCCATTGACCTTTGACACGTGGCAACTGTTGGGCTGGATGGTTGAGATTTTGCTGACATGACAAATTATCGATATGACATGTGGCATAACTTGCTTTTTCTTTCTTCAAGATGATTTATGTAACATTTCTATCTTGAGGCCCGAAGCTAAGCGCTACAGATGCTATAGTCATCTACTGCGTTAACTTTCGAATACAAAATGCGGTAATGTTAATGGTATCCATAATATCAGAAGCACATCAACATGAAACAAATCATAGATTCCAAAAACAACTTTACTGATTGCATTTCAAACCCATGTTTCATATTCAATTACACAATCCTAAACTATCACCAGGTTTCGATCAAATATAATTATTACAATTTACACCAAGAGCGACATATGAAGATGCTCCCTTGGATGATCAGAGTACTCAATAGACATATTAGTCTTAATACATCACAATGGAATAAAACTAATAACTTCTAAATAGCTAACTAATGCCTCTTGCTCGTCTGCAGAAACTTATTCGTCCACCTACTAAACCTGTAAAACCATAACTCTCAATCTACTCAAATTAATTTTGAGCACCCGAGAGTTTAAGGGGAAAATTTAACTTCGATTCGACATTAAGCCTGGTGCGAATAATACTGTTACATCACGGTTTTGTGATATTAAGTGAGATCACACCCTTAGAAAAACGGAGTACCCCTCACTAATATCCCTTTAAAACATATCCTTTTGCAAATCAGAACCCTGCAATCAAACTGATTAAAGCAATGATAGCAAAATCATATATGCACATAAATCAGGTAATCAATGGACTATTTGTCTGAACAATATAGTTTTATTTAGCTAACTACTAATCATTGGCTGACTCGGGCCTACCAGACAAAATAAATAATCTAACTTCTGTTAGACAACTTCTAGACAGTCAGTCCTTAACTTACTTTTCCCAGTATCAACTGATCCTAATGGTTTTCCAGGCTCACCAATAACCTATCGTTCTCTGTATACTCCTTTCTGTGTGTAACATCATTTTAGTCTTACCTGTGACAAAGCCATGCACACTGAAATTTTGGACTTATATTAGCTAGGGGCTATAGCTAAAGTATAGGGCGCGATACTATAGAAGTCTCATTTGGTATTCTAATATATAAGTCATTTACTTAAGGTTAACTACCCCATCAAATTTTCCTTGAAAATATTTCTTTCAAATTGATTCAACCCTTTAAATCATACTTAAATAAAGAAAATATATGTTTTGCTTCTCAAATATCTTTGTCATGATATATGCTTTATACAAAACAATGTTGATGAAAACCTTTGAAACCCTTCTTTGAAAACTTTAAACAGTCCCTTTCAAGTCCACTCAAAGTACCCGTTTCAAAATAAGTTAACTACTTTACCTTGAAACACTAAGCCAAAAGGCCAAAATATACCTTTTGAAAACCTTTAAAAATAGACCTTTCGAAATTACTGAAAGTCTTCTTTTGAAAGCTTTATAAAACCTTAGAATTCCTCTTTTCAAAACATTTTGGACTTGCCTTTCGAAAGCATTGGAAACCTTGCATTCAAATAAAAAAGCAAGCCTTTCAAAAACATTAGGGTACCTCCCCTTCGAAGCCCACATTATATATTATTCGAAGGCATTAAAATTCTTTACTTAAAACAAACCTTTCGAAAACATTGTGTTCAAGTAAAAGTTTATGGAACATAGCTTTGAAACCATTTAATACCATTCCTTTAGAAACCTTTGGGTTTAACTTTCAATATATCTAAAGGTCTTAAAAGAACTGGGGCAAAAGCGTTGCTTTCGAAAGCATTATTCATAAGTAAAAGAAAGTGGATTGTTTCGAATCCAACCCTTTCGAAAGCATGGAGAAGTGGCTTCAAAGTTTAAAGGAAAAGAACCCTCTCAAAAAAATTGATTCGAAGTGTTAAATGCGGCAGCAAGGGTTTCGACCCCTTCAGAAGCTTGTTTTAAAAACAGAAGGCAGCAACCCATTCGAAAGCCCTTTCTTTATATAAACCAAAGCGAGTGGGTTAGGTCAAAAGCTCCAACCCCTTCGAAAGCATTATTTGTAACCAAAATAGTTCTAAGTTTAAAAGATCTATTTCTACCCCTTCGGAAGCATATTTCAACTCTATACCATCTTTCTAACTTCAATCCATTACATCCCAAAGCTATGATACCAAGTATTGGTTTCAACTTGGTAGGGGGTGGATGTATGCGGTCGAAAGGTGGCTATTGTAAGTGGCAAAGCTGAAATCCTTCACAACACTGATTTTTAACCTTTTAAAGCAATACCTTTCAACCTAACTTGCATTATTTGCCAACATATAATTGGTTGCCAATTCTTTTATAAAACATTTTCCTGAAAATGCTACAAAATTCAAAAATTAACAACTTTAAAACATTTAGCAAATTACACCTTCTCCTTTCATAAAACATTTAAGACCTATATCTTAAATTATTTTATATCTTTAATAAAATACTAAGGAAAATTCTCCAAAAATTCCAATAAATTACTTTTACATGTTTTCTAACATATTTAAATTTCAGACCCAAAGCTAACATATAGTAGCCAAAAATAATTTAAACCCAATTTAACCATTTTCTTTATTAGAAAATTCATAATAAATCCACATTAACTTGAAAAATTATGAAACTTAAACCCATCTCTAAAATAATGTTTCTGACCTTATATAATAAACATAAGCTATTTGGATGTCATTTAATAGGTTTTTCAAATAAAAACTTCTCATAAAATCTATATAAAGCAACATAAATCATCAACAAGCATATATGTATATATATCCATTTAAAAAATCAAAACACGGAATTTTACTTTGAAAATATATTCGAGCCTTATCTAGAAACCGAAAATAATAAAAATGATATGCAATATATTATTCACCTTAGCTTATTGTTAAAGATTTTGAGATTTACCCTAGAATTGATTTGATTTAGCTTCCTTCTTAAATTCTTGCTTATCTTCCCTTGTTTTCTTCTAACGGTGGCCGGCCAAGCTTTAGGTTTTATTTCGTTTGTGACTACTGTTAATGAAATTGGAATGAGGGTTTAGGGTATAAGAACTTAGTTCATACCTATTTTACCCTTATCTTATTTCTCTTACTTTTCATTTTATTTCTCTTTGGCTTATAGGCATGGCTACCTTATGATTATACAAATCTAAATCTCTTAACCATTTACATTATTTCATTTAATTTATCTAATTTATTTCCCTAAATAATGTTAGTCAAGATTAGGGGCATTACAGACTTCCCTCCTTAAAGAATTTCGTCCTCGAATTTACGATAAGTTACTCATAAAAATCAATCATAAAGGTAAAACATACCATGAAAAAGTCAGGATAAGTATCTCTAATCCTGCTCTTAGTTTCTCAAGTACAGTCTCTCTCGTCGTCACTCAACTAGACTTTAACTAATCTGATTATCTTGATCCTTATTCTCTTTCATCCTTCGTGGCTATACGAACGGGTTTTCTAACTATAGCCAAATTCGTTTCCGCTACTAAATTATCTAACATAGTCGGTGCTATAGTAGTCTCTAGATCTCGAATACACTTCCTTAGATGAGAAATATGAAAAATATTATGGACTCCTACCAAACTATTCAGTAACTCCACCATGCACGAGTGTCCCTATCCTTTTTATAAAAGGAAATGGTCCTATAAATTTCAGTGCTAATTTTCCTGATTTTCCAAATCGAATTACACCTTTCATCGATGGTTTCTTGACTAAATAGGATCTCCAACTACGAACTCCGAGTCTTTCATCTTCTATCAGCATAGCTCTTCTACCTAGACCGAGCTTCCTTCATTCTAGCTCAAATAAACTCAATCTTTTCTGCAGCTGCTCTAATCAAAACTGGACCAAGAACTAACCTATCCTCGGTCTCTAACAAAAAACAGGAGATTTGTATAGCCTTCCATACAAAGCTTCAAATGGTGTCATCCCTATATTAATCTGTTAACTGTTGTTGTATGAAAACTCGACTAAGTTTAAATGGTCTTCCCATGATCCCCAAATATAGCATACGAGCTCGAAACAAATCTTCTAAAAAAATTTAAACTCTTTTCGTTTGCCCTTCTGTCTGTGGATGCTAAGCGGTACTCATTTTGAGCTTGGTATCCAAAGTCTTCCATAGACTCTTCCAGAACTCACTAGTAAATAAGGAATCTCTATCATTGACTATACTACTAGGAATTCCATGCAGTCTAACTACATTCTTCATAAACAACTTAGCAAAACAGGTGCTGTCCTGGTTGACTTAACTGGAATAAAATGGGCACTCGTGGCTAATCTATCCACTTGACCCATATACTATCATTTCCTCGATTTGACCTAAGCAACCCGTCTATAAAATCCATTAAGATAGAATCCCACTTCCATACTGGAACATCTAAAGGCTGATGCAATCCACTTGATTTCTGATGTTCGACTCTATCCTATTGACAGTTCAAACACTGCTTCACCCATAAGCCCATATCTCTCTTCATACCATCCCAAAAGAAACTTCTTTTCATATCCCGATACATATTAGTTCTTATCGAATAAATAACGAACTTTTAATGATGGAATTCTCCAAGAAATTCCTTCCTAATGTTTCCTACATTTGGAACACACCATCTTCCTTTCTTCCTTAACCATCCATTCTGGTCAGGACCGAAATCTTTCAAGTCATCGCTCTCTATTCCATCCCTTAACTTTCTGATCCGTTCAACTAATAATGGATCCTCCTTCTGCTTAGAAGCAATCTTTTCGATCATCACTGGTAGAACTTCTAAACATGACAACATAGCAGTTTCCTTACTAGATCTAGCTTCAGATCTCCACTACATTCTGCATGTAGTCAATGCTTCTAAACCTTTCCACTCAGCTATCATTGCCAGTACTGCATTCTGATGTTTTCTGCTAAGTGCATCCGTAACTATGTTGCCTTTTCCTAGTGTGTACTTAATACCTAAGTTATAAGCGGCTAAAATCTCTAACCACCTCTGTTGTCTCATATTCAACTCCTTATGAGAGAATAAATACCTCAGTGAATTATGATCCGTATACAACTCGAATCTTTCTCCCAAAAGGTAACGTCTCCATACCTTCAATGCAAAATTGCTACAGCTAATTCCAAATCGTGTGTTGGATATCTAACCTCATGCGGTCTAAGTTGTCGAGAAGCATAGGCAATCACTTTTTTCCTTTGCATTAGCACAACTTCTAATTCTATTCCACATGCATCCGTATAAAGTACTAAATCATGATCCCTTTTGGAACAACTAACAATTGCATTAGTCAATAAGTGTTCCAATCTTTGGAATGCTTCCTCACACTTATCGGTCCAAACGAACTTCACATCCTTTTGCGTTAGCTTGGTCATCGGTGCCGCTATCCGTAAAAAATCCTTAATGTATCTCCAATAATAACCAGCTAATCCAAGAAAACTCTTTATTCAGTCATTATCTCGAGTCTCTTTTAATTATTGCCTCCTCAATTTTAGCCTGATCTACAAACAACCCTTTCTCTGAGACTAAATGAACAAGAAACTTCACTTTCTTTTTTCAAAAATGACACTTCGAAAATTTCACGTCAGTTGATGCTGCCTCAAAGTCTTAAGCACCACTTTAAGATAAACTTCATGCTCTCTTTCATCTTTAGAGTATACCAAAATGTCATCTATGGGAACCAATATGAACCTATCCAAGTGCTCTAGGAAAATTCGATTCATCAAATCTATAAAGAATGCTAGCGCATTAGTTAGTTTGAATGGCATTACTAACCATTCGTACGATCCATATCTGTTTCTAGACGCCGTCAAAGGAATACTATCTACAGTCGCTCTAAGCTGATGGAACCATGTTGACAAATCCAACTAGGAAAATACTTTGACTCCACTCGACTAGTCCAACAAATCATCGATTCTAGGTAATGGATATCGATTCTTTATCGTTTTCTCATTCAACTAAAGATAATCGATATATAACCTTAATTGTTCATCCGGTTTCTTTGCAAACACTACAGCTGCTCCTTAAGGCAAACTACTTGGTTTGATAAAACTCTTACTTTCCAAATCCACGAACTCCACCTTTAGCTCCCTCATCTTAGTAGGTGTCATTCGGCTTCGTGGTGTACTCACTGGTTATGCTTCCGGTACGAAATCTATCTGAAACACAATAGCTCGCTTCGACGGCAATCCTACTATGGGTTCAAAGACATCCGCGAATTCTCTAACAATAAAAACTAGATCTAACTCATATTCTACCTCCATAACACCCAACAAAGCATTATTTCAAAACTAGGGTTTTTTATGGAGTATATTATCTGATCACTATAGTCAAAGTTTCAAAGTGATATTTTCCTCATGGCGAATTATCATAGCATCGTATTTACTAAATCAATTCATACCCAAAATAAATCCGAACCCTACGAAATCAAACACATGCAAACTGCAAGCAAATGTATGACATAACAAGTCAAACTCTAACTGGTCACACTTCATCCCAAGTGTCGCATACCCTCCTATCGAATTTGCAACCCTTAAGTAAGTAGGTAGGTATGAGGGTTCTAAGTAAAGCTTATCTACCAAACAATGAGATATAAAAGAATGTTATGCACCAATATCAAATATAACTCCAACTGATACACCATGATTGAAAAGTGTGCCTCCCAACACAGCTTTTCCTTTCTCTTTTGATGTTGGTCTCAAGGTAGCTGGTTCCAATGCAAACACCTTGCCATTTCCATCCTTGGCTGGCTTCTTGCACTAGTTCTTATAATGCTCAATTTGGTCGCAGCTGAAACATCTCACTCCTTTCTTGTCAGCAACTTTCTTCCTTTGTCTATCCGGCATTCATGAGAATAATGTCCCTTTCTATCATAATTATAACAGATAACTTCTGTCTTTCCCTTCTTGGCAGCTCAACTCTTCTGAGCTCTTTTCTTATGGAAAAACTTCCTCTTCTAGTTCTGCTCACCTTGAGCTCCCCCTGCCTTATTTACTTCAAGAAAAGCAAGCATCTCTTCCTGCCTCAAAGCCATCTCAACAGCTACATCACATGGATCTCTAATAAGCGATAATGTGGCCATAGCAAGCTCAGGCTTCAACCTACGAATGAACTACTTATTCCTTTTATAACAGTACCAAGCGTAGCGTATTCATAGCTCGATAGCTCCTTAAATCTGGTTGCATACTCAAGCACTATCATATCTCCCTGCTCCAACGCTGTAAATTTCCTGAGTAGAGTACATTTAGCGATCTCCGATATAAATCTTTCTTCAAACCTTCTCTTGAACTAAACCCAAATTATAGTTTCCTCATTGACTCCAGCAGTAACATGGTTCCACCAATACAATGTTGCTCCTTGTGGTTGTCTAAAAGCGAGTCTCCTTTTCTGCTCATCATTGAGTCCCAAATCAGCAAAAATCCTCTCATAATGAAGTAACTAGTCCTCCACTTCAATTGCGCCTTCGGTCCAAAAAAATAATTTTCCTCCTAGCCTAGCATAATCTCTGCTCAATATAGCATAGTTTTTGACCACTAGAGCACCTTGATTTCCTCCTTAAGCATTTCCTCCAACTAACCCCACAACAACTCTTGCCTGCATCATGTTAATGAAGAACTGATACATTGCTCCCATATCGACTTGTGGCATTCTAGCACCCACATTAGCAGCTTCTACCAGAACTGGATTCCTTCTAGTGTTTGGTCTAGCATTCCCATTAGTTACGATGCTTCCTCCACTAATGCAAACTCTTTCTCTTCTAGCATCCATATCTTTCATCCGTAAAATCTACATTCGAGTCTCTGTAAGATATGGAAGACTAGCCTAAGAGAGATATGAGAATAGAAATAAAGCATATATGTATTTATAATAAACACAAGTACGTTACTATAGCGTTATCCCATATCCCAATCTTTTTCTCTACTTCCCTAGGATTATGTTTTTCAAAATCATCTTAAGTTCGAAATTTATTTTAAGTTTTTCATAAACCTATGCTCTGATACCAAGTTGTAAAATCTCCTATCTTGAGGCCTGAAGCTAAGCGCTACAGATGCTGTACTCGTCTATTGTATTAACTTCCAGTGACAAAATAGGATAATGTTAATGGCATCCATAATATTAGAAGCACATGAATATGAAAAAAATCACAGATTCCAAAAACAACTTATTTGAAATCCATGTGTCATATTCCATTACATAATCCTAAACGACCCTCAGATTTCGATCAAATATAATTATTGCAATTTATGCCAAAAACGACATATGAAGATGCCCCTTGGATGATCAGAGTACTCAATAAATATATCATTCTTAATACATCATAGCGGAGTAAAACTAATAACTCCTAAATAGATAATTTTTGCCTCCTGCTTATCTCCGTAAGCTAATTCATTAACTTACTAAACATGTAAAACCTTAACTCTCAATCTACTCAAATTAATTTTGAGCACCCGAGAATTTAACGGGAAAACATAAACTTCGAGTCAGACATAAATCTAGCGTGAATAATACTATTACATCTTGGTTTTTTGATATTAAGTAAGACCACGCCACTTATCGAAACAGGTTTTCCTTCACTAAGATCCCTTTAAAACATATCTTTTTACAAATCAGAATCCTGTAACCAAACTGATTAAAGCAATAATAGCAAAATCATATATGCATATAAATTAGGTAATCAATGGACTATTTATCTGAACAATATAGTTTTTTTGGCGAACTACTAACCATTGGCTGACTCGGGCCTACTAGACAAAATAAATAATCTAACTTCTGTTTGACACACTTCTGGATGGTCTCTCCTTAACTTACTTCTTCGAGGGTCAACTGATCCTAATGGTTTTGTGGGCTCGCCAATAACCTATCCTTCTCTATATAATCCTTTCTATGTGTAACATCATTTTAGTATTACCTATGACAAAGCCTTACACACTGGAATTTTGGACTTATACTAGCTAGAGGCTATAACTAAAGTACAAGGCGCGACCCTATACCAGTCCCATCTTGTATTCTAATAACCGAGTCATTTACTTGGGGTTAAATACCCCATCAAATTTTACTTGAAATGTGATATCCCGGAAATTTGGGCAATATTTATTTAATAATTTCCATTAAAAATTATTTTAAAATGTGAAATATTAATTTAATAATCTAATTCAAACAGAAATTATCTTTGAAAACTAATAATTATTTAGTTTGACAAATGTTACCTTTTCTAAATTTATAATAATGATAATGATAATTTAATTTGGAATTTTATTCTTTTCAAAGTTAAAAATATTTAAATGATAAAAATTATCTTTCTAAGCTAATTTAAATAATATTTTATTTATAATGTTTATATGTGTATACATTGTAAATAGGGGTTTTGATTTTGATTTAAATTTAAATTTAATAAAAATATTTTCAAATTTATAGTATATGTGTATAACTTGTGAATTGGAAAATCTGATTAAAATTAGTATGGAAACTTTTTAAAAGTTTGTTTAAAAATCTATCTGATATTTTCAAAAGAAATTAAAGTTAATGTTTATTTTGTTTAAAAAAATATAATAGTTTAAATTGTATATTATAATAAAAGTTTAATTTAGTTTGTTTTCTTTTAAAAATTGTTTTTTTGAAATAAACTTAGTTCATTTACATTAGAGTACAATATTTTAGTTTGAAACTTTAAAATAAGGTTTAATTCAATATCTTTTTCTTTTCTTTTTTTAAATTTTCTTTCTTGAAAATTTATCTTTAAAAATATTATTTTTAAAAGATTACAAATAAACATCAAAATATGTAATTATGTAAAGGAAATTTACATGTAAACATTTAAAGGCTAAATGTAAATAAACATTTTTAAATATGATAACATAAATAAGAAATGGATTTAAAAACATTTATAAAATTAAGAAATTTATTTTAATATTAAAATGAACATGTGTAGGGTTATTATACTTAAGGAAGACACTTGTAAATCACTCTTCGTCATAAAGTAACATGTGGCATTGTTTTATTTATTTTTGAAACATTTTTATTAAAATTTATTAAGAAGAAAACTTAGCAATTCACTTTAGATACAAATGTTATCTTCAAAAGAAAATCTGAAATCAGATTTTAGAAAAGAATTCAAAACCAAATACAATTCATGTTCAAAAATCTGCAAACAAATTTAAAAGCAAATCTGCAATTTTATTTTTTCAGGTTTCAACATCAAAATGAAGATCAATTCAAGATCATCTACATGCATTTAAGACTAGGATCATCTTCATCAAAATTTCATCAGCATGCAATTTTAAAATCAACATCAGCAAGCAGATTAAAAACTCCAGATTCATAATCCAGAGCAAATCAGTTCCAGGAAAATGTGAATTTGCATCAAAGTTTGTCCTCTGCTTCTTTTATAGACTAGTGAGTAAATTTCTATTTTTAAAAACAGTTCTTTCTTTTTAAAATCAAAGCTAAACTAATTTTCCAGAACTTAAGTCTCAAATGCAAACTGCTTTCAAAAATCAAATTGCTATGAATAAAACTGCTCTGCCTTCATTTTTTTAAAGTGAATAACTTCACATTTAAAAAGGCTAAATTTATCTATTACAAGTGGATAAATAGGAATAAGTATGCTTTGTATGATTTTACCGTGATGGATATTTTGTATGCACATATATATATATATATATATATATATATGTTGTTGCCAGGTATTTGTATACCTGTTTTAGTTTTTAAACTAAGATTTTATTAGGAATCCATTATCATTTGATTTGATCTCAACTAGGATTTGAAATGTACACCAAAATTGTTTGTTAGTATAGATTTATGTTTATAAATTATAATCAAGAGAAATTAAGATCTAGTTGTCTCTAAAAACAATAAGAACAGTCATTATTTTAAATAAGCAAAAATATCAAACATCTTAAATTATTAAAACAGGTTTATAACTTGAATGCATATGTGAAATCATGATTTTTAAAACTGAAATCACATTTTTTAGTTAACTATGGAATGGGCATTTCTGAGGTTACAGAATAGGAGTTTTGGGCTTTATCTGGTGATCTAGTGGATTTGGGATGTTGTAATTCTTCCTGGAGGTAAAGGAATGATTGGTGAGTGAGGAAAAATTGTCAGATGGATCGTCAGAGGTTGGGGGCGATAGTGGTTGCTCTTTCCAGTTTCTAAACCTAGTTTTTGGGTGGTCGGTACTTTGTTGCTCCTCGATTTCTATGGTGCATTGAGTGTTGTAAGGTTTTGAGGATTGGAAGAGGGGATGTAGATGAAGGGTTAGCCGGAGTCGTAGGTTTTCTGATGGTCGGAGATGAGATGCGAGATGTTGAAAGGTTTAGTGCAGTGTGCAGTGTGATGTTTCCAGGTTGGTTGGCTATCTCGATTTTGATTTCGAGATACTATGTGGAATCTGGTGATCGTGATCAGGTGTGGAGATGGTCGGCGACGTGATGAAGGGGGTGATGATGGCTGGAGGTTGCCAGAGCGCCGGTGCATATGCACCGTGCATATTTTAGTTCTGATGAACTATTTTGGGTTTGTGTAGGGATGTGACTCGAGTTTTACTCGAGTAGATCGAGTATTTTACTCGAAGGAGTGCGGGTTTTGACTCGAAGCATTTGTTAAGTGGTCTCGGGTATGTTTGGTTTCAGGTTTTATAAACCTGATAGTGTTCTGGTTTTTAAAATTTAAATGAAATTTAAAGCAGGATTTAAATAAGGGTTTTTAAATTCAATGTCTAAGTTTGAATTCAAATGAACTTTTGAATCCTAAGTTTTAAATGAAAATTTTAAATTTAAAGCAAGGTTTAAATCAAGTTTAAAATCAAGTTTAAATATGAGTTCAAGTTTACTATGAATCCAAACCTTGAATTTAAATTAGTTTTGTAAATTTAAATTTGAATAAGTTTAAATGTTTTAAAGTAGATTTTCAAAAGTGAATTTGTATTCAAATAAATGTTTAAACTTGACAAAATTCTTTTCCTTTAAATATTTGAATAAAAGTTATGAAGTGTTTAACCTAAATTTGGAAGTTACGTTAATCAATTTATTTTAAAGCTTGGTTTCTTTAATAAAATTAAGTAATTTAGTTTTTAAACCTTTTCTTATGTAAGTATTTTATATAAGTAATGAATGTTATTTTTTTCATTTTAAAGTTTATAAATTTATTTAAATTTGGTTAAATGTTTAAATGGTTAAACACTTTGAATCTTAATTTCAAAATGGAATTTGAATTTAAATTTAAATTTAGAAGTGAAATGTTTGAAATACACTTGAATGTTAATAAAGTCATTAATAAAGTAAATGAATTATCTTAGAGATAATTAAGATAGAAAAGAATTTAATTTATAAGAATGTAATTAAGGAATAACTAATTTATTTGATTTTAAATTAATGTTTTAGATTTATTTATGATTAGAGATGATTAATCTAAGATAAATTTCTTAAGAAAGTAATTAAAGAAAAGGTATTAGTTAACAAAGATAATTATCTAAGGATTATTAAGTAATTAATTAATGTGATTAGTTTTGATAATTAATTAGATTAATTAATTGAAGATAATCAATTGTAAATTGTTAAGCATAATTACTTGATAAAAGTAATCAAGGGATTAATTACTTATTGTAATTAATTATGATAATGTGATTAGTTTAAGCTAATTAATTTAGTTTAATTGATTTAAGTAAATAATTTTATGATTTAATAAGAGTAATTACCTAATGTAATTAATGGAGCATAATTACTTAAGGAAGTAATAAATGATAATTACTGGAATGTAATTAGTGAAAGATGATTTATAATGAAGTAATTTAGGTAATTACTTTCGTAATTTATCAAGGGATTAGTTAATGAAGATATTTAATTATGGAATAATTAATTTGTTAATGAGTAATTAATAGTAGTTAATCACTGAATTGATATTAATCATGGGTGATTAATAATTGTATTTTAATTTTTAGATTAATTACTAAATGTAATTAATTTAAATAAAGTAATTAATTTAAATATATATTAGAGATCATTAATTAATATAATTAATGATGTAATTAAGAATTGTTTAATTAAGGAATAATTAATAATAAAGTGATTAATTAATGTAATTAATTAAGGATAAATGATTAATTAGCTAGGTTAATTAATGAATGAATATATAAGCAGGATTTATAGATGTAGTAATTAATTTAATTTACTTTATATTAATTAGAGATAGAAGTAATTAATTTAGTTCATTTAAAATTAATTATAGGTGGTGGTTAATAAATCATTGCTCGTGGATGGTATTGACATTTCATTGAATGGTTGTGATCTCAGTAATGAGATGAGTAATATCTATATGATATGGATGCTTAGTTAAAGTATGATAATATGGATTATCTGTTTGTGATGATTATCTGTTTGTGATGATTATCTGTTTGTGATGATAATACGGATTATCTGTTTATGATGAAATGTGATTATCTATTGTGATATGTGAATTATCTATCTACGTGTATATAGATAACGATGAATTGAATTAATTGTTCAAACTAAAATCTCTTGGACATTAAGATGGCGTTTGGATTTCAATGAGACCGGGATCGGGTTTCCAAATTTGGAATTCTGAAAACCACATCGATCCAAATTAAACGTTAGGTCGTGAATCTCAAGTGAAGAGTGAAGACTCGAGGTGTAAGGACTATTCGTGTTAATACTCTGAGGGTGATTCCAATACGAGTTTAACGGGGGTAGTACTTTCAGGTTCGAGATAAAGATTTAGAGTGCAAGGGCTATTGTCCTTAACTATGAGGGTGATTCCAAAATGAGTGTAACGAGATAGTGCCTTCAGTTTCGTTCGAACCCGGAATGAACTTGTATGGATTGAATGCTTTCAGAACATCGTCAGGTGGACGATGAGCATTCTAAGATAGATGTGTCCTATAAAGGTAATCATAGCCTAAAGCCTCATCAACCGGGAATGGCTAAAACAGGGGAGGTGCAGCAAGGCTAAGTGGGTCATGCCCAAGTAGGACGAGATTTACCCCTGTCTAGAGGTCCCTTTTTATTCGGCTGTGTGCGCAGTTGGCGACGGCCATCTGCGGGGTTGTCTTGTTCGGGATAGTCCAGTAAGGGATGGTTCCGGCTTTGTGTTGCAGGGGATTGGAAGCGATCCTCGGTACGGTGATCTAGGCCACATACTATGACGGGCGGTACCACGGTAGCCCTTCCATTGTATGGAATCCAAAATCCAATAAGTGCCTGTACTGTTTTGATTGTGCCCAACTATGTTGGAACGTGAGATGTAAGCATTCCAGCTATTTTTGTATTTTATTTTGAAAACCCTAGACACTATTATAATATCACTGGATTTCCTATCAAATGTTTTGGTTAGCGTAAGGTAAATTTTTTTCCATGTTTATGTGTGGAAAGTCTTACGTGATACCTTTTGTTTTCAAAAGATTTTCAAAGTTAAGCAACTTTAAACCTGTTTACTCACACCAGACCCATGTCTGACCCGAGTGTTTATTTTATGTTTTATTAAACTCTTGGGTACTCATATTATGTATGAGTAGTCAAGTGATTCAGGATTGCTTTAACGAGTTCTGGAGGAGAAATGGAGCAGGAGGCTTCAGCGCGCGTGCGCTTGTGTGTGTGTGTATAGTGGCTCCACTGTGGTAGTATTATATATGTTTTTCTGTGATGTACTAGAATTGTAATAACTAGACAGGTGTTAATAACTGTCTAGTTTGTGTTGTATTAGCTGTATAACTCTGATGTATATGATACTATGTAATGTTTTATGTAATATAATATAATTTATTCGTTCCATTGTGAGATTCTGATGTAGTTTGTCTCTTTCATTTCCCATCTTTTCTCTTTTCTATCCTTTCTTTCTTCTTAGTGATGCGTCTTTCTATGGAGCGAAAGGCGGGTCGTTACATGCGAACATTTCTTTCAAATTGACTTAACCCTTTAAATCATACTTAGACAAGGAAAATATACATTTTTCTTTACTCAAATATCTTTTCCATGATATATGCTATACACAAAGCAATGTGATAAAAACCTACAAAACCCTTGTTTAAAAACTTCAAGCAGTCCCTTTCGAATCCATTGAAAGTACCCGTTTCAAAATAAGTTAACTACTTTACCTTGAAACACTAGGCTGAAGGGCCAAAACATACCTTTCGAAACCTTTTAGAGTAGGACTTTCGAAATCATTGAAAGTGTCCTTTCGAACGCATTATAAAACCTTAGACATCCTCTTTTCAAAACAATTTAGATTAGCCTTTCAAAAGCTTAGGAAACCTTCCATTCAAATCTTTCGAAAACTTTAGGTACCTTCCCTTCGAAACCCACATTATATACTTTTCGAAAGCATTAACATTCTTTACTTAAAACAAACCTTTGGAAAGCATTGGGTTCAAGTAAAAGTTTGTGGAACATAACTTCAGAACCATTTAAAACCATTTCTTTCAAAACCTTTGGGTTTAACTTTTAATATATCTATGGGTTTTAAAAGAACTAGGGTGAAAGCATCACTTTTGAAAACATTATTCCTAAGTAAAAGAAAGTGGATGGTTTCGAAACCAACACTTTCGAAAGCATGGAGAAGCCTTAAGAGTTTTGACCCTTTCAAAAGCTTGTTTTAAAGTCAAAAGGCAGCAACCCATTTGGAAGCCCTTTCTTTATATAAATAGAAGCAAATGGGTTAGGTCGAAAGCTCCAACCCCTTCAAAAGCTTTATTTATAACCAAAATAATTCTAAGTTTAAAAGAGCTACTTCTACCCCTTCGGAAGCATGTTACGACTCTATACCTTCCGTCTAAACTCCATCCACTACATACCAAAGCTATGATACCATGTGTATTGGTTTCGACTTGGTAGGGGCAGATGCATGGGGTCGACTGGTGGCTGCTGTAAGTGGCGAAGCAAAAATCCTTTACAAAACTAATTTTTAACCTTTTAAATTAATACCTTTCCAACTAACTTGCCTTATTTGTCAACATATAATTAGTTGCCAATTCTTTTACAAAACCTTTTTCTAAAAATGCTATCGAATTCAGAAATAACAATTTTAAAACATTTAGCAAATTGTCCCTTCTCCTTTTATAAAAATTTAAGTCTCATACTTTATATTATTTTATATCTTCAATAAAATACTTAGGAAAATTTTTCAAAAATTCCCATAAACTTTTAATATGTTTTCTAACATATTTAAAATTCAAACCCAAAGCTAACATATAATAGCCAAAAATAATTTAAACCCAATTTAACCATTTTCTTTGCTAGAAAATTCATAATAAATCTACATTAAATTGGAAAATTATGAAACTTGAAACCCATCTCTAAAATAATGTTTCTGACCTTATATAAAAAATGCAAGCTATTTGGATGTCATTTAATAGTTTTTTCAAATCAAAACTTATCATAAAATCTATGTGAAGCAACATAAATCATCAACAAGCATGTATATCCATCAAAACATGGCATTTTACTCTGAAAAATATATTCGGATCTTATCGAGAATCCGAAAACAATAAAAATGAGATGTAATCTATTATTCACCTTAGCTTGTTGTTAAGGAGTTTGAGATTTGCCCTTGAATTGGTATGATTTAGCTTCCTTCTTAAATTCTTGCTTGTCTTGCCCTTGTTTTCTTCTAATGGTGGCCGGCTAAGCTCTCAGTTTATTTTGGTCCGTGACTATTGTAAATGAAATTTGAATAAAGGTTTAGGGTATGAGAAATTAGTTCATTCCTTTTTTCCCTTATCTTATTCCTCTTACTCATTTCATTTTATTTCTCTTTGGCTTGTAGGTTTATTAAGGAATGGCTACCTTATGATTATACAAATCTCAACCCCTTAATCATTTACATTATTTCATTTAATTTTTCTAATTAAACATCCTAAATAATGTTAGCCAAGATTAGGGTTGTTACAATCTAGCGTGGATAGATTGACCAGAAGTCGCCATGTGGCTAATTGAATGCCTCTTGTACTTATGTTTAGATGTTCAGTAGCAGTATTCCTTAACACCTGATTATCTTTGTCTCTTAATAACTTTTCCTCATGCATCATCTATAGCTTGTTCATATTGGTCTAGTATAGCTTATACCATGGTTCATAGAAGCCCTAACTTTGGCTTTTGATAGTTGTATATCTTGATGCTCTATAGCTTTATATATTGGCATGCGACGACTATAGGTCTTATTATGCGATAGCTCTTTGTCCCCGTATGTGATAGCTCCATACCTTGATAATTGATTGCTTCGTACATTGACGTATGATAGCTCTATACTTTGACATATGATAGCCCTATAGTTTGACACCCAATAACTTCATACCTTGACATGTAATAGCTTCATATTTTGACACACGATAGCTTCCATACCTTGACATGTGATATCTTCGTACCTTAACATGTGTTAGCTCCATACTTCGGAATGTGATAGCTTTATACCTTAACATGTGATGGCTTCATACTTTGACACGCGATAACTTCGTACCTTGACATGCCATAATATCATAGTTTGACTTGCAACTGTCCTATATCTTGTCATGTGATAGCTCTATATCTCAATTTACAATAGCTTTGCCTTTATCCCTTGATAACTTTGCTTCTTTTGATAGCTTTGTTCTTGTTATCGATAGTTATGTAAATATGTGATAGCTTCCTTATTGAAATTTGATAGGTTTATTCTAATTGTTCAATAGCTCTTTAAATATGCGATGGCTGCAACTTGGCCCATGGTAGCTTTTGACCTTGTCCTTTGATTGCTTATATGACCTTCGATAACTTTAGACATTGTACTTCAATAGCTTTCCTCCTTGACCTCGGATAGCTTTAGACATCGTCCTTCGATAGCTTGCCGCCTTGACCATCGGTAGTGTTAGACTTTGTCCATCGATAGCTTTTATTATTGCCCGACGATATCTCCTTTTTTAGACTTAAAATGTTCGAGGCGTAACATACACATAATTTTATTTTTAAATTTGAAATAGAGAACGAAATTTAAAAATACTTTTTTTTGAATTTTAAACTGAAAACATGTATGTATGTATGTATTATAAGTTTAATTATATTAGAGCTAGGATAAATGGCCCCCTTATACCATTCACATGTTTCTATTTAAGTATTTCTTCTTTCTCTCTCCTATCAGATAGACCAAATATTTAAATATAAACTTATGGCCAATGTCGGAGGGCTAGAAATGGTGTTAAATAAAGGGGGCTATTGATCCAAGCTATTACACATACAGACATTTGTTTACATGAAAAATGGTCAAGCACCTCCAATCGATTTTTCAACAGTGGACTAAACAAAAATATAGATCAGAAAAAGTAAAGTACACCAAGATTTATAGTAGTTTGGCCATTAAGGGCCTACGCCCACTGTCCATTCTTTATTCCTTTTTCTTATAATTTGGTTATTACAAGAACTCGATAATGAGTATAAAAATTTATGATAGAAAATGAGGAATTGAATGCTCCATTTGATTAATGTTGTTGCTCGAAGGTTTGTAGATCCTAAAAACTTGTGTTTGAAAACCAAATATTAGGATATTTATAGGGTGAAGAAGTGATGTCATTACTCTTGAAAATTATGATGTTTCAATGTATAAATCACCAGAGAGAATATTCTTGAATTTGACAAACGTAATTGATAATTTTTCAATATATGCAAATTTCATTTCATATATAGCCTGCTCGGTTAGGCTGGAAGCTTTGTTCAGGGTAGGATGGTTCGATGTAAGTGCACGAAGACATGTTCTTGGCATGTTTCCTATGCTTTCTTCTTCTGTTCGGTTCATACTTTGGTTCGACCATCATATGGCTCGGTCAAGCTTATAGTCTAACATCCCCTTATATTGAACATAGGATCTTGTTCGGTACCCTAGGTACTGAACGGGATATTCTGTTCTGTACCTTAGGGTATCAAAAAATAATTTATATTCGGTGCTATGGGTACCGAACATAAAAGAGGGGGAGATCAGCCTTTTATACCATGTGTTTGCACTTGTTCCACCTACCATGTTACCATCCTCTTGACCGCCTGTTTTATCTTCCAAGCCATCACACCATCTTAGTGGCATGGGTCAAATTTCCCATAACACTTGCCCTACAATATTCGTCTCATAAACTATGAGGTCGAATTTGTTGAGAAAGTCCTCGAATCCCTCTGCAGATGTACATCTTCGTCTTCCCTTTCAGTTTGGATCGACACGCTCACGATTCGATGGTTAGGGTTGGTTCGATGTAATACTTGTTCAGTGCCATGGTTGGTTCGGTATGTTGCTTTCTTGGTGCCATTTTTAGTTCGGTATCCCATTAGTTTGGCTCTGGATGGGATCCTACGCCTATATAAGCTGCAATACCTCCCACATAACACATATGTCTTCACTTTCCTAAGCCCCTAATTTTTTGTGACCCTCCGTCTCCCCCGAACCACCATTGCTATCCTCTGCCCTTAGGCTTCCAATCCAATCCCAACTTCATCTCAAAGCTACTCTGTGATTTGGTGAGCATCTCCATTTAAGTTTAGCATCCATACACTGATTTGCATGCTATAATTCATATAGTTTGGCCATGCTTGAGTCAATGTTGTGTTTGGTTTCCAGTTTAGGCTTTAGGGTGGTTCGTCTTTCATCCAAACGAAGGTGTTGTGCTTGATAACGTTCAGTGCTAAACCGAATAGAAGTGTTTGCTTGTTTTCGCTTTTTTATAGTGGTCATGCATGCACACACGTTAACACTTCCATCTTTTAAGTTAATGCTGAGACGATTTATCATGTTGGATAGGTATGTTGATCCATCATAAACCCACTCCCTTACTGCTTCCAGGGATCAGACTCCTTTGTCCTCTTTACCTTCGGTTTCCATGTAGTCGGGGCGTCGCTTTAATCAACCTAGCTCTGATCATTCTCTCGTGCACCGATATAGACCGTCTGGACTATTATTGAACCATTTCTACTTAGAGGCCTCGAACTTAACCGCTAAATAGTTAGATCTCATCATTGCAACTTATGGTATCCTGAGGGAGGACCTTCTAATGCCTACTCCAAAATAATGAGCGCAAAACCCACATTGATTGGTATATGGATTAGTCTTCCTACTATTACGTAGCCGGAGCTTCGCCTCTCTTCCTCAGTGGATTATTGGGTTTTTTGTATACTCGAAAATTGCTCCATCTCAGTTATCTCCCAGCAGATATACCTTCCTCTTAGCCTTCTGTTTTTGGTGCCCTCTTGACTACAAACCAACATGGTGTCGCTCATGCCATCCTTACAGGTTCATAGGTGCAGAGTTAGATCTATTTACGGTTGAACTTCATAAAATTGGTTGGCACAAGACTTTAAGGGAGTAGGAGGATGACAACATATATACAAAGATAGTAGGAGAGGCATGCTCCCATTCTCACGACAGCGACTATACTAATTTTGACCATGATGAAGTGCATTCCTCTAGAAATATCGGTCTAGCTACCCCACCTATCTCAAAGGTGGACTAGGTCTTACACTATTTTTTTGGTCCTGAGTAAAAGGAAGCCTTCATTCTTAGGAATATCTTTGGTTCTGACTATCTCCATGATCTATAACTTGGGATCATTATGGGATTTCGAGTCTATAGCGGAAATCCAACGTCAGTTGGAGACCTATGATGAGCACAAGGTTTCATGCGGTTGCTATGCGCTCTTACTTCACATTCAATCACATGTTCATACCACAGCTACGCACCTTTTAGGTGTTTGTTCCTGTTCTTATTCATCATACTTTGTCATTGCATGTAGCATAAGGTCAAGAAGGGAAATTTTGTTTCTAAGATGAAGCAGATAGGGCCAAAAGTGCCTTCTAAGGATGTGAAAGAGGCAACATCTTTATTTGGGCTAATTGTAAGCATCCATCGACAGAGCTGAATATGTGGAAAACTGTTCACTACCACTCAGCTGGGGACATAGGCGGCCAAGTAGCCAAGAATGACTCACAGAAGAAGTCCTGCTCCCTTGGTGGTAAATTAGGATCCTAGACTCCTGTCCGATCTTCTAAGTCTCCTCGACTTTCCCTTTTCCCGTTGTCTGATTCAGAAGTCTCCATGCACATGGAGAAAATAAATAAAAAAGAAACGATAATTCCTGTCCCTGAGAAAACAGATAAAGGGAAGGGGATTGAGGGGCCAATCGTCATTATCGATTTCTCTGGTCCATGCTTTGATGAGTTCCAATAGCCTTATCAGGCGAGGGATCCTTTAGCATGTCTGCTTGCTGAGAAACCTCCCCTTTCCTTCGTGGGATCGATCAAGCTTCTTGCAGATGGATTAGGCCACGTCAAGGCCTTATTGGACTTCCATAATAAAGTGGTCAAGGCGGGGAAAGAGATCAGTAAGAAAAACGTCAATCAGAATGTAAGAACCTTCGACTTAAGAAAACAACTACACCAAAAAGACTTGGATCATAACCAAGTGTTGAATGCCTAGCAAAGATCCCAGGTTGAAGAGATCTAGAAGCTTAAAGTTGCCCATGCCAATAATTGGAAGGGTTGAAGAAGGAGTGCTCAACCAGTATCAAAGTCGCTATAAAGGACTACAATGACAAGGCCAGTTGGTTCTTCAATGACTATAAGAATGTCAAAGCTAAATTCAAAACTGGACGAGATTCAAGCGGTAGCTAAGAAGGTGGAGCCGAGCCTAAATGACTGAAAAAAGAAAGTAGTAAAGTGTAGAGTCACCAAAGTTTCTCTCCAAGCAAAGGTTAAGTCTTTAATCGTGGGTAAGGCTGCCGTATCTTCCAGGACCGACAAACTACATGCCAATTATGATGAATTAAACAGCCAACTGGATCAGGTGGAGGGGCTCTTAGACAAAATCTGCTATAGAATATACATAGAGAAGAGTCTGGCATGGATGGACGATTACTAGGAAGTCATGGTTTCTATTCACAAGCGGAAAATTAGAGAAGTAAAGGCCACTAGTGAGCAAGGAGGCTACCTTTCAACCTTGAGGCCATTAACGCTCGCTTCTCAGCGGACGAAATGGAACCCATCCACCTAGGCTACTTTAAATTATCTTAACCTAAGAAGGCACTGAAGGAAGAAGCAGAGAAATGGAAGAAGAATGACTCAACCTCTGAAATGACGACGTAAGGCCAAGTCTTGAAACCTGCTACTTATGCCCCAGGCACGATGTTCCACTACCTATTTTCCATGTTTCTTTAGATCATCTAGCAAAGAGCCAGCCTTTGGAAATATCTCCTCCTCCAGCTCACATTCAACCTTCTAGTCATGCCCCCAAGAGGACCGAGGGAGGTAAGATTTTTCCCTATAGTCCATGGGTCACTGCTCAGTACTTCGAAGCTCATTTGAAAGAACCTATGCCTAATTTCCCTCCTTACTTCCTACAAGTGGTGAGCTCACGACGGATCCTAATGTACTTGTGATTACTTCTGATATTCCACCATCTGGCACTATGCTTCCTGGCCCGTCAGACCATTTGGCAAGAGAAGCCAACCAGAAGACGATTGCTGCTCTCCAAGAGGACATTAACATTGAGACTATGGTGCTTTTGATCCTACATAGGACTTTCACAGAGAGGAAGCACCAAGGCAACAAGTCTTGCTAAAATATCCTGGCGACTTGGAAAGGGTTAACCTTGAGGTCCACGATGGGCTGAAACAAATTCAGAAGAAATAATTTGAACTTAACGCGGCTGCATCGGCAAAAAAAGAGGAGAAGAGAAAGGAGGGTGAACATAAGGGTTGGAGGCGTCATAGTAAGAAAACCATTTCCGAGTCTGGTTCCTCTAAGTCTGGGTCCAAATGATGTAACATTTGTGTTTTATCTAAGTATTTTTCTTTTTGTTTGAAACAAATATGCCATGTATGCATATTCTTTGTATTAAACATGCCCAATCATGCTCGACCAGTTTTGATGGATGACATTAAGTCGACCATCAACTATAGACACTCGAATAGGATCATGCTGGTTCACCACTACCATTTTAGAAGATTAACCCAATTGTCGGTTGTGAACACCAGAATAAGGATCACTTCCGTTCACCACTGCCTGCTAAGAAGATTGAGCCGATCGTCAACTATGGACACTTGAATAGCGATCACTTCAGTCCACCACTACCGTCTAAGAAGGTTGAGCCTATCGTCAGCTGTGGACATCCAAATAAAGATCACCTTGGTCTACCACTGCCAGCTAAGAAGGTTGAGTCAATTGTCAGCTATGAAGAGATCACCCTGGTCCACCACTGTCGGCCAAGAAGGTTGAACTGATCGTCTACTGCGGACACCCAAATAGGGATCACTTCAGTTCACCACTACCGACTAAGAATGTGAGCCAATCCTCGACTGTGGGCACCCGAATAGGGAACACTCTGATCCACCACTACTAAATAAGATGGTTGAGCTGATCATCAGCTATGGACATCTGAATAGGGATCACTCAAGTCCACCACTAGGTTGAGCTGATCATCAGCTATGAACGCCCAAATAGGGATCACTCCGGTTCATCACTACCAGCTAAGAAGGTTGAAGGGTGATGCAATTCCTAGTGTGGCTATTCCCTTAAGTCAACTCCTCGGACTCGGGCGACGCTCCTTCAAAGTACTATTGTTAGTTTATCACGTTTAAGTGGTGATATGAGGTTACATTTCCAACTAGTTACTTGACAAGACAATAGATTATGGAAAGAATAGTTTATTAGAATCCATTTCATAATTGTTTCAATTACAAGGTTGTAATACAAGTAGTATGATAAAAGTTCAAGTAAAATAATGATGGAGATTGTGTGCATTCCAAGCCTTTCTGAATATGGCTCCATCTATGGTACTAAGAATGAAAGCTCCATTTCTCAAATCCTTGTGAATGACATACGGTCCTTCCCAGATCGGATCGAGTGCCCTCGGGCGAGGAAATATTCTTTTCAACACCGAGTCCCCCTCCTCAACTGGATGATGTTTGACCTTAGAGTTGTACTATAAAGCTATCCTTGCTTATGTGCTATAGTTTTTAAAGTGATTTCCTCGCTTTTTCGTCAACTAAGTCAAGTGACATGTTCAACAGCTCCTTATTCTTGTTTGAGTCATAGCAAATCCTATCGTGTTATGGTACCATCGTCTCTACTGGTAACATTACCTCTGACCTGTAAGCCAACAAGAAAGGAGTATGACCGATTTGCTGTCTTAAAGGAAGTGCGATTGGCCCATAATGCTAGAGGAAGCTTGTTTACCCATGCTCCCTTAGCCTTCTCTAGTCGCTTCTCTATGAGAGTCTTTAGAAGTATATTGACTGCTTCTACTTGCCCGTTAGCCAATGTGTATGCCACAATTGAAAAAAAATTCTTTATCTCACGCAGCTGGTAGAAATCAACGAACTCCTCACCGTCAAATTGTAATGCATTATCCAAGAGCATTTGAAAGGGAACTCTGTACTTGCATATCACATTATTGATTAGAAAGTTTATGACCTTGGTTGTTGACACTTTAGTAAGGGGCTCTTCTTCCACCCATTTAGTAAAGTAGTTAATCGCCACTGTGGCGTACCAAGCTCCGTTCCTCGCTATTATAAATTTTCTGAAAAAGCTTATCCCCCAAACCGCAAAGGGCTAATGGCCGATCATGTGAGTTAATTCAGTCAGAGGAAACCAAGATGTTAGCCTGCCTTTTGGCGAGGCAACATACATGCAGATTTCACCCAATCGACTGCACATTGATCGAAGCTGGATTGTCACGGACTTAGTTTCGACAAATGGATGGACAATCAATCACGGATAACAAAGATGATTATGAGGTCGGGATATAGCATGATTGATGGACAAACAACATAATGAGTATGGGTTTTTGACATAAGTCGAGTCGCATAGGGTTGCTTGGAGTTTGCTTCGAGTCACCTTTAGGCTTGCTTCAAGTTAGAAGAGGTTTTATTCGAGTCAATTTTGATGGCACTTCGGGTCGACAAGGGATAACTCAGGTTTGCATTGCTTGGGGTCAGCATTGGGTTTTCTTCAGGTCGCAGCACGTTTACTTTGGGTCAGAGTCATGGATCGATCAATGTCCATATGGTGCACATCAGTTTCGTATCCATCAAGTTCATATCAATCTACTTTGTATCCATCTACTTCGAATCCATCCTCTTCATATCCATCAAGCAACATCATCGATCCAAGTTCATCTGTTCAACAGCTTCCTATTTCGTATCAATCCCTCCTCTACACATTTCGTATCGATCAGCCATCTGATCGATACAGAGACTAGGGCCAGGCATCGACACGAAGGCAACATGCAACCATCGACACGAAGGCACAACGAGGAATCGATATGAAGAGTATGGCTTAGGATCTATACAAAAGAAGTAGTCAAATCAAAGGAAGGAGTTTGCAAGCATGAAATGTGGATCTCCCCATAATCATCGCTCCACGTCATCGATCCGAAGGAGCATCGATATGAAAGTGATCGATACGTATGTATCGATACGTAGCCATCAGCCTACTCGCAAAATCAACCTTGGATCGGTCATAACTCGAAGAATACAGGTCTAAATGCTATGAAACTTTCATAAATGCTTTCTTATTCACTCAAGAATGTCCCTGATCGATCGCAGCTCAAATGGAGCTAAACCTGATCGATATGAAAATGATGGGGATCGATCTTAAACGACCTTAGATTGATCTGATGGGCCCACCTACATGTGAGAAAAGGTATTTCGAGGTTTGAGGGAGATGTTTTCAGATCTACACTTATAAATAGCACCCCTATGCCTACAGAAAAAGGAATTTTTAGCTCTTCTACGCCGTTACTCTGCTGAAACTCCATTGTAACTTGAGTGCCATTGATTGTACTATTGTAAATCAATTGAGAATCATCAATAAATAGCAAACTCTTCAAAGTGGATGCAGGCTACAATGCTGAACCACTATAAATCTCGTCTTTTTACTGCTTTCTTTTTAATCTTTATCGTTCTTTATATTTATATCTTCTTCACATATTCTATTTATGATCTGTGACTGTGAATTGGTGCTTTATCTACAATTGGGTATTTGTGACTAATTTTGGCACAAACATTTTGGTGCTTTCACTATGAAAGCTAACATTGAGGGTTCTGAAGCTTGGATTTTTAATTTGAAGGCTCAGGAACTTTTAACTGGGAAGCCATGGCTAAGCAATAAACAAGGAGACAGAGAACGGAGAGGAGCCATCATAAAGGAAGTTAGGAGGCTTCCTCGAGAGCTAGTCGACCTCAATTTTCATCACCAGAGATGAGATAGAGATGATGATGGGCGCTATGCAGAAAGGGATGCTGAAAAGGAAGGAGGAAATAATGTAGAACCTACTTTGACAAGTTGGACAAGCTAAAGTGCAAAATTAAGAGAATATAGCTGCAAGGAATGCTGGAAAAATGGATCTTGAAGACGAAGCAACAAGAGCAGAAGTCCAGAACCAGAGTCACGGGAACGGAGCAACCAGGATATGCGACACAGTGTGGCTACTAGGAACAACCCCTAAACTAGGGGGCATGCCCCCGGATCATGTTGGCTCAATTCCAGGCAGGACACCAAGCGATGCCGTGCAATTTAGCATCGATAGAGAAATGAATGCTCATCCAGGAGAGCAGATTTTGGGATTCCCTCGAGAACTTAGGAGGAGAATTGGAGGCAATGAACAAAGACTACAGCTTGGTGGCAATGACAGATTGGAAGAAACGGTCAGACGGGCCATAAGAGGAGGATTGGTGAATAAAGATTTGGAGAATGTGAACATGAGCCCCTTAGCTCCCACAATTAGGCAGGCTAGGAGTCCACCTAAATTCAAGCTACCAACACTAGAGATGTATGAAGGAAGGATGGACCCTACTGTTCATCTGATAAGGTATATGAGGCACATGGAAGTATTGAGGGGGCATCGAAGGAGGTCATGGCTCGGTGTTTTCCTTTGTATTTGACGGATATAGCAACATTGGTTCAGGAAACTGGAAAGCAGCTCTACTAGAACGTGGACCAAATTGATTGAAAGGTTTATGCGGAAGTTCAGAGTTCACATCTCTAGGCCCAAAAATGTGATGAATTTGACAACATTGAAGCAGAGGAGCGGAGTGACTATGAGGAATTTCTTAACACTATTTAATGTAGCAGCAACATCAGTGGATCGTCCAGATCCGTCCATGGTTTTGATGGTAGCTGTATCTGGCATAGCTGATGGCACGGAGTTGACAAGGAATCCACCAATGGATCTAGGAGAGTTATACCATAAGGCAGAAAGGTTTCTGTGACAGGAAGACACGAAGGTTGAAAGAGAGAAAGGTGAGGAAGTTGATGTTTATGCGGTTAATGGCAGGGATCCACCCATGAAAGATTCAAACAAGGATAAAGGGAAGCGAAAATCAGAGAATTGCTCTGATGAACCAAAGTGGCCACGAAAGGAACCGAGATTCACCGCTTATACGGAGTTGAGTGAGACTTTAGAACAAATATACCAAGACACTAGGGGCAAGTTCCTTATCGAAGGCCAATCAGAAGGGAACCAACCAATAATGAAAGAAAATCAGACAAATACTGCCTATTCCATGAGCTATGCAAACATAGTACAAATGATTGCAGGTGCTTGAGGGATGAGATCGAAGGACATATCTGGAACAACATGCTGTTATAGTACGTGAAGAGGCGAACATCGATCGTGGAACAGGAGCTACCACCATCCGCATCAAATGAAGACGGCCACGGATCTAGGCATCAGCTTATCTAATCGGGATAATGAAGAATAAGTTATAAACTCCACAATAAAACGGTTAAGTCACTTACACATGTACAGGATCACAACAGTCCTCAGGCATTCTTTAAGATGACTATAAACCGCCATAGTGGAGATGCTTGCACTTTGATGTTTGAAATTTGCTTTTGTTTCTTTTCTTTGTATCTAGACTTGCTTTTATTAGTTGGATATTTCAATTATGAGACCCATCTGAATGTAAAATTTGATATTCATAATTCACCTTGAACGGAACCCAACCTCAAACGGTCATAATTTGCCTCGAATGGCACCCGACCTCAAATGATCACAATTCGCCTCGAACATCAACCGACCTCGAACAAACATAATTCACCTCGAACGACACCCCACCTCGAACGGTCGCGATTCGCCTTAAATGGCACCCGTCCACGAGCGGTCACGTATCGCCCCGAACGGCATATGATCTCGAGCGATCACTATTCACGATCAAATAAGATCATTGATCTCTTAACAAATCATCATTTGATTCCAAACATCAGACTTATGGCGCTACAAAACACACCTTCCTATCGCAAGGCATGTTTTAGGGGGCAAAGTGTTAATTCGCCTTTTGGCAAGGCAGCATACGGTGAATTTAACCTAATCGACTACACAGTGATCGAAGCTGGTTTGTCACGGACTTGGTTCAGACAAATAGATAGACAATCGGTCATGTATAATAAACATGATTATGAGGCCGGGATATAGCATGATCGATGGATATACAATACATGGTACTTGAGTATAGATTTTTGACAAAAGTCGAGTCACGTAAGGTTGCTTGGAGTTTGCTTCAAGTCACCTTAAGGCTTGCTTCGAGTTAGAAGAGGTTTTACTTTGAGTCAACGTTGAGGCGCTTCGGATCAGCAAGGGATAACTCAGGTCGGCATTGCTTGGGGTTGGTATTGGGTTTTCTTCGGGTCGACAACACGTTACTTCAAAGAGTCATGGATCAATGTCCATGTGGTCCACATCAATTTCATATCCATCAAGTTCATATCCATCTAATTCTTATCCATCTACTTCGAATCCATCCTCTTTATATCCATCAAGCAACATCATCGATCCAAGTTCATCTGTTCAACTGCTCCCTATTTCGTATCAACCCTGCCTCTACAAATTTCATACCGATCAGCCATCTGATCGATACGAAGACTAGGGCCAAGCATCGATACGAAGGCAACATGCAACCATCGACACGAAGCCATAACGAGGCATCGGTACAAAGAGTGTGGCCTAGGATTGATACGAAGGAAGTAATCAAATCAAAGGAAGCGGTCTGCAAGCTTGAAATGTGGATCTCCCCATAATTGTCGCTCCACATCATCGATCCGAAGGAGCATCGATGCGAAAGTGATCATTACGTATGTATCGATATGCAGCCATTAGCCTACTCGCAAAATCAACCTTAGATCGGTTATAACTCGAAAAATACAAGTCTAAGTGCTATAAAACCTTCATAGATGCTTGCTTATTCAGTTAAGAATGTCCATTATCAATCGCAGCTCAAATAGAGCTAAACCTGATCGATACAAAGATGGTGGGGATCGATCAAGGATCGATCATAAACGACCCTAAATCGATCTGGTGGGCCCACCCACATGTGAGAAGAGTTATTCTGAGGTTGGAGCGAGATATTTCCAGATCTACACCTATAAATAACACCCCTACGCCTATAGAAAAAAGACTTTTTGGCTCTTCTACGCCATTACTCTGCTAAAACTCCATAGTAACTTGAGTGCCATTAATTGTACTGTTGTAAATCAATTGAGAATCATCAATAAACAACAAACTCTTCAAAGTGGATGTAGGATACAAGGCCGAACGACTGTAAATCTCGTAGTTTAATGCTTTCTTTTTAATCTTTGTCATTCTTCATATTTATGTCTTCTTCACATATTTGATCTATGATCTGTGGCTGTGAATTGGTTCTTTCATCTGCAATTGGACGTTCGTGACCAATTTTGGCTCAAATACTAGGAATCTTGGTAAACAGCCGGCATCTATCACATCTCTTTACATACACCATTGCATCATGATTCAAAGTCGACCGAAGTATCCATACCGTAACACCTTTTTGCTAAAGTCTGTCCACATGTATGGTCTCCATAGCTCCTTTGATGCACATCCTCCAACACTTTTTAGCTTCCCTTTCGGCGACGTACGACAACAGCGGATTTGAAAATCCTCTCTGATACAATTCTGTCTTAGATGAAAAAGCGGGGCACCTTCCACAGAATCTTCCAGGCTTCGTTCCTACTGCTGGGCAGTACTCCTTCACTTGGATATCTTATCAACAGTGTCATCTGGGGTTCCTTTTCATCAGTTGCTGCAACCGCGCTCTCCCACTCAAAGATGGGACCATGCAAGGCCACAATAGATACTGGTCCTATTAAGGACCCATATTCTGAATTTGCCAACTTCACTAGCTCACCTACATCATGATTCTTCTCCTGGGGAATGTGTTTGATCATGTAGTGCTCCATTCAATTAAGACCATTACCTTCTCCAAGTAAGATTTTAAGTGTTCTCCCTTGTCCTAGAATTCTCCAAGTACCTGGTTTACAACCAACTGAGCCTACCATCAAAGCCTCATATTCTATCTCATTGTTCATTGCTTTAAATCCAAGTTGGATTGCATAACTTAACTTAAATCCATCAGGTGTCAAAAATAGTGTAGTGACCCATATTGACCCATATTTTACGTATTGGAGGATCGTAAAATGTTATTTTTATATTCATATGAAGTTGTATGATTCTTAAACTTTAGGAAATGCTTATTAGAGACATTTCCTGTATTTAGAATTTTTACGAAATTTTTTACCCCAAGAAACTTTTATCGGCTATAACCTTAACATGAGCTGAATTAGCATTCGAGACCACTTTCATTGAAGATATAAAATGGTTTCCCTTTTTGTAGAGTGGTCATCAGAGCGATTTGACCTTTATGGCTAGGAGATATGGTTGTTTGAAGATTAGCAGTTTTTGGACTTGCCTAATGGGCAAGCAGTGAGTTTGGGGGCAAGCCCACTAACCCATTTTGGGTTTGAAGACTTTATATGGTTGAACTATCATCCCCAAATCACTTTTACACCTACTTACATAGATCTAAGCCTCCATTAACCCTTCCTCTATCCTAAACCTTCTCTTTTTTCCTCCAAATCAAGTCTAAATCATAAATTAAGGTCAGATAAGCAAGGAGATATATTAAAGATCATCAAATGTACATTGTTGAGGAAGAAAAATTACACCTTTAATGTTTATTTTTAGATTTACCTCGATTAATGTGCAAAACTTGGATTTTAGGGATTTTGGTGAATGATTTATCATCCCTCACCTTACTATATATGTATGTATAGGTATTTTATGTTTTAGATAATTATGAAGTAAAATTATTATTGTTATTTTAAAACTCTATCTAGAGTAAAATCATGAATAAATGGATTTTTTGTTTTAGATATGTTATTTTGTATATATATATACATATGTGTGTGTGTGTTTTAGGCTATGTTGTAAACACCTTGTATGATGATTGTTAGAATTGATTGCGTGATTTGCATGTTGTTTGGTGCATATGTGGTGTTTGTTTGTATGCTTGTATGTTTGAAAACGCTTGTCGGAGCGAAGTAGAGGTAGGATTCGTGAAATTAGACTTCGACGGATAGGCTCGATGATGTTAGGAGTTTTATCGATGCATATGGAAGTCACATGGGTCGAAGAATGGAGCATAGCGATGTAATCAAAGCAAAATTGGAGTTTGGAGAAATCATAGATTTTCGGTTCCGTGCTTGGAGGCATGCCTAGTGTTTTTATGGGTCGGCTTATGTTTGATGGTGCTCTGTTCGATATTTGCTTGGAGATGCTTTTGGTGGTTGCTTGGGGTTGTGCATGGTGATTTTATGAGTTGGCTTGGTTTGGTACCCGAATTGGATTTTTGGTCGGTGCTTGGATTCATGCCTGGCGTTTTTATGAGTTAGCTTAGTGTCTGGTCGCGCTCTGTCCAACGGCCGAATAAGTTTTTCGATTTGGTGATTGCTTGGAGTCAGGCCTGGATATTTTATGAGTCGGTTTTCATTTAGCACTCGAATCAAAATTTCAGTTCAGTGCTTAGAGTCGCTCCTGGTGGTCTTGTGAGTCAACTTGGTATCCAATGGGATAGTTCTTCTTAGAGTCATAAGAAGGTTTTCTTTGGGCTCGGCTCGAGTATAATTGAACCAAAAACGAAAGTTGGGGATTCTCGTCATGGCACAGCAATACGTTGAGAATTTCTTCGTGATGCATTCTGGGGTTCTTGGGGGTGATGTGGAGTGGAGTTATCAACTCCAAATGACTTGGTATGACCTTGGATCTTATGTTGCGATTAACGAGGCTATGGCATGGCATTTCGACAGGATGAAGCCGATAATGATAATGATTACTTTAAAACCTTTGTACAATGGCTCTATGACTTACGATGGGTGTCTAGAGGCATTCAAAGATGATGACTTAACGATGGGAGTCATGATGGTGATCTGCAAGGGCAAGTTTAACGATGGGGGCTTGCAGGTGATTTGCGATGTGTCTACCTTGGAGATAGCCGGGATGGAATAACGATTGAGTTCCATTATGGAGACGCGTGCAAAGGGATTGTTGATAACTCAGAGGTTTCTAGTGTGCTCGTGGAGAAAGGATATGTGGGCAGCTCCTACATGGATTTGCATCAGAATCTTGCGATTGTAGATTACCCTAGATTTCGTGATTGTGGGCCTAGTTTCTAACTTTTCGGAGTGGCATGAATTCAAGCACTAATGAAGCATGGATTTTGATTGAGTCCCTATTCTATGATTGTGCCATATGAGTTATCATATATCTGATGCACATGAGCGATGGTGAGGATTATTTGACGGATGTTATGTTTGCCATGGTTGTTTATAATTCTAGGGTGTTATACAACATAGGTATTTTCAACCTACACTTAGACATTGGACATTGTACTTCGACTGTAGTACACTTATATGGCCATGATAGTAGATTAGCATATATCGACTGCTATGTGCGAACTCTTTGGATGCAGGAATAAGTCATGGTTCTCATACTTTATGCCCTTATTTATGATATACGATTTTTATAGTATTTTTGAGATGATATCACTTATACCAAACTGTTGTCTGACTCGAGGTTTTATGCATTGCTTCTTATTATCTCGGGTTCTCTAAAAGGAGTATATTAGGGATAGTAGGTCTGAACAGCACATGGAGTTGTACGGAGTATGACCAGGAGGCTACGTTTCCATATATCTATATTTAGAGCTTACTATCGCTTATATTCCACTGTGTAGCACCATGGATCTATGTCAGTACTTGTATTATTAGAGACTTTTATAGAGTTCACTATGGAGATTTGGGGTGTATAAATTCTTTATTTCAATTTTGTATAGTCTGTGAACTTGATGCGCTCTGGTGTTCTTATTTATGGTTCATTTTATTATATCACTATCTCGCTTGTTTTACATCTTTGTTGTTATATTATATTTTAGCTATGCGCTGTGAGAATTCTTATAGAATCTTTGTTTGGGTTTCTATTTCTTTTAACCTTTTGCTACTGTCCTGCATTTGCCGGGTACCTCCATGGAGCATTTTATAGTTTTATTGGGTATCAAGGGTGTAGGGCGGTCATCACAGATACTACCCACCCACCAGAGTCATGACCATTAGACGCTCCACAAACATACTCTTGCCACTTGATAGCTTCCTCCTCCTTGGGATTTACTTCGTCGTGTGAAATAGTAAACTTGACAAGTAAGTCCGCTAGCGCTTGCCTTTTGATCGCAATCTACAGGTGATAGGTTATCTCATACTGGCTTAGCTCAATGCTCCATTTGGCAAGTCTTCCAAAAATATATGGTCGGTGTAGAACCTGCCTCAGGGGCTGATTTTGAGTACTCAAATAGGATGCAACTGGAAGTAATACCTTAGCTTCGAGATGTAATCAATAGATAATACGCCAACTTCTCCAACTTAGGATATCTAGACTCTGGCCTTATAAAGAATTTTCTTACGTAATACAGTAGACGCTATACTCGGTCTTCCTCTTTGACCAATGTTGCACTCAACGCACGGTGTGACACTACTAAGTATAGGTAAAGATCTTCCCTCTCAACTGGTGTAGAGAGAACTGATGGTTTCTGCATGTACTCTAGTAGGTTTAAGAACGCGGTTAGGTATTCATTTGTCCGTATGAATTTACTTCTCCTTTTTGAGTGCTTTAAAGAGCGAGACACACTTGTCTATGGCTTTGACATGAACTTGCTCAAAGCTGCTACCTTCCCATTTAAACTTTGCATCTCTTTTTGGGTTTTAGGATTTTGATGTCTCTTAAAGCCTGGAACTGCTTCGGATTAGCCTTAATTCCCTTAACATGCATGATAAATCCCAAGAATTTTCCAGAAGCTATCCCAAAGGAACATTTCAGTGGATTTAGCTTCATCCCATATCTCCATTGAATTTGAAACATTTCCTCCAAGTGCGAGGTGTAGTCTTTAGCCCTTTTTGATTTCACTAGCATGTCGTCAACATATACCTCCATGGTTTTCCCAATCTGTTCTATGAACATCTTGTTTACCAAACATTGGTATGTTGTCCCTGCATTTTTAAGTCTGAATAGCATAACCTTGTAGTAGTAGAGCTCCAAGCGGTGATGAAACTGCATGCTTTTGATCAGGGACGTGCATCGTGATTTGGTTATACCTAAAGTAAGTGTCTATAAAGGATAAAAGATCATTCCCAATAGTTCCATTTACTAATTGATCAATCCTTGGGAGTGGGAAATAGTCCTTAGGTCATGCATTATTCAAGTTAAAGAAGTCGATGCAGGTTCATCAATTTCCATTTGTATTCCTAATGAGGATCAAGTTTGCTACCCATTCTAGGTGCACTGATTCTTAAAAGAAGTCATTTTATAGCAAGGTTTTCACTTCTCCGTTTAGTGCAGCAGACCACTCTAGCCCCATATTCCTTTTCTTTTGTTTCATTAGTGGTTTTCTTGGGTTGATATTCAAATCATGGTAATCTGTTAAGGAAGAGATTTCGCTCATGCTTGCATGAGATGAGGCGAACATGTCCTGGTTGTGCTGTAGAAACCAGATCAGCTGTACCTTTAGATCCCACTCTAGACTGAAACTAACTTTCATTAGTTTTGTAGAATCACTATCATCAAACTTTACAAACTCCGTCGCCTCTCCAGGCTCAGCTACGACCTCCTCTCCTCTATCACTCAGGTCAATCTCATTATAAGGATCACTTGTGAACTCAATAGAGGGCCCTTCTTTAGTTACTATGCGAGGGAGTCTTGGCATAAAAGGAAAATTCTGCGCCCTTTCCCTTCTCTCTTCGTTTATTCTCCGCAAGCTATGCAACATAGAATTCCCTGACCGCGTCTTGGTTTCCTTCCACTACTCATATCTCATTGGCTATTGGGAACTTTATTGTCAACCACTATGGAGACACCACTACACAAAAATCTGATAAGGC
The DNA here is from genome assembly GCA_030765085.1 of Allium cepa. Classification (NCBI taxonomy): domain Eukaryota; kingdom Viridiplantae; phylum Streptophyta; class Magnoliopsida; order Asparagales; family Amaryllidaceae; genus Allium; species Allium cepa. Next base: position 811,925,275 of record CM060943.1, read on the forward strand.
TGGACATCCTAGGAAGGCATTGTAAGCCTAGAATCCATTCACCAATACGAAAGTTCTCTTTCGCATGGCTAATCGAGGATGGGTTCATATATTAATAAACAGATTCAACCATCCTAAGGGCATGGTGCCTTCTCCCGTGAAACCATGTAGTTATTGGTAGTAGGGTGTAATTTCTTTCATGGATAATCCCTTCTTATCTAAAGCATTCTTAAGCAGAATGTTCACTAAGCTTCCACTATCTTCCAAAATTCGGTGTACCTCCGCCGGACCAAGTATAACCGTAAAAAACATTGGATTTGTATGTGGAAATTGATTTCCTCACAAATCATTATCGTCGAAGGCTATCATTTCCTGTTCCCAGCATAGAGTCTTAGCCCTTTTCTCCTCGCCTATAGTGAATACTTAGGCATCTCAATTCGTTAAAATCTTTTATGTCTCTCCATTTCAGCCCAACTTCTGTCCGCCACATGCAGTCCTCCTATTATGGTGTTGATCACTAATCTCCCATCTTTCCCATGGTTGGCACATCATCCTTCACCACCGTTCCCTGGCTGAGGTTGTCTCGACGCCTACTTCTCAAGGGCAGGGAGAGCTTTTAGACTTTTAACGTACCACTTTGATTTTCTTCTCTCGATCCGCCTTTCAATTACGTCCCAAAAAGGGCGACATTCGTTAGTGTTGTGCCTATGAGAGTCATGGAATCTGCAATATTTTCCAGTATCCTTTTCAGCTTCAATCTCTTTCTTTGGGGTAGGCTGTTATTTTGAGTTCCACTCGAGTGGTGAGATAAATGTTTTTGATTGTGTCGTTTAAGTCTGTATAGGTGTTAACTTATTGCTAGGCTTAAACCGCCTTCGATCAATTTTCCTCTCGCCAAAATTGCCGAAGTTGTTTTTCTTTTTCTTTGCATTACCACCTTTACTATTCTTGACTATAGCATTTGCACTACCTAAACCTCTCGATGCTTTGGCGATGGTATCAGTATGCCGGTGCAATGCGACTTCCTCCAATCGCATGTACTCTGTAGCTTCATAGAAGAAATACTATAGTGTAGCTGGCTTCTTCTTAGTCAATCTCCAAGCCATCTTCGTGTTAGGATATACACCTCTATACAATGCCATCAAAGTCAACCATTCATGAGTGTTCGTAATGTTGGCGGCTGCAGCGTTGAAGCGAGTCAAATACTAGTACAGAGTCCCATCTTCCCATTATTTTAAATTCGACAAAGAATATAGGTTCTTGGGTTGTTTTATATGGACTTAGAAATAACTGATAAATATTTCCTTCATCATTTCCCATGAATGGATCGTGTTGAGGGGAATACAGCAAAACCACATGGTTGCTAAATTTGTTAAGAAGAGCGGAAAATACTTGCATATAACTTCTTTTGTAGCTCCACTCATTAGCATATGCTGCGTATATCATTGCAGATGTACTATAGAATCAGTTAGGCCTTGGTAAGGATCCATAGTAGGCATCCAAAAGCTCCTTGGATTCTGTGTATCCAAAAGCTCCTTGGATTCTAGCTAGTCCTTATTTCCATAGAAAACGGGCTGCCAACTCTTGCGCCAATTCCATGCTCTATCTACTTGCGATGAACACATTTCCTTATAAGTTGTGCCATACGATCTTCTAGTTCGATGGATGAATGGAGTTAGGTTGGCGTTCCCCGTTGAGGCGAAAGGCTTCTTTCATGTAATCTTGATGACTTGACCAATGATCCTGGCTTCGTTCCCTGCTTAGGAAACGTTTATAGAGATAAACCAGCCTTCCATCAATGTCTACTTTTTATCAAGACTAGAGAACATTATCTATGTTAAGGATGTTTAGCTATGTTCGCCCCTGGTTCATTTCCTCTTTCGATTGGTTCGTTTCTAAACCGATCCTTGAGTACGGCGTGCAGTTAAACTTTTTCTCTCCCTACTTCTTTTGCATTGGCTCATCTAGCTCCTTCATTTTCTTAGTCTGATCTGTCACCAGAGTATGACCACCTTCATGTTCTTAGCCCCCAGGACGGGGTCCTTCCTCTAGTCTCAGTGTTGTGCATGGTTGGCTATGCTACCTCAACTTTGTCTAAGTCATCTCTGGTAATAGCGTCCAGAGCTGGAGTACTAGAAGAATGGTTGTCCTATTCTACTATGTTGAGGTTGACACCCCTACTGGCACCATTGATCCTTTTCATAAATTTAGACGGCGTGTTAAACGTGTTTATCTCTTAATGAAAGCACCCAAAATGTTTACATAAAAAATGGAAAACACCTTCAATCGATTTTTTAACAGTCGATCAAATGAAAATATAGTGCAAAAAAAGTAGAGTACACCAGGATTTATAGTGGTTCATCCATAAAGGGCCTACATCCACTATCCATTCTTTATTCCTTTTTCTTATGATTTGGCTAATACATGAATTTGACACTGAGTACAATAATTTATGACAGAAAATGAGGATCTGGATTCTTCATTTGATTAATGATGCTGCTTGATGCTCTGTGGATCTCAAAAGCTTGTGTTTGAATGCCAAATGCTTGGATATCTATGAGGGTGAAGAAGAGGTGTCATTAATCCAGAAAATTATGATGTTTCCATGTATGGATTGTAAAGGGGGAATATTCCTAAACATGCCAAATGTAATTGATAATTTTTCGATATAAATAAATTTCATTCCATATGTAGCCTGCTCGATTTAGCTGGAAGCTCTATTCTGGGTAGGATGGTTCGGTGTTAGTAAATGGAGATATGTTCTTAGCCAGGTTCCTATGCTTTCTTCTTCTATTCGGTTCATACTTTGGTTCGGCCGTCATATGGTTTGGTCAAGCTCCAAATTTGACATCCTCTTATATCGAACATAGGATCTTATTCAATACCTTAGGTACCGAACAAGGTATTCTGTTTGATACCCTAGGGTACTGAACATGATATTCTATTCAATACCCTTGGGGTACCAAACTGGAATTCCTATTAGGTACCATGGTACCGAATAGAAGAGATGAGGGAGATCTACCTTTTCTTCATTGCCTTTGCACTTGCTACACCTATTGTGTCACCATCTTCTTGACCGAGGTTGTGCTATCTTCCAAGCCATCCACTACCTTGGTCACGTGAGTGAAATTTCCCAAAACAACATTGAAAGTTGTTTAATATTCTATAAGTATACATATACGGATGTTATAATCAAAAATATATTTTTATAAAATATTATTTAGTATGTGTATGATTAAATAATATGTATATATGTTTTAAAATGTTTAAATAACTTTTGATTTTTCTATTTTGCCAGAGCATAAATAATAGATTAACCATATAGGCATATGAATATATACATGAATGTCATAGATCAAAGATGTATAACTTTCACTGAAATAATCCTACCAAAAGTTTAACATGTTGTTTGCCGATTAGTTCCGCTTAGAGCTTTACTGTCTCCTCCTTCTCTTCAGATTAAAAACTTAAAAAGTTGGCTTCATAATGGTATGAGGATACGCGGCTACAACAGAGAGAAAGCCCTAAAAAATGTGTATCTTATTATGGTGGAGAATATCCTATTTATAGCCAGGGTTGCACCCTTTTCTCCACTATTCTCTCAGGTCCTTGAAGACTTAGAAAAGCCCTCAAAAAAGTCCCTATTATGGTCGACCTTGGTGTTAACTAGAAAATACCAAACACCAATTCGACTTTTATTTGAATCTTTGTTTAATTAATTAATTTATAGCTCCTCAATTAGCTGAACCACGTATGTTCAATTTTAAGCTTGAAATAAGTAATTAAAATTAGCCATGATTATTAGTACAATATTTGTATTAATTTATAACATTTATAAATTAATATTTTCTATTGGTCCAACTCGGAAGTAGTTAACAATATGGTTGTGTTAACTCTCTAGTCCGAACTTGATCCACAGTCAATATTTAAAAAAATTAAATGTTGAAGCATATATAGAATATTCTGAAGCATAGTATAGTGTTAAGTTCGACGCTTACTGACCATTTAAGCAAAATCATATTTCTGATCTAAAATAAGCTCACCTAGGAGCAACAGTTTGTATATGTACTCTTTTAGCAATACCTATATCACTTAGATACCTAGAATTTGGTTACGGTCAAAATCTCTATTGGCATATGTATTTGATTGCGTAAATAACCTTTATAATCCTTAGTTAAATTCGATAATATTTATCGATTGACCGATTTACTCTAAGCAGAGATTTTGAATTTTAAATCATGTACCGATTACGATGATACTAACCTACCATAACAAAGGAGATGAGTCCTCTCTAGGGCAGTGTTTCACTTCAAGTAGTTCAGCGTATACCTAACTATGGTTGTAAAAAGGTAGTTATGCCAAATACATAACCATAATCAAAATATAGTCTAAATACTTAAGGTCAACAGTATCCTTAAGTTTGTAGACTATTATATGTCATTACACTAAGATCTTCTATTTTACTTAGTAATAATTACCTATAGAAGTACCTTGTTGAGCCATTATTTAATTTTTCCAAATATTCACAAATATGTGCTCCCATGATTGCCCCAAGCATCATGATAAATCATCGTCCGTCATATAGAGGACATTATGTACACTAGTCTCAATAGATCCATGGATATCTTTTTCTTAATACATATTGACTAGGAACATTTAAGAAGTAAGTATACAAACACGTACATGCATCAATTCAATACTACTAGATATGAATACACTCGTAACGTCAATTAATAAAGTAGTTTTCATAAGAATTTTCTACTTACATATGTTTAATGTATTTAATTCATTTCTAAATCTCTATATATTTTCCTAAGAAAACGAATTTTCTCTTTTCGAGGGGGAGAGCACTTATATACTTTTATTTTATAGTCAAAAAAGAAGCCACCAATAAGCCTGGTAGTAAGCTCTTTCCCATGAACCCATGCAACAACAAAAGAAATAAAAAAAGCCCTCTCCAATCCTAAATACTAGAGTTCATTTTAATATACAAGACTAAAAAACTAATGCCTAAATGCATTTAAGTCCAAATAAAGTAAAAAAAATAGTAAAAAATCATAAAACAATAATATCCAAAAGAGCAACTCAACATTATATAAAAACAGTGATACAAGGACAATATACTAGCCACTCCATCAAAATTAAAACAAATTTAATCGAACATAAGAGCAAAATCCCAATATCGATTTCATAACAACATCTCATCGGTAAATGAAAAACGATTAAAATAATCGACGATGTCAACTCTCTAAAGGGCCATATATATCAAATCCAAAATAGCCCTTCTAATAGTATCATCCCAACAATAGTAGCAACAAAACAGTTGCAACCAATGGGTAATAATTACAATTGATAAAAACACAATAGTGGGTATTAAACCAATATATATATATATATGCATATGTGTATATGTGTGTGCGTATGTATATGTGTGTGTGTCTATATGTATGTGTGTATGCGTGTGTGCGTGAAACAAATTTAAGCATAAACTAACTCTTTGCACTTAAACTTGAAAAAGTAGAAAAAATAAGCAAAACTTGCTAGGTTGGAAAATACAATATTTCTAAGCCTAAAAAAGGAAGACAAAGTTAAGATGAATTTTATATTCAAAATAACAACATTCTAAAATCTAACTAATTTCATAAATATAATACATTGTCGGATTTATTGGAATACATGTCATTTAAGAAGGTATTTGAAGTTCTATTGTTATTTCTTTTTTTAAATACTATATTTTTCTTAACTAAATCAATAAAAGACTTGACTTTTTAAAGATATTCATTAAAACTAGTATTAATGTCTTTATTATAATCATGGTTTGAAACCCAATTAAAACAAAATAAAGCAATTCTATATATTATAATATTTGTTGGAATATTTATATTATTATAGACACTTTAATTCCTTTCATACCATATGTACGAACATATTATAGTTAAAATAGTATCAATTACTAATATATGAAAATCCATTATTACTAAACCTAAGCCTATTCCAAAATAATTCACAATTAACATCATTATTTTTTATATTAAAATAAAAAATATTAAGAAAATTTATAGGAATATAATTAGTGGTAGTACACTCAAAATATAAATGCGAATTATTTTCCATTTCCATATTACAGAAAAAATGTTCATTACTGATAAATATGTTTTTTCATTTTTTAATAGTTCTATAGTATTTAATTTTCCATGTATAATTAACCACATAGGTATGTTAGATTTAGGTAGATCATTACCTTTCCAAATACATCTAAATATATTCTACTTTGTAACCGAAAAATTAAGAAATTTATAAAAAGAGTGCACCGTATATATATATTTTTGTTATTCCAATACTAAATTTTTACGTCTTTTTTATTTACAATTTTGTATACTTGTAATTTTGCACAAACTAAGGAAAATTTAGGTAACATATTTCCTGGTAAAGTACGATTAAAATAAATCCCCATGGAAAATTTAAATTTGGTCTATATATGTTTGAAATTAACCCATTTTTAAAACTACATATTTCATAAAGTTTATTAAATTCTGTTATAAGTGGAATTACTGATATCAACTATCATGCCAAAAAGAGCTAATATACCTCGAATGCACCACATTATTAATCCCTAATTTATAAATGTCGTAACTTTTTATCATTGATTTCCAAAAATTAGAAATAATATTTGTATTATTAGTAGAGATATGTTGTAGATTATATACCATTATACCATTGATTTGATTTTATTTCTTTATAAAGTAAATTCCTGTTATTATCAGCAAATTTCCTTATCCATTTTTCAATTAAAGATGTGTTTAGATTACGTAAATTTGTAATACCTAACCCTCTCTCATCTTTAAGTTTACATGCTATTTCCAATTAAGTAAACATTTTAAACTAATATTAGGATTAGCACCACTCCATAAAAACTCTCTCTTAATTTTATCTATTTTTTCAATTACCCATTGTGGAAAGTGATAAAACAACATCTAGTATATACGTAAGACAAAACAGAGTTAGTAACTACCATCTTACATGCCTTTGATAAAACCCTACCATTCCATTTGGTTAATATTTTGTTAACGTTATCAATTATTATTAATCGGTCATTATGTTGAGTTTAGTTGGTCTTATTAAAAATCATAAATATCTATGGTGAGTTTCATAATTTTACGATTTAATGTACTAGTGACTTGATTTTCCATCTTATCCATATCATTGAAAACTAACACGAACTCTTATCAAAATTAATTTTTAATCAAGATAGCAACTCAAAACTGTATAATATAAACGTAAGTGCTATAATTATTGTAGGTAAGTGTGATGTAAAAAGCATAGTATCGTTTGCAAACTAAAGAATGGAAATTCCATTTCTACTAATTTCATTGCCAACATTATATAAAATCCATTATTAGTGGCTAGTTTGACAATTCTTGAAAAATACATCTGCAGCTAAATTAAACAAAAGAGGTGACAAAGAATCACCTTTCCTAAATCCACATTTCGATTGAATTTTGTTTCGCAATATACCATTAACCATAATACTTGAATTTCCAGTTTTAAGTAAAGACATAATCCAACCCATCTATCTATCCCTGAAACCCTTAGCCAATAATAAATCCATAAGGAAATATCAATCAATTGAATCAAAAGATTTTGCAGAGTCAAGTTTTAAAAGTGCACAAGTGATATTATTTTTACAACAATGATTAATGAATTCTTGAACAACCGCTACCCATCTGTAATATTTTTACCTTTGATATAGGCAGTTAGAGTATTATTGATTAATTAATCCATTTAGTTGTTTAACCTATTAGCTAAAACCTTAGAATAATTTCGAAAGAACAATTTAATAATGAAATAGGCTTAAAATCTTTTAACTCATTCGCACTCACTTTTTTATGTAATAAGATTATATTAGCAAAATTAAACCAACCTAATTATAATGAATCGTCATAAAATTCATTAAACATATTAACTAAATCATATTTTAAAACACACCAAAATTTTTAATAAAATAATATAAGAAACCCATCAGGATCAGGTAATTTACCATTAGACATATCTTTTATAGCACTCAAAATTTCCTCTTTTATTAATAAAAGATCCAGTCTATCAAGGTCAATCCTAGTATCGTTAGGATAAAATTCATCCTAATTAGCTCTAATCCTATGCTCAAATTTAATTCTAAAAATTTCTTTATAATGACTAGTAAATGCCTCATTTTACTCTTTTTGGTCAAAGATCTCAACAATATTAATTAAAATAGAATTAAAGATATTACTTCGTTTTCTACCATTTGCTACTTTATGAAAAAAATTAGAATTCATGTCACCCTCATTCATCCATTGAACCATTTATCTTTGTTTCCACATTACTTCTACCTACGTTATAATTTTATTTAATTCATCTTTTAGTTTTGAAATTATGTTTTTTGTTGAAAAATTTAAATTCCTAAGTTCTTCTAACTTATTCAACTTTAGAGTCACATTTAGTAAATTATACTTTTTAATTCTTATATTACCAAAAACATCTTTATTCCATTTCTTAAGAAAATTTCTCAAATCTCTAATTTTATATATAAATATTTTGGCTATATTTCCTAAAAATTTATAATTATACTTCCTCAGTGAAAACCATTTGTTGGTAATTAATTCTGAAACATTATTTTCTAACAAGCATTTTTTTCAAATATAATTGTTTTATTTCTATTGTTTTGGTTATTACAAAGTAAAATAATTGGATAATGATCCAAGTAAATATTCAGAAGCACAACCACCTTACTAATATGATATTTATCTTTTACTTCATCACGAATAAAAGATTTATGTAAGATGGTCACCCCTTTTATTAGACCGTGCAAACAGTCTATTGTTTAAATGTAGTTCAATTAAATTACTATTAATAATGAATTGGTCATATTCTTCCATAGTAGAAAATTTTCTTCTCTAGGAGTTCGTTCTCCCTGAAATTTGCTGACATTAAAATCTCCACCTATCACCCAAGGATCTGAAGAGGCTGATCTAAACTCCAAACACTCACCCCAAATACTCCATTAAATTAGAAATAGGTCCATAAACAATAGTAATTTTTAAAATGAACCATCACTAAGGTTAGAAGAAATTAAATGTATATTGTAAAAGTTTAACAAAGTTTAATTTCCAACCAACCATTAATCCCCTAGAGCTACTACTAGCAGGGAGATAAACCTAATTATTAATATATAGACCCCCTAAACTCCTATATATCTATAATCATGGTGTTTTAATTTTGTTTTTTCCAATGAAAAGCTATCAATGTAATCACCCTTAAAAAATGACCCCATTTTAGTACATTTACCTAGATTTTGTAGACCCTTAATGTTCCAACTAATGTATCTCATGGTTCAATGATCTAACCCACTTTAATTTCTTACTCCTGATATATTCAGTATCTAACTAAATATCATCAAATATAAAACCAGAATTCCTAGCTATATAAAGTATGTCATTAGCAGACAACCTGCTCAAAGCACAAGGACAATAAGTACTACCTGAAGTAATATCCATACTTGAGCTAGAGTCCTTAGAAACTCTGGTGGCCACTCTACGGATGTGAGCACTCCTACTCACCAATCTAGAACCAGTATCAATCTCTTACATTGATCTACAATCACCAAATACACAAGCAACCTGTAACGACCCATGTTTTTGTATCTTCGAATTTGGATATTTGATTTGTTTAAATATTCAGATTTGAATTAAATAATAAAATCTATGCTTCAAATTAAGACCTGATTTTCAAAGACGTATTTTTAATACAATTTATAGAATTTTTCCACAATTTTTAATTTGGAAAATAAAAATATTTTCACTCGATGCATTTTGCGCCAAGCGTCGGTTCTTTTGAAACTTTACAGAATATGTTAACTTGTCTATTTTAATACTATTTTATGATCGTCTTATGCTCTTAAATGTGATCATATTTTTATTTCGGTTGTTCGCGCTTCATACGCAAATGGAATACGGTGTAATGTCGTGCCCTGTAACTTTTTAAATAAAACATGTTTTCAGATAATTTCTCTTTTCTCTGTATTGTGCTCGTGGGTATGACGGCTTGCATTTAATTTTTTGTCCTTAAAATACTTAGGGGTGAAGGAAGATATAGTTATATATATATATATATATATATGTATGTATGTATGTATGTATGTATGTATGTATGTATGTATGTATGTATATAAGGACATATCTTTTTAGCACAAGAAAACAAAAGGACACACATTCACCTTTTCATTGTCTTCTTTACAACAAACTACTTTCTCTGTTCCTCCTCTTCTTTCCTTTTATTTTATTTTCTTTCGTTCACAAAGAAAACACATATCTTTAACCATTTCTTTCTCTGCCTGTCCCTTTTCACTCGAGTGTATAGATTGTTTTGCAATTAATGAATGGCCATGTACATGCATGTGTATGCCGTGAGTGAGGGAAGTAGCAGGCCATAGGAATAAAGGAAGGAGGAGGGGAGATGTTGCATTCATGAAAACGTTATAGATGCATGAAAATTGAAAGTGGATAGATGGTGGAGCATGGAGACATGGTGGACGTGATGAAGGCGGTAGCCATAGTTGTTGAAGGATGGAGGCAGTTCCAAAATTTGTTCGCAGGGAGGCAAGTTTTAGAATTTGAAAAGGAACAGGCACTATTCATTGTTCATTAGTTTGCACTTAAGCCCTCGTAAATGTGGTTATTTGCATCTGTTTCGCAAGTATATATTTGGTTATAGGAAGCTGCGTTGGGTTTCGGGTTTGAGAGCATGCGATGCAGGCTTCGGGTCTATTGGTGGACGTTTGTCTGATGCGGGCTTCATTGGGCCATGCATATATGGGTGGTGAGGAAACAAATTTATATTTGTTTAATTATATAAGAAAAGGCATTAAATTTAAAACATGATACCTGGATCGTTTTAAATCCAATTGAACTGTGAATTCTTGCGTTGACGAGTACAACATTGTAAAGTAACTTGTTTGTATCTTTAGACAAGTATAAATTTATGACATATGAAAACGAATGTGATTTAATTTACATTATTTGTATAATAACGTTGTTTAAATTTTATATACCTTAATTATTGATGTTTATTTGGCAAAATAAATTAATGTTGAGTTAAATTGGATTGAATATGGTAATTGGACATCTATCTAGTGGAATAAAACACCGTTCGGCTGATTAAAATAATTTGACATTTAATTAGCAGAATAAATTCTCGTTCTGCTGTTTTATGGATTTGGACTTTTGATTATATATCGTTATTGATATTCCATTTTGAATAAGTGATATATTAACCAAGGATGGTTAAGTGCTGGATTTATTTACATGGTCGTGGATTATGTAAATATATGTTATAACTTGAAAGGTCGATTGAATAATATGGTAGCTCGTTAAGTAACATGGTGATCGTTATGCCTTCTTCGAATTCAAAAAAACCTAAATATTATTTTGAAAGTTACTTAAGAATAATTACTTTTATTATAAAGTTTAAAGACAATTATTATTTAGCAATACGATTTAAATAGGTAATAACTTATTAGTAATAATATTTTAAAGATAATTTATAATTGTTTAACAATAATTTAGAGTTAATAATTTTATTAATATGGTTCTTAAAAGTTATTTCATAAATGTTATTTAAGAATGTTTAATTATTATTTTAAATTTATTTAGTTATTGTTTTGAAATGTTATAATTTTACTTCAATTATTCATTTAAAGTGATTTAACTATACTTTAATTTTTAAATAAAGTTAACTAATTATATTGATTTAAGTTATTTAAATATATTTATAGGTTGATTAATTATCATGTTAATATTATTTTAAATTTAATTAATTATTGTTTCAATGATGTTTTAAAGTTAATTATAAACTTAATATTGTTTTGAAGTTAACTTATTAATACAATAATAGTGTTTAAAATTAATTTAATACATTATCAATGAGATTTTAAAGAAATCATTTTAAATAAGGTATAATTTAAATGAAATTGAAGGATGTTTAAATAATAACTTATTATTAAAAGTTATTTAAAGTTATTTCAAATAATACATGGGGTATCAAGGGAACCTTACCGACTTAAGGAATTTATTAAAAGGGTTTCTTAAAATACGTGTAGAGTTTTATAATGGGTTTTGAATCTTTATAAAAGAATTTATAAATGAATTTAAATATCTAAGAAGGAATTTTTTTTATAACGGGGTTTGAGATTTATAAAGAATGTCTATAAATAGAATGGAGATTTATAAAGAAGCTTTATAAATAATATTTATAAGATAAAGAAATTTGAAAAGAGATTGATGATATTTATGGCGTAATTCGAGGGGCCGAGATTGCCTACAGTTTACTACGGATTCGCTAGGATAGCGACGTAACCATTGAGTAAATTGCGATCCATGATTGATGTGGAATGATACTTTCAAAATTCTATTTTTAAAAGTTTTCAAATTCTAAGTTTTAAAGTGAAATGGTTTGTGAACATACTTATACCATTTAGATAATTATATGGTTATTTTTTCTAAGTATCGAAATTATAGTGGATTGTGAATATAATTATCCTATTGAGATAAGCATACAAAATTGATTTCCAAGTGTTTGAAATGTGATATTAATTCATGAAAGAACAATTTATGGGGCTTAGTGATTTTCATGGAAAATGTAATCTTGTTGAATGCTTGTTTAGTTGATAGTTAAATAACGGACTATCAAATATTGGTCTAAATATGCAATCCTTCTTAATTTTGGTAGTACGGAATTATTCCCTACTAACACTGAAGGATTTTAACTCTGGAAATATATAGGGAAAAGGGGATCATATGGTACAGTTACCATCAGTGATGTTATACTATATGTATAAACTCGTTTTGTTCTTCTAGGACAAATTATAAGGAGATCCGTCGGCTTAAACGGTTAGGGGGTGATCTTCGCTCTTATGTATTGTAACGACCTGCATTTTTCATAACTAATATATTAAATTTAATAAAATTTTGAAATATTAATATTGTAAGAAATTAAAATTTATGATTTGTAATGATAAAACAATTAGAATATAATATAGTAATGTTGATTTAATGTAATTGATAACCATTTTAATCCAATTTTAATCGTTGGATATAATTGAAAGGTAATTTGGTTATATTTGTTAATAACGAAATAAATTAAATGATGCATTTAATGATGAGATTGTATGTAATTGATTGGAATATGTTAGTATAGAATATAAAATCATTTTTTCATAACCCTTGGTTGTAAATGATGAGATAATGGATATGAGCTATTATTATAAACGATGGTTGTAATTATCTTCTCATTAATTTGTCCATTTGAATATTAAATGGGTAACTAATGGAATTAAGGCAATTGAATGTTGGAATTATATGTTTTTAATTGAAATTGGATATAATTAGTGGTATGTAAGTAGTAATCTTAACATTTGTTGTAGATAATAAACTTATAAAATGGTTAATTACTTAAAAGTAACAATTGTTCATTTATCATCTCATTATTTAACATGTTTGAATTAGTTTGGAAATCAATGAAAATTTGTGTAATTAATTATTGCAGTTAATATGGTAAAAAATGTTAGCGGTAAAATAGTGAATGTAATAAAATGTAAACTTATGTTAATATAATTCATAAGGTATTTTTGATTAAATAATAAGGATGATAACATAGGTTTGATTGTATTTAGATGAAAATTGGATGCGTAGTTAATGTCGTTTAACCTTTTAAATATGATAAGGGGAAACAAAATAATATTGCATTAATTGATATTACATCTTTTAATTAAGATAAAGTGTAACGATCCGTAAATTTTAACAACTTTAAAATGGCAGCATTTAAATTTAAATAAAAATTAAATTAAAAAAATTGAATTTGTGATGTTGAGTGTTTTATCTGACCAAATAAAATAGAATAATTTTTTTGTGAAATTTCAAACTTTGGTCAAACTTAGTCAAAGTTTGGCTTTTGGTTGAAAAAGTTAAATTTGAATTTTAAAATTTTATTCTTTTTATATGATACTAAACTGAATTCTAATCTTCCCTCCACTTTTCGTTTCGCCAAAATTAAATTCCTATTGCTCTAAAAATTTGAATTACTATGAAAATTTATCGTGAATTGGTAGCGTTTAGTTGTGTTTTATTTGGCTAAGGCATATTTCGTTTGTTTGGTCTAATGGGCCTTGGCTAACCAAAAGACTCTAGTAACTCATGTGACCATTCCTTTGCCTACGACCTTATGTTTCTTATCTGACAACATCTACGTACATAATTTTTCTCCTGAGAAATTTTCTCTTCACACTTCAGAGAACTCTAGATCTCAAACTTCAAAAACCTCACAAATCAAAACTCCTTTCCTCTTCTTTTTCAACCCTTCCTTCCTCCCCTATAGCCATCACCCTCTCCGCTATCTCTAGGGCCATCTCCTTCCACTTTCCCTCTCCACTTTTTTCTCCTTTTTCCCTTTCCTATTTTCCCTCTTTCTTCCCCTTATTTCCATGGCTTCTATATTCTGCTAAACTACTTCAAATCGAATAATTTTTTTTCAAACCATGTATAATTTCAATGGCAACAACTTTTTTGTTGAAGCCTTCTTCCGATTTTGAACATTTCTATATCAGAAACTCTATTTTTCAAGTCCTTTCCGGGTCTAGTTTTAGATGAAAATACCCCATATTGTATCAATCATATTTCGTTCAGGAATGAATCAAATTATGTGATTCTTTCTTTCAAACCATTTATCTTTCCAATGAATTCAACTTTCTTTTAGATTAGTTCTTCAAATTCCTTAATTTGCTGTGCCAAAAACTCAAACCTTTTCAAAGAATTTTTTAACTTGAATTTTTAACTCAAAAAATACCTCTGTTTCTTTTGACCGTAACTTCCTCAAAACCGAAGCTTTTTGATTGATTCTTTTTTTTAAATGGAGAGATAATAATTTGAAAAAACTTTATAATTAGCCACTTTTACAGATTCAATAATATTGTAGTCCAAATAATTTTTTAATGTTGACTTATTTTTCGGTTTATCCGTAGTTTGGAAGTTGGAAGTAGTTGGAACTTGTATATTGATTCGTGTTCGTGTCTAAACTTTGTTGGATTTCTTTTGCATTTGGATCATTACTAGGAATCTCTATATTGCTCCATTTTATCATCAGCTTCACAGCTACGAAAGGTGAGCAAACACTCGCAACCATTAGATTTTCTTATGTTAGTTAAACTGAATTTATGATGTGATTAGAAATTAATTGGTTGTTGTTTAGTATATTTTAAATTGTCATTCTAGTGAAATCTGACTTTTATTGAATTTAATTGCCACTTAATTTAATATTGAAATTTAAATTTCCAGTTAAATATCTGTTAATGATAACCAGTAAATTGTTGACAGTTATTGGTTGATTTCAATGATGATTATGTTGTATGTTAAATTGTTGATATTTGGATGATTGGATGGATGTTATTGGTTGACGTTTTGGATGATTGGATGTTATTTATGTCTATATATCTGTTATCCCTATGGGTTGAAATCATACATACCTGAACGATCTTATAGATTAGTGAAAATCGTTATGGATTGAAATGATAAACACGAGCGGTTTTCATTGATTTGGAAATGTTGATTTTTGTTACTGGTTGAAATGACATATACCCATATAATTTCTTGAATTTGGATTTTTATTTGGAATTGAATTATTTGAAGGGTTTAAGTTAATTTAAACTTTGGATTTTTTAATTAGATGATTAAGATTGATATTTCGAATTATTTGAAATCTTTTAAATAATTATATTCACATTGTACACTTGATAGGAGAAGAAATACCATAAGATCTATGAAACCATTGCACTAATATTTCCATTTTACTTATTTTGATCCGAGTTACATAAGATCTTTTAGTTCTAACTCGTGTGTTTTATCTTTTCATTACGCTTAGGTCAGTCTGAGCTTTTCAGTGTATTGAAGACTAATTTATGGAGGAAGAAGACGAAGATTTAGTATATTATTGCTATTTATTATTCCACTACATTCTATGTTATGCTACATTATTTGTTTATTTCTGATGTATGTACAGCTCTGATTTGAATTGTAAATTGTAATTAAATGTTATTTTGTAAAACAGCTTCATGAACTATTTATTTGATTATTATATTTTATCATTCCGTTGTGAGATTCTATTTTTCTTTTCTTTCTTTTATTTTCTTATCTACCCTATTCATAATCCTCCTTTTCGAATGGTTTGAATTAGACATGTGTGGTTTATTGTCGATTTAAACCGTCCAAAAAGGTAGTCGTTACCATTGGTATCAAAGCTAGGTTTAGGCATACCTTAGCCTGTTTGGGTTAACTCGTTAGGGATAAGGTAGTAATATCCTAGAATTAGTTTGTTTGAGAGTGTGTGTGTGTGTATGAGGGCGTGTATTTGATAGTGTTATAAAAATGTTTTATATAAGTTTTGAAATGAAATAATTTTCCTAATATTATATGCTATATATAAGCGAAAATTTTAAAACTATTATAGTTATTTGTAATGTGTTTTTTTATGAAATGGTAATATTTAATTTTTATCATTTATTGTTGATTAGTTGAATTTTGTCAGTTTATAAGCATTGGCTAATCATTGTTGATTGAATTTATGGACTAAACACTAGTTTGATAATGGTGTATTAAAGAGAATAAAGTTAATAATTAGGATATTTAGTTATGAAATTGAAATGTTTGGTTGTAAATATTGTTGTTTGTTGATTGGTAGTTTCAACTATTGAAATAAAATGGAATATCTGGATATTTTGTGATGACCCGGAATTTTGGGCGATATCAATTTAATAATCTGTATTAAAATTTAAATTGATTTGATAATCTCTGTCAATAAAATTTAATTTAATTTAATAATCTAATTAAATAAGTATTTAATTAGTGAATTTTATCTTTTAAAAAGCTAATAAAATGTTTTCTATTTATAATGTATATATATATATATATATGTATATATTATAAATAGATAAGTTTTGGTTTGAACTTTAATAAATAAATAAAATCCTATTTTTTTTAAATTCTAATACATATATTTTTCATAAATTGGAAATTATGATTTAATTAAATATATAACTTTTCAAAGCTATTTAATAAATAACTATATAGTTTTAAATACTTAAGGTAAATGTTAATTTTTAAAACTTTATCTTAGTTTAAGTTTTAATATCAAATTAATAAAAGGTTTATTTTATTTTCTTTTTAAATATTGCTTAATAAATATGATTTGGAAATATATAGAAGTTTAAAATACAATTTACATATAGAATATTAATTCATTTAAGTTAGATAAGTAAAAAGTAATTTATAATCTCTTTTATAAATTATTTAAAATTAATAAATTTGTTATTTTCAAATAATAATTATAATGTATAGATATAGATAGATTTTAAAGTAAATAGAAGTGTTTAAATTTGATATATTGTTATAAATATATAACTTGATTTTTTTTTTAAATTGGATTTTTAAATTTAAGTTGGATATGAATTTGAATTAGTTGAAATTCAAAAGATAAACATTTTAAAAATATTTGGGTTTTAAAAGATATTTGAATAAGCTTTTATTTATAAATATAATTAGTTTTGTTTCTTTAAAATAATTTATATATAGATAAGTATTTAATAAATAAAGAAAAAGGGTTTTATTTACTTTTAAAATAAATAAAAATAAGTAAAATTACTTTTAGGACAGGTGTAAATATATTAAGCCTAATACAACAAGTGTTAATTTATGCTCATGACAAATGTAAATAGATTAGACAAGTGTCATTTTTGTTTTTAATTTTTCTTTTATTTTTAAATAAATCATTTATACTTAAAAAGCATGTTTTCTTCCTTCTCATTTCTTTTCTAATCTTCATTTTAAAAGTTAAGAAAAACTCAAGCTTCTCAGAAATGAAATTTGGTAACAACATTCACAAATCAATAACCAAACTCCTCAAAACCAGAATCATGTTCAATCTAAATTTGTAATCATTCTTTTTTAAAACCAAAAATCAAGCCTGCATGTTTTAATCCTGTAAATTTTCAAAGACCATACCAATATGCAAAACATCTTCCTTAACTCATTAGCTTGCATATCTGGAATCAACTCACATGCTTGCATTTTTGTTCAAACCTGGGCATCTACATTTATAAACCTGAGAATAACTCAAAAGCATGCAAAGCATTTTCAAAATCAAAAGGGTGCATGCCTTTTCTTCAAAACTGTAGTTTGTCTGATTAAGCAAATCTGTAATTCAAGTTTTAAAATTAAAGCAAGTGGAATATGGAAATCAACGAAGTCATGTCTGCAAGTTCTTATAGCAAGAAACTCGAGTTTTAAATCAAAATCAAAGAAGATATGGCATTTCAGTTTTAAAAAGTTTCAAAAGCAATTTCAAGTTGGTGCTCTGTTCTTCATTTCCAGATCAGTTGAGTAACATCACTATTTAAATTTTTAAGTATATGATTCTATTGCATGCTTATCTCTAAAAACAAGTATGTTTGTGAGTATATTCATAAGTATGTCTCTCTGTGTGTGTGTATATATATATATATATTTATATATGGATATATTGGTGTGTATTTATAAGTATATCTCTATGTGTATGTTTGTGAGTATATTTATAAGTATATGTCTGTGAGTATATTTCCAGTTCCAGGCTTAAAATCAAATCAAAAATCATTTGCTCTTGATCCAATCCTTATTAGGACTTAAGTCTTGAACAAAATATGTTTGTTGTATCATAGATCTAAGTTTAAAATTTTGTTTAAATTAAACAAATTTGTATTGTCTTTGGAAATTAAAAACAACAGAGCAACCTTAAAATAAGTCAAAATTAAATTATCATGTTTCATGAATTCAGAGATATTAATCAAATACTTAAACTAAAATTTGATTTTTAAAACTAAAATCACGATTTTTAGTTGAGGGATTTGAGTGCATCTCTAGTTTGACCATAAATTGGTATTTGAGTGGTTTCTGATGATCTTGAGGATCTGGGAGGTCTGGGTTCCTTTTGGTGGAAGAAGGATGATCAGTGATGATGGGAAAATTGTCAGAATGGAGATAAGTGGTTGTGAAGGCGGTGGTGTTTGATTTTGATCTATAAACCTATTTTTGGCATGGTCTTGAGTTTTTGATTTGCATAAACCCACTAGTGGATCAAGTTCTGCAGAGTTTAGGGGGATGATAGCTGGAACATTGACGAAGTCGTGGCCGGAGGCACTGTCACTCTGATGGTCGGAGATGCGTTGATGAGGTGGCTCCAGGTTTCATTGTTGTTCCAGTTTTGGGTTTGTAGACTTAATTTTGATTTCGAATTGTTCTTTGATTTCTGATGATCAGATGAGGGTGCGTAGAAGATCGTCGACTTGTTTGAGGTCTTGGTGGTGACCGAGATGGTTGGAGCCACCGTGCATATGCACGGTGCATTGGTTTGTGTCTGGTGAAGTTTGGTGTTGCAGGGTTTTGTACTCGAGTAACTCTCGAGTAATTCGAGTATTTGCTCGAAGTAATGATGGTTTGGCTCGAAGCATTTGAAGGTGGCTCGGGTAATTATGTGGTTACAGGTTTAAACCTGTCATTGTTTCAAAATTTTAAAAAATGAAGTTTAAAATGTAAAGCAAAGATTTAAACAAGTTTTAAATCAAAGTTTAATATGGAATCAAATTTAGTTGTATCACAGTTTTGAAATAAAAGGAAGCTTTTTTTATTTAAATTGTTCTAACAACTTTAAAGTGTTTAAAGTGCATTTTAGATGGTTTGAAATTAAAAATGAATTTGGTTTAAATTCTTTTAAGTTTCTTTTATAAAACAAGTATTTCTTTAACATATGATTTAAAAGGTTTTTAAATGGTTCTAAACTTTGTTAAAGTTAAATTGCTATTCATTTTAAAACTTAAATTTAAAATGAAATTTAAAGGTAAATTTGAAAGTAAATTGATTTTAATTGCTTTGTTAATGATAATTTAATCATTAATAAGAATAAAATTTTATTATAAAGTAAATTAGGATTTAATGATTTGTGATTCATTAAACTAGTAAGGTAATTAAAATGGATAATTAATTAATTTAATTAATTAATAATTTGAATTGATTAATGATGTAATTGAGTGTTTGAATTAATTAACTAAGGCTAAGTTAATTAGTTAAAGATTAATTAATTTGAAAATAAGATCATTATATAGATAAGTTAAGATTTTTAATTAATGATTAGAAATTAATTAATCAAGTAATTTAGATTAATTAAGTTATAGTTAAGCACTTAATTAATTAAATAATTAGTGATTAATTAAATGGTTATTAAAGATTAATTAATTTATAATTGATCATAATTAATTTAAGTTTAATTACTTAAGAGAAGTAATTAAAGAATTATTAATAGTTAATGAAGATCATTAACTTGAGATTATTAAGTAATTAATTAATGTGATTAATTTTAATAATTAATTATATTAATTAATTAAGGATAATCATTTATGGAATTATTTAAGTAAAATTACTTAACGAAAGTAATTAAAGGAATTAATTACTCAATTTAATTAATTAAAGTAATGTGATTAGTTTAAGTTAATTAGTTAAGCTTAATTAATTTAAGATAATCACTGGATGATTGGTTAAGCATAATTACTTAATGTAATTAATGAAGTGTAATTACTTAGTGAAGTAATTAGTAATGATAATTACAGGATGCAATTAATTGAAGATTGTAAGTAATTTTGAGTTTAATTACTTTATGTAATTAATCAAGGGATTAATTAAAGAAAATAAATTAAGGAGTAATTAATTTATTTAATGAATTAATTAAGGGAAGCTAATTCCTGGATGTGATTAATCAAGAGTGATTAATAAATGTGGTTTAATTAAAGATTAATGACAAAATGTAATAAATCTAAATAGAGTAATTAATTAAAATATAATTAGGGATCATTAATTAATATGATTAATGATGTAATTAAGGGTTGATTACTTAAGATTAATTAATCAATAATAAGTGATTGTAGATTAATTAATTAATGTAATTAATTAAGGATTAATGTAATTAATTATAGTTGATTAATTAATGAAGTAATTAAAGGATTAATTACTATATTTGATTAAGAATAATTAATTTGTGAAATTAATTAAAGGATAATTACTTGAATGTGATTAAAGGATAATTAATCAGGGATGACTAATTAAGGTGGATAATTAGAGGATAATTGATTGATTGATTTGTAATTAATTAATGGTTATGTAAGCAAGTTTATAATGATGAAAGTAATTAATTTAATTTATTTTAAATTAATTAGAGATGAAAAAATTTATTTAATTCATTTTAAATTAATTATAGTGTGATTACTTAAATCCTTGCTTATGTATAGATGGATGATATTGATGGCCTTGAATGGTTTGAGGTCTCAGATATGAGATAATTGATGCTGTGTGATATGAATGTTTTGGTTGAATTGTGATGATAATGTGAATTATCTATTTGTGATGATGATGTGGATTTTCTATTGTGACATTGTTAATTATCTATTTGTTGTATATAGATAATAGAATTGAATTGTTTTAACTTTAAAACAACTTGGACCTAAAAGATGGCGTTTTGGATTTCGATGAGACCAGGATCGGGTTTCCAGATTTGGATATCCGAAAACCACATCGATCCAAAACGATAGGTCGTGAATCTCAAGTGAAGATGAAGATTCAGAGTGCAAGGGTTATTGTCGTCAACTCTGAGGGTGATTCCAAAATAAGTGTAACGAGATAATGCCTTCGGTTTCGTTCGAACCCAGAACCAACTTGTACGGATTGAATGTTTTTAGAACATCGTTAGGTGGACGATGAGCATTATAAGAGATGTGTTCTCTAAAGGTAATCGTAGCCTCAAGCCTCATCAACTGGGAATGGCTAAAACAGGGGAGGTGCAGCAAGGCTAAGTGGGTCATGCCCGAGTAGGATAAGATTTTCCCCTTTCTAGAAGTCCCTTTTATTTCGGCCGTGTGGGAAGTTGGGTCGTGGCCAACTGCAGGGTTATCTTGTTCAGGACTATCCAGTAAGGGATGGTTCCAGCCTTGTGTTGCAGGGGATTGGGAGTAATCCTCGGTACGGTGATCTAGGCCCCGTACTGTGACGGACGGTACCCCGGTAGCCCTGCCATTCTATCCCTTTCTTTCTTAATAATGATGCGTCATTCTGTGGAATGAATGGCGGGTCGTTACAGTGGTATCAAAGCGCTAGGTTGAGTAAATACCCAGGCTTTGGAGTGATTTCTTTCTTGAGGGAGCGTATTTGTAATTTTGATATATATATATATATATATATATATAATTATTTCTACCTATTTATAGGGTTATCTGTTCGGGTTTTCTAATATGAGTTCTGTAGGTAGATGGGGTAGTGGTGTGTAGCACGACTACCAATGGAAGGAGTCTGAGTGATTGAGGTTGGAAGTATCAGTTGAGACTGTAGACCTAATACCATCTCGAGTAAGTTTTGCGGTGGTGTATGGATTTCATGAATCTCTGAAGGAAACCTGTTAAAATTCGGAGACCATCTTTAAGGTGTAAGTTTGGATGAGTAGAGTTTGGATCTGTCGGCTGAGTAGAAGTGAGCGATGTTATCTTGATACCTCAGGAAGTAGTAGCTGCGTGATGAGATTCAGTGATGATGAATTGTTTCCGAAGACGTTTTCTTTGGAGCAAGTTTGAGGAAGTGTGTCTGCATCGGTGTTGTGGCTGAGTTCAGCGGAGTGTTTCTGTTTGGTTTGAGGTCCGAGTTTCTCGAAGAGCTTTGGATTAGGAAGTTTTTGGCATCTGGGCCAGCAGTGTAACCCGAAGTGTTCTCTGTGCCAGCAGAAAGGTCATTTGGCTTGGCAGTTTCTAGAGGTGGAGTTCAGAAGTAGCAGAGTAGATCCTTTCCCTCGATGGATTGGCTGGATAAGCATAAGCTGTTCTGATTGGTATAGAGAGAACAGTTTTCTTTGGAGTTAGGCTGGAAGGATCGCAAAAGTGACTTGCAATAATTGAGTGTTCTTTTGAGTTATTGAAGATTTTTATGGATGTCTTCAGGGAAGTCAGAATCTGGAGATTGAATTCCGTATCGACTAGGATTCCAGAAGTGATACCGGTGATTCAGCTTCATAGAAGGATGGTTCCTAGAGTGAGGATTTGGTGAAGCAGCTCAGGATTTGGTGGAATTTCCGGGTTTTCTTTTGTGGATTTGATGAACCATATTTCTGGAATGTATGTCTAGTTTGTGCTCCTGTTCATCATCAGCATTTTCATCTTCTCCAGATCAGAGTTGTGCAGTGGAAGCAGTTTGGGAGTCTATCTGTTTGTCTTTTCTGGATAAGGAGAAGTAAGATTAGTCTTCTGATGTTTATGGAGTAGAGTTGTGTTCTTGATTTCGGTTGATTTTGAGAAGAACATTTTGTTGAGTTGTCCTGATCCAGTTTGTTTCGAGGAGTATCAGCGAAGGTTAAGCTGATCAGGAAGGATATAGGCAGCACAGGATCGTCCGAAGAGTTTTGAGGATAAGAGACAGAGGAATTTGGAAATCGAAGTCGGAGATTTGATTTTGGATAAGTTTTCTCCGATCAAGAGAGCTATAAGATTTGGTAAGAATGGGAAGCTAGCTCCAAGGTATTGGATCTTTTATGTGTTGTTGTAAGGATAAGTGCTTTGGTCTACAGGAATGAATTGCTAGTTTGGATAACTGTGATTCGATGTGTTTCACGTATCACTGAGGGAGTACGTGTATGATCCATCTTTGGTTGTGGAACCAACAGTTCAGGAGGATTTGGTAGTTGAGTCAGACTTGTCTGTGATCTGATATCCTGTTCAGATCTAGATGAATTGGTGCTCTGTAGCTTAGTAGTGTGAATTGTATGGATTCTGTAGAGCGAGTATCCCGGTATTTATACTTGGGAAACTCTAGAAAGTCCTATCCAGAATTTTGTCCGGATAGTTAGATTTGTTTGATAGAATGAATTGGTTGCTATGTATGTTAGCATATGGTTGATAATAGATGCTTGTGATTGAAAATTAAAATCTTAGTTAGATTATTAAATCACCTTTGCTTTTAAATTTCGGGGACGAAATTCTTCTAAGGAGGGAGGAATGCGATGACCCAGAATTTGGGCAATATCAATTTAATAATCTGCATTAAAATTTAAATTGATTTGATAATCTCTATTAATAAAATTTGATTTAATTTAATAATCTAATTAAATAAGTATTTAATTAGTGAATTTTATCTTTTAAAAAGCTAATAAAATGTTTTCTATTTATAATGTGTATATATGTATATATTATAAATAGATAAGCCTTGGTTTGAAATTTAGTAAATAAATAAAATCTTGTTTTTTTTAAATTCTAATATATACATATTTTTTTAATAATATACAAATTATGATTTGATTTAATATATAACCTTTCAAAGATATTTAATAAATAACTATATAGTTTTAACTACTTAAGGTAAATGTTAATTGTTTAAAATTTTATCTTAGTTTAAGTTTTAATATCAAATTAATAAAAGGTTTATTTTTTTAAATATTTAATAAATATGATTTTGAAATATACAGAAGTTTAAAATACAATTTACACATAAAATATTAATTCATTTAAGTAAGATAAGTAATAAGTAATTTATAACCTCTTTTATAAATTATTTAAAATTGCTAAATTTTTTGTTTTCAAATAATAATAATAATGTATATATATAAATAGATTTTAAAGTAAATAGAAGTGTTTAAATTTGATATACTGTTATAAATATATAACCTGATTTTTTTTAAATTGGATTTTTAAATTTAAGTTGGATTTGAATTTGAATTAGTTGAAATTCAAAAGATAGACATATTAAAAATATTTGTGTTTTAGAAGATATTTGAATAAGCTTTTATTTATAAATATAATTAATTTTATTTCTTTAAAATAATTTATATATAGATAAGTATTTAATAAATAAAGAAAAAGTGCTTTTATTTACTTTTAAAATAAATAAAAATAAGTAAAATTACCGTTAGGACAAGTGTAAATATATTAAGCCTAATACAACAAGTGTTAATTTATGCTCTTGACAAATGTAAATAGATTAGACAAGTGACATTTTTGTTTTTAATTTTTCTTTTATTTTTAAATAAATCATTTATGCTTATAAAAACATGTTTTCTTCCTTCACATTTCTTTTCTAATCTTCATTTTCAAAAGATAAGAAAAAATCAACCTTCTCAAAAATGAAATCTGGTAACAACATTCACAAATCAGTAACCAAACTCCTCAAAACCAAAATCATGTTCAAACTAAATTTGTAATCATTCTTTTTTAAAACCAAAAATCAAGCCTGCATGTTTTAATCCTGTAAATTTTCAAAGACCATACCAATCTGCAAAACATCTTCCTCAAACCATTAGCCTGCGTATCTGGAATCAATTCACGGGCTTGCATTTTTGTTCAAACCTGAGCATCTACATTTTTAAACCTGAGAACAACTCAAAAGCATGCAAAGCATTTTCAAAATCAATAGGGTGCATGCATTTTCTTCAAAATTGGAGTTTGTCTGAGCAAGCAAATCTGTAATTCAAGTTTTAAAATTAAAGCACGTAGCATCTGGAAATCAACGAAGTCACGTCTGTAAGTTTTTATAGCAAGAAACTCAAGTTTTAAATCAAATTCAATGAAGATATGGCATTTCAGTTTTAAAAAGTTTCAAAAGCAATATCAAATTGGTGCTGTGTTCTTAATTTCCAGATCAGGTGAGTAACATCACTATTTAAATGTTTTAAGTATATGATTCAGTTGCATGCTTATCTCTGAAAACAAGTATGTTTGTGAGTGTATTTATTAGTATATCTCTATGTGTGTGTGTATGGATATATTGGTGTGTGCATTGCTATGTATCTGGATTTTCTCTCTGATTTTAGTTCTAGGCTCAAAATCAAATCAAAAATAATTTGCTCTTGATCCAATCCTTATTAGGACTTAAGTCTTAAATAAAATATGTTCGTTGTATCATAGATCTAAGTTTAAAATTTTGTTTAAGTTAAAACAAATTTTATTGTCTCTAGAAATTAAAAATAACAGAGCAACCTTAAAATAAGTCAAAATTAAATTATCATGATTCACGAATTCAGGGATATGAATCAAATACTTAAATGAAATTTTGATTTTTAAAACTAAAATCACGATTTTTAGTTGAGGGATTTGAGTGCATCTCTGATTCGACCAGAAATTGGTATTTGAGTGGTTTCTGATGATCTCGAGGATCTAGGAGGTATGGGTTCCTTCTGGTGGAAGGAGGATGATCAGTGATGATGGGAAAATTGTCAAAATGGAGATCAAGTGGTTGTGAAGGCGGCGGTGTTTGATTTTGATCTATAAACCTAGTTTTGGCATGGTCTTGAGTTTTTGGTTTGCGTAAACCCTCTGGTGGATCGAGTTCTACAGAGTTTAGGGGGATGATAGCTGGAACATTGACAAAGTCTTGGCCGGAGGCACTGTCACTCTGATGGTCGGAGATGCGTTGACGAGGTGGTTCCAGGCTTTATTATTGTTCCAGTTTTGGGTTTGTAGACTCGATTTTGATTTCGAGTTGTTCTTTGAGTTCTGATGATCAAATGAGGGTGTGTAGAAGATCGTTGACTTGCTTGAGGTCTTGGTGGTGACCGGAGATGGTCGGAGCCACCGTGCATATGCACGGTGCACTAGTTATGTCTGATGAAGTTTGGTGTTGTAGGGTTTTGTACTCGAGTAACTCTCGAGTAATTCGAGTATTTGCTCGAAGTAATGATGGTTTGGCTCGAAGCATTTGAAAATGGCTCGGGTAATTGTGTGGTTATAGGTTTAAACCTGTCAGTGTTTTAAAATTTTAAAAAATAAAGTTTAAAATGTAAAGCAAAGATTTAAACAAGTTTTAAATCAAAGTTTTATGTGGAATCAAATTTAGTTGTATCACAGTTTTGAAATAAAAGGAAGTTTTTTATTTAAATTGTTTTAACAACTTTAAAGTGTTTAAAGTGTATTTTAAATGGTTTGAATTTAAAAATGAATTTGGTTTAAATTCTTTTAAGTTTCTTTTATAAAACAAGTATTTCTTTAACATACGATTTAAAAGGTTTTTAAATGGTTTTAAACTTTGTTAAAATTAAATTGGTATTCATTTTAAAACTTAAATTTAAAATGAAATTTAAAAGTAAATTTGAAAGTAAATTGATTTTATTTGCTTTGTTAATGATAATTTAATCATTAATAAGAATAAAGTTTTATTTTAAAGTAAATTAGGATTTAACGATTTGTGATTCATTAAATTAGTAAGGTAATTAAAATGGATAATTAATTAATTTAATTAATTAATAATTTGGATTAATTAATGATGTAATTAAGGGTTTGAATTAATTAATTAAGGTTAAGTTAATTAATTAAGATTAATTAATTTGAAAATAATATCATTAATTAGATAAGTTAAGATTTTTAATTAATGATTAGAAATTAATTAATCAAGTAATTTAGATTAATTAAGTTATAGTTAAGCACTTAATTAATTAAATAATTAGTGATTAATTAAATGGTTATTAAAGATTAATTAATTTGTAATTAATAATAATTAATTTAAGTTTAATTACTTAAGAGAAGTAATTAAAGAATTGTTAATAGTTAATGAAGATCATTAACTTGAGATTATTAAGTAATTAATTAATGTGATTAATTTTAATAACTAATTATATTAATTAAGTATGGATAATCATTTATGGAATTGTTTAAGTAAAATTACTTAATGAAAGTAATTAAAGGAATTAATTACTCAACGTAATTAATTAAAGTAATGTGATTAGTTTAAGTTAATTAATTAAGTTTAATTAATTTAAGATAATCACTGGTTGATTGGTTAAGCATAATTAATTAATGTAATTAATGAAGTGTAATTACTTAGTGAAGTAATTAGTAATGATAATTACAGGATGTAATTAATTGAAGATTAAAAGTAATTTTGAGTTTAATTATTTTGTGTAATTAATCAAGGGATTAATTAAAGATAACTAATTAAGTAGTAATTAATTTATTAATGAAGTAATTAAGGGAAGTTAATTGCTGGATGTGATTAATCAAGAGCGATTAATAAATATGGTTTAATTAAAGATTAATTACTAAATGTAATAAATTTAAATAGAGTAAATAATTAAAATATAATTAGGGATCATTAATTAATATAATTAATGCTGTAATTAAGGGTTGATTAATTAAGATTAATTAATCAATAATAAGTGATTATAAAGTAATTGATTAATGTAATTAATTAAGGATTAATGTAATTAATTATAGTTAATTAATTGATGAGGTAATTAAAAGATTAGTTACTGTATTTGATTAAGAATAATTAATTTGTGAAATTAATTAAAGGATAATTACCTGAATGTAATTAAAGGATAATTAATCAGGGATGATTAATTAAGGTGAATAATTAGAGGATAATTAATTAATTGATTTGTAATTAATTAATGGTTATGTAAGCAAGTTTATAATGATGAAAGTAATTAATTTAATTCGTTTTAAATTAATTGGAGATGAAGTAATTAATTTAATTCATTTTAAATTAATTATAGTGTGATTACTTAAATCCTTGCTTATGTATGGATGGATGATATTGATGGCCTTGAATGGTTTGAGATCTCAGATATGAGATAAATGATGCTGTGTGATATGAATGCTTTGGTTGAATTGTGATGATAATGTGGATTATCTATTTGTGATGATGATGTGGATTATCTATTGTGATATTGTTAATTATCTACCTGTGTGTATATAGATAATAGAATTGAATTGTTTTAACTTTAAAACAACTTGGACCTAAAAGATGGCATTTTGGATTTCGATGAGACCGGGATTGGGTTTTCAGATTTGGATATCCGAAAACCACATCGATCCAAATTAACGATAGGTCGTGAATCTCAAGTGAAGATAAAGATTCAGAGTGCAAGGATTATCGTCGTTAACTCTGAGTGTGATTCTAAAATAAATGTAATGAGATAATGCATTTGGTTTCGTTCGAACTCGGAACGAACTTATGGATGGAATGTTTTCAAAACATCGTCAGGTGGACGATGAGCATTCTAAGAGATGTGTTCTCTAAAGGTAATCGTAGCCCCAAGCCTCATCAACCGGGAATGGCTAAAACAGGGGAGGTGCAGCAAGGCTAAGTGGGTCATGCCCAAGTAGGACAAGATTTTCCCCTGCCTAGAAGTCCCTTTTATTTCGGCTGTGTGGAAAGTTGGGTCGTGGCCAACTGCGGGGTTTTCTTGTTCAGGACTATCCAGTAAGGGATGGTTCCAGCCTTGTGTTGCAGGGGATTAGGAGTAATCCTCGCTACGGTGATCTAGGCCCCGTACTGTGACGGGAGGTACCCCGGTAGCCCTGCCATTGTATGCAAATCCAAACTCCAATTAGTGCCCTCGGATTTCATTGTAAACTTATGTATGCTGGAATTTAATAAATGTAACAATTTCGGCTATTTCTTATTTATTTGAAAACCCTAGACCTATTATAATATCATCGGATTTGCTATCAAATGTTTTGGTTAGTGTAAGGAAAAAACTTACCCTTGTTTATGTGTGGGAAGTCTTACGTGATACCTTTTGTTTTCAAAAAGGTTTTTCTAAAGTTAAGCAACTTTAACCTGTTACTCACACCAGACCCATGTCTGACCTGGAGTTTATTTCTGTTTTTCTTAAACTCTTGGGTACTCAAATTTTTACGAGTAACCAAGGGATTCAGGTTAGATTTGGTGAATTATGGAGGAGCAATGGAGCAAGAGGCTTCAACGTTGTAGATATTTATAGTGTTCCGTTGTGATTGGTATCTCTGTATTGTATTGAGTTGTAATAACTAGACAGGTATTTATAACTGTCTAGTATGTGATGTATAATCCGTGTAACTCTAATGATGGTTGTATACTATGTAATACTTATGTTATTAATATAATTTATTAGTTCCACTGTTGAGATTCTGACGTTATTTCTTCTTTCTTCTCTATCTTTTCTCTTTTCTATCCCTTTCTTTCTTAATAATGATGCCTCATTCTGTGGAATGAATAGCGAGTCGTTACATATTTTCGATATCGAAACTTTTTAAATTATTATATGAGTTGAAATTTAGTGACTGTGATGAATTATGGAGTTGAATTTGATGACCACAATTTGAAAGCAAGTGAAACACGGTTTAATTCGTTATATCTATGTTTAATAAATGAATAGAATTGTTGTATACATCTTTAATGACCTGGTGTTTCGAACCTTTTGCATCTGCACATATCGGACTTTAATTGCTCAGAATGTCAGATTGTTAATTTATATTTGGCAAAAATCAGCATATACAGTAAATATATAAATCACAGAATCATAGACACAGAATAATATAACAATAAGCCGCAGAATAGATAAATAGTTGTTCATGAAGCTACTATATAAACAACAGGGTTTGAAATAAAATACAATAGAATATCTCAAATACAATGTAGTCTCGAATGCAGCCCGATGACAAGTCTGAACAAAACAACTGGATAGTTGAAAGATGAATAGATATAGGTGGATCTTCAAGAAATGCTCCAAAGGTTTCAAATATTATGGCACTCAGTCTGACCCGAGCATAAAGCAAAACACAAAACACTTGAGTCAGGATTAACATTCTCATATTAATAAATTCATCTCAAGTGAAATGTCAACATAAATAAGTAACTTAAAGGATGCTTGAGATTTATATCCTCTAAGGATTCGTGGAACTATCTACTATGTAGTAATATACGCTATTATAATATGTCTAAAGTAAAGTAAAAGTATCAAAATAGCGTTAATGCGTTACCCATATCCCCCTTAACACATTTCATATATTCTAGTAGTCTATGCAATGCCGTACGCTTCTCCGTAAACTGACGGTTCAAAAAATCAAGTTTAAATATTCGAATATTTACCATATAAATTTCATTTATATTTCAACATTTAACTTTAAATTTATTCAAATTGGAAATTTTTTCCTAACCATTTTTATGCCAATTTATTTAAAACCCAATTTATATAATTAAATCAATATTGAATATTCAATCCCAATTTTATTCAAAATTGAGAATATTCATTTAATCCCTTTTATCAAATCAAGTTATAAATCAAGTTATAATCATATCTTTTCAAAAATCTCAAAACTATTCAGTTTAATTAATTCTTTCTTAAATTCAATTATCAACCAATTTAAATTCCAAGTCAACATTTATTTATCTACCCAACCTTTATTATTAAAGTTATAAATCTATTTTAAAATATTAATAAATTTTTAAATAAATATTTTAAAACATATTATATACTAATTAGATTAATTTTTATTAAATTAAATCTCATTATTAAATTTATTTTTATATTAAATCTATTTTATATATTTTTAAAATAATAAAATTATAAGTAAAATCTTAAAAATTATATTTCCAAAACTAACTTATAAATTTAAAATTTCTAAAACATATGATTTTAAAAAAAAATCTAAAATTTAGACCTTTATAAAAATAACATTTATATATATATATATATATAATATCTTAAAATTAATATTTATTAAAACCATATATTTCCTTTCAAAACCTTGGAAATCGTTTTCAAAATGTATATAGACCAAAGGTATCTGTATATAACTTTCTATCCTATGGACAAATGATACAGATATTTATCATTTTAATCCGCAATTTAAATATCTACGGGTCTATATCATTTCAACTCATAATCCCGAAATTCAAAATCAATGAAAATCACTTGGGTTTTTCATTTCAACCCATAACGATTTTCTCATATTCTGCAAGATCGTTCGGGTATGTATCATTTCAACCCATAGGGAATTCTACACTAACAGAGAACTTGTAGAGTGAGAACAAATGTGCTAATAATATAACATCTCAACAATAGCCATATATCATCAGTGATAAATTAAATCAAATATAAACAACAGGATATGGTGTCGTATATCACAGGTGAATAATTACAGATAATAGCATATCATATATAGCAATTATAAAATTAACAGTTCAATTTAGAAGCAAACTTCAATTGTTGTTTCAAATAAAATCAAATTTAATAAATATAAGAATGTTAACCGTGAGTGATTGCTCACCTTTCAAGGCTAGAGAACAATGAGAATGGGGACAGTGACCTGGACACGTACACGGATAAGCGATAAGGCTAGAGAAACTGCTCCGGGAATTTCGATATTGAGAATGTAAGACAAAATGGACTAGAGATCAGTAAACAAATATATTATATATATTATTTGCCCTTTTTTTCAATATTCAATTTAAAACCCATATTTAAAATAAAATTCTTCCTATACATATTATATTTTAAACTCTACATATATATACACACATTTAAAAAAAATCAAAGTATCAATACATGCATACCGTATGTGATAAAACCCATCGATATTTATATATTTAAAATCAGTATATAGTTATAAGTCTATAGTTCTTGAAACACCTACCAAATCATAATGTATTATATTTTAAAGCCAACATGAATTTTTATAACACATATAAAATACAAAACACATATGCAAATGCAAAATAAAATTTCTTTCCATGACAATTATATATGTATAATATGTAAGTTTGGAACTGGAAAAGTAATACATAGCTTCACGTGTTAGCTTACATCAGTACATATAGCAAATGTATAACCGATCCATATAGAAAACACACACACACACATATATGTATATGACCTGGAAACATATATAAGTTAATATTTAACCACAAAACAATATACAAAGGGAACATCATATGTACAAGCTACTATATAAAACTATATATAGACAACAGATCAAAATCACTGGATATAATAAAGGTTTAAAATTACATTTAAGTAAATTAAATTTGTAATTCTCTGGAAACCAAGAAGAATAGTGCAAGCTTAAGATATGATAAAATTCAAGCATCTTAATTCTTCGATTCAGGTATATGATCTGAATCATTATCTGAAATCATGATTTTTATAAATGAAATCACAATTTTTAAATTTGGATTGAGCGAGCATTTCGGGTTTGATCAGCAAGTGAGTTTTGAGTGGTTTCTGATGATCAAGGTGCTCGGGGTGGAGGGGACTTCACTGGAGGTTGAGGGAAGTTCAGTGAGCTTGGGAAAAATGTCAGATGGGTGTATAAACCACCGAGGCGGCGGCGGTGGGTCGGAATAGTTTTAAACCCTAGTTTATGTCAAGGTCAGGAATTTAGTCACCGCGGCGCCTCTGGTGGATCGAGTTCCACCAGACTTTGGGAAATGGTAGCGGGGAAGCTGGCGAAGTTGTTGCCGGAGGTTCATTTGATCCGGTCGTTGGAGGGGTTTCACAGGCTATGGTTTTGTTCTAGGTTTGCTCAGGATGCTCGATCTGGATTTGAGTTAGTATCGAAGTTTTGGTGGTCGGGATCTGATGTAGGGGTGATCGTCGACAGGTTAGAGGAGTCATGGATGGTCGGAGATGGCTGGATCATCGATGCATGTGCATGGTAGTGATGGTTATGTCAGTAGTTTTGGGTAGTGGAATTGACTCGAAGGAAGACTCGGGTTAATGGAGTGTGGACTCGAGTAAGGACTCCGGTCATTCGGGAGTGCAAATTGTTTCCAGATTTAACTTAAAACTTAAACAAAATTTTGAAAAGAAAAAAAAGTGGATTTACTAGGGTCTGAACTCGAGAGCTATTCAGGTTGGACCCGAAGCAAGTTTGAAAACAGTTTTTAAAGGTTTTACAAAAGCAAGTTTTTTAATTTTAAATTGAATTTAGTTTAAACTATTACTTGATAAATATTTTAAGTTATTTGATTGAAGGAAGTTATGATTTATTAACTTTAATTTGTTAAGCTAAATGATATTTTATTTTAAAACTTAATTAAATGATTTAATTAAGGAAGTTAATTATAAAGATGAAATGTTTTAAAAATGATAATGATAATTAAGTCATTAATAAAGATAATGGTTTACCTTAAAAGCTAATTAAGGTTTTAATGAGTTGAGATTAATTAAGTTAATAAAGTAATATAAGTATAATTGATTGATTTAATTAATTATTAATTAAGGATTTGTAAATTAATTAATAAATGGTTATAAGTTAATTAATTGGAGGTTAATTAATTGATAATTGAGAATTTATTAATTAAGTAATTAAGGATTAATTAACTGTGAATTAAGGATTGATTAACTGGTAATTAAGAAGCACTTAATTTGTAATTAAGTTTTATTAATTAATAATTATGGTTTATTAATTAATTAAAGGATAATTAAAGATTAATTAATTGATTAATCAGTTGGTAATTAAGGATTAATTGGTTATAATTCAGTTTTATTAATTAATTAATTAATAATTAAAGGTTAATTAATTTATTAATAAATGATTAAAAGATAATTAATTAAAATGGTTTGTAATTAATTAATGTTAATTAACCTGTATTTGTGATTAATCTGGTTTCAATTAATCAGATGATTAATTAACCTTACTTACGGATGTTTGAATTGCATGGAATGCTATTCATTGTTTGATATCTCTAATGTGTGATGCTTTGTGATATGAATTATTTTGAATTGAACTATGATGAATGTAATTTATTCATCTTTGATGAGTTTATATTATTTATCTGTGAATCTGTAAATGAAGATAAGCATTATAGAATTATACCGCTTATCGATAGTGCTGTGCTTGGATTGTGATGATTGATGATGTTGCACTATTGTGTAAAACCCCTGGACTATACTATACACACACAAATATGGATTTCACGAGGAAATCGGTTAAGTCACAGATATTTTGAAATCTAAATATTATTTTGTTGAAGTTTGAATTCCAATGATTTTGGAAATGAAATTGAATTGAATAAGAAAATCCTTTGAAATGGAAGTTTTGAAATTGAAATTTAGTTTTGAATATACTATATCTTGTTAAATATTATTTGAAATTATTTTGGTAATTATGGTTTGAAAGATTTATACAATTTCTATATATATATATATATAAATATGAATTTGAAACTATTGTTTTGGGAATTTGAATTTAATTTAAATTAGAACTTGCCAATAATACGTCAGTTCATTGATTCTCTGGTTTATTCTTTTAAAGGCTATAACTTGTGTATATTTGATCAGATTTTTCTGGAACAAAATGTATTTGTTTTCAAATGATAACAGCTTTCAAATAAAGATCCAGTTTTGTTAAAAGAGGGTTTCAAATTTGAAATGGAATTGTTTTGAAAGCTATAGGTGAATCTTTGTGAAAAATTGGTGAACTTTGTTTTCAAATTAAAGCGGATCTTAAATGTGTATCTTTTGTATAAAAATTTGGAGCTGGAATAGTTTTGAAAACTATGAATGAATCTTTGTGAAAGATTTAGTGAACTTTGTAAAGTGAATCTTCTGTTTAAAAAGATTAAAGGTGGAAATTTGTTTAAACCATTTAAAAGAAAGGTTTTGGGCTTTAAGTTGCGACTTAACTAAGGTCCCATATATCCGTATGTTTTTAAATATATCGCTCATTATTCGGTTTAGCCGGGAGAGGACTTTGTGTCATATAACCCACTCCGAATAATGATGCGACGTAAATGGATAGCATTTGAAGACCAGTGGTGAAGACCGAGTATTCTTGAGAACGAAAGGTTTACCCATCGAATGTCTCTGCACTGAGTCGAGCCGGTATAGAGATCTCCATATGTGATGGGGAGTCCAATCGTGATTGTGAATACCCGGATTAAAAAGGCTTCTTTGTGAAGTGCCTTCGGTTCTGTTCGAACCCGGTATAGACTTGTCTGGATGTATGTCTGACGTTACACTTTGAGATGTAAAGCTGGTTCCTATCAAATACATTTCTGTTTGGTGGCGGAGAATTTATTCTCTTAGCTTAACGCCCTTCTATGAGACGTACGAGCTCAGAGGTTATGTAGTTGATATTTACTAGTAATACATTCCCAATTTGGTAATGTGGCATATGAAGTGTTGCTGATCATGTGGTGATTAAAGCATGGCTTTTGTGTAAAGCATAGCTTTATAGATGAGACTGCATCATAACCTCACAACCTAGAAATGGTCGAAACAAGAAGAATGCAGCACGATTATGAGGGTCCCGACCTTTAGGGTATGTCCATTTCCTTCTGGAAAAGGGTGGTATCATAGTATGGAGCCCAGATATTTAACCCATGTGTTTACTGCAAATTTATTACTTTGTGGTTGTTGGTGTTGAGAGCTCTCGGATAAAGATCGGTAACGACGGAGGGATGGAATATTCGTGTAGCAGTTACCTAGTTATAGGGGTAACCCGACCTTGTTTTAGCAGAGAGCTGGTTAAGTTCTCAGGCCGTCCCTCCAGAGGCATACCCATGTGACCCAGGAAGTTCCTTAGCCTGACCATTTGTTGAAAATCTAATCACCAATACGCGCCTTGTACGATTTTAGTTGTATAGCTTTCCATTTACTGATGGTGGTGACCTGTTGTTTAGACGGTAGCTATAGTAAGCATACAATAATGGTTGTATGCTGGTTAAGATTAATATTATACTTTCTAAATGTTTTATGCACTATGCACTAATAGTAATATCAAAAGGATTTTACGTATCAAGCACGTTTGACTATCATAAGGAAAAATCTCCTTTAATTGTGCGTTTGCATTGTGTGTGTGGCGGGAGGCCTTATGGTAGTTTCATTTTCCAAAAAGCGTCGCGGATTTATTTTTAAATTCTTTTATTTGTTTTTATTCAAAGAAAACTATTTATTTTTCTCATACCAGTCCTATGACTGACCTTGCTTCATTACAACATGATAGGGGGTCCTCGCTTCGTGTTTGGTGGCGAACGGAAGACTCTTACCCCTACAGGTCCCCAGGGAGGGGTTGGTTAACCTGTTGGGTGAAGAAGTCGAAAGGCCGGCCGTAAAAGCAAGTTCAGGGTACCAGTGTCTGCCCCGGTGGGGATGGGATGGTTAAAAAGCCTAATAGTCGAGAGTGGCCGCTGTTGATGGTTGAAAAACCTCAACCGTTACAAGTGGTATCAGAGCTGAAGGT
Organism: Allium cepa; assembly: GCA_030765085.1. NCBI lineage: Eukaryota > Viridiplantae > Streptophyta > Magnoliopsida > Asparagales > Amaryllidaceae > Allium > Allium cepa. Next base: position 811,962,326 of record CM060943.1, read on the forward strand.
TGAGTAAAATCTTTAGCTCAGGAGTATAACACATTAGGTGACTCATTAGAGATAGGGTTAGAAATATCCTAGAATGAGTATATCCCTAAGATATCTGTCTGTATGCCTCAATAAATTCTCTTACTATCCACTGATAGTGAGTATGAGTGCAAGAAGAGGGCGAGATAGGGGACAGGGGAGTACCACTACAAATGGTCAATACCCTGCAACAACGAGAACAACTTTTTTCTCGATCTCCTTTGATCATCATTCAAGTTCAGTTCTCCGATTTCTTCATGGCATCTATAAAAAGAAGATTTGGTGTGATAATGGCCCTGTGTATCATGGTCGATAAGTTCCTAATTCATATTCTCCTCATCAGCTTCTCGTCACTGTTAACTTTAATAAATTTAAAATTCTATTTGAAATAAATTAATTAACAAATATAAAGTTAAATTAGATGATATCAATAAAATGATTTCGGTGACCACCAAAGTTTGAAATTTTTGTTGTGATTTCTTGTGAGGATCAAAGTCCAAAGAGGGACAAGCTGGTGTAAACTTTGGGATATTCCAACCTGAATTGAGTATCCATTATTTGTTCTGTTGGGTCCAGATATATCTTACGGATGGATAGTTATCCCTTTGAACTACGTTGCCCCTGCTTATTTCGTAGATCTGGTGACCCGAGTATCCTATGTAGTATTGAATGAGTTCGCTCTCATAATTATTGATGATATTCTGATTTGGTAAGCCAAATGCAGAATATTTAGTTTGATCTGGAAAACTGTTTTCTCTATCTTTATGTGTTTATCTGTTCTTTGTTTGTCTCCCCGTTTAACAAATTTCGAGGACAGAATTTTCTTAAGGGGGGAAATCTGTAACGTTCTCGGATTTTATTCAAATATAATAAAATGATTAATTTAATTTTTTTGAAATAAAATTATGAATTCAGTGATTTAATTAGGAAAATTTCCATAATAAATAAATGATATACGTTGTTTATTTAAATATATATGGAAGTAGATTTTTAAATAGAATTTTGAATTTGGAATTCAATAATAAATATCTTGAAGAAAAATAAATATACTGGATTTTAAAAACACTATATTCTAAATTAATAATAATTTGTATAGTGTACATACGTAATATAGTTTGAAAGTTATAAATAAAATGTGATATAAATAATTTTCAAAAGTTGCTTAAAACTAAATTCTATATTTTGTAATATACATATGTATGTTTATTTATTAAAGTATAATTTGTTTTAAAAATTCATTTTTCTTAAGAATTTATAAAAGAAAATGCATTTATTTAATAATAGAAATTGTATATATAAAACATTTTTTAACAAGTGTAAACAAAATATGATACATATGTTAAGTTATAAAATATAAATACTTAAGGGTTTAAAATAAAAATTACAAATTAAATGAAACAAGGGTTTAAAACAAAGTTTTAAATTAATTTAAAACAAGAATTTAGACATAAAAGTGCTTATATTTACAAGTGTAAAAAAAATTAATATCATACAATAACAGGTGTTAACTTAATGTAGCTTGCATTTACAAGTGTAGCTATTTTTATCATAGCAAATAAACAAGTGGCAAAATATGTTTCTTTAAAAAAAATTAATTTTTTAATAATAACAAAACCAGGCTATACTTGTTTTCTCAAAATCTTCCTTTACATATTTCAAGACCTGAAAAGAAAATTGAATCAAACTTTAACCTGAGAAACCAAATTCAAAGCAAATCTAAGCCTGGAAATCAAATCCAGATCAAAGTAAAAGATTAAAACAAAACCAGAATCAAACATCTCAAATCTGGAAAAGAAAAATCAAACCTGGGAAATCAAAAAGGATTCAACTCCGTTTTGTTAAAGCTTCAGATCAGTTTACAAATTCAAACTTATAGATCAAATATAAAAATCATTTCCAGGCAAAAGAGCTTGTTCTCTGTTCAAACTTCAATCCAGGTGAGTAACATTCTTTTTAAAAGCTTAAGTAAATGGAAATTTGGTTGCATGTGAATTATTGGAATAAAGTATGCTTTTCATGTATATATAAGAGTAAATTTTCTCTGTATGTGTATATATATATATATGTGTATATATATATATATATGAATGTGTGGATGTGTGCATGCCTGATTTATCTGTGTCTTTCCTGTTCTTAGTTTCAAAGCTTAAGATTTTGATCAAAATTCATTATCTCCTTAACTAATCACTTTTTGGACTTGGTTTTCAAAGAAAATCTGTTTGTTTAATTATAGATTAAGGTTTAAAATTATATTTAAGTTATTAAATTTTTAATTCTCTAGAAAACCAAGAAGACCAGTGCAAGCTTAAGATATGATAAAATTCAAACATCTTAATTCTTCGATTCAGATATATGATTTGAATCATTATCTGAAATCATGTTTTTTATAAATGAAATCACAATTTTTAAATTTGGATTGAGCGACCCTTTCGGGTTTGATCAGCAAGTGAGTTTTGAGTGGTTTCTGATGATCAAGGTGCTTGGGGTGGTCGGGGACTTTATTAGAGGTGGTGGGAAGTTCGGCGAGCTTGGGAAAAATGTCAGATGGGTGTATAAACCACCGTGGCGGCGGCGGCGGGTCGGAATAGTTTTAAACTCTTGTTCATGTCAAGGTCGGGAATTTAGTCACCGCGGTTCCTCTGGTGGATCGAGTTCCACCAAACTTTGGGAAATGGTAGAGGAGAAGCTGGCGAAGGTGTAGCTGGAGGTTCAGGTGATCCGGTGGTTAGAGATGGAGGTTCGATGGGTTTTACAGGCTATGGTTTTGTTCCAGGTTTTCTCAGGATTGCTCGATCCTGATTTTGAGTTAGCATCGAAGTTTTGGTGGACAGGATCTGATGTAAGGGTGATCGTCGACAGGTTAGAGGAGTCGTGGATGGTCGAAGATGGCTGGATCGCCGGTGCATGTGCATGGCAGTGATGGTTATGTCAGAAGTTTTGGGTAGTGGAATTGACTTGAAGGAAAACTCGAGTAAATGGAATGTGGAACCGAGTAAGGACTTGGGTTATTCGAGAGGGCAAATTATTTCCATATTTAACTTAAAACTTAAACAAAATTTTGAAAAAAAACTGGATTTACTCGGGTCTGGACTCGAGAGCTATTCGGGTTGGACCCGAAGCTAGTTTAAAAACAATTTTTAAAAGTTTTTAAAGGTTTTAAAAGCAGATTTTTAGTTTTAAATTGAATATAGTTTAAACTATTACTTGATAAATATTTTCAGTTATTTGATTAAAGGAAATTATGATTTATTAACTTTAATTTGTTAAGCTAAATGATTGTTTTATTTTTAAACTTAGTTAAATGATTTAATTAAGGAAGTTAATTATAAAGATGAAATGTTTTAAAAATGATAATGATAATTAAGTCATTAATAAAGATAATGGTTTACCTTAAAAGCTAATTAAGGTTTTAATGAGTTGAGATTAATTAAGTTAGTAATATAAATATAATTAGTTGATTTAATTAATTATTAATTAAGGATTTATAAATTAAATAATCAAGGGTTATAAGTTAATTAATTTGAGGTTAATTAATTGATAATTGAGAATTTATTAGTTAAGTAATTAAGGATTAATTAACTGTGAATTAAGGATTGATTAACTGGTAATTAATAAGTACTTAATTTGTAATTAAGTTTTATTAATTAACAATTGGGGTTTATTAATTAATTAAAGGATAATTAATCTGTAATTAAAGATTAATTAATTGATTAATCAGCTAGTAATTAAGGATTAATTGGTTGTAATTAAGTTTTATTAATTAATTAATTAATAATTAAAGGTTAGTTTAGTTATTAATAAACGATTAAAAGATAATTAATTAAAATGGTTTGTAATTAATTAAAGTTAATTAACCTGGATTAGTGATTAATCTGGTTTCAATTAATCAGATGATTAATTAACCTTGCTTATGGATGTTTGAATTGCATGGAATGCTTTGAATTGTTTGATATCTCTAATGTGTGATGCTTTGTGATATGATTATTTTGATTTAAGCTATGGTGAATGTAATTTATTCATCTGTGATGAATTTATGTTATTTATCTATGAATCTGTGAATGAACATAAGTGTTATAGGATTGTACCGCTTATCGATAGCGCTGTGCTTGGATTGTGATGATTGATGATGTTGCAATATTGTGTAAAACCCCTGGACTACACTATACACACACAAATATGGTTTTCACGAGGAAATCAGTTAAGTCGCAGATATTTTGAAATCTTAATATTATTTTGTTGAAGTTTGAATCCAAATGGTTTTGGAAATGAAACTGAATTAAATAAGAAAAGCCTTTGAAAGGGAAGTTTTGAAATTGAAATTTAGTTTTGAATATACTATATCGTGTTAAATATTATTTGAAATTATTTTGGAAATTATGGTTTGAAAGATTGATACAATTTATATATATATATATATATATATGAATTTGAAACTATTGTTTTGGGAATTTGGATTTAATTTAAATTAGAACTTGGCAATAATACGTCAGTTCGTTGATTCTCTAGTTTATTCTTTTAAAGGCTATAACTTGTGTATATTTGATCAGATTTTTCCGAAACAAACTGTATTTGTTTTCAAATGATAATAGCTTTCAAATAAAGAAATGATTTCCAGTTTTGTTAAGAAGGGGTTTCAAATTTGAAATAGAATTGTTTTGAAAGCTATAAATGAATCTTGTGAAAATGGTGAACTTTGTTTTCAAATTGAAGCGGATCTTAAAGGTGTATCTTTTGTATAAAAATTTGAAATTGGAATAGTTTTGAAAACTATGAATCAATCATTGTGAAAGATTAGTGAACTTTGTGAAGTGAATCTTTTGTTTAAAAAGATTAAAGGTGGAAATTTGTTTAAACCATTTAAAAGAAAGGTTTTGGACTTTAAGTTGTGACTTCACTAAGGTCCCATATATCCATATGTTTTTAAATATAGCGCTCATTATTCGGTTTAGCCGGGAGAGGACTTTGTGTCATATAACCCATTTCGATTAATGATACGACGTAAATGGATAGCGTTTGAAGATCGATGGTGTAGACCGGGTATTTTCGAGAATGAAAGGATTACCCGTCGAATGTCTCTGCACTGAGTCGCGCCGATATAGAGATCATCATATGTGATGGGGAGTCCGATTGGGATTGTGAATACCCCGATTGCAAGGGCTTCTTTGTGAAGTTCCTTCGGTTCTGTCCGAACCCGGAACAGACTTGTATGGAGGTATGTATGACGTTACACTTTGAGATGTAAAGCTGGTTCCCATCAAATACATTTTTGTTTGGTGGCGGAGAATTTATTCTCTTAGCTTAACATCCTTCTATGAGACGTACAAGCTCAGAGATTATGTAGTTGATATTTACTTGTAATACATTCCCAATTTGGTAATGTGGCATATGAAATGCTGCTGATCATGTGTTGATCAAAGCATGACTCTTGTGTAAAGCGTAGCTTTGTGGACGAGACTGCATCAGAACCTCACAACCCGAAAATGGTCGAAACAGGAAGAATGCAGCAAGGTTATGAGGGTCGTGCCCTTTAGGGTATGTCCATTTCCTTTTGGAAAGGGTGGTATCATGGTATGGAGCCCAGATATTTAACCCATGTGGTTACTGCAAATTTATTACTTTGTGGTTGTTGGTGTTGAGAGCTCTCGGATAAAGGTCGGTAACGACTGGGGGATGACATATTCGTGTAGTAGTTACCTAGTTACAGAGGTAACCTGGCCTTGTGTTGGAAGAGAGCCGGTTAAGTACTTAGGGCGTCCCTCCAAAGGCATGCCCATGTGGCCCAAAAATTTCCTTAGCCTGGCCATTTGTTGGAAATCCAATCACCGATACGCGCCTTGTACGGTTTTAGTTGTATAACCTGCCATTTACTTATGGTGGTGACCTACTGTTTAGATGGTAGCTATAGTAGGCATACAATAATAGTTGTATGCTGGCTAAGATTAACATTATACTTTCGAAATATTTTCTGCACTATGCACTAATAATAATATCAAAAGGATTTTACGTATCAAGCATGTTTGACTAGCATAAGGAGAAATCTCCTCCAATTGTGCATTTGCATTGTGTGTATGGTGGGAGGCCTTATGGTAGCTTCATTTTCCCAAAAGCATTGCGGATTTCTTTTTAAATTCTTTTGTTTTTTTTATTCAAAGAAAACTATTTTTGTTTGCTCATACCAATCCCATGACTGACCTGGAGTTTATTATTCCCTTTCTAAACTCTATGTGCCCATAATTTTCCACACGAGCAGCCTAGAGTAAGGATTTTCAGATAATCAAATAGTAAGTGTTGATTCGATAACATCCATCCTTTGGATTTGGCGATAGCGTTTGTTCACTTGGACTGACCTTACTTAGTTCAACTAGATGGTGGTTCGAGCTTGTGGCTAGGATTTTTGGAGTTTGGCATTGAAGACATTGTCTTTCCGCTGCTGAGGTTTTTGTTGCTGTTGATTCTTTCTGTTGTATCTTATTGCATCGGATATTGTATCATTATTGTGTCGAATATTATGTGTCAATGATATTCTTTTTCTTCCGTTGTATGGTTGTACTTAATGTGTTATAAGCTCCGACGCGAATCAGATTTCAATGGTTGAATCTGCAGCATTCGAATACAAGTGAAGTATAGACGTCGATTTTCGAACGCTAAAATTCGGGGCATGACATATAATTTTAAAGATCTAAAATGATTTGGGAAATTTATTTTAGTAATACGCTTGAAAATAAATTGGAATTCCTGTTTGGAAGTATGTTTGTAATGTTTACTTGATTTCGAAGTACTAATATTTCTATGTGATATATTTGTTTGATAGAAGTGAAATTTTATAAATAATTGATTTCAAAATAAGATTTTTAAATAAAAAGAATTCAATTTGAAATTTGAGAACTTAAGTTCCGTGGTTGAAATATGTTTTCAAGAGATTATTGGAATACAATACAAGTATTACTTGGAAGTGTTTAGGATAAACATTCTCAAATGTGATTTGGGAAAAAATGTTTAAAATGAATTTACAAAAGGAAATAAATTTTGTACTTCCCCCTTTAATCGCTGAAAAATAATTTCGGTGATGAGTGCATGCATCATCGATGTTTATTTTTGAGTTTCAAAGTGGGAAGGCCATTGTAGTAGTTTTACTACATCTTTGTTTTTATAAACAAATCTTAATTTTAATTTTAAAATGTGATTGGATATATAAAGCTATCAGTATATATATTATTTCATATGATTTGAAATAAACCTGGCATTTAGTTCTTAAGTTTCTATAAATTATAGAATTCAATTATGGTAATAAATGAAATCTTGACTATATTAATAATTGGAAACTTCTAAAACAAGAAATAAGAAAATTATATGCTAAGTGATTAATGAAATATATAAGAAATTGGAAATTTGTAACATGTAAATCGGAAGATATGTGACATTGAACATTTTGTTAACTAAAATGAATAAAATAAACTTGTGCAACATTCAATTATGTTCAATAAACATATATATAGCATACTTGAAATGTTCAAAAAGTCGAAATGTTAAATAGGAATATGTAATAGAATATTTTACAAGTAAACCTTAAGTAATGGAAGTGTTCAATAAAATTATTTCTATAAATAAGTAATTTGATGTACAAGAAATGGTATAAACTTAAGAATAATGTGAGATAAAGTGCAATAAAATGTATGTAATACTTAAATAATGAATTCATTGATTATTTTAGATAATAAATGTGAAATATTTATGTAAGTACATGAAAGAAAAGGAAAAAGGACATTGTATGAATGAACATAAAAAAATAAAAAAAATAAATAATGATGTGAAAAGAAACGAATTGAATAAAAATAAATAATGTGTTGAAATTCATGGCTGTTTTGGCTTATGGGATGTTTGGAAAAGGACACATCTAGTTGTTTAAGGTTGTGACGCCCCACCTCTATACCCACGCTAGCCAAGAACACTACTGTGAATGCTGTCGACTAGCACGGAGAATAAGGCTGTTGAGGAGCGACCATCTGTATAATTGCTTTGTGCGAGTACCGATATGCCAGATAAAAATATAACTTTTCATCTCAAGAGGAGATCCGACATACCGACACAAACTCAAAGCTACTACACAGTGGCTATAATATCTTCGGAAACAAATATAGAAATAAACATAACATAAATCAGTCATAGACAATTCATATCACAAAGGCAGAAATAGATATGAATATTCCACATAAAAGTGTATATCAGAGTAGTGGTCAAAAAGATCCACAATAATACAAAAGAATAGATACAAGTGCTAGACAAAAGAATAAGTATACACCAAGGAGTCTAACTCTCAAGTGTATACAACAAAATAAACTACTAATCTAAGTAGTTTTCCAAAAGTCAGAGGGATCAATCCCAAGAGAGAAGTCAAGCAGAAGCACCTGTAACATCTCGGTCTGACCCGAGTATTATTTAATAAGAAAATAATAAACGGATCAGTCTAGCTATAAATATCAGATGAAGTGATATATAATAAGAGATATGACATAAACATATAATAATCACAATGCCAAGCTGTGATAAATAAGTAAATTGGAAATCAACAAGAGATTAATCAATATCACAATAATCTACTCAAGATAAAAAGGAATGTCATACTCCTAATTTCATTCACCAAGCCACAATATATGACACATATATCAATGCCCATCGTAAAAGTTGGTGAAACAGAAATTCCAGAAATCAACACACAAAATCCAGAAATCACAAGAAAAAGGAACAACGACGTCGTACAACGGGACATCCGATGAACCAAATCACAATAAAATGGATGGCCAATCCCCAAAAGAAACTGGACATCGACATACCTAAAAAGACATGCCCCATGAACAGTCGAACATCGACGCACCTAGAAAGATACGCCCCATGCTCTAGCATCGACGCACCTAGAAAGATACGCCCCATGCACAAATAAATAAACATCGATGCACCTAGAAAGATACACCCCATGCTCTAGCATCGACGCACCTAGAAAGATACGCCCCATGCACAAATAAATAAACATCGATGCACCTAGAAAGATACACCCCATGCTCTAGCATCGACGCACCTAGAAAGATACGCCCCATGCACAAATAAATAAACATCGATGCACCTAGAAAGATACACCCCATGTAATGTCTAACATCGATGCACCTAGAAAGATACACCCCATGCTATGTCGAACATCGACGCACCTAGAAAGATACGCCCCATGCATAGACGAACATCGACGCACCTAAAAAGATACGCCCCATGTCCCGACTTATTGAGCCGATTGCTCCACGAAGTAAACAAACATCGACGCACCTAGAAAGGTACACCCCATGCATAATAAAACATTGACGCACCTAGAAAGGTACGACCCATGTATAAAATGAGACGAAACTCTATAAAATGAGGAACAGTCCTCCACATAGACAAAGAGACATCGCACATTGCTAGTCTAAACCGCAAAGATGATCGTCATGATCAAAGAGAAGTGTCAATTACAATAAGCTAGTAAATATATGAGCTTAGCTTCATGTCCCATAACCACTAGCTTAACTTAAATATTTACGAACAAATTGTAGATCTCCACTAGAAAATTGTCACAAGAGGTTCAATCGAACAAGTCCAAGAATTAACCGACGAAGTAAACGCAAGCGTTTCATACCACTTGTTTTACTAAGTCGTTTAATTAGATTTCTCATACGAGTGAGGTAAAGGTTTGTATATACTAATAGATTAGAAAACGGTTTTATAAACGAATTTGGTATTAAAATAGTATTGAAATCGTTTGAGGAAAGAGTTTTGATATTTACTACTAGTATAGAAAACCTTTATATTTTTAAAGTGACAAAGCACAAGGGGGATTGTAGAAACAATCAATCACAAAGATCACATTTGAAGATGTGAATAAAATCCAATGAAATCGATAAAGGATCCATCGAAGTGGATATATCTAAAATTCCCAAAGAAAATAAGTCATCAAAGATGATAATAAATGATGACAATAAATAGGATCATCACGAATCGATTTAAATTGGAAATTCAATCCAAAAAGGCAAATTGGACTCAAACAGCAGGTTCAGTCGACTGAACAGAGTTTTTCAGTCGACTGACCCTGTACATGGAAATTTTCCAGGTTCAGGAAACTTTCTGTTTCCAGTTTCAGTCGACTGTGCAGAGTTTTTCAGTCGACTGAATCATGCCTGGAAACTCTCGGGTTTCAGGTTCAGTCGACTGAACAGAGTTTTCAGTCGACTGAATCATGCCTGGGCTGTTTTTCAGCCTATTCAAATGAAGAGCAAATTCTTCCAAAATGCAACCGGACGAACATTGGCTCTAAGGGTTTATGCCAATCGGCAACCCGGCCCTATATGCTCCTCGGTGCATCACCAAAAACATGATCAAACATCCATAAAAGGATTTCACACAAATTTGACTTAAAAACCCAAAAAATTGGAATATTCACAAAACCAATCCAAATCAAGAGCAAATGCACATGAAGAAGTGTTAGGAATTCATACCCAACAACCAAAGATAATTATAGTCATAGATGTGAGATAAAAATCTCACATTTGAACTAAATTTATGAAGATGAAGCTTGAAAGCAATGGCAAGAACAAGCACTCTTCAATCTCAACACTAGAAGCTTGAATCTAAGCTTAAAAGAGAAACATTCCCTAAATTAGGTTTAGGAAATTTCTGAAATTGAATGGAGAAAGAGTTGGAGAAGAAGAAGGAGATGCTTACCAAAAGGTTCTTCTTGAGTTTGGAGCAAGGAGATGGATTTGCTAAGGAAGTTAGGGCTTGGAGTTTTAATTTCCTCTTCCACCCTCCATTAACATAAAAGCTTGAGTATAAGGAAAATAGAAGAGAAGTGAATGAAGAGGAGAGTGTTGGAACTGAGTTAAGTGGCTAATTGGCTCAGTCCAACCAAAGCCCTAAGCGGGAAAAAGTAGCAAAAATCAACTTTCTCCAAACATATCGAAGCTTATACTCAAAAAGGTCGCAAACGGCATTTTGAACTCAATGGAGGTGGTCTCGAGTCCTAGTTCGACCGTATGCAAAAAGTAGATTTTCGGACTAAAATCCGACTAATGATAAAATATTTAAATAAAATACTTAAATATAAAATCGATAAATATGCGGGTTGTTACAAAGGTTGTATAGATACTCTATTTATAAATTATCCAAGGCTGCTGAGCATAGGGTATACTTGATAGTTTATTTATCACCTTGCACAATCAAACGTTTCTGAACTAAACAAACTATTGGTTTTGGTATGTATGATGGATTCTTTGGTTGCATAAATGGTTGTATTGTTTGTTTGATTATGTTTTATATTGATTTGCTTTTGTTGCAAAATGAAATAACTTAAATATATCTCTTATACATAATTCTCACTATTTTGGATTATATAAGTGAAATACAGATTTATAGAAGCAACAACCACTGCTTTTGGTTTCATAAATAAGTGTTGTTTGCCAGACAAACAAGTACGTTTTTGGATTACGGTTTTCTAGTGATATTATATTGTTTTTCCATGGTTTGGGATATTTTATTTTGAAATATATATATATATATATATATATATATATATATGGTTGTTATTAATATGCTACCATTTTTCAGATCTCTTCGTACAAAGGAGACTCAGCCGAAATTTTTCTTTGCATTTTTGGCTTAGAATTTTTTTGTAGAAGTAAGATAATTTCAAACTTTTGTTTACTTGATTATATAGAATTTAATTGGTTATAAATTGTATATTTTATTTAAATACTTAATTATATAAACTGAATACTTTGAATAAATTATATTAATCCATTAATTCCTCATTTTCCCTTTGCGAGGACGAAAAGTTTTGTGTGTGGGAGAGTGTAACGACCCGTATTTTTCGTAACTAAAATATCAAATTTAATAAAAATTTGAAATATTAATATTTTAAGAAATTAAAATTATGATTTGTAATGATAAAATGATTAGAATGTAATATAGTAATGTTGATTTAATGTAACTGATAACCATTTTAATCCAATTTCAATCAATGGATATAATTGTAAGGTTATTTGGTTATAATTGTAAATAATGAAATAAATTAAATGATGTATTTAATGATGAGATTGTATGTAATTGATTGGAATAGGTTAATATAGAGTATAAAATCATTTTGTTATAACCCCTGGTTGTAAAGTATAAGATAATGGATATGAACTATTATTATAACGATGGTTGTAATTATCTTCTCATTAATTTGTCCGTTTGAATTTTAAATGGGTAATTAAAGGAATTAAGACAATTGAATGTTGGAATTATATGTTATTAATTGAAACTAAATATAATCAGTGATATATATAAGCAGTCCTAACATTTGTTGTGGATAATAAACTTATAAATATGGTTAAATTACTTAAAAGTAACAATTGTCCATTTATCATCTCATTATTTAATATATTTGCAATTAATTTGGAAATCAATGAAAATTTATGTAATTAATTATTGCAGTTAATATGGTAAAAGATGTTAATGGTAAAATAATGAATGTAATAAAATGTAAACCTATGTTAATATAATTCATAGGGTATTGTTGATTCAATAATAAGGATAATAGCATAGGTTTGAATGCAATTGGATGAGAATTGGATGCGTAGTTAGTGTCATTTAACCTTTTAAATATGATAAGGGAAAACAAATTAATATTACATTAATTGATATTACATCTTTTAATTAAGATAAAGTGTAACAATACGTAACTTTTAACAACTTTAAAATGGCAGTATTTTGAATTTAAATAAATATTAAATAAAAGTATTGAATTTGTGATGTTGAATGTTTTATTTGACCAAATTTAATAGAATAAAATTTTGTGAAATTTCAATTTTTGGTCAAACTTAGTCAAAGTTTGACTTTTGGTTGAAAATTTTAAATTTGAATTTTAAAATTTTAATCTTTTTATAGTATACTAGACTGAACTCTAATCTTCCCTCCACTTTTCATTTCGTCAAAGTCAAATTACCATTGCTCTAAAAATTTGAATTACTGTGAAAATTAACATGAATTGGTAGTGTTTAGTTATGTTTTATTCGGCTAAGGCATACTGGGTTTGTTTGGTCTAATGAGCCTTGGTTAACCAAAAGACTCTAGTCAGTCATGTGACCATTCCTTTGCCTATGACCTTATGTTTCTTCTCCGATAACATCTACGTACATAATTTTTCTCTTGAGAAACTTTCTCTCCACACTTCTTCCTCAAAATCTACAGAGAACTCTAGATCTCAAACTCCAAAAACCTCAAAAATCAAGACTTCTTTCCTCCTCTCCTTCAATCCTTCCTTCCTCTGCTATAGTCGCCCCCTCTCCACCATCTCCAAGGCCATCTCCTTCCACCTTCCCTCTCCTCTTCTTTCTCATTTTCCCCTTCTTTTCCCCTTCTCTATTTTCCCTCGTTCTTCCCCTTATTCCCATGGCTTGTATATTCCACCGAGCTACTCCAAATCAAATAATTTTTTTAAAACCGCGTACAATTTCAGTGGCAACAACTTTATTGTTGATCCATACTTCCCATTTGGAATTTTCTATATCAAAAACTTCAATTTTCAAGTCCTTTCTTGGGTCCAGTTTTGGGAGAAAATACCCCATATTGTATCAATCAAATCTCCTTGAAGGATGTACCAAAATTATGTTATTCTTTATTTCAAACCATTTATTTTTTCAGTAGCTTCAACTTTCTTTTAGATCGATTCTTCAAATTCATTAGTTTTCTACGAGAAAAAGTCAAATCTTTTCGAAGTATTTTTGAACTTAGAGTTTAACTCAGAAAACACCTCTATTTGTTTTGACCATAACTTCCTCAAAACAAAAGCTTTTTGAGCGATTCTTTTTCTTAAAATGGAGAAAAAATAATTTGCAACAATTTCAAGTTAGTCACTTTTATAGGTTCGGTAACATTCCGGTTCAAATATTTTCTTAAAGATGACCTAGTTTCAGGTTTGTCCGTAGTTTGGATCTTGGGTTGTTTGAAAGTTGGAAGTAGTTAGAACTTGTATATGATTCGTGAGCGTGTCTAAGGTTTGTTGGATTTGCTTTGCATTTGGTTCTTTGCTAGGAATATCTAGATTGCTCCATTTTATCATCACCTTCGTAGCCACGTAAGGTGAGCAAACACTCACAATTACTAGATTTTCTAATGTTAATTAAATTGAATTTATGATGTGATTAGAAATTGACTGGTTGTTGTTTAGTATATTTTAGATTGTCATTCCAGTTAAATCTGACTTTTATTGAATTTAACTGCCATTTAATTTATTATTGAAACTTAAATTACTGGTTAAATACCTGTTAATGATAACCAGTAAATTATTGGTAGTTATTGGTTGATTTCAATGATGATTTGCTATATGTTCAATTGTCGATATTTGGGTAATTCGATGGATGTTATTGGTTGACATTTTGGATGGTTGAATGTTATTTATATCTATATCTCTATTATACCTATGCGTTGAAATGATACACACCGGATAGGGGAATATCGTAATGGTTTGAAATGATAAACACGAGCGGTTTTCATTGATTGGGAAATGTTGATTTTTGATACTGGTTGAAATGACATATGCTTGTAACAACCCGTCGATTCGAACCATTCAAATCGACAATGTTAGAATTGAATTGCTCAGAACAATAGATTGTTAATACATTTATTTGGCATAACTTAGCATATACAGTAATAAATCAATCACAAAATCATAGATACAGAGTTTACAACAAACAACGGAAAGATAAACAGTAGTTCATAAATATAATATAGAAATAACATAGTCTGAAACATAATACATTAGGAATCCCAGTACACCGAAGTTTCTAGTACAAAACAGACGAGGCCTGAACATACAATGGGAAATAACAGAAATAAACAGAAAGCCAAAATTAATAAGCTAAATCTTCTAACGAACTCCAGCTCCAAAGGATGAATCTCAAACTGTGACACTCAAGCGTAAAGCAAAACAAAACTTGAACTTATGGAGATAAATCAGGTTCAAGTGAAATGTCAAGTAAATGCAATATAACTTAAAGGGATGTTGGGATTCCATCCTTTAAGGATCCGATATACTATCTACATACATAATACAATATGCTACATATATAATGTCTACAGTAAAGTAAAATATCAAAATAGCATTAAAGCATTACCCATATTCCCTTTAACGCGTTTTATATATTCCCATAGTCTATACAGTACCATACGCTTCTCCGTAAACTGGAGGTTCACCCAGAAGGCACTCAATAGGTATGGTACAAAACAAACTCGTAGAAGGCACGATAAGGCATGTGACAAGGCATGCGAGGCAATACCAGGGTAGATATACCGTTTGCATATCCGTACTGGTGGTAACGCATAGCAGCTACTACCGCCCACCTCGAGGCACACTCCCAAATCAAAGGTGTGCACACCAAAATCAAATCACAAAAGCAATAGATATGGTTTCGAAGAAATGTGCCAGATGGGAGGAATGACCTCACTTGATCTGGTGTGGCTCTTGTTTTAGCCACATCAAGCTGACTCATGGGAGCCATGGCTACGTAAATACCATATAGAACCGTTCGTCCAACTATCCTACTTCATTATGGAATCTCCACCATGTACACAGTTGTTAAATTAATTTTCGGTATTGGCAGAGAGTATGACAATATCTGATCCCAGTCTTTTTAACAACCGAACGCTTATTTCACACCATGGTCATTTATAAAATTACTTTATAAATATTTAAATATAATCTCGAACACAAATTTAGGTCAAAAAAACTATTCAATTTTAATACTATTTAAATTTTAAAGTATTCTTTTAATCACCTTTTATTAAAACAAGTTATAAATCATTTCCATTAAGTTCTGAATGAACCTTTATTTGAATTCAATTTATAACCAGTTTAAGTTGCCAGTCAAATTCCAATGTACCTTTCCAATCTTTTTATTTATTTAAAGTTATAAGAATCTATTTAAATATAAATTAAATGAGCCATTTGAAATATTATATATATTAAAATGTAATTTTATACAATAAAAATAGATTTAACTATAAGTAAAATATTCACATTTTCTTAAATTAAATTCATACCTTTTATATCTCCAAAATCGACATTTAGGGTTATAAATATTACAATAGTAGATAGAATACTCATTGCAATTCAAAAATCAAACTCATATATTTCCTTTCGTATATTCGAAAATCATTTCAAAAATAGACTAACGGTATCCGTATAAATTTTTTTATCCTGTGGTCAAGTGATACTGATATTTGTTATTTCAATCCGTAATAGTTTAATTTTGCGGGTTTATATTTTAAACCTGCAATCCCAAAATTTCAGTAATAACTGAAAATAGTTTGGGTTTATCATTTCAACCCATAACAAAGTTCTCCTATTCTAATGTCCGTTCGGGTATGTATCATTTCAACCCATAGTGATTTCTAAACTAAAGGAACTTGTAGAATGAAGATAATAATTAACATAACAATTACTGACAAAATACTTAACATATCATAGTGTCATAAGTGACCAAATTTAAATAACGACTTATCATATTTATCAGTTAATAACTAGATATTTAGTTTTAATAGTACATTTAAATTGTTATTTCCTATGAAATCAATTTAATAAGCATAAGAATATTAATCATGAGTGATTGCTCATCTTTCGCGGCTAGAGGACGATGGAAAACAGCTACGGAAAAGAACGATTTAACGGACACTGGCATGAATCAGACACGACAAATCAATTAGCTATGACAAGCACGAAACAGATTTTAGCACGATTAATCCGATGGAAACAACAAAAAAACAAACAAATATATATATATATATATATATATATACACACACACACACACACACACACACACACATATATATATGCGAAATATATGTACATACGCATTTTTTTCCTATTTTTTTAGAAAGACCATTATTCACAACACGTAAAATTCCCTACCAAATTCAAAAGCGGAATCTACCATGATTTCAAAAGTGCTGCTGGCATATATGTGTGTGTGTGAAGTATATGTCATCCATAAGCTCGGTTACAACACGTGTTCCCTGAGATATATGCTCGACATATATGTACATCACCAAGGTTTCTGACAACAAAGCCCAGGCTTACTGCTTTTGTGAACACGCAAAGGCATTTAAACCATAACTATTCAGCCTATATATACAAATCGCATATATAAGGCAAAGCATAAGGTTTGAAATCAAACAGAGGAATTAATGAGCAAATATATATGGTACGAACGTTTATTTAAACAAATATGCATAACAAGTAGGAGGCAAGCCTTGTCAGAGCAATATATAATTCTGACAACAATAGGTATATAAACAACCTATATTAATATATATATAGATTGTACATGGCACAAGGCAAATATTTTTAGATTACAGCTGTTCTCTTTTTATTTCTCTGAACTAGCCGCAGCATATATATAACATATATAGGCTCAGATAAAAAGGGATAGGATACGTGTACTGCAGCATAGTGATGTGCACGTCCTCTATGTATCAACGCATATACTCAGCCATTCAACTACACATATTTCGCACACCCATATATAGATCAAACCGGAAAGAAAAAAAACCAAAGAAAATACAGGCGCGGTTTGAACTCTCGTGACCTCGAGCAAAATCAGGGCAAAAAATGTTTTACTTTGGGTTGTCTGGTGACAGAACTCGGGCTTGAAGGTGTAAACATGGTCAAGAGATGAGGCGTGCAAGGCTTCGGGTCGTGGAGGAAGGGCCGGCTCAGTGGCCAGGCTGAGTAGGCGGCCGCCTGGGGCAACCCTCTCGACGGGGCAACAACCATCAAAAGCATGCCGGTTATAAATAACGGATTTTAAATAAATATACGTTTGATGTAATTCATATTATAAACATTTAGTATTTCAGTTGGTTATGTATCTAGTTGCTCTTTCTAAGATCTAGGGTTCAATTCCATTTTTTAACAACTTTTTTCTTTTCATTTTTTCTGCCCCAGGCAGATTCGGTATTCAATTTTTATAAGCCACTCTTTTTTTTTTTTTTTTCATTTTTTCTGCCTCGAGGCAACATTTTTCTCTATTTTTTCTGTCTCGTCTGGGGCAACACAATATATAGAGCCGGCCCTGCTAGAAGGGTGTAGACTCGGGTTTTGAGGGAGAGTTGTTTGGACGTTGCAGCTTGATTGCCGCCGTGGAGTTTTCGGTGGTGGTCAAGGTATTTAGGTTGGGAAATGAGCGTGGGTGGTACTTCGAGTCATGAAGGCGAAAACCCGGGTCGGGGGTGTGCTTCGGTCAGGCATGGTGAAGGTCGGGAACGAGTGGGACTAGGTTGCTTCTGGTCTCAAAAGGGGAAAACTCGGGTTTGGGGAGGGAAAGCGCGTGAGAGGCTTTGAGGAGGAGAAGACATAAGCAAACGTGAGTACTTCACGTTGAAAGAAAGAGAAAAGGAAAAGAAAAAAAAATGTAAAGAGGAGGAAGACAGCTACAGGTAGGGGAGGAAATAAAAACATACCTGTTTGGATAATGAACCGTAGAGTAAAAGTGTAGGCCAAATGGGAAAATAAATATTCATCAAGGAAAATAGTGACGATCACCCTCTACAATGCGGAATAAGTAAAATAATTTATTGTTGTTGTCCGGACTGTACGTAAAAATTTAAAAAGCAAAGGAAAGTAAAAAGCAAAATTTTACGGTATCGTTGCAACGAACTGTTCAATCGTTCCGTCACGCATCAGATCTCAAAACACGAAAATGAATATATCACGAAGATCAGCACGATGAGGTGAATAGAATGGTACATAAATATCAACGATACGATCGAATTATAAAAACTCGAAATTTTGCTAGCGAAAAATGTTGAAAAAATGCAGAAAATAAGATAAACGGAGCTATAGAAGTTCAAATTTGCCAAAACGAATTATGACGTCTTACTTAGAAAGTGATATGCATTTTTATTATATAAAAATATTCAGTTTTCAAAAATATTTAAAATTTCACCAAATAAACTGATTAAATTTATTTTAATTTCACAGATAAATTAACTTTATTATTTTCAAATAAAATCTTACAAATTTCTATAATTAAATAGAAGCATTCCAAATATCAAAATTTTATTTCAACATTTTACCATTTACATTTCAAGAATTTTTTTTATTATTTACGTTGTAAATTCGTTGAAAATTCTTGGGTTATTGCAATACCCATATAATTTCTTGAATTTGCATTTTTATTTGGAATTGAATAATTTAAAGGGCTTAAGTTAATTCAAAATTCAGATTTGTTTTAATTAGATGATTAAGATCGATATTTCAAATTATTTTTTTAAATAATTATATTCATGTTGTACACTTGATAGGAGATGAAAATCCCTTAACATCTACGAAACCTTTGCACTAATATTTCTATTTTACTTATTTCGATCTGACTTACATCAGATCTTTTAGTTCTGACTCGAGTGTTTTGTCTTTTTGTTACGCTCAGGTCAGTCTTAACCTTTTAGTTTACCGAAGACTATTATCTGGACGACGAAGACGAAGATTTAGTATGTTATTGCTATTTATTTTTCCACTGCATTCTGTGTTCTACTGCATTATTTGTTTATTTCTGATGTATATATAACTCTGATTTGAGTAGTAAAGTGTAATCAGATGTTATTTTGTAAAATAGCTTCATGAACTCTTTATTTGATTATTATATTTTATCATTATGCTGTGAGATTCTGTGTTTTTGTTTTCTTTCTCTCTTTTATTTTCTTATTTACCCTCTTAACAATCTTTCCTTTTGAATGGTTTGAATTAGACATTTATGGTCCATAGTCGATTTAAACCATCCAAAAAAGGAGGGTCGTTACATGTATTGTCTAATTATTTCCTAAAGAACTGGTATTGAGCATTTCGAAAATCGACCTTTGGTTTTGTGGAGCACCTAGGAAAAGAAAGAGTGTACTCGTAAGAGATGACTCGAACCCATGACCACTCCGAAAACCATATACAGTTCTATGGACGTGATTCGCGATATATTAGGATTTTGGGATCCACGTGCAGTTCCAAGACCCATTGAGGTATGAGAATTCAGGTGTGATTTCAAGATCTAATTGAGATGTGGGATATGTGTGATTCTGAGACCCATTGGGGTATTGGAATCCATGTGGGATTCCGTGATCTATTTGACGGCGGTTCATAAGCTGGATTGTCGGACGTAGCCTCATGAGCGGGAATGACTAAATGCAGAGACAGGAGGCATGACCAGTAGGGTTGGCAAACCCATAGGGTGTAGTTGGCTCCACCTACACTTTACATACAGTTCTTGTGCATGCATTGGGCGAGGCACTCGGTCTTAGCGAGACCAGGTATGTTTTGCCTTTGGTACATTACTAGGATGTATGTTGCTTCGGAAGGATATCTCTGATCCTTGTACAGGGGGCCGTTTTCGATTATATATATATATATATATAATGCACACTCAAGAGCATCACAACTACTTGATTATTATTATTTTCATCCTTAGATATTATTATAACATTACTGGATTTTCTGATATAAAGGTTTTGGTTATCGTAAGGTAAAAACCCATCAGTGTTTATATGCGCCGTGGTCTTACGAGATAGATTTGATTTTACAGGATTTTAAAAGTTAAAAATAAAATTCCTTGCGATTTAAGTTCTAACGCTGGTTTTACCAAACTGACACAAGCATTGTTTTCTTATAATGCTCGGGTCAGACCGAGCGTATTTCTAGGTTTACTTGGATATATAAAGCTTCAGGAGACAAGTTGGAGGCCGAGAGACGTATTCACATAAATCGTTATTTTTCCGTTGCATTCATGGTTGTATTTATCAACAATTGTGAGGATATGTTGTTATAACTGTTCAGGCTGAAATATGATAGTATAATCTGATTGATGTCTATATTTATATTACTGTTTCGTCATTGTGTAAAGATTTGCTATCTATTATAAATTATTTGTTTCTCTATGAGATTCTACGTTGTTTTTTTTCTTCTTGTCTTCTTTCTTTTCCCTAATTATCTGCTTTCCCGTTCAATTTAGGTTGGACATGTGTGGATTATTGTCAGCTTAAACTGTACGGAAAAGTGGGTCCACTACAAAAAAACCTACATTTATTTGCAATTATTGGTAGCATTTGTAGTGTAAGTGCAACAAATTTTTCCAACTTTTTTTTCCATCTAATTTTAGGGTTTGCGCCTTCCTTTATTTTCATAAAAAACTTAGTCACTTTTTTCCACCTATTTCCCTCCACTACCTTCTTTTTCCCTCCACCGTTACATTTTTTCCTCTTTCAACAAAATTTCCCTCCTCTTGCTCATTTTAACCGTCTCTCGCTTCGGCATCCATCACCACACGCTACTTCTTGAAACAACTCCTATCATGCTACACATCGATCAGCTCCCGACCACTTTGTTAATAGGGATACCCTCCACTTCATCGTTATGCTCCCCTTTTCTTTGTTCATAAGCCCTGATTCTACAAATCAGGTAATCATTGTATAACTTGTTTAGGATTTGGTAGACTACAAATCAAGGCAATTGCTGTATAACTTGTTTGGGATTTGGTAGATTACAAATCGTGGTAATCATGTATGAGCAATTAGGTAGATTAATACTTGTTTGGGATTTCAGTCCGTCAGCTGGAAGATTAAATTTCATACCTAGACATATTACTTTCTTAACAATTAAGAGCAAGAAAACCAAATAAAGAAGAGGGTCAATGTGTAAAAGTTTCAGTCGATAGCTTTTAAATTTGAACTTTCATACCTAGACTGAGTTTTTCAATGTATAAATTTAAGTCTGAAGTTTCAGTTTTAATTTTCTTTTGCGATTAGTGAATTCGTGATTGAAAAATCAGTCTTTGATTTATAGGTTTCATACTAAAGAATTTTAACCTTCATATGAGTATAAAAGTAGAAAATAATGCATTACTTGTAAGATTGTTAACTTACAGATTGGAAATGGAATTTTTTTTTATCTTATTTTGTTAGAAATATTTATATTTCCTACGTATGAAGTCTTTCTTGTTTTTTCCATGTTAAAGTTTTGAAGTAGAATCTATTTATTTATTCTGTTAGAAAAATATATTTGTTTAGTTGTATGCATATTAAACTAATCAAGGATAACTGCTTATTAATATCACATGAATTAGTGATAAATAGAAGTTTCGGCGAAATCTAATTTTTTGTGGATATCTGACTGAACATATAAATATTGAATATCTGACTCAAATTAGATATATGACTGAAAATTTTAGTGATTGTGCTAGCATTTTTGTAACGACCTGTCTTTTTAGACGTTTTAAGCAGACATACATGTCGGGCTCAAACCATTCAAAAGGGAAGATTTTTATGAGGTAAATAAGAAAAAGGGAAAGAAATAGAACAAATACAAAATCTCGCAGCGGAATGACAAAATATAATAATCAAATAACAGATCATGAAGCTATTTTATAAATACATTCGATTAGTCTAATACAATATAGAATCAGAGTTGCAAACAACAAGAATAAATAAATAAATGCAGCGGAACAACATGATGTAACAGAATAAATATATTGAATAATAGTAGTACAAGTCTTCGTCCTCCAGAAATAAGGTCTTTAACCCTGAAATGCTTTGGCTGACCCGAGCGAATTGAAAAGACAAAACATTTGAGTCAGAACTAAAAGTGTAGGATCTAGATTAACCCTAGAGGGGGGGGGGGTGAATAGGGTTATAGCAAATTTTTTCAATTTTAAATTCAGAAATAAACTACAGAAATAAATATGCTGAAAAATAAATCACACACAAGATTTTACCCAGCTTCGGCAACCCCTGCCTACTGCTGCATTCCCAGATTTCTATTAGAATTAAACAGTATCACACTGACAAACACTCTAACAGACTTGCAAACCCTGCTACCGCCTATAGAGTTTTGCAAACTTGCAAACCCTGCTAACTGGACTAACTCTAACTAGACAATCTGACAACACCTAAACCCTAGGTGATAATTTATCATGTTTTGTTTTGAAGAGAATATACAATTCAAGCAAATTATAAAAGCAAGCACTAGATTTAAAACAATTTAAATTATCTTGCCTTAAAAAAAAACTTAACCCTATACAAACAAAAAAATAGCGGTCACTTCCCTTTCTCTTACTTCACCCGGTCCATTTTCTTTTGTTTGTGAAACAAATGGCGGCCTCGATCTGATTAGGGTTTCGTTCCCTTTTGTTCCAGTTAGGGCTTCGATTTCTTCGATTGAACTGTGATTCGTTGCCCTAGCTCGCTGCTTCTCTGATGGTTGACTATAGCTAGTTTTGCAGTCGCTCGATCGAGTTCATTGCTTGTGTATTCGGTATGTACTGTCTCTTTTTGCTTTTCTAAATTGATACTTGAACTCGATTGTTCTGTGTGTTCTATGATGATTTCTTGGGTGTATTTATAGGGTTGAAACCCTAATTATCACTGTCTGATTTGATTTCTCACGTCGTTGATTTTCCTGAATTTGTTTTTAGGGTTTTCCTTTCTTGATTCAATTTCGAGTAATTGCTGTCCATATTTGAATTCGAATTAATTGATTTGAAGATCTCTTGCTGCATTTGTTGTCTCGGTCTTCATTTGAATTAATGCTGTCCATATTTGAATTTGAGTTGATTGCTGCAGAGATTTCTTTCCAAATTAGAAATCTTTGATTTAATCAAAGACTTAATCAAAGGATACTAATTTGCTTTAATTTCGGCTTGATTTCTTCACAGCCTTATATTTGCCACTGTCTTTCACCAGTTTACTTTATATGTGCATATATACATTTGTATGTGTGTATGCATATATTTATTTGGTTTGTGCTTTCATTTTGTGATTCATCTGATTACTGACTTGCACATTTGTTTTGTTCACACATCACTTTACTTGAACTTGGTCTGGTGCAACTTGTTTCATTATTTGTTGCATACATGAGAGTGATACTGTACTTTATTCATGCTTGTTACATTCAGTTTGCACTTGAGTTTGTAACTTGGAGTCTGCAACTTGATTTGTGCCTTGTCCATTCTCATGTGTTCATGTTGCTGGATTTGAATACATCTGTGCATGTCACAGTCATGTCTGCTCTGAACTTTTGATCATGTTGCCTTCGTGTTGTTGTTTGCTTCACTGTTGCATTCCACTTGTGTTTGCACTGCACTGCATGTTATGTTGGCCATTTGGTCTTGTTTTGTAGTGATGCACTTGATTGCTTCTGATTCATCTTTGAGGCAGTTTGCATTGTTTATGTTACTTTGACATGTTGTATCTGCATTCACCATAGTTTGTACCTGCATTTGCCATACTGAGTTTGCATTGTTGCAGTTGGTCAATGTAATTGCTGTTACATTACTTCACAGTGGTGCATTTGTTCATATAGCTCTGTTGTTGCTGTGTTCCATGAGCATGCTTCACTGTTGGTTGCAGTCTTGTGTTGGTAACCATCTTCAAGCATGTTGCAGTTTGTAGCTTTCATGCATTTTCTCTGTTCATTGTTCATTTTTGCACTTGGTGTTTGTAGCTGCTATGCAGTTGCTATGCATCACTATATATATATATACTGTGTTCTGTACTGCATTGATGCAGTTTCCATATTTTGTGTATTTTGATGCTGTCTTGATTTTGCTGCTTTCACTTGAAGTCTTGGCCAGTTGATCATCTTGCAACCTGGTCTGGCTTGCTTGAGTTTCACTGTGATAAGTTGTGCATGTGTGCTTTTGTGCTTTGAGACAGTTTCATTGCTTGGTCTCTGTTGCCTTGAATTTCTGGTTGGAGCTGTGCACACGAGCTGGCGAGGCAGTGCACACGTGTACGAATGTACACGTGTGTACTGCAGCCACTCATAGTTACCTGTCCCTGATAAAATTACTGATATGCACAGATATTGCATAATCAAGGATGATGACAATAACCCATGTATCTGAGACACAAACAAATTTTATTTTTGCAAATTTAAATTTGTTTGTTTTCAGATTACTGTTGTAGTTGCTAATTATACAGGTACACAGGAGATAGGACGAGAAGTGGAGCTGGACAATGCAGATAGATGCAGATGTGCAGACAGAGTGAAAAACTGAGTGTTGAGAGTTGTAGTGAGAAGAGTAAAATGTATGAACTGATGTATGTATATATATATATATATAGAGAACTGAAAAACTTTGTATTGTTTAAGTGTTGTAAAATATTATATTGAATAAAAAATACTGTTTGAATTATATAAATTCTGTGCAATAGTATAATTATTCAATATGAATATTTCTTCCTTTCTTTATATAGTTCAAACTACAAACACACATATATATTGATATATGTTTGTTATCATCAAACAAAAAATCACATCAAACAATCTCCCCCTTTTGATGATGACAAACATATATATTAAATATTTTGAAATGCTAATACATGTGTTTGAACAAAAAAAATTTTAGCTCCCCCTATTTGAATGCTCCCCCTACAACCAAGACCTCTCCCTATTTAGAAGTTAACAAAATTTACAAAGGAATAAAAGAACTAAAGAAAATTAACTAACGATATTTAACCAAATTTGTTGAAATATTCCAAAAAATATTTACTTCCTCATCAAAATCTTGTTCTTCTCCCCCTTTTGTCATTATCAAAAGACTGACAAAAAACAATGGAGCAGTAGGAACAAAAAATAATATATCATAACGAGATAAAAACTTCCATATTGTAGAGGATGGATCGATGATTGGTTTTAATAAGAAGAGAGATATTTTAACATTAATTTGACATTTAAGCACAAAAACAAAAAAATAAGCACTTACTAACCACTCATAACCATAAGGACTTTTAAATGGGATTAGCAGTTACTTATTAGTCTAAGCATCCAGACCAGAATACTTAGTTACCATACTCCATCCATGCATAACCATAAGGACTTTTAAATGAGAATGAAGTAATGATAAAAATAATTCTCTCATATGTTCCATCCATGCATAACCATAAGGACTTTTAAATGAGAATGGATACATGAGATTTATTATTTATTATTAATTTTTTTTTTATTTAATTTAAAAATAATTCACTCTTCTTATTTTATCAAACCATTATGAATGATAGAAAGATGGTAGAAATAGAAATGATCGTGGAATAAGTTACCAAGTTAATTATATTATGTAATATCCAGTACTGAATACCATATTCGAATCAATCTTTGGAAAATATCCAAAACTTGTTTGAATCCTAGAAATTGAAGTTGAAAGTATATATCCAAGAATATTTCTACCTAATAATGAAAAAATGGTTAGTCAATTTCTATAATCCCCAAATCCAAACGTAATCTAGAAAATCTGTCTTCAGGGAGGGGTTTTGTGAAAATATCAGCAAGTTGAGCCTCAGTTGAAATATATTCAATGCAAATGTCTTCCTTAGCAATGTGATCTCTAAGAAAGTGGTGTCTCACATCAATGTGTTTTGTGCGTGAATGATGAACAGGATTATTTGATAAGTCTATTGCACTTTTACTGTCACATTTTAATGGAACTTGTTTATAAACTAAGCCAAAATCAGAAAGAGTTTGCATCATCCATAAAATTTGAGCACAGCAACTTCCTAAAGCAATATATTCTGCTTCAGTGGTGGATAATGCAACACAATTCTGTTTTCGACTTGACCATGAAACTAATGAATGTCCTAGCATGAAACATGTCCCACTGGTGCTTTTCCTGTCAACCAATGAACCAGCATAATCAGCATCAGAATAACCAACTAAATCAAAGTTTTCACAAGAAGGGTACCATAATCCAAATTTGTGTGTGTGTGAAAGATATCTCAAAATTCGTTTAGTGGCTTTCAAATGAGATTCTTTAGGATTAGATTGAAAACGTGCACACAAACATACAGAAAACATAATATCAGGTCTAGAAGCAGTAAGATAGAGAAGTGAACCAATTATCCCTCGATATTTTTTCTGATCAACAACACTTCCTTTCTCGTCTTTGTCCAACTTTGTTGATGGGCTCATAGGAGTTCTCAATGGTTTGGAGTTCTCAATTCCAAATTTCTTCAACAGTTCCAACACATACTTGGATTGTGAAATGAAAATGCCATCACTGCTTTGCTTGATTTGAAATCCAAGAAAATATTTCAATTCTCCAACCAAGCTCATCTCGAATTTTGCCTGCATGACTTGTTCAAATTTCTCGCACAAGATTTCATTAGTAGCACCATAAATGATATCATCCACATAAATCTGAACAATCAAAAAATCACTTCCTTTGTGTAATAGAAACAGTGTCGTGTCAGCACTCCCCTTTTTAAAGCCATTTTCCAAAAGATATGTACAAAGGCAGTCATACCAAGCTCTAGGAGCTTGCTTAAGACCATATAATGCTTTTTCAAGTTTATACACATGATTTGGAAAAACATGATTTTCAAATCCGGGGGGTTGTTCAACAAAAACTTCTTCTTTTAGATCACCATTTAGAAATGCACTTTTTACATCCATTTGTTTAAGTTTGAAACCTTTATAACAAGCAAAGCTGAGCAAAATTCTAATGGCTTCTAACCTAGCAACTGGTGCAAATGTCTCATCAAAATCTATGCCTTCTATTTGGTTATATCCTTTTGCGACCAACCTAGCTTTGTTTCTAATTACATTTCCTGATTCATCAAGTTTGTTTTTGAACACCCATTTAGTTCCTACAATTGGATAGTCATTAGGCCTAGGAACTAATTTCCAAACTTTATTTCTCTCAAATTGATTAAGTTCATCTTGCATTGCTAAAACCCAACTTTCATCATTAAGAGCCATTTCGACAGAATCAGGTTCTATTTCAGAAATAAAACCACTATGACAACAAAACGCACACAAATTTTTATCAAATGCAGAACGAGTGCGTATACCTTCCGTAGGATCTCCTATAACCAATTCAGGAGGATGATTGGATTTGAATTTCAATCTATCAGCATCAACAGTCCTACTTCCATCTTTCTCAGTAGATGTCCCTTCTTTAATGCCTTCATGATCTACCCCATCATCACCTGTTTTTTCAGTCGTCCTTTCCAGATCAGATTCATCAAATTTCACATTGACTGATTCAACAATTGTCTTTGTTCGTTTGTTGTATATCCTGTAAGCCTTGCTCCTTGTTGAATAGCCCATGAAAATTCCCTCATCGGCCTTTGATTCAAATTTTCCAAGTTGATCACCTGTGTTAAGAATAAAACAAGGGCATCCAAAAACACGAAAGTAAGAGATGTTAGGTTTCCTTTCATGCCACACTTCATAAGCCGTTTTGCCTAGTATTGGTCTAATCATTACTCTATTCATTACATAGCACGAAGTATTCACCGCCTCTGCCCAAAAAGTTAGAGGTAGTTTATACTCACTCAACATGGATCTAGCCAATTCTTGCAATGTACGATTTTTCCTTTCAACCACCCCATTTTGTTGAGGTGTTCGTGGAGCAGAAAATTCATGTTTTAAACCATTTTCTTCACAAAAGTTTTCAAATTCCGAATTTTCAAATTCGCCTCCATGATCACTTCTCAAAGTTTTAATTGAAACTCCTTTTTCATTTTGAACAAGTTTAGCAAATTTTGAAAAATAATCAAAAGATTCAGATTTTTTGGCTAAGAAATAAACCCATGTAAATCTAGAGTAATCGTCAACCAATACATAACAATAACGTTTTCCATTCAAACTTGCAATTTCATTTGGTCCAAATAAGTCCATATGAATTAATTCGAGGACCCTTGATGTGCTAACAATATTTTTAGGGCGAAATGATGATCGACTAAGCTTGCCCAAGGAACATGCTTTACACACTTTGTTATCTTTAAATTTCTGATGTGGTAACCCTCTGACTAAATCTTTCGTTTCAAGATTTCTTAAGAGACTCATGCTAGCATGTCCAAGTCTCCTATGCCATAAAGATGCCTCTTCGTCAGTGGCTACCAAACATCTGGAAAGATTTAGATTGTCAAACGAAAGTGAGTAAACATTTCCTTTTCTTTTGCCCATAAAAACAATGTTATTAGAAGTTTTATCAATGATTTTGCAAGTATCACTATCAAAAACCACATTCATACCTTTGTCACAGAGTTGGCTAATAGAAATGAGATTGTGATGCAAATTATCAACGTATAAAACATTAGTCAAGGAAAAAGTACCATTACTTACTTCACCTTTCCCAATAATCTTACACTTGCTATTGTCTCCCATGATCACATTTCCACCTCTAAACTTCTCTAGGCTAAGGAACTTAGATTTATCACCTGTCATATGTCTAGAACAACCTGAATCTAGAAACCATTCTTGTTGCTCCTTAGCCCGCCAACAGACCTACATAAAGAGAGATGAGGATGACCTAGAGAAACTCTTAGGTCCAATGATATTAGTAACTGAAGCATTGTGAACAAACAATCCCTTTGGAACCCAAACTTGTTTTGTCCTTTTATTTTTGTTCCTATAGACATGAAATTTGTTTGTAGAATTCTTAGGAACCCAAACTTGTATAAATTTTGTGTTCTTGTTCCTATGACTACAATTTTCAACACGATGTCCAATTTCACTTCTAACAAAGACACTCTTACCTTTTGCATGATCATCAACCTGTGTTTTCCCAAAACCTAGTCCTTTTCTATTATTAGCAAAGAGTTGATTTCCCAACAACATGTTAAACGATTTTTCTCCTCTTGAAAAGTTATTCAGAGATTTCTCAAGATTTTGGACTTTGGTTTTTAGTGTTGTGTTTTCAGTTACAAGTGTGGTGCATCTATTTATAAAATCTTTTTTTCTCGTTTCAATGATTTCCTTAAGACTTGAGTTTTCTTTTTCAAGATTATCGAGGCTATTCTTAAGTCTTGATATTTCTGAATCTAAAGTTTTACATTTTTTACAGTCCAGGTTTTGAATATTCTCAAGTTCAGTTTCTAACCTAGTATTCTCATGAACAAGTTCTCTCCTGTCAGACTTCAATTTTTCAATCTTAGTTTCAAGAGTATCAATTGTATTAGTAAGATCATAACACATCAAAACAAGTTCTTTATAAGAATAGTCACGTACCTCACTGGATTCCTCTGAACTTGTTTCTGAATCTGATTTTGCCATAAGGCACAAGTTAGCCTCTTCTGAGCTATTATCCGAAACTTCTTCTCCTTCTTCATCATCCCAAGTTGCTGCAAAGGCCTTCTTCTTCTTTTTCTTTCCTTTGTTGTTTTTGAGAAGTGGACATTTTTGTTTGAAGTGGCCAGGCTTTTTGCAGTTAAAGCATGTCAATTCATTATCGGAATCATCAGAATCTTTTGACTTATTACCACTTGTTTTCTTTTTGCGTGGCCTGAATTTTGACCATTTTCTAAGATTATTGACTGCCATCGCAAGCTCTTCAATTGGATCTTCTTCTTCTTCACCGCTTTCTTCTTTGCTTTTTAAGGCAATCGTCTTCTTTTTTGATTCGGAGTTGTTACGTTCCTCTTTTGCCTTTAGCTCAAGCTCATATGTCATCAAGTTTCCGATCAACTCTTCCATGCTTAGTTTACTCAGATCTTTCGATTCTTGTATTGCAGTGACTTTTGCCTCAAAGTTCATTGGTAAGACTCGCAGTATCTTCCGTACAAGCTCTACTTCAGTGAAGACCTTCCCAAGCGCTCTAGCATTGTACACCAAAGTTGAAAACCGTCCAAACATATCCTTTATGCTCTCGCCCTTTTCCATCACAAAGTTTTCGTATTCATTGCTAAATAGAGCTAGTCGTGACTCCTTGACTTGAGAAGTTCCTTCGTGTGTCACCTCCAGAGTGTGCCAAATTTCCTGTGCTGTTGTACAATGAGAAATTCTATTAAATTCATTTTTATCAAGAGCACAGATCAAAGCGTTCATTGCTTTGGCATTTGTAGTTTTTAATTTCTTATCGTTAGCATCCCACCTATCCTTAGGTTTAGGAATCTCAGTATCACCAACAACTATAGTGGGAGATTTATAGCCAGTTTCAATAATATCCCAAACATCATAATCGACAGAACTAAGATAAATACTCATTCTAACTTTCCAATAAGCATAATCATTCCCATTAAACATGGGTGGCCTAGCAATAGATTGCCCCTCAGAAAAAGCATTATTTGGTGGATCCATGACTCTAGAGTTAAAGTAAAATACCAGGCTCTGATACCACTTGTAGGATCTAGATTAACCCTAGAGGGGGGGGGGGGGTGAATAGGATTATAGCAAATTTTTTCAATTTTAAATTCAGAAATAAACTACAGAAATAAATATGCTGAAAAATAAATCACACACAAGATTTTACCCAGCTTCGGCAACCCCTGCCTACTGCTGCATTCCCAGATTTCTATTAGAATTAAACAGTATCACGCTTACAAACACTCTAACAGACTTGCAAACCCTGCTACCGCCTATAGAGTTTTGCAAACTTGCAAACCCTGCTAACTGGACTAACTCTAACTAGACAATCTGACAACACCTAAACCCTAGGTGATAATTTATCATGTTTTGTTTTGAAGAGAATATACAATTCAAGCAAATTATAAAAGCAAGCACTAGATTTAAAACAATTTAAATTATCTTGCCTTAAAAAAAACTTAACCCTATACAAACAAAAAAATAGCGGTCACTTCCCTTTCTCTTATTTCACCCGGTCCATTTTCTTTTGTTTGTGAAACAAATGGCGGCCTCGATCTGATTAGGGTTTCGTTCCCTTTTGTTCCAGTTAGGGCTTCGATTTCTTCGATTGAACTGTGATTCGTTGCCCTAGCTCGCTGCTTCTCTGATGGTTGACTATAGCTAGTTTTGCAGTCGCTCGATCGAGTTCATTGCTTGTGTATTCGGTATGTACTGTCTCTTTTTGCTTTTCTAAATTGATACTTGAACTCGATTGTTCTGTGTGTTCTATGATGATTTCTTGGGTGTATTTATAGGGTTGAAACCCTAATTATCACTGTCTGATTTGATTTCTCACGTCGTTGATTTTCCTGAATTTGTTTTTAGGGTTTTCCTTTCTTGATTCAATTTCGAGTAATTGCTGTCCATATTTGAATTCGAATTAATTGATTTGAAGATCTCTTGCTGCATTTGTTGTCTCGGTCTTCATTTGAATTAATGCTGTCCATATTTGAATTTGAGTTGATTGCTGCAGAGATTTCTTTCCAAATTAGAAATCTTTGATTTAATCAAAGACTTAATCAAAGGATACTAATTTGCTTTAATTTCGGCTTGATTTCTTCACAGCCTTATATTTGCCACTGTCTTTCACCAGTTTACTTTATATGTGCATATATACATTTGTATGTGTGTATGCATATATTTATTTGGTTTGTGCTTTCATTTTGTGATTCATCTGATTACTGACTTGCACATTTGTTTTGTTCACACATCACTTTACTTGAACTTGGTCTGGTGCAACTTGTTTCATTATTTGTTGCATACATGAGAGTGATACTGTACTTTATTCATGCTTGTTACATTCAGTTTGCACTTGAGTTTGTAACTTGGAGTCTGCAACTTGATTTGTGCCTTGTCCATTCTCATGTGTTCATGTTGCTGGATTTGAATACATCTGTGCATGTCACAGTCATGTCTGCTCTGAACTTTTGATCATGTTGCCTTCGTGTTGTTGTTTGCTTCACTGTTGCATTCCACTTGTGTTTGCACTGCACTGCATGTTATGTTGGCCATTTGGTCTTGTTTTGTAGTGATGCACTTGATTGCTTCTGATTCATCTTTGAGGCAGTTTGCATTGTTTATGTTACTTTGACATGTTGTATCTGCATTCACCATAGTTTGTACCTGCATTTGCCATACTGAGTTTGCATTGTTGCAGTTGGTCAATGTAATTGCTGTTACATTACTTCACAGTGGTGCATTTGTTCATATAGCTCTGTTGTTGCTGTGTTCCATGAGCATGCTTCACTGTTGGTTGCAGTCTTGTGTTGGTAACCATCTTCAAGCATGTTGCAGTTTGTAGCTTTCATGCATTTTCTCTGTTCATTGTTCATTTTTGCACTTGGTGTTTGTAGCTGCTATGCAGTTGCTATGCATCACTATATATATATATATACTGTGTTCTGTACTGCATTGATGCAGTTTCCATATTTTGTGTATTTTGATGCTGTCTTGATTTTGCTGCTTTCACTTGAAGTCTTGGCCAGTTGATCATCTTGCAACCTGGTCTGGCTTGCTTGAGTTTCACTATGATAAGTTGTGCATGTGTGCTTTTGTGCTTTGAGACAGTTTCATTGCTTGGTCTCTGTTGCCTTGAATTTCTGGTTGGAGCTGTGCACACGAGCTGGCGAGGCAGTGCACACGTGTACGAATGTACACGTGTGTACTGCAGCCACTCATAGTTACATGTCCCTGATAAAATTACTGATATGCACAGATATTGCATAATCAAGGATGATGACAATAACCCATGTATCTGAGACACAAACAAATTTTATTTTTGCAAATTTAAATTTGTTTGTTTTCAGATTACTGTTGTAGTTGCTAATTATACAGGTACACAGGAGACAGGACGAGAAGTGGAGCTGGACAATGCAGATAGATGCAGATGTGCAGATAGAGTGAAAAACTGAGTGTTGAGAGTTGTAGTGAGAAGAGTAAAATGTATGAACTGATGTATGTATATATATATATATAGAACTGAAAAACTTTGTATTGTTTAAGTGTTGTAAAATATTATATTGAATAAAAAATACTGTTTGAATTATATAAATTCTGTGCAATAGTATAATTATTCAATATGAATATTTCTTTCTTTCTTTATATAGTTCAAACTACAAACACACATATATATTGATATATGTTTGTTATCATCAAACAAAAAATCACATCAAACAAAAAGATCTTATGTAAGTTATATTAATGGTAACGATGAGTGTAATGACGTCAGAGATGTTTACGGGGTTTAACATATCTTATCCAGTATCTAACGTGAGTGCAATAACTTAAGAGATGTACGGGATTCCCATCTCCTAAGGATCCGTTAAATTATCTACTATGTAATACAATATGCTATTATAATATGTCTACAATGAAGTAAAAGTATTAAAATGGCGTAAAGGCGTTACTCGTATCCCCCTTAACACATTTTTATATAGTCCCTTAGTCTATACACTACCGTAATTCCTCCGTAAACTAGAGGGCTATCAGAGGGCATTGCATAGGTATGGTACAAAACAAACTCGTAGAAGGCATGATAGGGCATGCGACATGGCACTCAAGGCAATGCCAAGGTAGATATACCATTTACATATCCGGACTAGTGTGGTAACGCATAACAGCTACTACCGCCCACCTCAGAGCACACTACCAAATCAAAATCAAGGGTGGCCACCAAATCAATAATAAATTCAAAATATAGTATCGAAGAAGGGTGGCTGATAGGAGGAATGGCCTCACTTGGCTCGACGTAGCTCCTGATTTTAGCCACATCAATCCGACTCACTAGAGTCAAGGTCACGTAAATACCTCATGTAGAATCATTCACCAAACCATCCTACTTCATTTCTGGAATCTCCACCACGTACACAATTGTTAAAGTGATTTTGGTATTGGCAGAGAGTATGATAATATCCGATCCCAGTCTCTTTAACAACCAACGCTTAGCCACATCAAGCCGACTCACGGGAGTCGGGGTCACGTAAATATTCATATAGAATTGTTCACCAAACCATTCTACTTCATTTTTGGAATCTCCACCATGTACATAGTTGTTAAAGTGGTTTTCGGTATTAGCAGAGAGTATGACAATATCCGATCTCAGTCTTTTTAACAACAAACGCTTATTTCACGCCGGATGGTTCTTTTACGTTTCAAAAGTCAATTCACAATTTATATCAAAATATCGTATTCAATTTCAAATCATATCTCTTTTGAAATCATATTCACTTCAACTATATTTGCTTTTAAAACCATATTCACTTCCAAATCATAATTACTTTCAAATCATGCTTACTTTGAAAGTCACATTCGCTTTGAAATTTTTGATAAGTTCTGTTAATTAATTCTTTATTCCAAAATCAACTTATTCACTCGAATATGTCATTTCACAAAAGGGTATAAATTCCAATTCCAACTTAGGTTGTATCATCATTACAGATTTAAATATAAATACTTTAACTTTACCTAGTTTTCATTAGAAAATATTTTAGATGGTCATAAATAGTTTCAATAGTTTAAAAGTAGTTTAAATAGATTAAAATAGTTTAAATAGTAAAATTGTTTAAATAGATTTAAATTTGATTAACTATTTTTAAATTGATTTAAATAGATTAAATATAGATTAAATATATTTAAATTATGTTGAGTAAATTTTTAAATAGATTAAATAAATTTAAAATAAATTAAATAATTTTGAATTATATTAAATGGATTTAAAATAAATTAAATAAATTTAGCTAGTTTAAAATAGGTAAACAGGTTAAGTAGGTTAAATTGGATTAAATAAGTTGTAATAGATTAAAATAAATTAAAATAAATTAAAATAGTTAAATTAATAAAATGGTTTAAATTAGTTTAAGTATATTTCAAAGTTATATCTTAACCTTTTCCATAACTCAATTTCAATAAATTCATTTATATTTGACACTTCAATGTTCAAATTCTAATTTTAAATCCTTTAAACAATTTATTTAAATCAATTCCAATTTCAGCATTAACACTTGGATTATTGAAAATAACATAGTTTATATAAATCAATTTCCACTTCAAAATATTAGTTAACTGAATTCAAAATTTAAAGATTCAAAAATCATTTAATTTAACCAATTCGGTGTCCGTATATAATTTTGTACCCTAGGGTCAAGTGATACGGATATTTATCATTTCAATCCGCAAATCAAAATTTTACGGTTATATATCATTTGAAATCGTAATCCCGAATTAAATAAAATACATAAAATCGCTCGAGTCTATTATTTCAACCCATAATGATTTTTGCCTAATCTATAGATCATTCAGGTATGTATCATTTCAACCCATAAGGAACTTGCAGTTATAACAATATAAAATACAACATCCATTCATCCAATATCAGCCATCAAACATTCATCACGATCATCATCCAAATAAATTCACAATCACTAATAGATAACTGATAATTAATAACATGTGTTAAATTGACAAATTAAAATTCAATATTAAATTAAATGATGATTAAACGTAATAAAAGTCAAATTTAACTAGAATGAAAGTTTAAATATACCAAACATTGATCAATAAAATTTCTAATCACGTCATAAATTTAATTTAACTAATATAAGAAATTTTAAAAGTTGTGAGTGGGTTAAAACACTCACCTTTGAATTTAAATCGATTAAAAATTAAAAATAAGCCTCAAATTCGAATGGTTTCAGAATTCGTCCAAACCAGTGTTAAAATGTCCGAAATTTTGCTACGATCATAGCTAAATAATTCGCGCATGAATTGGACCTCATATGTGAAAGTTATGCATATTAGAAGATAAACGATTTTAAATTAAAATAAATAAAATAAAATAATAGTACTCACACGTCACTACATCATCTCGACCTTCGACAAACACACGAATAGCCCCATCAAATTCGAAAGCGGTAAACCACCTGCCCGCCATCGTTCTTCGCAATTTTACCGCCGCCCTAAACCTCTTCACCCAGATCCAAGTGCGCCGTCGTGACGGCCATCTCCAGGCGCCTCCCCAGCAACTCGCTACGTTCTGTGATTATGCCTGGACCTACGCACCGCCTCCTCCTATCCAAGGCCATTATGGAAAATCTACACGACCTGGCGACGAATGAACAATACCAACTAGGCCTGCATCGTGCCACCTTCCCAACGCCGCCACCCCGATCGTCGATCGGACGACGATCCACCGTTGGATCGTCAAAACCCTAAAATGAATAGCTGAGGTTCATCCTAAAATTCTGTACAAATGGTGATTCGATGAAAAAATGAATTTCACTAGTGAATTACACTCATTGAGAGCTTCGAACTGATGTATAATTTAATAAGGTTTGAGGAGTTTGATTTTCAAGTTGATTTTTGATTTGGATTTGCAATTTGGGAATTAGGGTTTTGCAGCCATTGGGAAGAGAAAAACAAATGGAATTGTACGTATTGAAATCAAAATTAGGAAATTATCTAGGGTTTATAATGGTCTATTTGTAGGCAGAGCTGAAAATAGAAAGAATGGGCTATATTGATCTGGAAAGTTAAACGATGAATAACCCGCAAAGCCTATTTCGACACCGAAACGAAAATGGATCATCCCATATATCAAAATAGATGTTTGTGATGATTTTAAGCTCAATAGAACAAGTTTAAAGTCCTAATTCTATCGTATGAAGAAGTTAACTTAAAATCAGTTTATTTCAAATTGATTTCCACTGATTTTACTTAAATTGATTTCTAAGCTTTTTAACCCCGCTACAACAAAGTTTGATATTCATTACACCATTAGATAGCGCAGTGTGGTGAAGTGTTATTGATTTACGTTAATTCTTTATTATTTTACTTCATTTCTCTTTATTATGCAATGTAACGCTCTGCTTGTGCAAAACAAATTAAACCCCGCTCTAAATATTTCACTTCCCTCCTTAACTCAGAAATAACACTTTACCATTTTTGTTCCAAACCCAAAATTAAATCCCATGAGACCCACAGCTATACGCATCCAGTTGTTTCGATCGAAATCTATAACTTATCAAAAATGAAACCGTAGTTGATTCGAAGGAGTGTCGCGTAATTGGATTTGAGGTAAGCGTTCGATTTTATGTCTGATTTTGTTCGATTTTGCTCAATTTTTGATCGATGCTGTTCGATTTGTAATTATGTTGTTCGATTTTTTTGGATTTGCTTAAAGCCCATTTTGTTCAATTATCTTTGTTTCTAATTAAATGGCTAATAAGAATAATATTTCTGATACTCGACAGACGTTGAAGTGCGAAATAATCAAATGGATTTAATAATCAGATGGATTCAATCACCAACGTGTGCGAAATAATCAAATTGATTCAAACAAGGTTCTTACTTAAACCTTAAGCCATTTCAAAGCGGATGCACAATGGTTAATATAGTCATAGTTGGTTATACAAATTTTGTAGGTTACTGACAAGTACAACTATTATAGAATAGAAAGCTTCACTCGACTTAACTTTGAACTTAGTAAAGAAATAAGGTAATCAGAGCTTGATTTGAAAGTTGTAGGAACAATGTTAATAGCGAAGCAAATGCCAATATGTTTCCATGACTGAATATAAGAATTTTGTAAAGGTGTTGCTCTTTAGATAAACGTCTATGTTATAGATTAAACAAAGGTAGAATCCCTTTATCTAATGTAGTATTGATTTTAAAGTTAAAAGCAAAACCGTTATTTTTTGTCTTCCTATATCATAGTTCGACGTATTGATAATTAGGTGAGAACATGATTCTCAACTTTGATCTATGAAATCCAATTATGGGATAAATTTACGAAAGGATGCATAAAATGCATTTTTATTTTATTTTCTGAATGAACGAGTGGTTGTTATTTTAATTGATTGGTTTTCA
Source organism: Allium cepa (assembly GCA_030765085.1). Lineage (NCBI taxonomy): Eukaryota > Viridiplantae > Streptophyta > Magnoliopsida > Asparagales > Amaryllidaceae > Allium > Allium cepa. Next base: position 812,000,865 of record CM060943.1, read on the forward strand.
TATCTTTTTACGGTTATATGTAAAAAAAATAAACAATATATGTACAAACTATCGCATTATTAATTTCAGTTACATTGTGCTAGTAATATCACAGGACTCAAATTTATCGGTTTAGACTTATCTTCTTTCGTCAGTAGAAATTCTTCTTCAACAAGCTTTGATGTCATATTTTGCAACCTGATAGTTATGCTACAGACATCAAGTTATAATTATGTGCACTTCTGTTTGATATACATGCTACGTTTTTTAGAATTGGAACGAAGGAGGTAAATAATTTTTATGCACTAGCATTTCTCCCTTTTATATTGTGATAGTTTGCTATCAGGGTAAATGATGTAATTTTACATAATGCTTTCTTTACTGGTGTCATCGACAGAAAAGAGATTTGTTGTTAGAAAGAAATTGGTACATTGTGTAATACAAAGTTATTGCTGCATTATTCATATTTATATTCATAAATATTAACAAATAAAAAACTGACATAGTTAACGATTATTTCACTTTAATTTCTGGCTTGCGCCGACTGTACAACCAATCACACAAAATTTATGATTGCGAAATATATTTTGATTAAAATGAACAATGATTAAAATATAATTAGCACTATTTTTTAGTACATATTTCTAAAAGTTGATACATATTAAATTAGTCCTATACTCGCTTAAATGACTAAAATAGTCAACTTACTAATTTGCAACAAACAAGATTTATAAACCTTCACTATTAATTTGGCACTCAAAAACTCAAATGACATTCATTTGGTTCTTACGATCAAACATTTTCCTAAAATTATATAGAGAAGATTTCAAATGATGCTAAGTTTACAGTGAAAACACCAAATAACAATTGCAAATGGTGAATGATGGTGAAGATATCATGAAGTATCAAAATGAAAAATTCCACTTCAGTTTGGTAGACATCAATTGAGTTTTGCATTATGTTTGATTGTACTTATGTGACCTATGTATTCTTCTGTTTTCTTGTAAAGAAAAACTATGCTTGATTCTGTCTATTAAAAATTATATTCTTTGTACCTGCATTTGTCATCTTCAGTCCTATCTATGCATCATTCATGTGTATGCTCCCATTTACACATACTAATGTTACGTATATGTACAGTGCTGCATTGGTGTTCTTTTATACAGTTTACTCACTTACAGCCCTTTTTTGCTACAAACTGCTCACTTGGTTCAGCCTAATATTGCAGCTCCTTAACCAAACTTCTTGCTCTATCTTTTAAGTAGGATTGGATGTACAGTGAGTAGAATTTTGGTACTTTATTCATGGTATATATAAAGTTGTTAGTCGTTTATTGATAAATTTTTTGTTTGCCAATTTTTGGGCCATCTACTAGGCATGTTTCGTATATACTACATAACGATGTTCTCATTTTCTTTCATTCTTTCAAAAAATATACAAGATTATCTTCTGAACATAAATTAGAATATAAAATTTATAAATTTATAAATTATTTCCTGTCCTTAAGTGCTTCATGTTGTTTCTTATTTTGCTTTCATGTATGCCAGAAATGAGCTCAGTAAAGAGATATAGAGAGCTTGAGATATGAGCGGCAAATGTTGGAATATGATCTTACAATGTGTGAAATTGCGCCATCAGTTTGCTGGGAAAGAAAAAGTCAAAAAGTTATAAGAGATAAGTTTAATATGGCAGAAGAAAATTTAATCTCTCTTACTGAAGAGAAATCTCAAGTTGAACATGATGAGAAGGTAATTTTTAAGTTGATCTAATATATTACTCTTCCGATAATTCATAAGTAAAATAAGTAATTAGCAGATTATCCAATCCAATATATTAATAATATTTAATCTCTCTTGCCGAAGAAAAACCTCAAGAAGATTTAGCATTCTCAGTATATACGTTCACAAGAAATTAATCGAACTGAAAGCACTTTAAAAGCTCTCACATACTTTTTTATTTCTTATTTACAGGTAAATATTATCTTTCTTGGACATCGAATCTACACTTGCGGACTTTTCTATGCAACATGGTACAAACTTTATTTTATAATTCTTTTATCATTTTTAATTCATCGACAAGCACCTTTGTCCAAGTGGTTAATTGATTCGGCGTTGGTGCAGGATGTCACAAGTTCAAAACTTGCTTTCGAACGTTTATTTGACATGCGTTATGTTGTCCCAACGATTTGTTGTATATAAAGTACCAATTCAAAATTTTTTTTAATCCGTCGTTGTAAGTCATTACTGAGATTATTTGTAGTGGAATGAGTAGCACGCTGAAAGCTGCCCAAATAGATACATCCACTGTCAATGCACACACTGTTATTAATGCATGAGTAGATAGAATTTGTATTGTAACACATAAACATATCCCTGTCAATACATATGTAGGTAATTATTCATCATCTATAATGGCATCCTACTCTAGGTTGGTGACCAATACTCTGGTCCTAATTTTCTTTGTATATATAGCGGAGGGGTGCATGAAAAAGGAACAAGGCATAATCCATTACTCCTTAGTTCATTATTTTTTGTTTCTCCTTTATCTTTCCTCTCTACGTTATGAGATAAGGTCCTACATTTATTTGTGTATTGAAAAGTTGACAAGATATCCCACATAAATAGCATTATTAGTCGCATGTAAATTGTAGAATAAGTAGTCTTCTTATATGAGTTTGCGGATTCGAGATAAGGTGCTCAGTAGTACATGATACCTCATATTTGTTCTAGTTTAGTCTTAATTTTTTTCCTTTTCTTTTTCCGATGTATTTTTATTTTGAAGATTTCCTGAATAATGCTATGTTATTATACTTCAGGCCAGAAAATTCATCACACTTATAGATGAGCTATACAATCACCATTGATGTCTTGTTTATTTAGCATCTTCCTCAATTGATGATCTTTTTCAAGGAATCGAAGAGGTAACACTTTTTGATTTAAAGTGGTAATGTAAGTAAATTCTTTATGATGTCAAGTGAATTATTTTAAAGTCGAATTACTCTTTTTGATTGATGGAGCTAAATGAATATAATTTTGCCTTCTTTCAGTTTTCATTTTGAAACCGGGACAGAGGATAACAGACTTAGAGTGAATTATATGTGTCGGGGGTTAGTTTCTAGTAGTTGTTTGATAAATAATATTATAAAATATAATATAAAAATAGGAAGTTAGTGTAACAACATTGGGAATGCTCTTATAATACCAAGATTGATCTAGACTAAACCTGAAATTGTACCTACTTACTACTGATTTGACAAATTGCTAGCTAAAAAATCGATTAAGTAACTATGTTACTTGGACTAAGAAAAATAGAACTGATTCTCAGTTATTGCTGCAAGTCATAAGCTTGCAGTTGCAAGTAAGCTTGCAACTACAAGTTGCTTGCAAGTTGCAAGTTGCATGTTGCAAGCAAGCTAGCAACTTCAAGTTTCTTTTTTGTAGTCGCAAGTAAGCTTGCAACTGCCAGTCATGTTATCACTTCTAGACTATGTTTATGTAGTATGTAGGAACTTGAATTTGCAAGACTTAAAAAATATTTATGAACTTGATATAGGCTACCGCTCTTTGGCTGGCAAGGTCTGTAATAGAATTAACCATATAGTACCGTAAAACCCGAAAGATATTTGGGTATCAAAATAATTCCATAAACTAAGATTGATCATAATAAATTATAAAATATTAACCAAGTTAACTAAATGTATAAAAATTAATTAAATATATATATATATATATAATAATAGCCAAAACCAAAATCGATTAACTGAGATTATAAAAATTAACGTCATTAATTAAGTTTTACAAAAGTGAAGTTAGTTTACAAAAATTAAGTTTATAATGATAATAGTAATAATATAACTAATGTAGATGAAACTCAATTATTTATAATAATAATAACAATACTAACAACAACAATAAACATAATAGCAATAATAATATATAATAAATAAACTAAGTTTATAAAAATCAACTAAGTTCATAACAATTAACTAGGTCTAGGTTACTAATAATAATAAATTATAAAATACTAACCAAGGCAACTATGTTTTAATTAAATTTATATAAAATTATTATTATTATTAGCAACTAAGTTTTATAATAATAATAATTCAACTAATTTTTATAAAAATTAATGTTTATAATAATAATACTAATAACAATCATAATAGCAACAATAAAAATATATTAAGTTAGTTTTATAAAAATTACCAATGTTTAAAATAATAACAGTAATAATATTAATACTTATAATAAATCATAAAATATCAACTAAATTAACTAAGTTTTATAAAAAAATAACTAAATTCACTCTTTTAGGTTCAAGTTTCACTGTAATAGGAGAAGATATGAACAAAAACAAGTAAAAGGCGCTGAATATCCATAAAGTCTGTTACAAATGTATCTATCCTGATTGCCAGGTAAATTTTAACAACTAGTTGAAGTCCATCACTTGAGTAATATATGCCATATTTGAGTGTTTACCTAATTACTTGGTTGTTTTATATATTTATATGTGGGAAAAGCTTTTCTTTGTTTAGAAGCATTCCAAATGCTTTAAAATACAATAAAGGAGGAATTCACAGCCTAGCCAGCACCTTCCTATTTACTTATGATCGTGGTACATACAGTACATTGTGCATGAATATTCCTGGAAAAAAATATATTGAATCAATTGTTTACTCTAGCTTTTCTTAACACATACATGTATAATGTTTACACTGTAAAATGAATGAATAAATTTCAAACATTTATTCAGTATGCCTAAGGAATGAAACTTTGATATAACATCCTTAGTACCTATGTACTTAATATTGTTCAAAATCTACTTTGTTAATCTATTACCAACTTCCATTTTGTTATATGATTATATATCTTAATATAAACGGTTTTGCCGAGTAATCAACATTTAAATAAATGTGCAATTTTTATAAATTTACATTTACTATCAATGAATCCATAAAAAATATAAATGAATATGTCCTTGTACTATCAGTTAACTAGAGTGTTACTTCTACTTTATTAGCATTTCATCATCTGTTCTACTTGGTAATTGTGTCACAATTTGAGACCATCAAAAAAGTTAACTAGTTTTGGAGCAAAAAGCATCACCGAGCAAAAATATAATGTAGGAGTCAATTTAAATTTCTATGTTGTTATTTATTTTTTGCTAAGGATTTGGGTAAGGGCTGAATTAGGGAGGAAATCGGGTAGTTTTTTTTTCTTTGAACAAACATTCATTAATTATACAAAGCGCTATAAGCAAGGCAATGCTAATATAAGTTGGGTTCTATTGATTTAATAAGTTGTGTTATACTAATTTATTAAGCATAATGTCTCTTGATAACAGGCTTTCAAATACCTTATGTCTGTTTACTAATTTTATTCATTTGGTTAATATTTTATATACATTAATTGTCAATGCTGTCGTGTAAACAACATCGCACTATAGTAACTATGACTGTTTTGATTAGGTTTGCCTTGTTCTTTCTGCTTAGCTCAATTTTTGATAACTTGTACTATTCCATGACTTCATATAACATGTTGACAATATTGTTTTATCTTTAAAAGCATTATATAGTTAATATCACATTTTTGGGTTGAAGTGCTTCTGCATAGGCTACATTTTTCTTTAGTTTATCATCACTGGCTGTGCTAAATTTGTATAGCAGTGAACTATTGTTTCCAGTATTGGTTTATTGTATGCTTGGACCATTGGTGTATATATTACAAGAAACCGAAGGACCATTCATAAGGTTTTTTTCTCTTTTTTTTATGAATTTTTTTTAGAACTGAAAGAAGCGATAACTTATGGTATTGATTTGAATAGACAGACAATCAATGTTTTGCAGTTTTTGCAGCTTAAAGCTTCCTATTAGAAAATACAAACTGAATATTTATATGCAATACTAAATATTACTAATTATAGTCAAGGGGATATAGAATTGGACAAACTCATGTATTTGTTTTCCTTTTAAAATTAATGAATGCAGTAAGTCTAAGCAAAACATAGACAAAAGAAAATACCCTTTGAAGTGCGAATAACAAATAATTCATTTCAACTATGTAACTTTAAATAAAATAATTAGTAACAAAAACTAATTTGTCTATTTTTTCTGTAAACTTCAAAATGTTTAATGTCTGCAGCTGCCTAATGAATAAATGATTGTAAGCGAACAATTAGACTACAAATAATTTAACGAAAACATTTATTCTTTAATTGAGCTTTTGTATGCATGTGTATAGAATGATAATAAGACGATTATGACTATAATCTATGTGCATAAAGGTTTATTAATCTATTAATTTTTTTAATAATTAAAATACTATCGGATCCTATAGTGATTTAGTAGCATGTATCGATACACAGATTCTCAAATTAAACGATCGCATCGGATAAGTTCAGAAAATTATTTATTATTCATGACCTTACAATTTACATAATTTAGTTTTATACACTTGATGTCTCTATTTTGTGAATTTTCTATATCAATGTAGTAGGTTGACACTTGCACATACTCTAGGTCTGTTTAGTCTTTAATTTTGTCTCTTTATCTTCATGGTTTTTTCTACCCATGTTATTTGCTCCTTACACCACTTCAAATTAACCCATGACTTTTTAAATGTTTAGTCCAAAACTTAGGTTTTTATTCTATTTTAGATGGGATTCTGCGTACTGGACAGAACATGAAGATTAATAGAGCTGTTAGGACATGAAAAAAAAAATGAAGCAAGCATGAATACAATAGGAGTCGATCAGTTGCTCTTGCTGCATGAGACCTAAGTGGAGCAGGTTCAACATAGAGAGCCGAAATGCAGCGCCAAATAGAGATTGAAACTACTACCGATGTGGGTGAGAAAAGCCGATGACAGAGAAGCAAGGCAAGATATGAAGAGAGCCTAACGACCTGAGCAGCAGCATGATGAGAGCATTTTCTGGGCAAGGGTGGAAATTTGATTTGTTTATTAAAATTGCTTTATGCGTACAAGACATAACGATTTAAAGTGTTTAAGCATGTTTTTGACAGAAATTTGATTTGTTTTATGCTCTGCTCTTTCTCTTGATTACATGAAGCATATTCATACGATGGAGCTCTGGAGTGTAATCGGATCAACAACTTGACAATGTGCTATTTTTTGCAGGTGCTTTCCCCTTACTTTTATTTCAATCACTCAAATAATGCACAGTTGAAACTAAAAGTTCAGGACATGTTACAGCCTAGCTTAAAACAGATTTTATAGTATATCTTTGATTCCTTTTTAAACAACAACTTCAATCATTTAGTTTTCTAAACATGGTACCGTCTGATCACCTAAATGTATGCAAATTATACAAAGAATCGAAAACACCAAACATGGGCATATCTCTTTCTATTTTCAAACATTTCAACATTTGAACAATTTAGGTTTAACTTCTGAGATTTAAGTGTATCAACTATCAAGTGATGTTGTTTCCATTACCATCAACCTTTTACATTTGTCACTCCTTAAAAAAATTTAATCATTCAAAAATGTATATACCCTTCGGACTTAAAAAAAGTCAGTTGGCTACCAACTTATGCCAGAAATTTTGATGTAGATTCAAATGGATAGTAACATGTACGAATATAAAATGAGACATGCAATAATATGCAATAATTTAGTTTTCTGTTACATGTAAAAACATCTATCATTAATTATGTATCGTTCTTAATGTAATTATTTATCTTATTTGCAGGTGTGTGAAAGAAGAAGATGCTAAAGTTGTGATCTTCATTTTAATGCAAACAATCAAATATGTACTTGTATTTTTTGTTAAACTATGCTACTATTTTTTGGGGTGTGCTTAAAATATTTTGCTACTACGTTTTGATGTGTATAAATATTTGGTACGTTTAAAGTAATGTGTTACATCTCTATTTTATTATCTTTTATGATTATTATTGTGTTTTTTGATATTGGTATTTAATACTGCAGTTTATTAGTAGGATGTAGAAAATTTTTGAATTGTGAAATTAAATTATAGCACTTCAAAACCGCTATACTATTTAATAGCGCCTAATGGCCGCTATCAAATCTGTTAGTATTAAAGATGCAGACCATAAAAAGCGCTATGGTATTACAAAAAGCGCTATAAATAATGATGAATGATAGGTCAGATAAGCGCTATAAAATAAGATATTATAGCAGAGTACAAGCGCTATTGTAGTTGACTTTTTATAGCGGCATATTGGAGTTGTGACAAGTCACCGTCTACAATAATCTGTTCAAATACAGCGCTAATAATTCGCTATCACCACTTTCTATAGCGCAATAATAGTGCTATCTTAGAAAAAACAAAAAGTATTTTGTGGCTAATAACGAATTTCATAGCGGGCTAACAGCGCTGTGATATTAATCAATAACGTCTATTTTGCCGCTAAAAAATAAATAACATAGCACAATATTTGCGCTATGAAATTAACAATTTTTATAGCGCTTTTTTTGCGCTATCTAAAGTTGGTTGTTTTTAATCACATGTCGTTATACAGCGTTTATTGAACCGCTATAATATCCTTTAATAGCGTTTTTCGGGCGCTATCGTAGGGTCTTTTTGTTGTAGTGCCCGTACGATCAAACGACAAGTCTGATCGCTACGAAACTTGAAATCCTACAATAGTTCACCGTTACGGATCCAATGAAACTAATTTCATTGAAATCTGATTCAGTGGCCAAAATGGATGTTTTCACGTTAATTAAATAAATTAATAATTAATTAATTAAGTCACTTTTTATTCAAAATTTATAAATTAACCAATTCCATCATTTTTAATCATTTAGACATTTACAACGACTTAATTCAGGTTTATATGACAATTCAATATTGGTTATTACACTAATTACTATGTTCAGTTTCATTGTAATTATCCAATATGTTAAACTTTAATTTCAATAAATTGCTTTAATTTGGCTTCAACCATTATATTCAACCAAATATAAATCTAATAACATAGTTAACATTTTTTTTACATTTTATTACATTAATATTCTCAAATTTCCATCTTTATTTGTTGTATCAACTATCGTATTTCAATTTTATTGGATTTTTGTCAATTTTACACATTTATTATAATTTAAAATCCCAATAAATTAATTTATCTTGGTTTCATTCTTTTATTAATCAATTGTTACCTTATGAATAAAATTAACATTTCTATTCATTTTGTTACATTCACAAATTTCAGTTATTGTCTTAATCTCATTAATGTAACCTTGAATTTCATTTAATTTTAGTTGATTTTCCATTTAAATTTAATAGACTAAATAAACATGCAATATATAATAATTGTAACCCTTTAACTTTGAATCACAAATGTAAGGGTTTATTACTTACAATCTACATAATATGACATAATATTGATTTTATTCAATCAAAATTTGTTATACTACTTCATTAATTAATTTCATATTTATATTTGTTTTCATATATTCAATTTATAATCAAGTATGACCTTTACATTATTTTAATTAATTGAACTTCCATTAAAACGTTATCAATTTCTTAATTTAACTTTACTCCATTTCATTCTGTTATTATTTTCCATTAATAAATGACAAATTTCTATTTCTCCCAATATTAAATAACAAAATTTATTAAATTAACAAATTTTAATTATCGAAAATTATGGGTGGTTACACTCTCCCTTACTCAAAAAATTTCGTCTCCGAAAAAGAAAAAGGAGGGAAAAGAAGGGATTAAGCAATCAATATATCTTATTCAAAATATTAAATTTATATGCAAATGAATTTACAAAATTAAACAATTTAGATGAAACATATCAATTTATAATCATTTATACCCTTTGTATTCAAGATAATAAAAGTTTGAAAACATTTCACGAGATTTTTCTAAGTCCAAAACTTATGGAAAATTTCGGCAGAGTCTCTTTTGTACGGAGATGTCTAGAAGAAAAAATAATTCCAATATTAACAATATATATCGTAGTTTTCCAAAATAATATATCCCAACAGCGGGAAAAACAAAATAATATAGCTATAAAACTATAATCCGAGAACGTACCTATTTGTCAGACAATTAATGATTAATTTATGAAATCAAAAGTAGTAGCAATTGCTTCCATAACATGTATTTCACTTATATAATCCTAAAAGTTAATAATTATATAAAAGTGAAATGCATAAGTTGTTTCAATTTTTCACAACAAAATCAACACAGCATACAATAGTCACAAGCAACAGAACCATATAATCATCACATGGAATCAAAGTAATTAACCATCCATCCATAACAACCAAAAACTGAGGGTTTGTTTGGGTTCAGAAACTTTTAATCGTATAAAATGATAAATAATATGAATTAAACCATACACTCAAGATAAAACTTATAGATTATTTATACATCTTTATACAAAATAGAAGTATCCTTTCCCAACCAATCCATAAACTAGTACAAAAAACCAATACCAAACATTATTTGAGTTTAATTTTGTTAGTTTCCTTTTTATATCATTTGCTGCCCACCATTTCATTCATACAATGATTATTTCTTTAATTTACCTTTATTTCTTACGAAAATTAAATTTCCATTCATTTATTTACATATGTTATTTACATTTCTTACATATGTGACTTATATACAATTATTTATCATGTGTAAATCAACTCTTAAAATACTATACACAGGTTTCTTTGTAAATAATTTCACATTCATACATTCAGTACTTATTTCATTTATTTCAATTCATTACTTACAAAATTCCTTTTTCCTCATTTATTCATATAATGAAAATTTCTTTTCATTGCTTTATATTCATTTCATACATAAATTATATCCATTCAATTGTTTATAATAATCATTGAATTCATTATGTACGTATTTCATACATTTTATTACAGTCCAGTTCACAATTATTATATATATACTTGATTTCCATTAGATATTAATATTCATTAGTGCAGAAGTTCATACTTAAGTTTCCTACTCTTTTTTATTTACATTCGTTTCTCTACATGGTGTCATTGAATATTAAATCTATCTTTTGAATCCTTTTTAAAAATTTCTAAAGTTATATTCATTTCCTAAATATAGTACTCATTTTATTATTTTACTTTAATCATAACTAGCTCCAAACATTAACTTAAATTTATAATTAATTAACTATAGTATTCATTTTCCTATTACATTTAATTAATAGCTTTTCAATTATGACTTAAGCTTATAACAACTGTAATATCAAAATTTTTTATGTATAAAAGTAATTCTATTGAACACTTTCATTACTTTAAGTTTTACTTATAAAATATTCTATCACATATCCTAATACATTTCAACTTTTAATATTTTGGTAAGTTATGTATATGTTTCTAAGAATGCAATTCTAAATTTCTCTTATATATTTAATTAACAAACAGTTACTATTTCTTATTTTCAATTTCCTTTTTTATTTATAGTTTTCTAAATTTCAGTTTCTTATCTATTTCATTAATTATTTTATTATCCAATTTCTTATTTTCATTTTAGAAGTTCCAATTATTAAATGGTAAATTTTTTATTCTATTATAATAATTGAAATCTCTAATTTATAGAAATTTAAGAACTAAACGCCGGGTTCCTTTTCAAATCATTTAAAAATATATATATAACCATACCTTTTCTATATTTCAATCATATTTGGAAAATAAAAATTTAAGATTTGTTTATCAAAACAAACGTGTAGTAAAACTACTACAGCAGTCTTCCCACTTTGAAGCTTGAAAATGAATATTGATGATGCATGCACTCATGACCAAAATTATTTCCTAGCAACAGAGAGGAGAGTACAGAACTTATTCCCTTTAAAAGCGCTTTAAAATTTTCTTTCAAATCACGTTGGAATATTTATATCAGAAAATACTTCCAAATAATTTTAATATTGTATTTCAAAAACATTCGAAAGAAATTTTCAAAATCCCGGAACTTAAGTTCACAAATTTTAATTTATATTCATTTTATTTGTAAATCTTATATTCAATCAATGTTCGCAAATTTCACTACCTAACAAACAAATATATTACGACCAAATATATTATTTATAAAATTGTTATTTTATATACAAAATATATAATAGGCAAAATTATTTCATTTACCTATATTTCAAAACAAATATTGTGTAGGTCCGTCCTATTAAGTGTTTAGAAATCACTATCGATGCCATAGCGTCTTATGCACCAACCAGAATTTATAAATCAAAACGGAACAAATTAACACAATATAAAAACCCTTTTATAATACTAACAAATACGCTCTCTTATATATAAACACACACACACACACTCAGCGACTCATTCTAGGGTATTACTATCCTATTTAATATGAGTCAGATCTCACAAAGCTAAGGTTATCGCTAAACCGATACTCTGATACCAACTGTAACGACCTGCTTTTTAGACGTTTTAAGCAGATACACATGTCAGACTCAAACCATTCAAAAGGGTAGATTGTTATGGGGTAAATAAGAAAAAGAGAAAGAAATAAAACAAATACAGAATCTCGCAGCGGAATTACAAAATATAATAATCAAATAACAGTTCATGAAGCTGTTTTACAAATACATTTGATTATTCTAATACAATACAGAATCAGAGTTACAAACAATAAGAATAAATAAATAAATGCAGCGGAACAACATGATGCTGTGGAATACATATATTAAATAATGCAGTACAAGGCTTTGTCTTCATCCTCCAGAAATAAGGTCTTCAACCCTGAAATGCTCAGGCTGACCCGAGCGAATTGAAAAGACAAAACACTCAAGTCAAAACAAAAGGATCCTATGTAAGTTACATTAATGGTAAATATGAGTGTAACGACATCAGAGATGTTTATGTGGTTTGACATCTCTTATTCAGTGTTTAACGTGAGTGAAGTAACTTAAGAGATGTTCAGATTCTCATCTCCTAAGGATCTGTTAAACTATGTACTATGTAATACAGTACGCTATTATAATATGTCTATAGTAAATTATAAGTATTAAAATAGCGTTAAGGCATTACCCATATCCCCCTTAACACATTTTTGTATATTCCCATAGTCTATACAGTGCCATAATTCCTCCGTAAACTGGAGGGCTATCAGAGGGCACTCCATATGTATGGTACAAAACAAACTCGTAGAAGGCGCGATAAGGCATGCAACATAATACTTGAGGCAATACCAGGGTAGATATACCATTTGCGTATCCAAACTAGTAGTAATGCATAGCAGCTACTATCACCCACCTCGAAACACACTCCTAAATCAAAATTAAGGGTGGCCACCAAATCAATCACAAAGTCAGAATATAGTATCGAAGAAGTGTGCCCGATAGGAGGAATGACCTCAGTTGCCCTAGCGTAGCTCCTGATTTTAGCCACATCAAGCCGACTCACGGGAGTCGGGGTCACGTAAATATTCATATAGAATTGTTCACCAAACCATTCTACTTCATTTTTGGAATCTCCACCATGTACATAGTTGTTAAAGTGGTTTTCGGTATTAGCAGAGAGTATGACAATATCCGATCTCAGTCTTTTTAACAACAAACGCTTATTTCACGCCGGATGGTTCTTTTACGTTTCAAAAGTCAATTCACAATTTATATCAAAATATCATATTAAATTTCAAATCACATCTCTTTCGAAATCATATTCACTTCAACTATATTCACTTTTAAAATCATGTTCACTTCCAAATCATAATTACTTTCAAATCATACTCACCTTTGAAATTCACATTCACTTTGAAATTTTCGATAAGTTCTGTTAATTAATTCTTTATTCCAAAATCATCTTATTCGCTCAAATATGTCATTTCACAAAAGGATATAAATTCCAATTCCAACTTAGATTGTATCATCATTACGGACTCAAATATAAATACTTTAACTTTACCTAGTTTGCAATTTTATAAAATATTTTAGATGATCATAAATAGTTTTAATAGTTTAAAAGTAGTTTAAATAGATTAAAATAGTTTAAGTAGTAAAATAGTTCAAGTAGATTTGAATTTGACTCAACTACTTTTGAATTGATTTAAATAGATTAAATATAGATTAAATAGATTAAATTATGCTAAGTAGATTTTTAAATAGTTAAATAAATTTAAAATAGATTAAATAATTTTAAATTATATTAAATGGATTTAAAATAGATTAAATAAATTTAATTAGTTTAAAATAGGTAAATGGTTAAATTGGATTAAATAGGTTGTAATAGATTAAAATAGTTAAATTAATAAAATAGTTTAAATTAGTTTAAGTGGATTTCAAAGTTATATTCACACCTTTTCCATAGCTCGATTGCAATAAATTCATTTATATTTGACACTTCAACTTTTAAATTCTAATTTCAATCATTTGAACAATTTATTTAAATCAATTTCAATTACTGCGTTAACACTTAGATTATCGAAAATAATTCAATTTATGTAAATCAATTTCCATTTCAAAATACCAGTTAACTGAATTCAAAATTTAAAGATTCAAAATTTATTTAATTTAACCATTCCGGTGTCTGCATATAATTTTCTACCCTAGGGTCAACTGATACGTATATTTATCATTTCAACCCGCAATTTAAAAGTTTATGGCTGTATATCATTTTAAACCGCAATCCCGAATTAATAAAATCCATAAAATTGCTTGAGTCTATCATTTCAACCCATAAAAATTTTTTCCTAATAAGTAGATCATTGGGTATGTATCATTTCAGCCCATAGGGAACTTGCAGTTATAACAATATAAAATACAACATCCATTCATCCAAATATCAACCATCAAACATTCATCACAATCATCATCCAAATCAATTTATAAACATCAATAGATAACTAATAATTAATAACAGGAATAAATTGACAAACTAAAATTCAACATTAAATTAAATGATGATTAAATGCAATATAAGTCAACTTTAACTAGAATGACACTTCAAATATACTAAACTTAGATCAATAAAATTTCTAATCACATCATAAATTTAATTTAACTAACAAAAGAAATTTTATAAGTTGCGAATAAGTTAAAATACTCATCTTTGAATTTAAATCGATTAAAAATTAAAAATGTGCCTTAAATTCAAAAGGTCTCATAATTCGTCCAAACCATCGTCAAAATGTCCGAAATTTTTCTACGATCGCACGGAAACAAACCGCGCATGAATTAGACCTCATATGTGAAAGTTATGCATACTGGAACATAAATGATTTTAAATAAAATAAAATTAAGTAATTATACTCATACGTCACCACGTCATCTCGACCTTCGACAAACACACGAACAGCCCCATTGAATTAGGACGTGGTAAACCACTTGGCCACCACCGTTCTTCGCAATTTTGCCGCCGCCCTAAGCCTCTTCACCTAGTTCCAAGGACGACGTTGAGACGATCATCTCCAGGCACCCTCCCCAGTAACTCGCGGTGTTCTCTGATCATGCCTGGACCCACGCGCCGCCGCCTCCTATCCAAGGTCACCATGGCAAATTTACATGACCTAGCGATGAAAAAACAACACCAACAAGGCCTGCATCGTGCCACCTTCCCAATGATACCCCCGATCGTCGATCAGGCGACGATTTACTGTTGGATCGTCAAAACCCTAAAATAAATGACTAAGGTTCATCCTCAAATTTTGTACAAATGGTGATTCGATGATAAAAATGAATTGCACTAGTGAATTATGCTCGTCGAGAGCTTCGAGTTGATATATAATTTGACAAGGTTTGAAGAGTTTGATTTTCAATTTGATTTTTGATTTGGATTTGCAATTTGGGAATCAGGATTTGCAACCATTGGGAAGAGAAAAGCAAATGGAATTGTACGTACTGAAATCAAAATTTGGAAATGACCTAGGGTTTATAACGATCTATTTATAGGCAGAGCTGAAAATAGAAAGAATGGGCTTGATTGGTTTGGAAAGTTAAACGATGAATGACATGCAAAGCCCGTTTCACCTCTGGACGAAAATGGATCATCCCATATATCAAAATAGATGTTTGTGATGATTTTAAACTCAATGAAACAGTTTTCAAGTCTTAATTCTATCGTATGAAGAAGTTAACTTAAAATCAACTTATTTCAAATTGATTTCAACTGATATTAATTAAATTGATTTCTAGGCGTTTCGAGCCTGTACGACCAAACGACAAGTCCGATCGCTACAAAATTTGAAATCCTATAATAATTCACCATTGCGGATCCAATGAAACTTGTTTCATTGAAATCCGATTCACTGGCTAAAATGTTTGTTTTCACATTAATTAAATAAATTAATAATAATTAATTAAATCACTTTTTCATTCAAAATTTATAAACTAACCAGTTTCATCATTTCTAACCACTTAGACATCTACAAATGACTTAATTCAGGTTAATATGACAATTCAATGTTGATAATTACACTAATTACAATGTTCAATTTCACTGTAATTAAATCCAATTTATTAAAATTTAATTTCAATAAATTGCTTTAATTTGACTTCAACCTTTATATTCAACCAATTATAAATCTAATAACATAGTTAACATTTGTTTTACATTTCATTACCTTGAGATACTCAAATTTCCATCTTTATTTGTATCAACTACTATTTTTCAATTTTATTGGATTTTTGTCAATTTTACACATTTATTATAATTTAAAATCCCAATAAATTTATTAGTTTGGTTTCATTCTATTACCTTATGAATAAAATTAACATTTCTTTTCATTTTGTTACATTTACAAATTTCAGTTATTATCTTAATCTCATTAATGTAACATTAAATTTCATTAAATTTTAATTGATTTCCCATTTCAATTTAATAGACTAAATAAACAGGCAACGCATAATAATTGTTACCCTTTAACTTTTAATCACACTTGTAATAGTTTATTTTTTACAATCAATTATTATAAATACGTACATAATGTTAATTTTATTAAATCACCATTTATTATACTATTTCATTAATTAATTCCATATTTACATTTGTTTTCATATATTCAATTTATAACTAAGTACGACCTTTACATTATTTCAATTATTTGAACTTCCATTAAAACGTTTTCAATTTCTTAATTTAACTTACTCCATTTCATTCTGTTTATTATTTTCCATTAATAAATCACAGATTTCTATTTCATCCAATATTAAATAACAAAATTTATTAAATTAACAAATTTTAATTATCGAAAATTACGAGTCGTTATAATTTATTTCTTAGACTTCATGTGCTTAGAAAAGAAAAAATATATTTTGATTTGGTTACATTTTGGACATATTAGTTAAGTATTAGTTTGTATTTGTATGCGTCTCTTATACACACACACACTCCTACACAAATTCTTGGTCCATGTTGGGTAAATTACTTTGATATTATTTTCTTGTAAGTAGTAACTGACCTTTTTCGGACTAAGACTCATACCTACTACTGCTTGGGGTAACATTAGTTATAGGAATAAAAGCAGTAACAGCATGTTATGTTTCGTGGACCTTTACACTTTAGTTCGTAAAATAACTATATTTTTAATAACGCTCGGTGAAATTTACTCTGATATTATTTACATCAATGATATAGGTCCATACATCATAAGTTCTATTTAATTAACTACTTTACTTGCTCATTCAAAGATTTTTCAAGAGAAGATGCAAGCTGGTAGATATTGAGTACATGTACTCTAGAAAACGTAATTGGTTGCATATTCGTTATATAAAAAATGGCTGCTTAAAAATTGGTTAACCAGTCCTTAAAGTTTGTTGTTATAGTTCTACCCTGAAGGGTATGCGAAAGCAAACAAATGTGTATGGATGCACTTTAGACATCAATGTCCTTATATACATATCAATGTCCTTTATATATAATATATATAGTTATATAACATTAAGGTTTTAACGATTCGATGAAAAATGAAGCAAACCTTTTGTCAAAGTGTCTATAAATATCGTGCTTTAGTGCTTAGACCAATAAAAATTATACTCAATATTATTTGCTTCATTACTCCTTTTAACTTTACCAACTAAGACAGAAGTTTATGTAGCCTGAAATACTACCAAAAACTTACAAAGAGTTCTTTCGATAAGGAGAAATCCAAATATTATCCAAAATAACAAATATGATTTTTTTGGTCCTTTGACTTTAACAAATATAGCAAAAAAGATAAATTTATTGAACTAAACAAGGAAAAAAAGAGAGTTAATACTTGACCAATGGATAAAATCTACATGTATGCATGTAATAATACTCTGATTAAACACCTAGACAGAAATTTTCACGACCTAAATAATTTGGTGGTTCACATGCAAAATTATTTTTCAATTATTTATATAATTAAAAAACAAACTCATAAGAAATCATTATATAGCCATAATTAAATACTTCATATAACAATAATTCATTGCAAAAATGATCATTTATTGACTTTTTCAAGCAATTAGTTGACATGCAAGATGTTTCTATAGAGATTTTAAAAAAGGTGATACGTCTTGCTATATTGTAGTAATGTATGTCATGGCCACCCTTCCTGATTATAAGGTTATAATAATGTATACCACACTGTCAGTTTTTAATGCAGCAAGTTCGCTCTTTGTGTTTTGCAGCACCATTCGAATCAACGAATCATTTTTGGGATCTTGGTATTATTAAGGAACCATTAAACTTTTGCATTTTAAATGTTGTCTAAATTACACTATACCATCAACACATACTGTCAGTAAATGTCCGTGTTGTCTCCATGTTGTCTAAATTTATTACAATCAGTATTTAGGATATTGGGATATTGGCATTGTTAAGGTTATAATAATGTATACCATGCTACAAGTAAATCTCCATGCAGTCTAAATTTATTACCGCCAGTATTCACTTCTTTTCACAAATCGACCATGACTTATTACTATCTTGGATTTTCTACATTTTTGAATACTGAATGACTTGTTACTATCTATTGGTACTGGTATATGTGGTAAAGAAAAACATTTAGACATGATATAGTAAAGAATGACTTGTTTCACTTATTTGTTTGCATTGATACATAGATATTTTGGTCACTAGGTATATACAAGGACTATTAAAACTCTATAATAACACTTTTTGTGGGTTTTTCTTTAGTTATTGTGCTGTCATATATTTCATAGTCTTCATATGCTTAGAAAAGAATAAAAATATTTTGATTTGGTTACATTTTTTTTTGTACATGTTTACTAAGTTTTTTGGACTGTATTACTCATGACTTTCTTTAATCTTCACCCTATCCAAAATGAAAAGCTCAAAGTATACTTTGAGCTATTTATTTGGAACCTTAAAGGTACAAAACAAACAAATATTCACTAAATTGGACAACAAGATGCATGAATGAGTAAAATTGTCTATTTGGACAGACTCTGACTCAAGTAATTCAAAATAATTAATACTACTAATTTCTCTCTTGGATGCATTGCACTTTTGGAACTAACTTTTCTTGCCAGCACATTCTTATATGGGCATGTACCTAATTTATATGACTAGTGTCTTCGTTAGCCATTAATTTGTTATTTACCTATGTGAATTTTTCGATCCATTTCGGGTCACTTGGTATACACTTATATGTTCAAGTTTTTCTTTGATAGCTTATGCAATATTGTATAAGGCTTCTCCATGTTCAAACGTATAAAATGGAATAAAACATATAAAATGGATGAAGTGAAAATGGAGATGTAAAGGAGATGTAAATGGAACAAAACGTTCCAGATTTTGTTCCATAATACAAAAAGGAGATGTAAAGCATTCTTCACACTACCAAATAGTAGATGCAAAAATAGTAGTGAATAATATAAAAGAAAGTCAAACTTGTGTCTAGAATTATAGATCGAACCATAGATTGGTTTTAAGTATTTTGTCGTTTGATTTTAACAGAATCTACATCAAAGTTTGGAAACTTATTTGATGTCCTATATTGCCAATGGAAAAGGATTGGGTGTATCTAAGCAAGTGACTAAATGACGCTTAACTTGAAATGTAATTTGAGAATTAATGCATATTGTTAATATTAAAATTCGTTTTTCAATGTTTTTAATATTTGTCATAGGACTAGGACAGAGTACTGGCAAGGAGCTTTTAATTTCATGCATGTGGCAAAAAGAAATCTAAGAAACGTGGAGAAAATCTTGTGCCCATGTATAGATTGTCGAAAACTTAGTTGGCATGATGACGACATCATTGTTGAGCATTTAATTATAAAAGTTATGTATTCTAAATATAAGAGTAGTAGATGGTATTGCCATGGTGAGCAAAAAAATATAGATAAAAAAAAGTCGGTTGATGGATATGACTTATTCAAGATGATTCACTATGAAGATGAAGATTTTATGAATCATAATTCTTTTTTCGATGATAAGGATAATGATGATTCTATAAGAAGAGAGGATGAACTACATAAGAATTTGGAAGACTTAGAAACTCCATTGTATCCAGATGCATAGACCATACCAAATTATTCGCCATCACCGTCTTATATATTCTTATATGTGAGACTAGCATGTTCGATAGTGGGTTTGACAAGTTGTTAAACGTGCAACAATTATTTTTGTCAAAGGATAACGTACTTCCCAAAAATTTATATGAAGTAAAGAAATTTCTTAAAGCAATTGACATGGGTTTTGAAAAGGTATATGCTTATGAGAATGATTGTATTATTTTTAGAAGGAATACAAAGATTTAAAAACTTGTCCAAAATATGGTTCGTAAAGATGGAAGATAAATCAAGATACCAAGGAGATTATGAAAGGTGTTCCAATTAAAATGTTAAGATATTTTCCAAAAATTCCAAGACTTAGAAAAATGTTTAGATCTTAGAAGATGGCCGAAGATTTAAGATGACATTTCAATAATAGAAGCAATGATGGAAAATACGTCGTCCGATGGATTCTATAGCTTGGAGTTTGGTGGATGAATGATGGAAATATTTTTCAGCCGATCCATGAAATCTTGGACTTGCCTTGTTACGGATTCTATCCATTTTCTATGTTGAGCTTCAAATATTGTTGTTGGCCGGTATTTCTTGTGACACACATTCTCTTACCTATATTGTGAATAAAGAAGGAAAATATTTTGTTAACATTACTTATTCCCGATCTAAAGCAGCCTTTTGATGTATATTTGTCACCTTTGATCGAAGACTTGCATTATTTGTGGAGTAATGGAGTTGATGCTTATGATGCATTTACTAAAACATTAGTTAAAACGAAAGCAATTTTGCTATGGGTAGTAAATGAATTTTCAACTTATAGAAATCTTGTTGGATGTTGTGTGAAGGAAGAAAAGGCTTCTCAATTGTGTGGTGTTAATACTCATCACCGTTGGTTGAACTATAGTTGAAAGAATGTCTACATGGGTCATAGAAGTTATCTACTTATGTCAGATTCACGGAAGAAACAAAAGACTTGGTTTGATAAC
Source organism: Allium cepa (assembly GCA_030765085.1). NCBI lineage: Eukaryota > Viridiplantae > Streptophyta > Magnoliopsida > Asparagales > Amaryllidaceae > Allium > Allium cepa. The sequence continues at coordinate 812,022,239 of CM060943.1, forward strand.
ACCATGGATATAGGTAATGCTCCTAGAATTTTAACTAGAAGAAATATTTCTATATTGTTAAAAGATCTTCCAAAAGGTTCTGGGAAAGAGAAAGAAAAGGAAAAAAGGTAAAGGAGAAATAATAAGAAAAAGACCATTAAGATAAAGTCCATTAAGCTGAAAAAGAGGAAGAGTACCCATGGTATGGAAGATGAAGGCGATAAAGATAACGATCCTACAAAATTGGAGCTATCAAGGTGGAAAGAAATCAATTTTCTTTGATTTGTAATATTGGAAGGTTAGTGGGTTTTTTCAAAATGTTTTAACAACTATATATATATATATATAATTATGTGTTACATTATTTATTTATTTAAACTGTTTTAACATTAAGTGTGTATATATATATATATATAATTATGTGTTACATTATTTATTTTTGTAGGAGCTGCTATTATATCATAATTTAGATGTAATGCATGTGGAGAAAAATAATGGTGAAAGCATATTAGGCATAATATTGCATGATAGCAAATCAAAAGATAGAACCAACTGCAGAAAGGATTTAGAGGATGGGGAATTCGACATGAGCTTCATGCACAACCTCGTGGGAAGAAAGCATATCTTCCGCCGGCTCCTTATACATTGTCAAATTTCGAGAAAAAATATTTTTCAAAAGATTGCACGATTTCAAAGGACCCGTTGGCTACTATTCAAATTTGAAAATCATATATCGTTGAAGGATTGCAAAATTAGTGGCTTGAAATCACACGATTACCATGTTTTAATGCAGCATTTGTTGCCGGTAGCAAGAAGAGAGCTATTGTCAAAGAAGGCAAGAAAAGTATTAATTCACTTATGTTCATTTCTCAACAAATTATGTCAACATGTTCTTGACAGAGAGAAGTTCAGCAAATCAACGTTGAGATTATTGAAATTTTACGTGAGCTTGAAAAATATTCTCGCCATCATTTTTTGACATAATGGCACCCTCGTCAATTCATCTCTGAGAGAAGCATTAATATGTGGTCCGGTTCAATTTCGTAGGATGTACCCATCTGAAAGATAAATGAAGACACTTAAATATTATGTAAGAAACTATTCATGACTCGAGGGATGTATTGTAGAATCTTATCTCGCAGATAAATGCATGGGTTTTTTAAGTGAATTTTAGAAAAAATGGGGACATGTTGAAGAGATAGCAGCTCAAAATAAAGATTATGAAAGCAGTGGAATACTTGAAGGATGCCAATGTTAATGTCTAAGATAGTAACACTATCCTCCCATGAGAAAGAAAGTGTTCATTTAGCCGTGTTAATGAATATGACCGTGGTGGAACCATTTTTAGAGTAAGTATACGTTACATTATTTTTCAATTATTTGGATGTGTTTGTACTAATAAATATAACTTAGCATGCCTTGTTTTATACTAGTTTGCATTTGGAGGAATTACAAAATTCTAGCAAGCGCATGGAAAAACGTTCAATCTTACTTTAGGAAAAGCATACAATTTTTTTTACTAATTGGATTAAAATAAGGTTAAATGATTTTTTAAATATACTCTCATTTGCCTAAGAATATTACTCTAAAATATCTTTTGTTAATGAAATTTTTTGTAGATAACTATGAACTCTAATGATCACAATGAAATGTTGAAGTTGATTTCATACAGTCCAAAGAATGATGCCTTATCTTACAAAGGATATATCATCAATGATCAACGGATTCATATAAAAGACGTAGGGAGAGAGACTTAAAATAGCGAAGTGACTTATGATGCAACTACTATATGTCGATCAAGTACAAAAGATTTCTCAAGAAGTTGATGTGGTCACCCGTTATGGAATATTTACTGATATAATTTTATTAGATTATCATGTGTTTTATATTCCCGTTTTTAAGGGTCGTTGGGTACATATGGTAAATGGAGTAAAAGTTGATGATGATGATTTCACTCTTGTCAATTTACATCAAAATCAAGCATCATTTTTTAAAGATCCATACATCCTTGCATCTCAAACGAAACAAGTATTTTATTCAAGAGAATATGATTTATCGAGTTGGTATGTTGTAATGAAAGCACCACAAAGAGGTTTTCATGATTTAGAGACAAATGATTATAAAGAAGAAGCTATCAATGTCATGGAAGATTGCATGTAACATAGATGTTGAAGATGTTAGTTATAGTAGAGAGGATTGCGAAGGCATACTTGAGTAGTTTAAGTATTTTTTTGATTATGAGAATTGTTTTCGAGTACATGGACATGTCATTCTTGTTTGTTTTTCAACTTTCTACTCATAAGATCAATGATTGTTGTGTAACAAATGATGTTGCAACTAATGCTAATGTGATTATTATTTATACCCAAATTAGGCAAATGTAATTAATCTGTTTGATAACTAATTAATATTTCACGTATGCAGGTGTTGAGTTACTGATTTATCATAGAGATCTACATACTTGAAGGCATACTCAATATTCATCATGAAGGTATCCATGTTATCTTTTATTTTATTTTAGAATTTTAGAAATTGCTTATGTGTTGATGTTATCCATAAATTCTACAATTTATGATAGAAAATTTTCAATTATTCGATACAGATATATTTTTGTTAGTACAGTATTTTTTTTTAATAAAGTATATTAACTACTGCCAAAAAATACATGTCTATCAAAAACGTTTAATTTTGATTAATTTTTGTTAATCCCTCGTAGACAGTTAATCTATAATCTAAACCCACTGTTTAGCATCCTTCTAATGATTTTTTACAACCTTGATAATAACATAACATCCTAGCCATTAGGGAATAACTATGATCAATATATAGATCATTTATACCGGTCGCATATGTCATTGGGGAATCAAGTTATAGTAAGTATTAGTTGGTACTTGTATGTGTCTCTTATATATATATATATGTATGTATGTATGTATACACACACACACTCATACACAAATTCAAGGTCCATGTTGTGTAAATTACTTTGATATTATTTTCTTGAAAGTAGTAACTGACCTTTTCCGGGCTAATTGAGACTCATACTTACTACTGCTTGGGGTAACATTAGTTATAGGAATAAAAACTAGTAACAATATGTGGTCATGGTCATTTATTCATCATAACAAATATGTCCGTTATAGATTTCATTTGAGTTTTAACACGGCTAGTAACATTTGTTATAAGTTTCACATTAGTTGTAGGAATAAAAACCAGTAATAGTATGTCTGTCGTGGTCATAAATTGAGGCAGATCATCAGCAATGAAGTACCCAGTTTCCTATCGTGTTCCAATTATAGGAAAGTCCAGTTTACAACTACAAGCTAGAGTTTTGAGCTGATGTTACTGACATACACAAAAACTTATAACAAATGTTACTGGGGTTTCTATCTGAGTTTTAATTCATGTAGACATACATATTGCGTCTAATACTCATGTCTGTCATGGTCATTCATATAATTAAAAACAAACTCATAACAAATCATTATATAACAAATTCATAACAGACAGACATACCGTCTCTGATACTCATGTTTGTCATGGTATTGTTAAGGAACCATTAAACTTTTCCATTTCTAAATGCTGGCTAAATTACACCATACTATCAACACCTTCTTCAGTAAATCTCCATGTTGTCTAAATTTATTATTGTCAGCATACATTTTGTGTTTGGACTATTCTACCATCTCCCTGCACATTTGAAGTATGAAATTGTTGGATCACTTATAACTATTTTCATAAATTTTTCTAGTACTTATTGTTTGTTCATGTATTCTTGTTCATATTACGCATTCTATGTTGATTCTTGATAGTTTGATATTTTCTAACTATGATTTTGGATCTAAATTAAATATGTGATGACCTTAACATTGAAATTGCTTTTATTAAATGTTTTTACAGAAAAAGGATATGCATACAAGTAGTATATGTACTCGCCAACAATTGAGGAATGAGAAATCCTTAAAGTATAAGCCAAAGGTCAAATATATTGTGTCAACTGAAGAATCTTGCCACGTAGAGAATGAACAAGAAATAGGGCTCGGAATGCGTTAAGAAAATGAAATGCGTGAAGAAAACGAAATGCGTGAAGGAAATGAAATACCTTGCAAAGAAAATAAAATGCGTGAAGAAATTGAAATGCGTTGCAAAGAAAATAAAACGCATGAAGAATATGAAATGGCTTGTGAAGAAAATGTTGTTGTAGAGATGGAAATTGAGAGGCCAATCGAAGCTGAAACTACGAATATAAATGTAAGGAAACATGGTAGAGGACCAAAGAAAGTAAAAAGACTTCTGTTAAATTTTAAGAATCGTATTGAACTGGAATTGAATATGGCAGTCGTACCGATAGGAGAAGGCTAGGTACACTTATCTTCTTATCTTAGACCGCTAGTACGAGAGCATGTTCCGATTACACTTAGTGATTAGAGGCTTCTAAGCGACGAATTAAAAACTGTCTTGTGGGATTCCATTCAGGCATGAAAAATTACTATTATTGTCGCATAGTAGTAGATTTATTTAATCTATTTAGTTGAATGTCCTTTTAAAATTCATTTTAATATGAAATAACACTAGTTATTTCTTCCGATTTGTAGGCTAGATTTAAAGTGGACGATGAATGGCAAAAAACCTCTATATTTCAACAAATTGGAACCATTTGGAGGACTTCACCGGTTCGAAAAATAGTTAAAACAACGACGGAAGAGGAAAGACTTGCTTTGAAAACTTACAACATCAAAAACGTGAAGGAGTGGAGAAAGTTTGTAAAGGAGAAAACAAGTTTGGAGTTTAAGGTAAAATTTCTTGCTAATAAACATCTCTTTCTAATTAATCCAGTAGGTAAAAACAACTTATGGTTTCTCTACTTAATGAAATGATGAATATAAGGAAGGTAATAGACATAAGATAGTGTATGGTGAACATTTTGAGAAATAATAATTAGTTTAGACTAGATATAATGAATAAGTATGAAACGCTAGAATGAAAACTAATATAGAGGTCAATATTGGGAAAATTGGATTAATAAAAAGGCAAAATAAGAATGCTTACTGACGAAGGCAATGTGTTCATGGCAAGATGTCATAAAAAAAGGATCATAATTCTTATTTGATAGAACGATGAATATTGTAATGAATAGAAGAAAAAAATTGATGCTTAAACCAGTTAGGGAACAAGACTTGCCACACAGACTAAAGTTTGTGATAACTATATCGAGCAGAATAGATTGGCTACTTAATGGAAGAAAAAAAACCCTGTTATTGCTCCTTACCACTCTCCTTTGAGCCTTTGTGCTATGGTTTTCACTTTTGTGCCCATGCCTTAAGGGAAAAAAAAACATGTTATAGCTCCTTCCCAACTAGCATATGGGATATAACATGGAAATTTCGAAATAATTGCTGCTTCATTTATGAACTAGAAATTTTTATCTTTTCATATGAATATGCAGTTGATTATTATGCATAGATAAAATTTTATACATGGGCAGATGAGCTACAAATGAACGCAACAAAAACCTAATGATGTAAATGCTTTTAATTTTCTTTTTCCTTTTATTATTTTAATTATAAAAAATAAATCAACTCTTATGATTCTTGGCTATGCTTAGAGAAATTATCATAGGCAAAAATTGACTACTAAGACTAGAACAAGGAGCATTAAACCGCTAGTAGAAAAACAACAAAAGGCTAATTTTGGCCAAAGCAGGAAAAAAAGTATTTGATGACAAGCACACTTAGACTTATTCAAAAATTTCAAATTAGGTTGTCTCTGCTTCTTGTGGTTAGGAAATCCTATATTTCTTATGATAGTTTAACTAAATTGGCCAAGCATAGCTAAACTTGAATGGTGTACTATTGCTTACCGCTGTCATTTATGAGTTTGATAAGGATGAGTGAATGGTCACATGCGTGTGGTTTAAAAATGACATAGAAATTTGACTAAATTTTGAGAAAAATTCTAAATAGAGAAATTATAATTTGGCAATGGTTGAAAATGACTAAATATAGTATTATACAAGAATGTTTGATTATCTGAAATGAAATGACTTTTCATTTTGAAATTATCATTACATATTTGATTCTTGAAAATTTTAAATCCGAAAATCATTTTAGAAAAAATGAATGATGATATGCAAGGAAATAAAAAAGAAATATATTAGGATATTCTAGAGGAAGAGGCTTTAGAAAAAAATCATACGAAAGTCTTTGGGTTTCCATGGTATATTAATGGAAGAAAAAAATTAAGATGAATAAAAATAATAAAGTGTAGATAGATAATAAAGTGCATGTAGATTTAAATAATGTAATAATAGAGTCAAAGAGCATGATCAAGTAATGTAATGAAGTGTTATTAAAAATGACGGTGTACTTCAAATCAAGGAAGAAATGGATAATGTAGTAATATTTTTTTTTGAGAAATATTTATGGAAGCTATAACTTTTAATTTTCATATATCAAATTAGGAAATGTGTCATAAATATTGTTTGGGAATAAAATTTCATTAAAACTGTGTATCCTAGTTAACTATTCGAATAATTATAGTTACAGTAATAATACAGGGTTATTGTCATAAATATAGGATTTATAATCATAGTCGCAGAAGTTGTGGTCAATTATTTTGTAAAAACCATAGTCACTGTAATCTCTATGGTTAGTGGTTTCTTTTCATTCTATCAGTGTTTAGACACGTTAGTATTGACTTGCATGTGGGGAAATTATTAACAGTCCATTGTCTATTCATCCGTTTGAGTTACTGTGCTAGTTAGGAATTTTGTATCGATGGTTAAGAAAGACATTGGTTGAAAAAAAAGACACACAAGTTAAAGTAACAAAATTACCTTCATTTGCAACATCTAGGTCTTAATTATGCAACTAGGATTTGGAAATAAAATGAAAGAAGTGCATCTAATTTGTGCTATAAAGTATCATTGAACTTGATTTGCTGTAAATTAAATATATGGAATCATGTGGGATCCTACAACTTGAAATCTAAAATACTTTACATCAATTTATGAGTGGTTTTAGGACAATACAACAGACAATTTAAGCTATAAGTTTATCTTCATTTATTTTAGACCACTTGAGTTGATACATTCTTGAAAGTTCGTATATGCCGCTAACTGGTTTGTTTCTATTATTCTCTCATTATTGTTTTGTGGGAATTCCTGATTGAGCTACTATTTGCTCATTATATTTGTTAGTTATATTTGATTCAATTGAACTTATGTATCATTTAGTATTTTATTGTTTACAGCCAGTACTTGTTCTGAAAATATTCCGCTCTGTTCTAAAATAACCGTGAGACCGTGGACTTTATTTGTTGTACAATTAGGACCGTTAAACTCAGCATTATTTCTGTTATCATAATTAGAACTCTCAAAATTATAAGACTGCCTTTTGGGTTTACTTCCACGCACATATTTTAAATTTGTTGGTATTTGTGTTGATAACCAACACATATCATCTAAGTACATGTAGTTGTACCATGCAACAAATCTATACATTTCTTCATCTATGACATGCTTTCTCATTACCTGAATTCAGAAATATATTTTTTCATCTGTGGCATCCTCTGACTTTGTTTATTCCTCACCTTCTTTTAGGTATAAAGTGAGAAATATATCGCCATTAGGCAAAAACAATTGTCGCACACAACTGGACATAGAGGAATGGCTAGATTGATCGACGATTTGGTTAGTTAATTAATTGTAGCATTATTTACCTAGTTATTTAACCATCGATTGATTTATTTAATGTCTTTCTAAATGTAGAAAAAGCGAAGTGAGGATTCATTGTCTGTATCTAGAGTTGATGTTTAGGTTAAATCTCGCACTAAAAAAATTGTGAACAGTGAATGCTGCAAATATTCTTGTAAGAATATTTGATTTTGCAAGCAACTAAACATTGCAGCAATTTATCATCGTATATAGCCTATATGTATATTAATTTATGTAGGAGGAGATTAAATAATTGATAATGCAAGACAATCCGACTCGACAAATAATGTTAGAGAAAATGCAGTTGTACAAGTATGAGGGCATGATAAACCGGACGCTTAAGAGCACTAGGAAGGGGCTACACCTTAACCAAGCTAACTTTGTCACAATGTAGAGATAAGCAAATAACTCAATGTCAGAAAAGAATTTCAAAAACGGAGAGTATGGTACGCATGCTAATGAACAAGCTGGAAAATCTACCTTAGAAGGTTAGCTTATTGCATCATTGATTTTTCATGAATTTCTTTAAATTTCAAATTTTAAACCTTTAACTATTAGTGTTGCTATTTTCTTTGACAAGGTAAAGAATGTTCGAAAGAACGGAGCACATCTAAAATGGTAGAAGTCGCTTATATTATTGGTATAATATCATTGTAGTTTAGTTTTAATCCAATAATCAATATAATTTTTATTTAGAATTTCAGAATTAAACCTTTAACCGTTGTTGTTGCTATTTTCGCTTTGACAGGGTAAAAAAATTTCGAAAAAGGGAGCACAATTAAAATGGTAAAAATCATTTATATTACTGATATAACATCATTTATAGCTTAGTTTTCAAACCAATAATTAATATAATTGTAGGGCAATGACAACATATGTGAGTTATTGAATTTGGATGGAACCGACAAAATTATTGCCGAAGAGAGAGAAGTGTCGGTTGATCCTAATGAGGTTGCCAACGACATTCGTATTGGACCAAATGCTATGAAAGTTGTTATCTATTGTGTAAAGAAACCAGATGTGTATTTATATGGAGACCTACACCAAGTTTGTCACTATTAGGTGAAGCCTAGCATGGCCTGCTAATTGTGTTGTTGCACTGCGAGGATACTTGGAGGATGACAATTTGGTAAATTTTATAATTTATGGTAACTATTTGTAATTATCTACATACCTTTTCCCATTAAATTTATTATTCTTTTTAGAGTAAAACTAGTAGTATAAACATAAAATGCAAGCTTTATGATTGGAATGAGGGTGAAGTGTTAGTTGCCGAAGGAAGACTCTGCTCCAGTGATTTAAAAATAATTGTAAATAGTATACCACTTGGTCCATTAGCCATTATCGTTTGGGTAGACTATTCCAGCAAAGGAGATGCTTTCTTATGGCGACCCATAGCAGCTGATATGTCATGCATTAAAGAGGCCATTGGTAGAAAAATAGCGTGGCCGAAATCAAAAGTTGTAGTTAAAAATGCAAGTGTTCTGACTATTCCTTGCAAGGCTAAAGTAAGCATTGTAACTTCTCCTTGTAAGGCTACAACAACTCCTCAGGTAACTTTGTTGTCCCTTGTAGTGTTTCTAGATTCCTAATATAATATAATAACCCAAAAATACGATAGTTCATGCATTTTTGCTTACCCAACAGAGTGCAAATATGGTAGTACATAGTAAATGCAAGTTGATTGATGTGGGTGAAACAAGATAAGTAGTGGCTGAAGGAACTATCATTTCAACTGATCCAACAATGATGGTTCACTTTGTTCCATTGGGAAAAGATGCAGCAAATGTTTGGGTAAAGTTTGTGAAAGTCAACGACGCATTGCTATGGAGACCTACATCAGAGTGTACATACATAGAAGATGCATTTGGCGCTACCGTAGCTTGGCCAACCGCATATGTCATTGGAGAATCAAGTTCTAATAAGTATTAGTTAGTTCTTATATGTATCTCTTTTACACACACGCATGCCCACACTCACACACAAATTATAGATCCGTGCTGTGTAAATTACTCTGAAATTATTTACTTGAAAGTAATAACTGACCTTTTCCGGGCTAACTGAGACTCATATGCACTACTACTTGGGGTAACATTAATTATAGGAATAAAATCCAGTAATAGTATGTCTGTCATGGTCATTTATTGACTCATAAAGAATATGTCTATTATAAGTTTCATTTGAGTTTTTGCATGACCAGTAACATTTGTTATAAGTTTCACATTAGTTATAGGAATAAAAACCTAGAACAATATGTCTGTCGTGATCATAAATCAAGGCATATCTTTAGTAGTGAAGTACCCAGTTGCCTATCATGTTCCAATTATAGGAATGTCTAGTTCACAACTGCAGGCTAGAGTTTTTGAGCGGATGTTACAGACATACACAAAAATTTATAACAAATGTTACATACATACGAAAAAAACTTCGCCATAACTGATTTCATTTGAGTTTTAACAAACTTATAACAAATGAAACTTATAACAAATGTTACTGGAGTTTCTATTCAAGTTTTAGTTCATAACAGACAGACATACTTCCTCTGATACCCATGTCCGTTATAGTCATTCATACGATTAAAAAACAAACTCGTTACTGTCAACACCTTCATCAGTAAATCTCCATGTTATGTCCATGTTATCTAAATTTATTACCGCCAACACTGGGATACTGGGATGTTCGTATTGTTAAGGTTATAATAATGTATACATACTATCAGTAAATCTCCATGGTGTCTAAATTCATTACTGTCGGTATTTAGGATATTGGTATATTGGTATTGTTAAGGTTATAATAATGTATACTATATTGTTAGTAAATTTCCATTGTGTCCAGATTCATTACTATCAGTAAATCTCCATGGTGTCTAAATTCATTGCTGTCAGACATCTAAATATGATCAAGTAGCAAGAAGAGTTTTATATACATTCTGAATGTATTCAAGTATTCAGAATGGTGACAGTAATAAATTACAGACATGATCAAGTAGCAGTTTTATTGTTACTGTCCATTGGTACTATAACAGGTTGGAAATAATCAAGTATTCTGAATGCTCCATTTTTTCTAGACAGCTAAACATGAACTTACCTCTATTGGTACTAGTATATATAGTAAATTATCAGGAATTGTAGCAGTTCTAACTATTGACCGTCATACTAGTGCACAGGTAATTAGCATTTCCGATGTGAAGAACAACCGCATCAAAGAATTGTCGGAATTAAGGCATGGACAAGACTTTAACAGTTATATATTATAATATTTTGTTCGTACTAGTTGTGTAGACTTGTTTGTAAACGGTTATGTTATGTGGATTCGCTTATTTTGTCAAAATACTGTTATTGAAATGATTATGGATATTATACTTTATTATGTGATTAATGTGTTTTTTCAGTTATTTGAATATGGTGATTATCGATGTTGATTTGAAAAAGATAATTATGTGATTGATTGTTGGTTTTAATATGGATATTATATATAAGTAATTTTCAAAAATGATACAAGCAATTAACGGTAAATAGCGGCGATTAAAATGTGCTTTACAGCGTTTCAAAAGCATTTCAGAAAAAAAGCAATTTAAAGAATACTATAATGAACTAAAATGCAATGGAAAATATATAGTAGCATATAAAAACATTATAGAAAAAAGGTGCAAATAACACTTCGGTTGTAGGGTTTCAGAAACGCTACTGTAACGACCCGTAAATTTTAACCGGTTTTAGTACGTATTTTATTTAAATTTTGTGAAATTTTAACGATAAAATTTCGAAACAAAAATTTAATATTTGGAATGCGTCTAGTTAAACATAGCAACTGGTAAAGTTTCGTCCGAAAATATGAAAGTTTATTTCGCGCGCAAATTTACTTCAATTTAATCTGTTAAAAAGCGATGAAAATAAAACGTTTTCAAAATCAAAATATTTTTACATAGAAAAATTCTAAAACATCTTTTGAACAAGTTGTCAGTTTGTCGTTTTCCCAAATTCGGACATCTTTGGCTCCGTCGATCTTAATTTTCTGCGAATTTTATGCATTTTCCCTAGTATAAAAATTCGAATTTTTAAAATTTAATCATATCGCTTTGATCGTCTCTCCATACCGATCACAACGGTATATTTAATTCTGTATTTTGAAGTTCAGTGCACGGCGAAATTCGTAAAACAATTGTCCGAACCGGCATCCTATTTTAATCTTTTAGTTTTGTGACCATTCATTTACTCAACTATTCCTTTACCTAACAGGTGAAACAAAATTTCCACGTGCCTTTAGTATTCTCTGGAAGTGGTATAAGACTTTGGTACCCACTAAATCCTTTCTGGAAAATATAAGAAACATTATTATTTGCTCTTAGTTCTAAGAAGCCACCTCCTCCCTATTATCAACTCAAACATTAATGTCCAGACAGGAAAGAAAAAAAAAATGAAGACAATCCTTTGCATAGTTGCCTCTCCGCATGTCCATGCTCTCAATATCTCCCCACCCTTGTTCACCTTCACCGACCCAAACTCGCCACCGGTCACCCTCGCCACCCACCTGACCGTTCCACTTCGTACCGAGCCTCAGCGCCACCATCATCAGCCCCGCCAACTCCACTCATCACCGGCCTGTCGTTCAACCCGTGCGCCACCCGCCTCAAACCGCATGCAACTTTTCAAGCCCAGCTACTCGAAACGCGTGCGCCTTCCATCTTCCTCCGTGTATGCGTGGCCAAGGCTTCCCTCCGTGCTTCATCGTTTGTTTTCCCAGTTGGCATATTCAAATCAGTAAGTTATATATGTAGATTAGAGTTGATAAATGTTGGCATAAATTGAGTTTGCAGATATTTAGGCGTATGTTGTTAGTATATATATTTATATACAATTAGCAGTATATACTTTATTTATATACAATAATATTTTGGTTACCTTTGGTTTTCAGTATGATGTTATACATATACTTTGTTTATAAAATATATGGTATTGGTTTTATTCGGCTGTTATCTATATGCAGTGTATATATGTGTTTACCAAGTATATATATAGTATTTATGAGATGTTGTTTACAAGCCTATTTGACCTGTTGTTGTTTCATTGCATACTAATGTTGCATAATCATGTTTAAACATGATCTATATTGTCTGGTTTTGTTTTCATATTAAATTATATAAGTTGTATTATCTATTTAAGTCTGATGCATATAAGATTTGTAAGTATTTATTTTGGAAATAGATTTTTGAAAGATTGCAATATAACTTTGGTTAGATATTTATTTGTGAGAACTGTACTAGATATATATATGGGTTTACTTAAGTTTATATGCGTATAGACATTCACTTTATTTTTGGCTGTGAAGAACCATACGTGTACACTGTAGAATATATAGTATAATATGCGAGCATGTTATTGTATGTTTAAATTTTTGTGCATTGCTGCAGACATATCACGTTGATCAATGAGCTACATAATCTTATACTCCATGTATGTTATAATAAGTATTTTTAAAATGCATCGATACTTAAAAAAAAATAAAAAAAAAATAAAAATAAAAACGTATGTAATGTGCTAAGAATACTATATCATATGCAAGTTTTTCATTCGCCGTTGGATATATATATATATATATATATATATATAGTATATGTCAGATACGGAAGTTGTATATTGGAGATGGTATGTATATATATTTCGTGTATACATATATACAGTTTGAATATGTTTCAATTTTATTTTGCAGTTGGGTTTCGAAATATATTTGTTACAGTGTATTTGTTCAAATGTATATAAGTTTATATTAGTTTAAAGAAGTTAAATGTATTATGTTAGTACGTTATATAGATATATGTATATATATTAGATTCTGTTATATGTTCGCAGCAGCTCTTTTGTGTTTAAAAGTGTTTACTCATTTAATCTAAGGCTCCATATTGTTAAGTATTGTCCGAAATTTGAAAATATTTTAACTTTAAATTATATGGGATTTTACTTGAATAACTAATTTTCAAATATGCTTTTAGGGATAGCGATTTTAATTATATATATATATATTTTGTTATCATTCGTTTTAAATATTGATTTGATAAAATAATAATAGTATTAATAAATAATATATATAATTTCTGCTTCTATCAAGCCAATTCTAATTACCGCATCAATTCCTATCTTTCAGCTTATTTCGCTTTGAGTTGTTTGAATTGCTCGATGGTCTAGATCGTGATCCAATTCATATCCTGTCGGGTCGTCAAATTCTTATAGCCTCGAAAGGTGAGCAATCACTCACGATTAATGTTCTTTTATTTATTAAATCTGATTTCAATTGAAACGACAATTGAAATATGCTGCTGTTCGTTATTTACACTGTTATATATGCTATTACCTGCATTTGTTCACCTATGACATCTGACACCATTATCTGTTAATTACTTGTGCGATGATAATCCAGTTTGGTTGATAATTGATTGGTTGATTGTTGTTTATATTGGATGTAAATTGTAATGTATAAAGTGATAAATATTATGCAATTGAATTTGACGTAGGATAGTTTAAAAATGTGAATCGACATATGTGTTGAATTTGATTAGTTAATTTGAATAATCTGACCCCTTTTAATTGTTAAGTTAATCGACATGTAGAATTTGATAAATTACACTTTGAACCGTGAACGTATATTGGATAAATTGTTGTAGAATTGAAATTGAACGACAAGTGGAAAAACGTAATGTAATAATCTTTAATCTACATGAAGTGATAGTGTAGATTCTAGAGATAATTATATTAATTGGCACAAACAACAATGCGAATTAATACGATTATTTCGGGATTATTTGAACAAATTATTGGATTGTTATTGTTTGTTGTTATGGCTTGTTTATTTACTTTGACACAATCCCAGTTATCACACTGCAAGTTCCCTTTGTTATGTTTGATTTTTGAATTGGAATTGGAATCGGGTTGAAATGATAAACACCCAAAATGAACTTGACTTAGGATAGAGAATTAAATAAAAATCCGATTGGTCAATAATTTGATTTAAAAATAAAATAACGATTTTATTCGAGCAAAGAATAAGTTTTGAAATGAAGTTGGAATTTGAATTTTATGAAAGGAAAATGTAAAGATTGAAATCTGAAACAAATATTAACGTAGTAATTGATGAAAGAACGTTGTTTGAAATTTAATTATTTAATAATTAATTTTGAAATTATTAATAAATAATTTGGAATTAATAATAATTGAGTTTTGAAATTTTTAAGTTGAAAACATTTAATAATTAAATTTGAAATTATAATTGAATTTGAAATTATAATTAAGTTTGAAATTATTAAGTTGAATTTATATAATAAGTTGAAATGATTTGATAATTAAGTTTGAATTCATAATTAAGTGGAAATGAATTAATAATTAAGTTTGAATTTATAATCAAGTTTGTAATTATTAAGTTTTGAAATTATTAATAATTAAGATTGAAATTATTTAATAATTGAATGAGATTTAATTATTTGATAATTGAATAAAAATTGAATTCTTTGATAAGAGAAAATCAAACTTTGAATAAGTGTATTTGAACTTCGTTAATAAATGAAATTAAGTTTCTTTATTTTTTAAAGCTTGGAAAAATATTTAAGTAAGTTAATAAGTGAAATCGAAACTTCTCGATTATGTGAAATTTAGTTCTTTATTAATTGAGTTTGAAATTGGTAACGAAGTCAATAAATAAGTGAAAATCGAATTTCTTTAATAAGAAATAAAATGTGATTTATTGAAATGAATGAGATTTATTAGAATTAACGTAAGACTTGTAATTTAAATAATTGATTTGACGAATTTAATTTATTTCAACTTGGAGTTTTGATATAATGAAGTTGAACGTAAGTAATTGATTTAAATGAATTGGAATTTAAATAGAAGTTGTTTGAAGGATAAATTTACTTAGCAAATATTGAATGAAATCGAAATGAATTAAAATTGATTTGAATGAAAATTAAACCATTTTAAATGATTTCGGAATGAAACTTATATACGAACTTGAATCAATATTTGGATTGTTTTACATAAAATTGAAATTGAATTGTAAGACTTTGAAATGGTTATTTGGTAGTTTTGAAACGTAAATTTTGGAAATTGATAGTGAAAGACAAATGAAATGTTGATTATAAATTCTAATTGAAAATGAAATTGATTTGGTTTTGAAATATATTAAACGACCAATCGGTGTAATAATTACGAAAGTTATTAAAGAGACCGGAATCAGTTATGGATATACTCTCTATCTAAACCGAAAACCACTTTAATAACTATACGCGGAGTGATGATCCAGAATGAAGTGGTTGGAATGATGTACGTGATGACTGAAGAAAGAGAACGATAATGGATAGCCTTGACACTTGTGTCAAATTGGAAATGACTAAAATCAGGAGCCGTGCCGGGCCAAATGGGGTTAGCCACCTCGAGCGAACACACTTCTTCGTAACTACTACTCATTACTTGTGATTGATTGGTGCACCCTCGGAATTTCAGGAGTGTTGTTTCGCGGTGTTGCGATCGCTGCGGCGATGCGTTCTCACCAGTCCGGATCAGGCGAACGGTAGTTTCACTACTTTGGGTATTGCCTCATGTGCCTTGTCATACTTGTATCCCTATATACGCGACCACTACGACTTTGTTTTGTGTTATACCTATGGAGTACTCCCTGATATCCCACTAGTTTACGGTGGAGTTTACAGTGCTGTATAGACTATGACATTTATAAAATGTGTTAAGGGGGATAATGGTAACGCCTTAACACTATTTTGATATTTTATATTACTGATAGACATTATCTATTTAGCGTACACTACTACATAGTAGATAGTTTAACGGATCCTTAGAGGATGGTGATTCCAACATCCTTTGAGTTACTTGTATTTCGATTGTTATTTCACTTGAGTTGGATTTATTGATATGAGAATATTAATTCTGACTCGAGTGTTTTGTGTTTTGCTTTACGCTCGGGTCAGACTGAGTGTACCAGTATTCGAGACTCACCTTTGGAGTTAGAGTTTTGCTTGAAGATCCAGCCATCTATTCTGCTTTCAGTATTCGATGATTCCAGTGATGTATTCTGATTTGTACTTGATGTATCGACTTACTATTCTGTTGTAAACTCTGATGTATCTTTTATATTTATATAGTAGCTTCATGAACTACTATTTCTTTTAATTCCGCTGCATATTATTACTCTGTGTCTGTGATTCTGTGACTATTTATTTACTATATATCTCAGTTTTGCCAAATTTAAATTAACAATTCGGTATTTTGAATTATTCAAGTCCGACATGTGCGGATGCGAATAGTCTAAAGTAGCGGGTCGTTACAGTTGGTATCAGAGCTTTTGGTAGCTCTAGGCAAAACTTAGCATATAGGGTAAATATATTTACAGAATCACTATCATTCGAGTTTCAATCTTTTCCTTTTAACTCAATTCCTTTGGATTTTGAAACGTTCTCTGCGGTTTTGAAATTCATTCATATCTCTCACTATTTATCTTCTTTTGATTCTGGAGTACCTCATAACTCCACTTCGAATGATCTTTATAGTGAGTCGGCGGTCTCGCCAATCCCAAATTTATCTGTAAATGGGTGAAACTCATTTACAATAGACATCGATTTACCGAAGATTTCTATATCCTCGGTTTACGATGCTATCTATCTCCTACAATACCTGAATTCTACTTCTTGAGATCGAATGTTGATTTACCTCGGAATTCAACATCGATCTTATTTTTGAAGTTACGGTCGATCCGGTTAAGATTGCCCGTGAATTAAATAAGCTTATCCATCTTCCGATTCTGTTAGTTGAATTGTCTTATCTTCTGTTTCAAACTTATTATCGAATCAAAATTCTCTTTGATTTGATTTCCATCAAATTTGAATCTCCATACTTATTTGAAATCCATTCTTGTATCGTCGAGCGAGGAAGTATATTTGTAAATTAATGTTAAAAATGTTTTTATATATTGTGTTGTTTGAGTTGTTGATGTTGATTTGGGTTTTCGATCGATTCGTCTGATCAACGCTATCGATAGGATTTCCAAAACACCCGAACAGAACAAACTGACACAATAATGTTTTCAAATTGGATGAATAAAACAAATTTTGTATGATTATTCTATATATAATAAAAATTTCTGAAATTAAAATGATAATGAATCTGTTGTCCGAAATGTGAAAAATTAAATTTCCTTTATTGTTTTATAAATCATTGACTATTCCATAAAATAAATGAATTTATAAAATTTGGTTATAATTTGATTTCGGATTTGAAATATATTTAAATTAAGACTTTGAGAATTTAATTTCCGATAATTTCGAACTATGGTTTTAAAAGTTTTAAAATGTATATTATTTAAAATATTTTCGAATAGAAATGGTTTGCAAATAATTTTAAATGATTAAATTAGAGTTCTCCTATTTTGTCGCTGGGAAATAATTTCGGTGATGACGGCCGTATCATCGACATTCATTTCCGGGTTTCGAAGTGGAGAGACTATTCTGTAACCCTGCTACACTTTTGTTTGGAAAAAATAAATTGATTTGAAATTCTAAACATGACTCGATTATTGATATATATTGGAGATTTTGAATTGAATTGATATTATGTATATATATTTATTTTGGTTATAAAATGGTTGAGATTAATCGGAAATTAATTCTTAAAATTCGTTAAAGGATGATTTTCAATTATAAATGAAGCCAAATTCTTTTATATATAAATACTTAACTTGATATAAGCGAATTGTAAAATTTTATTTGGATAATACCCAATTGCATTATATATAACTTACCTAAATTTTCAAAAGTCAACCATGTAATTAAATATTATACAGTATAAAATGATATCAAAGAAATTTTTTAAATAAATTTGAGTAGTTATATAAATGCAAATGTATTTATTATATATGTGATAAGATATAATAAGTAAAATTATTTAATAATAATTTGGAATAAAGAAGAATTAAATTTATCGAATAAAATATAATTATAATAAAAGACTATTCAAATGTATGATCTTTGAAATGGTTAATTTAGACAAATTGGATAATATACAATATAAATTGTCTCATTAAATAAATTTGAGTGCGTATAAAATTGTTATACACTTAAGTCTAATTTTAAATGGTTAATGGAGATAAATAAAGTACTAGGCTAGTTGAACAGTAAATGGATTAATAAAATAAATTGTTGTTTGAAATAAATTTTGTAATAAACAATGATAAATTGAAAATAAACCAAGTTAAGGAAATTCCTTGAGCTTAAAGTCAATTGTTGAATATAAAGTAATTTAAATTGAAATTTATATGGTTTAAATAAATTGTTTATTATGTAATTCAATTCTATTTTCTTTTGTTGTTTCTATTCTCCTACTTCCTTCCTTTTCGGGGACGAAAAGTTTTGAGCGGGGGAGAATGTAACGACCCGTAAATTTTAACCGGTTTTAGTACGTATTTTATTTAAATTTTGTGAAATTTTAACGATAAAATTTCGAAACAAAAATTTAATATTTGGAATGCGTCTAGTTAAACATAGCAACTGGTAAAGTTTCGTCCGAAAATATGAAAGTTTATTTCGCGCGCAAATTTACTTCAATTTAATCTGTTAAAAAGCGATGAAAATAAAACGTTTTCAAAATCAAAATATTTTTACATAGAAAAATTCTAAAACATCTTTTGAACAAGTTGTCAGTTTGTCGTTTTCCCAAATTCGGACATCTTTGGCTCCGTCGATCTTAATTTTCTGCGAATTTTATGCATTTTCCCTAGTATAAAAATTCGAATTTTTAAAATTTAATCATATCGCTTTGATCGTCTCTCCATACCGATCACAACGGTATATTTAATTCTGTATTTTGAAGTTCAGTGCACGGCGAAATTCGTAAAACAATTGTCCGAACCGGCATCCTATTTTAATCTTTTAGTTTTGTGACCATTCATTTACTCAACTATTCCTTTACCTAACAGGTGAAACAAAATTTCCACGTGCCTTTAGTATTCTCTGGAAGTGGTATAAGACTTTGGTACCCACTAAATCCTTTCTGGAAAATATAAGAAACATTATTATTTGCTCTTAGTTCTAAGAAGCCACCTCCTCCCTATTATCAACTCAAACATTAATGTCCAGACAGGAAAGAAAAAAAAAATGAAGACAATCCTTTGCATAGTTGCCTCTCCGCATGTCCATGCTCTCAATATCTCCCCACCCTTGTTCACCTTCACCGACCCAAACTCGCCACCGGTCACCCTCGCCACCCACCTGACCGTTCCACTTCGTACCGAGCCTCAGCGCCACCATCATCAGCCCCGCCAACTCCACTCATCACCGGCCTGTCGTTCAACCCGTGCGCCACCCGCCTCAAACCGCATGCAACTTTTCAAGCCCAGCTACTCGAAACGCGTGCGCCTTCCATCTTCCTCCGTGTATGCGTGGCCAAGGCTTCCCTCCGTGCTTCATCGTTTGTTTTCCCAGTTGGCATATTCAAATCAGTAAGTTATATATGTAGATTAGAGTTGATAAATGTTGGCATAAATTGAGTTTGCAGATATTTAGGCGTATGTTGTTAGTATATATATTTATATACAATTAGCAGTATATACTTTATTTATATACAATAATATTTTGGTTACCTTTGGTTTTCAGTATGATGTTATACATATACTTTGTTTATAAAATATATGGTATTGGTTTTATTCGGCTGTTATCTATATGCAGTGTATATATGTGTTTACCAAGTATATATATAGTATTTATGAGATGTTGTTTACAAGCCTATTTGACCTGTTGTTGTTTCATTGCATACTAATGTTGCATAATCATGTTTAAACATGATCTATATTGTCTGGTTTTGTTTTCATATTAAATTATATAAGTTGTATTATCTATTTAAGTCTGATGCATATAAGATTTGTAAGTATTTATTTTGGAAATAGATTTTTGAAAGATTGCAATATAACTTTGGTTAGATATTTATTTGTGAGAACTGTACTAGATATATATATGGGTTTACTTAAGTTTATATGCGTATAGACATTCACTTTATTTTTGGCTGTGAAGAACCATACGTGTACACTGTAGAATATATAGTATAATATGCGAGCATGTTATTGTATGTTTAAATTTTTGTGCATTGCTGCAGACATATCACGTTGATCAATGAGCTACATAATCTTATACTCCATGTATGTTATAATAAGTATTTTTAAAATGCATCGATACTTAAAAAAAAATAAAAATAAAATAAAAATAAAAACGTATGTAATGTGCTAAGAATACTATATCATATGCAAGTTTTTCATTCGCCGTTGGATATATATATATATATAGTATATGTCAGATACGGAAGTTGTATATTGGAGATGGTATGTATATATATTTCGTGTATACATATATACAGTTTGAATATGTTTCAATTTTATTTTGCAGTTGGGTTTCGAAATATATTTGTTACAGTGTATTTGTTCAAATGTATATAAGTTTATATTAGTTTAAAGAAGTTAAATGTATTATGTTAGTACGTTATATAGATATATGTATATATATTAGATTCTGTTATATGTTCGCAGCAGCTCTTTTGTGTTTAAAAGTGTTTACTCATTTAATCTAAGGCTCCATATTGTTAAGTATTGTCCGAAATTTGAAAATATTTTAACTTTAAATTATATGGGATTTTACTTGAATAACTAATTTTCAAATATGCTTTTAGGGATAGCGATTTTAATTATATATATATATATATTTTGTTATCATTCGTTTTAAATATTGATTTGATAAAATAATAATAGTATTAATAAATAATATATATAATTTCTGCTTCTATCAAGCCAATTCTAATTACCGCATCAATTCCTATCTTTCAGCTTATTTCGCTTTGAGTTGTTTGAATTGCTCGATGGTCTAGATCGTGATCCAATTCATATCCTGTCGGGTCGTCAAATTCTTATAGCCTCGAAAGGTGAGCAATCACTCACGATTAATGTTCTTTTATTTATTAAATCTGATTTCAATTGAAACGACAATTGAAATATGCTGCTGTTCGTTATTTACACTGTTATATATGCTATTACCTGCATTTGTTCACCTATGACATCTGACACCATTATCTGTTAATTACTTGTGCGATGATAATCCAGTTTGGTTGATAATTGATTGGTTGATTGTTGTTTATATTGGATGTAAATTGTAATGTATAAAGTGATAAATATTATGCAATTGAATTTGACGTAGGATAGTTTAAAAATGTGAATCGACATATGTGTTGAATTTGATTAGTTAATTTGAATAATCTGACCCCTTTTAATTGTTAAGTTAATCGACATGTAGAATTTGATAAATTACACTTTGAACCGTGAACGTATATTGGATAAATTGTTGTAGAATTGAAATTGAACGACAAGTGGAAAAACGTAATGTAATAATCTTTAATCTACATGAAGTGATAGTGTAGATTCTAGAGATAATTATATTAATTGGCACAAACAACAATGCGAATTAATACGATTATTTCGGGATTATTTGAACAAATTATTGGATTGTTATTGTTTGTTGTTATGGCTTGTTTATTTACTTTGACACAATCCCAGTTATCACACTGCAAGTTCCCTTTGTTATGTTTGATTTTTGAATTGGAATTGGAATCGGGTTGAAATGATAAACACCCAAAATGAACTTGACTTAGGATAGAGAATTAAATAAAAATCCGATTGGTCAATAATTTGATTTAAAAATAAAATAACGATTTTATTCGAGCAAAGAATAAGTTTTGAAATGAAGTTGGAATTTGAATTTTATGAAAGGAAAATGTAAAGATTGAAATCTGAAACAAATATTAACGTAGTAATTGATGAAAGAACGTTGTTTGAAATTTAATTATTTAATAATTAATTTTGAAATTATTAATAAATAATTTGGAATTAATAATAATTGAGTTTTGAAATTTTTAAGTTGAAAACATTTAATAATTAAATTTGAAATTATAATTGAATTTGAAATTATAATTAAGTTTGAAATTATTAAGTTGAATTTATATAATAAGTTGAAATGATTTGATAATTAAGTTTGAATTCATAATTAAGTGGAAATGAATTAATAATTAAGTTTGAATTTATAATCAAGTTTGTAATTATTAAGTTTTGAAATTATTAATAATTAAGATTGAAATTATTTAATAATTGAATGAGATTTAATTATTTGATAATTGAATAAAAATTGAATTCTTTGATAAGAGAAAATCAAACTTTGAATAAGTGTATTTGAACTTCGTTAATAAATGAAATTAAGTTTCTTTATTTTTTAAAGCTTGGAAAAATATTTAAGTAAGTTAATAAGTGAAATCGAAACTTCTCGATTATGTGAAATTTAGTTCTTTATTAATTGAGTTTGAAATTGGTAACGAAGTCAATAAATAAGTGAAAATCGAATTTCTTTAATAAGAAATAAAATGTGATTTATTGAAATGAATGAGATTTATTAGAATTAACGTAAGACTTGTAATTTAAATAATTGATTTGACGAATTTAATTTATTTCAACTTGGAGTTTTGATATAATGAAGTTGAACGTAAGTAATTGATTTAAATGAATTGGAATTTAAATAGAAGTTGTTTGAAGGATAAATTTACTTAGCAAATATTGAATGAAATCGAAATGAATTAAAATTGATTTGAATGAAAATTAAACCATTTTAAATGATTTCGGAATGAAACTTATATACGAACTTGAATCAATATTTGGATTGTTTTACATAAAATTGAAATTGAATTGTAAGACTTTGAAATGGTTATTTGGTAGTTTTGAAACGTAAATTTTGGAAATTGATAGTGAAAGACAAATGAAATGTTGATTATAAATTCTAATTGAAAATGAAATTGATTTGGTTTTGAAATATATTAAACGACCAATCGGTGTAATAATTACGAAAGTTATTAAAGAGACCGGAATCAGTTATGGATATACTCTCTATCTAAACCGAAAACCACTTTAATAACTATACGCGGAGTGATGATCCAGAATGAAGTGGTTGGAATGATGTACGTGATGACTGAAGAAAGAGAACGATAATGGATAGCCTTGACACTTGTGTCAAATTGGAAATGACTAAAATCAGGAGCCGTGCCGGGCCAAATGGGGTTAGCCACCTCGAGCGAACACACTTCTTCGTAACTACTACTCATTACTTGTGATTGATTGGTGCACCCTCGGAATTTCAGGAGTGTTGTTTCGCGGTGTTGCGATCGCTGCGGCGATGCGTTCTCACCAGTCCGGATCAGGCGAACGGTAGTTTCACTACTTTGGGTATTGCCTCATGTGCCTTGTCATACTTGTATCCCTATATACGCGACCACTACGACTTTGTTTTGTGTTATACCTATGGAGTACTCCCTGATATCCCACCAGTTTACGGTGGAGTTTACAGTGCTGTATAGACTATGACATTTATAAAATGTGTTAAGGGGGATAATGGTAACGCCTTAACACTATTTTGATATTTTATATTACTGATAGACATTATCTATTTAGCGTACACTACTACATAGTAGATAGTTTAACGGATCCTTAGAGGATGGTGATTCCAACATCCTTTGAGTTACTTGTATTTCGATTGTTATTTCACTTGAGTTGGATTTATTGATATGAGAATATTAATTCTGACTCGAGTGTTTTGTGTTTTGCTTTACGCTCGGGTCAGACTGAGTGTACCAGTATTCGAGACTCACCTTTGGAGTTAGAGTTTTGCTTGAAGATCCAGCCATCTATTCTGCTTTCAGTATTCGATGATTCCAGTGATGTATTCTGATTTGTACTTGATGTATCGACTTACTATTCTGTTGTAAACTCTGATGTATCTTTTATATTTATATAGTAGCTTCATGAACTACTATTTCTTTTAATTCCGCTGCATATTATTACTCTGTGTCTGTGATTCTGTGACTATTTATTTACTATATATCTCAGTTTTGCCAAATTTAAATTAACAATTCGGTATTTTGAATTATTCAAGTCCGACATGTGCGGATGCGAATAGTCTAAAGTAGCGGGTCGTTACAGCTACAATATGTATGTTTTTGGTAGCGTTTACCACAACGCAACTAAAACTTTCATACTTTTAGTTACATGTCATGTCACAGCGTTTACCAAAATGTTGCTAAAAATTTTAACTACGTTTTTTCAATGCTACAAAAGGCCTTTTCTGGTTTAGTATTCGTTACATAACCTCCATGGAGACGAGCACTCCTCCTTACTATAATATGTGATCTTGAACAAGATCCAACCTCTTTATGCACTGTAGAATCAACGTCCATCGATCTCTCATCTCTATCCCCACTTAGTGAAGTGTGTACTAAATATGTACATTCACCACGCAATATATTCAAACCACCATATGGTGAAACCTTACAGTCCGCCACCTTATCAACATAGCCCACATCTTTAAAGAATTTGCTGAATTTATATCAACATAACACTCCTTGTGCTTACCATATATACCTACCATCTTGTGCATGTTAGTATTTTTTTATTTCATGTACTATTGCAGGGTGAGCCATACAATGCAAGTTAGAAAGTTGCATTAATTCCTTTGCACCAGCACCTTTATTTAGCTGTACCATCTTCATGAATGTACCTTTTCCATCATCCCTTTCATTAAAATGCATGGAATCAAATTCTTAGCCTTTACAACTATACACTTATCTGATTCATCATGATATAATACAACTTTAACATTACTTACATGCGAATCCCTATCCGCCTTGTCCATAATGCACATATTCACATATTCTTCATCATTTTAACCCCAGTTCAAGCCTTTATGAACTGATATTTCTATAAAACTTTCTAAATTTATCGCCAGAAATTATTGTACACTTTCCACATCCTCGTATTGTTGTGCATAATCAAAGATACCAAGCACGTTCACACAATCAAACAAACATCCTCTTTATTGTTGTATTTATACATCATAAAATCCATACATTATTTCAAACAAGATTCTATTTTAATAGACTACATAACTGCTCCTAAGGTACACCCTTAACTCTATCATTAATCATTCTTGAGGAAGTAAAACTTTTCATAGATGTTGTTAAAAAATTCATTTTACAATAAATAAAACAAATTTTCAAAATTTTGTAATTAAACAATAATTAATAGATGTTGCCAAAGAAGAAGCATATTATAACGAGAAAAGAAAGTTTTTAAATGCTATTTTCACAATATTTTGGACAAACATTTTGAAGGTTATTATATACAACATATGTTCAAAAATGTTTTTAGTAAAAGTAGTTTACAATGTTTTAGCAAATAATGTTGTAAAAGCTCCAACTATCGATAAAAAGTTCCCTAAAACATTGTAAATTATATGTTTTAAAATAGATTTTCTCTTGTAATGTCTTATGCACAGCTGCATTTTATATTTCTAATATCTCATTAGAAAATTTTCTATAATTATTTATTCCAAAGGAGTATATTATTTAAATTAAATATAGCTACTTATACGAAGATTATGCAACCATACACACACACACATACACATATAGTATCTTTTGATACATTGAAAATATATGTATGTGTGTGATGACCCGAAATTTGGGGCAATATCAATTTAATAATATGTATTAATAATTAAATTGATTTGATAATTGTCTTTTATAATTTTAATTTAAATTGGTAGTTTATTAAAAGATAATAAATATTTAATTGGTAAATTTTATCTTTTAAAAATTGATAAAATATTTTTTATTTATAATATATATATATATATATTTGTATATATTGTAAATAGAAAAGTTTTGGTTTCAAATTTAATAAATAAATAAAAAACTTGTTTTCAAATTCTAATATATTTTGGTAATTTGGAAATTTTGATTAAAATTAGTATAAAACTTTTTAAAGCTTATTTAAACAAATAACCATATAGTTTCCAAATAATTTAAGATAAATGTTTAATTGTCTAAAATATATTTAGCTTAAGTTTAAATTTAGATGAAGTTAACAAAAAGATTTGGTTTATTTTCTTTTTAAATATTACTTGATAAATATGATTTGTAAATATATATATAAGTTTAAAATACAATTTACACATGATCATTAATTCATTTAGTAATATGAGTAAATTATAAATAAAGAGATAATTTCTTTTATAAATTGTTTAAAATTTACAATTTGTTATTTTCAAACAATAATAATAATGTGTTATTTTTATAAATAGATTTTGAAGAAAATTGATTTGTTATTTTCAAATTTAATATGTTGTTGATTTTAAATTGGGTTGTTGAATTTAATTTGAATTTGGATTTAAAATAGAAATTCAAAAGTTATATATTTTAAAATATTTTGGATTTAAAAATATGTGTATAATTTGTTTTATTTTATTTTCTCTATGGAAATTCATATATATATATATATATATGTATATATATACACATACACACACACAAAGGTAAGCATTTATAAATGATAAAGTATAAAACCTTTCATTAACATTAAAATTAAATAAAATTACTTGAAGGACAAGTGTAATAAAATCAAGACACATTATAATAAGTGGTAGTTAATAAACTAAGGCAATTGACAAATGTTAAATTTTAAACATGTGTCATCTTCAATTCTGATTTTTTTTTTCTTTTATTTTTATCAAATCGTAAATTTACTTATATAAAACATATGCTTCCTTCCTTTCATCTCTTTTCTAACTTTCTCAAGTTCAAAGCTAAGAAAACAAACCATTTCTCAAAAACAAAATCTGACAATCTATTTTTCAAACCAGAAAACTTATCAGAACCATTAGCCTGCAATCCATTTTCAAAATCAAAACCTGTTCATCTCTTAAAATCCAAAATCAAAGCCTGCAATTCATTTTCAACATCAAAACCTGAGATGCAAATCAACAAAGCCTGAACATTTTTACTCACTGTAATCAAAATTTGTAAATCAAAACCAAAAGCCTGCAAATATCCTCCTCAAACCAGAAAATCAATTCAATAGTCTGTAGCTGATCATCAAAGCAAGTTCAAACCATTAGCCAGTAGCATTCTTCAAAACTTGGAAATCAAAGCAGTCATCTCCAATGCAAATTTCAATAACAAAGCAATTCAAGTTTATAAATCAAAATCATTATACCAGCATTCAAATTTTCAAATCAAAGAAGTAGCATTTTCAGCAAACAAGTTTTACAGTTTCATGTTCTTTTTCAAAAAGGGATGGGCTTTGTTCATCTTCTTTAATCTAGTGAGTAACACTTTTTGTTAAAAAGCTTAAGTGTAAATCTGGTTGCATGTGAATCTCTGAAGCTAAGAATGTTTGTATATATATATGAATTTTCTGTGTTTATGTGGATGATAGATGTGTGCATGCCTGTAACACCTGTGGCCTCTCTGTTCTAGTTTAAAATTCAAGTTTTTGATTTGAATTCATGATCTATTGATCTAATGGCTATTAGGACTCAGGATTCAAACCAAATTTGTGTGTTTAATCATGAAGTAAAGTTTGAAATTTTATTTAAACGAAATTAAAATGGAAATTGCTCTAGAAAATAAAGTAAACCAAGCAAGCATTAACTTTGTTCAAAATTCAAATATCCTGATTCATTGATTCAAGAATATAAACTGAATACTTAAACTAAATCATGATTTTTAAAAGAGAAATCATAATTTTTAGATTGGGTTTGAATGAGCATTGTGGGTTTGGTCAGGAAATGTGTTTTCGGTGTTTCTGGTGATCTCAGAGATCTGGGGAGTCATGGTCATCACTGGAGTTAGTGGAACGACTGGAGAGGCTGGTAAAAAGCGCCAGATGGAGGAGCAGGTCACTGTGGCAGCGACAGGTGGACGGGATTGATTTTAACCCTAGCTTTTTTGGTGGTCAGAGATTTGTTTATCATGGTGTCTCTGGTGGATCGAGTTCCACCAGGCTTTGGGAATTTGTAGCATGGAAGATGGCGAAGGTGTGACTGGAAGGTCCGGCGCTCCAATGGTCGGAGGAGTGAGCACGTGGGTGTTGTAGTTTTTGGTTTATCTTCCAGGTTTGAGCAGTATTGTTTGGATTCAATTTGGAAGGAGGATCGAAGTTTGGATGGTTGTAATTTGGTCTGGAGTAGGAGTTGATCGTCGACATGAGGAATGCTTCGGCGATGACCAGAAGGGGTTGGAGCCACCGTGCAGGTGCACGGTGCATTTTGGTTTTTGGAGAAGCTTGGGTTGAAGAAAGATTGAGTACTCGAGGTTTTCTCGAGTCATTTGTGCGTGTAACTCGAAGTTTTGAGAGATCTGGCTCGGGTTTTTGAGTTTTGGGCTCGAGTCAATTAGATGGTTACAGGTTTTAAAACTTGTCTGTTTTCAAATTTAAATTAAATTTAAAATTTGAAAGAAAAATTTAAACAGAGTTTTAAATCAAGTTTTAAAGTTTGGATTCAAATTAAGTTGTATCCTAGTTTTGAAATAAATAAGTTTTATAAAATTTGAAATGTTTAAACAACTTTAAATGTTTAAAGTACATTTTAAAATGAATTTGGTTTAAAACTCTTATAAATTTCTTTCATAAGATAAATGTTTCTTTAACATTAGATTTAAAGGGTTTCTAAATTGTTTTTAGATTTTGTTAAAGTTTAAATTTGTTAGTCATTTAAATCTTAAATTTGAAATGAAATTTAAAAGTAAATATAAAAGTAAAATGTTTTCAAATGCATTTGTAAATGATAATTAAATCATTAAAAAGAATAATGTTTTTATCTTAAAGTTAATTAAGATTTAATGATTTGTGATTCATTATATTAATAAGGAAATTTAAAGGTAATTAACTAATTTAATTAATCAATGATTTAGAATTAATTAATTAAGTAATTATGGGTTCAAAATTGACTAATTAAGGATTAATTAGTTAAGTAATTAAAGTTTAAGTTAATTAATTGAGGGAATTAATTTGTAATTAAGAATCATTAATTAGTTAAGTATAGATTATTAATTAATGATTAGAAATTAATTAATCAAGTAATTAAAGTTTAATTAAGTTACAGTTAAGCACTTAATTAATTAAATAATCAGAGATTAATTAATTGGTTATTAAAGATTAATTAATTTGTAATTAATAATGATTAATTTAAGTTTAATTACTTAAGATAAGTAATTAAAGAATTGTTAATAGTAAATGAAGATCATTATTAAATAATTAATTAATGTGATTAATTTTAATAATTAATTAGATTAATTAAGGATAATCATTTATGGAATTGGTTAAGTATAATTACTTGATGAAAGTGATTAAAGGAATTAATTACTGAATGTAATTAATTAAATAAATATAATTAGTTTAAGTTAATTAATTAGTTTAATTAATTTAAGGTGATCACCTGATGATTTGTTAAGTATAATTAATTAATGTAATTAATGAAGTGTAATTACTTAGTGAAGTAATTAGTGGATAATTACTAGATGTAAATAATTTAAGAATGGAAGTAGTTTTGGGTTTAATTACTTTGTGTAATTAATAAGAAAGATAATTACTCAGTGGAATTAATTAAGAATTAATTACTTAGTGTAATTAATTTAAGAATTAATTAATAAGGTTATTTGAAGTTAATTAAGTAATGTAATTAATTAAGGATAATTAGTCACTAAATATGATTAACCAAGGTTGATTAATGAATATAATTAATTAAAAATTAATTATAAATATGATTAATAATTAATTAAAGAAGAAATTAATAATTAATATAATTAATGATGCAATTAGGATTGATTAATTAAAGAAAATTAATCAATAATGAGTGATTATAAAGTAATTAATTAATTGTAATTAATTAAGGTTTAATGTAATTAATTATAATTAATTAATTAATGAAAATAATTAAATTTCAATTACGGTAGATGGTTACGTATAATTAATTTATGTAATTAATTAAAAGCTAATTACTTAATGTAATTAGAAGATAATTAATCAAGGGTGATTAATTAAGATGAATGCTTAGAGGATGATTAATTAATTGATTTGTAATTAATTAATGGTTAAGTAAGCAAGATTTATGTGATGAAAGTAATTAATTTAATTTATTCTAAATTAACTAGAGATGAAGTAATTAATTTAATTCATTTTAAATTAATTATAGATGGTATGATTAATAGATCTTTGCTTATGGATGGTTGAATGTTATTTAATGCCTTGAATTGTTTATCTCTGATATGAGATATATGTTAATCTGTGATATTGGGTGCTTTGGTTGAATTGTAATGATAATGTGGATTATCTATTTGTGATGATGTGAATTATCTATCTGTGTGAATATAGATAATAAATCAAATTTTTTTTAACTTTAAAACAACTTGGACCTAAAAGATGGCGCTTTGGATTTCGATGAGACCGGGATCGGGTTTCCAGATTTGGATATTCGAAAACCGCATCGATCCAAATTTATTGATAGGTCATGAATCTTAAGAGAAGGTGAAGATTCAGAGTGCAAGGGTTATTGTCGTTAACTCTGAGGGTGATTCCAAAATGACTGTAACGAGATAATGCCTACGGTTTCGTTCCAACCTGGAGCGAACTTGTATGGATTGAATGCTTTCAGAACATCGTCTGGTAGACGATGAGCATTCTAAGATAAATGTGTTCTATAAAGGTAATCATAGCCTCAAGCCTCATCAATCGGGAATGGCTAAAACAAGGGAGGTGCAGCAAGGCTAAGTGGGTAGCACCCAAGTAGGACGAGATTTTCCCCTGTCTAGAGGTCCCTTTTTTTGGCTGTGTGGGAAGTTGTGAGCTCCAACTGCCGGAGTTGTCTTATTCGGGACTATCCAGTTAGGGATGATTCTGGCCTTATGTTGAAGGGGATTGAGAGTAATCCTCGGTACGCTGATCTGGGCCACGTACTGCGACGGGCGGTACCCTAGTAGCCCTGCCATTGTATGGAATCCAATCTTCAATAAGTGTCGTACGTTTTAGTTGTGCCCAACTATGTTGGAACATGAGATGTAAGCATTCCAGCTATTTCTGTATTTTACTTGAAAACCCTAGACCCTATTATAATATCACTGGATTTCCTATCAAATGTTTTGGTTATCGTAAGGTAAAAATTTTTGCGTGTTTATGTGCGGGAAGTCTTATGAGATACCTTTTGTTTTCAAAGGTTTTTCAAAGTTAAGCTACTTTTAACCTGTTACTCACACCAGACCCATATCTGACCCGGAGTTTATTTTCTGTTTTCTTAAACTCTTGGGTACTCAAATTTTTACGAGTAGCCAAGGGATTCAGGTTAGCTTTGTTGAATTTTGGAGGAGACATGGAGCAGGAGGCTTCAGCATTTGTATATTTATAGGTGGTTCCGTTGTGTTGATCTCCGAGTTGTTGTGTGAGTTGTATTTTGAGTTGTAATAACTAGACAGGTGTTTATAACTGTCTATTTTGTGTTGTATAAGTTGTGTAACTCTGATAGATGTTGTATACTATGTAATACTTATGTGGTTAATATAATTTATACTTTCCGCTGTTGAGATTCTGATATTGTTCCTTTCTTTCTTCTCTATCTTTTCTCTTTTCTATCCCTTTCTTTCTTAAAGATGACGCATCTTTCTGTGGTGAGAAAGGCGGGTCGTTAAAGTGGTATCAGAGTGCTGGATTGAGTGAATACCTAGGCTTGGGGGTGATTTCTTTCTTGAGAGAGCGTACTTGTATTTTAATATATATATATATATATATATATATATATATATATATATATATATACCTATTTGTTTGGTTACCTGTTCGGGTTTTCCAATATGAATTCTAGAGGTAGGAAGGGAAATGGTGTGCGTAGCACGACTACCAATGGATGGAATCCGAGTGTTGTGGTTGGAAGTGTATTTGTTGAGACTGTAGACCTAATACCGTCTCGAGTAAGCTTTGATGTGGTGTAAGGATTTCACCAACCTCTGAAGGAAGCCTTTTAGAGTTTCGGAGTTCATCTTTGAAGTGCAAATTTGGTTGAATAGAGTTTGGATCTGTCAGATGAGTAGAAGCGAGTGATGGTATCTTGGCAACTTCAGGAAGAAGCAGCTGTGTGGTAAGACGTAATGACCATGGATATTTTCGAAGATGTTTTCTTTGGTTCAGTAGG
The DNA here is from genome assembly GCA_030765085.1 of Allium cepa. Taxonomy (NCBI): domain Eukaryota; kingdom Viridiplantae; phylum Streptophyta; class Magnoliopsida; order Asparagales; family Amaryllidaceae; genus Allium; species Allium cepa. The sequence goes on from CM060943.1 coordinate 812,055,013, forward strand.
GTGTTTGTGTATGGCTTTTGTGACGACCTAGAATTTTTAAGCCTTTAAAATCGGAATGTTGAATTGATTTTAATATTTAAAAGTTAATTTTTAACTTGAATTCAAATATCACCATTTATTCAGAAATTTAATTATAAAATTAAATAATTGGAAATTGGGTAAAATATGAAATCTGGAATTTTAAGCATGTCGAAAATAATTTGAAGGCTTGTAAAATTTATATTTAAAATCCTGAAGAGAATAGAAGTGTTGAAATCAAATTTAAAAATGGTTTGTTGAGTTTTGAAATTTATATCGTTTAAATTGAATTTAAAAAATAGCCTTCAGAGGCACAGTCTCGGAATTTGATGAAACCAGTTCCATTGGATCCGTAATATTTTATTATTATCGAATCTCAATTTTCGTAGTTTTTGGAGTTGTTGTGTGAGCATACTCTACATAAACGCGTTGAAATTTACAATGAAAATTCAATTTAAATTTTATATGTATATTATCACATAAGCAACCTCACCAGCCGAAATCTTTCCTGAGAAAGCCGACTTCCTTTCATATCCGTGTCCCCTCTTTTAACAACAGCATGCAACCCTTTTTGTTTAAAGATAAAATCGAGCTCCTTCTTTCAAAACAGAAATCAAAATTCAGAAAATAAAAATGGCGGATGCCTGAAACCCTTTTCCTTCTTAACGAATTATTTTCGTTCTTCTTCCTTTTAAGTTCCTCCGTGTTTCAATTTTCCTATTCAAAGTCATGCTTCCTCACAAATATTTAAATCTCGTTCGAAGCTATATACATACATACATACATATATATATATATATATATATATATATATATATATATATAAAAGAATAGGGTGCGCGAGCATCTGGAATCGTGGCCGAGAGGTTCGCGTTTGAATCAGGGCACGAGCCGAGGCAATCTCGAAGCCGCGATCACTCTGGAGAGCGGCGACTGCTGAGGCAATTTGGGGCTAGGGCTTGGGGCTCTTGGCGATTCGGCGGCGCGAATCTAAGCTGAGGCATGCGGTGATCTGGAAGGGCACGGTGGACGTGATTTTTTTTTGAGTGAGGTGATCAGGCAGAGCTCGTTCGATCCTTTCAGGTGATGTGTCGATTTAAATTGTTAATTAGGAGATCAACTTAAATTATTTTTAGTTGAAACGATAACAGGAAAGGAATATAAGTATAAATTTATGTTTTTGATTTAGTAAAATATATATATGATTATTAGAGGAGCGGTTTTACAGTAAAAGAATTTGGACGTGTCAAGCAGTTTTAAATTTAATAATTAATTATTTAAATCTATGGGAATTAATTGTTCAATTTATTCAGACATTAACAAACCGTATAAATATTTATGCAAGGTCAGAATCTAAAAAGAAGCAAGCCGGATTGGTAGTGGGTTACAAATGAAAAAAAATCAAAGGTGAGTTAATCTCACTCAGCTGAATTTAAATTTAAATTTAAATGATTAAATTTAAATAATTCTTTGAATGGTTAAATTGATTGCTGTGCTATAGTATGGTATAATTTTGAATTGGTATTTTATATTGTGCTAATGTCTGTGGATGCAGGGAAAACAGGTTGGGGGGATCCAACTCGATCCCTCAACATTTATTTAAATTATTTAATACCCTCTGTTGTGATTATTTGATATTCTATGATGAATTATATTGGAATATTGAATGCTATGGTTCGATTGGATATAATTGGGTATGATGAATTACCAAAAATATATAAATTGGATTTTGGAAAGATAATAAAAGAAGTGAAAGTGTAAGAAAAATAATTATAGAAATTTGAATAAATTTAAAAATGAATTGGAAAGGAAATAAAGTGACTTTAAAATTCTAATAAATAAATCTTGAGTATAGAAAGTAAATTTGAATAAACAGAAAGTTAATGGATTTTAATCTTCAGTGATATTATTTAAAAGAACAAAACATTTATTTAAAATTTAAGATTCAATTTATTGAAGAGAATAAAGAAGAAATTGGGAAAAAAGCTGAAATTTGTATATGTCAGTTAATGGTTTAAATCAAACGGAAATAATAATAACAAGATCCATAATTAGCGAATTTTAAAATGAACCGAGTAAGTAAGGAAATTTATTTCAAAGGAAATAAATTGAAAATCAATTCGGGAAATTGATTTAAGTAATTGAGATTGGAAATTCTCCCTGGATAACCAAGTATGTTTTCAAAATAATTTTTTTAAAATATAAGTTAAAAGTTTTAAAGTTGTTTTAAAAAGCAAGTTTTGGAAAATTTATTATTTCTAATATTTAGATTCTAAGGTAAGTATTTTCTCAAATCTATTATAGTAGTAATTACTTAAAAAGTGACTTAGTATTTGGTTTTTAAAAGTGAAAATCTTGTTTTATATTTTATTAAGTAACCTTATTTTCAAATATTCATATAGTATGTATTTTTAATAAATTATTGAAGAAGTTTTTTTAAAATAAATGTTTTAAAGTATATTTCAAAGCAAAGTGTTTTAAATTATTTTAAAATCTAGTTTTGTGCTTGGTGATTTCAGTGGAGATAGGAAATATTTGGGAAAGTTTATTCTAAAAGAAAGATGTTTTGAAACTGTTTTCAAAGAGTTGAAAATAGAAACATATCTTGTGAAGATATTTTGAGGTTAATAAATAATTTGGGAAATTATTTATTGGTTGATGATTGTTTGTGAATATTAACTGATAATTAAATAACCGACTATCAATATTGGACGAATGCGTTGGTCGTTTCAAAGAGACCGGGATCGAGATTTATTTCTCGAAAACCACTTCGATCCGGTTTGTACGTGTTCGTGGAAAAACGAGTTTGGATTCGAAGATGGTGCAGTGAAGTGCAAGGGCTAGTCGCTACTAATCCTGAGGATATTTCCAAAATGGATGTAGTAGGAATAGTGCCTTCGGTTCCGTTCGAACCCGGGATGGACTTGTATGGATGAATGCTTTAGGAACATCGTCAGGTGGATGATGGGCATTCTAAGGGATATGTTTTATAAAGGTAACACTTAGCCACAAGACTCATCAACCGGGAATGACTTAAAATCAGGGGTTATGCAGCAAGGCTAGGTGGGTAGCACCCAAGCAGGGTGAGGTCATCCCTGTCTAGATGTTCCTTTTATTTCGGCTTAGTGGGCGGTTGCCGATCCCAACCGCGGGGTGATCTCACTCGGGATTATCCAGTAAGGAGTAGTCCCGGTCTTGTGTTGCAGTGGAGTAGGCATACTCCTCGGTACCGTGATCTAGGCCACGTACTGTGACAAGTGGTACCCAAGTGCCTAGTCATTAGTTGGAAATCCATTCTCCCTACGAGCCTTGTACGAGTTTTGTTTGTATTACACACTCTGTGGCTAGTAGCTGGAATTTAATGAATGTAACAATTTCAGATATTTTAATAAGTATTTGTATATAGACCCTATTATAATATCAGAGGATTTCTATAAAAAAAAATTTAGCTATCGTAAGGTAAAAACCCGACATGTTTATTTGTGGCGTGGTCTTACGAGATGCTTTTGTTTCAAAGGATTTTGAAACTTTAATAATCAATTGAGTGTGATTTTCTCACACTGGTATTCAAGACTGACTCGGGTGTTATTTAACTGTAATGCTCGGGTCAGACCGGGTATTATAGGATACAGGGTATGATACTGTGGAGCTCAGGAGATGAGCTGGATGACAATACGTACTTGCGTACTTGTTTATATATATATTCCGCTGTATTGAGTTGCTGTGTATCCATTTGTAATTTGTGATGTTGAACTGTGACTGATGTACTCTGATGATGTAATATATAAACAGATATATTTGATTTTGAGTAAAGATCATTTTATTATCTATTATATTTTATTCCGCTACGATGGTTAGATTCTGTTGTTGTTTTCTATTTTCTTCTTCTACCTCTTCTTCTTTAACCCAAATGGTTCGTATTTCTGTACAACTTGAGTTGATTGTTGTAGAATAGTGTTGACTCAAGGGGTTCGGATTTACGGGTCGTTACACTTGGTATCAGAGCTTAGGTTGGTGATAACCTTGGCTCTAGTGGGAATTACTCATAAAATAGAGTCTATAGTACTCTAGATAGAGTTTGAGCGTGTTAATAGATATGAGCGCGTATTTGTTAGGGTATATAAAATTTGTTTTAATATTGTGTTGATTGCTTTATTGAGTGACATATGAACCTTCGTCGGCATAGTCTGGACAACTGTATCGAAGGGGTTTCTAAACACTTGAATAGAACAGTTTGTCACGGTATTGTTTTAAATGTGGGTGAATGAAATAATTTTACCCAAAATATATTTTGATATAAAAGAAAGGTTTTTGTAAACTATTTTAGCCAATATATGGTTGATTGGATGTTAGGAAGAATAATATTAAATTATTATCATCGTTGTGTAAAAATTTAACTAGAAATTGAAAACATAACCAAAGTTTAAGGGAATAAATTCATTATAAAATGAAATTTATAAATATGAATTATAAATGTAATTTATAAATTGAAATATAATCAAATGGAAATTTGTATAAGCATAAATTATACAAATGAATTACAGTTACAATTGATTTAAGCGGGATTTGAAAATTTAAATCCTAGAGATTTAGAAGTATTTTGAAGATAAATAATAGCATTATTGTTTTATAGATATTTCTGAAAGGAAATTTGTTTTAAATGGATTTTGAAAGTGATATAGCATTGAAATCACTTGGATTATTGGAAAATAATTCCGATGATGACGGCCGCATCATCAATATTCATTTTCGAATTTCTAAGTGACGGATTGCTGCCAAATTGATTTGTTTAGAAGAACTAGTTTATTTTTGGAATTTCAAAGGCAATTTGACGGAAATAAAAACCAGGATTGGTTTAAACTTTTGAGAAATGTGATTTGAGATGTTGAAGATTTCAAAATAATTTGAAACCAAAGCCGGATGTTTAAAAATCCTGATGAGATAGGTCGTAAGCTTATAAATTGAGAAGATTTGTAAATCAGGAAGGAAAATATAAGCTTTGAATGTTGGAAACTTAAATTTAAAGTGAAAAGCTAAAAGTGAACTTAACCTGGATTGGGAAATAAAAATTTAACTGGATTGCAATTAATTGAATAGGCTGAAAATAATATCAGTTGTATACGAATTAAGTTGAAATTGAATTGAGTTAAATAAATCTGAGTTAAAATAAAATAGAATTGGATTATAACAATGATGGATTGAATTGGTGGATAAAAGTCCAACTCTGCATAAATTTAAAACTTTCCTTGTTATTGATAGGAATAATTTTAGAATGAATTAAGTATGGGAGTTTGAAGTTTAAAGAAATGACTGAATAAACTAATTTAATTAAATTAGTAAATGAGATTGGTTTGATAATTGAAAATCAAATTAAGGATTTAAATTGGGATTGCATATAAAAATAAATAAATTGAGTTTTGAAGTTCAAATATCTTGAAGGAAATAAATAACTGAAGTAATATTTGGATAAAAGGCTTGACTTGGGAAAAATTGAGAAATGATTGTGTCAGTTTAATGAAATGAAATGTGACAGATGTTTGGCTTGTAAATATATTATGTAATGAGTTCGTTTGGATTAAATGAATTAAATGTAAGAAATGGAGTGTAAGCCATTTAAATGGAACAAAATAAGAATGAATTAAGTGAGATGGTGGGTGAATGGGTTGAAAGCATTTAAATTTGTGTCAAAACCTTATAAATTTACTTATGGACAGCGTTTAGTGTATATTGCCTGTGTTATACATGTGCTTAGCTGTTGAAATTAGATTGAAATAAATAAGAATAACTTGTAAAAGAATTAAAATTGCATGGAATAAAATATGCTTGGGTTATAAATAAGCGTAAATTTCGAATTAAAAATAAAAGAAGAATATATTCAAGCCTAGAATGAATGGAAATGTGTAAAATAATAAGTGGCGAATTTAAAAGGGAATAGAAAGCCCAAAATAAATATTGTTTGATGAATTGAAAAATAAAATAAAAATCAAAACTTGAATTAAAAATAAATTGAACTTAAGAAAATTTAATGAAGAGATTTTGAGACTAAAATCCAGTTCTGGATTATAAATTGGGGAAAGACTATTTAGATAATAAATTAGATAATGAAATATGTAATGGGAACCTAATGTAGTTAAATAGAAGCTGAATTGTGAGTTAATGATGAAGTTTGGAAATAAAACTCAAGTTATAAATAAAATTCGACTTAAATTGTTGGTGAAGTAAATGAAATTAAATTGTGAGTTAATAAATTTGGATGGTAGATTAAAAGTGAATGGTAGAATCAGAACTTGAATTATTAATTAAAATTCGACTTGAAGTGTTATCAAATTAAATATAATTGGAAATGTATCGAATAAAAATGAAATTGGATTAAAATAGTAATGGTTTGAATTGCAAATAAAATCCAAATAAATGGAAATAAATTGGAAGTGACCATGTAATCAATTGAATGAGTTAAATCGAAAATTTTAAATTTTGTAATAACTAATCAAATGAAATTGTAGATTTAAAATGAGATTTAATTGAGATAGAATTAAGTCGAGTAGAAGAGAAAATTTTACTTGTAAAATGAAAATAAGCTTAAGTATAAAATTTGAATAAATTGAAGTAAATTAACTTAAGCTAATAGATGGAGGACAATTGAATTGAATTCAACTTAAACTAAGTTTAATAATAATGGATTGGTTTTAAATCAAGTGAAAATAAATTTTAATCAAAATAAAATTCGGTGAGTTACAGATAATGTTTAATGGAATGAAAATTCTTAAATAAATAATTGTAAAACATTTAAATTGTTAAGGAATTGAAATAACTTGGAGACAATAAGAAAATAGAATGTTTCAAGTTTACTAGAATGGTTTTGAATGAACTAATTTGGTTAGTAAAATGAAATGCAAGTGAATGGATTCAAATTTAAAATGCAATGAAAATGAGAATATATGAATTGTGAATAAATTTAAAAATGGAATAGAATCAAGTATAAATTGAGTTGAAATCAATTTAAATTGGTTATAAAACAAAAGTACTTATTTATTCACATAGATCTCGTCAAATTGCGTAGAATAAATTGTCATTTGATGTAAATAGAAGTAATTAAAATGCTATGAATTGATAGGAGTAAAATAAATTGATTTTGAGGTCAATTGAATTAAATATGAGTTCATTTTGCTTAAAAATAAATTAATGCAAGCTTGTGAGTTGTTAACCATTCGGATTAAGTGAAACGATATGTGATTGGTTGTAAGCAATTAAAATTAATGTTGGAATGTTTAAATTGCTTATAAAAAGTGTTAATGTGCATTGCTGTTAGAATTCATGTGTTTAACTATTGCAAATAAGTGAAATGTTGTTAAACTTCATATGTATGGAACTTACATGTTTAAGTTGAGTAAGTATAGGTACCTGAAAGCCGTGTGACTGGGTTTGGTTGCGCTAACTGCTAATTAAACAAGCTGCTTGCTTAAAAATGCTAAATAAGGTATGCCTACGCAATAAAAATAGGAAATATGAACTGTTTTTGGTCTTTCCAACCGGGTGGGTCGATGTATATATATTTATATCTTTTGTTAAATTGCAAAAGCTCCTCCGTACGAAGGAGACTCTGCCAAAATTTTCTGGAAATTTTGGGAGTTAGAAATTTTTTTAAAGTTTTGAAAAATTTTAGTTAACGAAAAAACGATTTCAAACTGGGAATTGAAATAAATTAGTGAATGAAACTAATTTAAAATAATGACATGAATTAGTTATAAATAAAAAATAATATAATAATAATAAAATTCAAATATTCAGAGTTGAAGATAAATTGAATTCATATGGAAATGAAAGAATCAATTTGAATAGAAATAGATATAAACTAAAGTGGTATGGTGGAAATAAATATAAGAAGCATATAAAATGCTTATACTAACTTAAGAAAGGAATCGTGAATTCTTAAATGAAAAATTGATACTACAAATATAATCTAAGTTAATATTTGAATGAATAGGTATTGACATTTTGTGAGGAAGTAGATAAAATGTTTTTGGAATATTGTGATTGGATATTAGTGTTAAGCAGGATATGCAGGTATTATAAAAGGAAAATGGAAAATTGGTTTTGATTTCAGAAGATAAATTTGAAATGCTCGACAAAAAAGTATGTGTTTAAGTTTGTGTGAAATTTGATTGGGTTTTTGGATCTAGCCACTTGTTTTTTTTGTTTTCTTTTTGAGATTTAGGGGCCGTAGAGCCATTTTGTAGTTGTACCGAGCTAGCCGCGCAAAGGAGACGCTGGCGAATTTTTTCGGAAATTTAGGGAGTTAGAAATTTCTTGAGAAAATTCTGATAATTCAGAATTCGTTTTTTTAATTGAAACTAGAATGATTGTGCGAATAATTTTGATTGCAAACCATGGGGGAGTTTATGAAATTAATAAGAGTGTAGTGTCTTCGAATGACAAGGTTGTTTGGGTTGACGTTAAACAGTTTGGTTTTGGAACATTCTTCCTAGCCAGTAATTTCGGGGACGAAATTCTTTTAAGAGGGAGGAATGCGACGCGCCGGATTTTTAAGCCTTTAAAATCGGAATGTTTAATTGATTTTAATATTTAAGAGTTAATTTTTAACTTGAATTCAAATATCACCATTTATTCGGTAATTTAATTGTTAAATTAAATAATTGGAAATTGAGTAAAATATGAAATCTGGAATTTTAAGCCTGTCGAAAATAATTTGAAGGCTTGTAAAATTTATATTTATAATACTGAAGAGAATAGAAGTGTTGAAATCAAATTTAAAAATGGTTTGTTAAGTTTTAAAATTTATACCGTTTAAATTGAATTTAAAAAATAGCCTTCCGAGGCGCAGTCTCGGAATTTGATGAAACCAGTTCCATTGGATCCGTAATATTTTATTATTATCGTATTTCAATTTTCATAGTTTTTGGAGTTGTTGTGTGAGCATACTCTACATAAACGCGTTGAAATTTACAACGAAAATTCAATTTAAATTTTATATGTATATTATCACATAAGCAACCTCACTAGCCGAAATCTTTCCTGGGCAAGCCGACTTCCTTTCATATCTGTGTCCCCTCTTTTAACAACAACATGCAACCCTTTTTGTTTAAAGATATAATCGAGCTCCTTCTTTCAAAACAGAAATCAAAACTCAGAAAAGAAAAATGGCGGATGCCTGAAACCCTTTTCCTTCTTAACGAATGATTTTCGTTCTTCTTCCTTTTAAGTTCCTCCGTGTTTCTCTTTTCCTATTTAAAGTCACGCTTCCTCACAAAGATTTAAATCTCGTTCGAAGCTATATATATAAAAAGAATAGGGCGCGCGAGCATCTGGAATCGTGGCCGAGAGGTTCGCGTTTGAATCATGGCACGAGCCGAGGCAATCTCGAAGTCGTGATCGCTCTGGAGAGCGGCGATTGCTGAGGCAATTTGAGGCTAGGGCTTGGGGCTCTTGGCGATTCGGTGGCGTGACTTTAAGCTGAGGCACGCGGTGATCTGGAAGGGTACGGTGGACGCGATTTTTTTCGAGTGAGGTGATCGGCCAGAGCTCGTTCAATCCTTTCAGGTGATGTGTCGATTTAAATTGTTAATTAGGAGATCAACCTAAATCCATTTTTAATTGAAACGATAACAGGAAAGGAATATAGGTATAAATTTATGTTTTTGATTTAGTAAAATATATATATGATTATTAAAGGAGAGGTTTTACAGTAAAAGAATTTGGACCTGTCAATCAGTTTTAAATTTAATAATTAGTTAATTAAATCTATGGGAATTAATTGTTCAATTTATTCAGACATTAACAAACCGTATAAATATTTATGCAAGGTAAGAATCTAAAAAGAAGCAAGCCGGATTGGTAGTGGGTTACAAACGAAAAAAAATCAAAGGTGAGTTAATCCCACTCAGCTGAATTTAAATTTAAATGATTAAATTTAATTAATTGTTTGAAGGTTAAATTGATTGGTGTGCTATAGTATGGTATAATTTGGAATTGGTATTTTATATTGTGCTAATGTCTGTGGATGTAGGAAAAACAGGTTAGGGGGATCCAACTCGATCCCTCAACATTTATTTAAATTATATAATACCCTTTGTTGTGATTATTTGATATTCTATGATGAATTATATTGGAATATTGAATGCCATGGTTCGATTGGATATAATTGGGTATGATGAATTACCAAAAATATATAAATTGGATTTTGGAAAGATAATAAAAGAAGTGAAATTGTAAGAAAAATAATTATAGAAATTTGAATAAATTTAAAAATGAATTGGAAAAGACTTAAAGTGACTTCAAAATTCTAATAAATAAATCTTGAGTATAGAAAGTAATTTTGGATAAACAGAAAGTTAATGAATTCTAATCTTCAGTGATATTAATTAAAAGAACAAAACATTTATTTTGAATTTAAGATTCAATTTATTGAAGAGAATAAAGAAGAAATTGGGAAAAAACTGAAATTTATATATGTCAGTTAAAGGTTTAAATCAAACGGAAATAATAATAATAAGATCCATAATTAACGAATTTTAAAATGAACTGAGTAAGTAAGCAGATTTATTTCAAAGGAAATAAATTGAAAATCAATTCGGGAAATTGATTTAAGTAATTGAGATTGGAAATTCTCCCTGGATAACCAAGTATGTTTTCAAAATAATTTTTTTTAAATATAAGTTAAAAGTTTTAAAGTTGTTTTAAAAAGCAAATTTTGGAAAATTTATTGTTTCTAATATTTAGATTCTAAAGTAAGTATTTTCTCAAATCTATTATAGTAGTAATTACTTAAAAAGTGACTTAGTATTTTGTTTTTAAAAGTGAAAATCTAGTTTTATATTTTATTCGGTAACCTTATTTTCAAATATTCATATAATATGTATTTTTAATAAATTTTTGAACCAGTTTTTTATAAAAATAAATGTTTTAAAGTATATTTCAAAGTAAAGTGTTTTAAATTATTTCAAAAATCTAGTTTTGTGCTTGGTGATTTCAATGGAGATAGGAAATATTTGGGAAAGTTTATTCTGAAAGAAAGATGTTTTGAAACTGTTTTCAAAGAGTTGAAAATAGAAATATATCTTGTGAAGATATTTTGAGGTTAATAAATGATTTGGGAAATTATTTATTGGTTGATGGTTGTTTGTGAATATTAATTGATAGTTAAATAACCGACTATCAAAATTGTACAAATGTGTTGATCGTTTCGAAGAGTCCGGGATCAAGATTTATTTCTCGAAAACCACTTCGATTCGGTTTGTATGTTTTCATGGAAAAATGAGTTTGGATTCGAAGATGGAGCAGTGAAGTGCAAGGGCTAGTCACTACTAATCCTGAGGATATTTCCAAAATGGATGTAGTAGGAATAGTGCCTTCGGTTTCGTTTGAACCCGGGACGGACTTGTATTGATGAATGCTTTTGGAACATAGTCAGGTGGACGATGGGCATTCTAAGGGATATGTTCTATAAAGGTAATGCTTAGCCTCAAGCCTCATCAACCGGTAATGACTAAAAATCAGGGGTTGTGCGGCAAGGCTAGGTGGGTAGCACCCAAACAGGGTGAGGTCATCCCTGTCCAGATGTCCCTTTTATTTCGGCTTAGTGGGTGGTTGCTGATCCCAACCGCGGGGTGATCTCACTCGGGATTATCCAGTAAGGGGTAGTCCCAGTCTTGTGTTGCAGTGGAGCGAGCGTACTCCTCGATACTGTGATCTAGGCCACGTACTGTGACAGGTGATACCCTAGTGCCTAGTCATTAGTTGGAAATCCATTCTCCCTACGAGCCTTGTACGAGTCTTGTTTGTATTACCCACTCTGTGGCTAGTAGCTGGAATTTAATGAATGTACCAATTTCGGCTATTTTAATAAGTATTTGTATATAGACCCTATTATAATATCAGAGGATTTCTATAAAAAATGTTTTAGCTATCGTAAGGTAAAAACCCGACATGTTTATTTGTGGCGTGGTCTTACGAGATGCTTTTATTTTCTAAGGAGTTTTGAAACTTTAATAATCAATTGAGTGTGATTTTCTCACGCTGGTATTCAAGACTGACTCGGGTGTTATTTAACTATAATGCTCGGGTCAGACCGAGTATTATAGGATACAGGGTATGATGTTGTGGAGCTCAGGAGACGAGCTGGACGACGATACGTACTTCCGCACTTGTTTATATATATTCCGCTGTATTGAGTTGATGTGTATCCATTTTTATGTTAGTGATGTTGAACTGTGACTGATGTACTCTGATGATGTAATATATAAACAGATATATTTGATTTTGAGTAAAGATCATTTTATTATCTATTATATTTTATTCCGCTGCGATGGTTAGATTCTGTTGTTGTTTTCTATTTTCTTCTTCTACCTCTTCTTCTTTAACCCAAATGGTTCGTATTTCTGTACAACTTGAGTTGATTTTTGTAGAATAGTGTTGACTCAAGGGGTTTGGATTTACGGGTCATTACAGCTTTGAGGCCCGAATTCTCAAGGAGCTTCTGGATTAGGAAGTCTTTGGCATCTGTGGCAGCGTTGCAGCTCGGAGTGTTCTATGTGTCGGCAGAAGTTTTTCCGTCTTAGCAGCTTTCTTGAGGTAGAGTTCAAAAGCAGTAGAGTGGATCCATTTCTTCAATGGATTGGTTGGTCAATTATAAGCTGTTCTGATTGGAAAAGAGAGAAGATTATCTTTGGATATTGGTCTGGATTGATCGCAAAAGTGACTTGCGATAGTTGAATGTTCTCTTGGGTTATCTTTTGCTTGGGATCGAGACATCTCTAAGGGATATAGGAGTTATCGGAGTTACCATAAATTTTCCGAATGTCTTCGAGGATTGCCGTAGCATCTGGAGATTGAGTTTTTGTATCGACTAGAATTCCAGGAGTGTTACCAGGGGTTCAGCTAGTAGAGGAATGGTTTCTAGAGAGAATGTGAAGCAGCTTAGGATTTGCATGGAACTTCTGAGTTTTCTCTTTATGGATCTGTTGAACCATGTTTTCTGGGATATGAAGGACAAGTCTGTGCTCGTGTTTATCATCATCATTCTCATCTACTCCAGATCAGAGTTGTGCAGCAGAAGTGAGGTAGCAGCTGTTCTAGAGTGGAAGTAACCTCAGAATTCCTACAGGAGTTTGTACTGTATTGGGTTAGAGGGTTTCTACAGGTCCGAAGGTTAGATTGGCAAGTGCTCCTGTTTTTTCTTTTCCGGATAGGAGAAGTTTGAAGTCTACTAATGATAGTAGAGTAATGTTCTTGCTTCTGGTTGATCTTGAGAGGATCATTTTGTTGGGTTTGTTTCTGGAAGCATCAGCGAAGGTTGAGCTGATCAGGAAGGATTGAGGCAGCCAAGGATCGTCAGAAGAGTTTTGTGAATAAGAGACGGAGGAATTTGGAACTCGAACTTGGAAATTTGATTTTGAATAAGTTTTACGATCAAGGGAGCTATAAGATTTGGTAAAACTGGAAAGCTGGCTTCGAGATATATTGGATCTTTCTGTGTTCTAGTAAGGATTATGCTTTGGTCTTCAGGGTTGAATTTCCAGTTTGGAAGACTGGGATTCAAAATGTTTCACGTATCTCTGAGTGAGTATGTGTCTGATCCACATCTGGTTGTGGAACCAGCAGTTCTGGAGGATTTGGTAGTCGAGCAAGACTTGTCTGTGGTCGGATATCCTGTTCAGTTTAGTAGATCTAGATAAGTAGGAGCTCTGTAGCTTAGTAGTGTACATTGTTTGGATTCAGTAGAACGAGTATCCTGGTATTTATACTTGGGAAACTCTAGGAAGTTCTATCCAGAATTTTTTTGGATAGTTAGATTTGTTTGTTTGAGTAAATTAGTTGCCATGGTTGTTAGCATATGGTTGATAACATATGCTTGTGGTTTAAAATTAAAATTGTTGATTGGTTATTAAATTACCTTTGCTTTTAAATTTCGGAGACGAAATTCTTTTAAGGGAGAAGGAATGTGATGACTCGGAATTTTGGGCAATATCAATTTAATAACCTATATTAATAATTAAATTGATTTGATAATTGTATTTTATAGTTTTAATTTAAACTGGCAATTTATTCTTTTAAAAACTAATAAATATTTAATTGACAAATTTTATCTTTTAAAAATTAATAAAATGTTTTGTATTTATAACGTGTGTGTATATATATATATATTTGTATAAATTGTAAATAGAAAAGTTTTGGTTTCAAATTTAATAAATAAATAAAAATCATGTTTTCAAATTCTAACATGTTTTAGTAATTTGGAAATTTTGATTAAAATTAATATAAAACTTTTTAAAGCTTATTTAAATAAATAACATATGGTTTCCATATAATTGAAGGTAAATGTTTAATTGTCTAAAATATATTTAGCTTAAGTTCAAATTTAAATGAAATTAACTAAAAGATTTGTTTTATTTTATTTATAATATTACTTGATAAATATGATTTGGAAATATATATAAGTTTAAAATACAATTTACATATGATCATTAATTCATTTAGTAATATGAGTAAATTATAAATAAAGAGATAATTTCTTTTATTAATTGTTTAAAATTAGAAATTTGTTATTTCCAAACAATAATAATAATGTGTTATTTTTATAAATAGATTTAAAACAAATTGAATTATTATTTTCAAATTTAATATATTGATGATTTTAAATTGGGTTTTTGAATTTAATTTGAATTTGGATTTAGATTTAAAATTGAAATTCAAAAGTTATATATTTTAAAATATTTTGGATTTAAAAATATGTGTATAATTTGTTTTATTTTATTTTCTCTATGGAAATTCATGTATATATAAAGATAAGCATTTATAAATGATAAAGTAAGTATAAAACCTTTAAATAACATTTAAAGTTAAATAAAATTACTTAAAGGACAAGTGCAATAAAATCAAGACACGTTATAACAAGTGTTAGTTAATAAACTAAGGCAATTGACAAATGTTAAATTTTAAACATGTGGCATCTTCAATTTGATTTTTTTTCTTTTATTTTTATCAAATCACAAATTTACTTATATAAAACATATGCTTCCTTCCTTTCATCTCTTTTCTAACTTTCTCAAGTTCAAAGCCAAGAAAACAAACCATTTCTCAAAAAGGAAATCTGATAATCAAATTTTCAAACCAAAAAACTTATCAGAACCATTAGCCTGCAATCCATTTTCAAAATCAAAACCTGTTCATCTCTTAAAATCCAAAATTAAAGCCTGCAATTCATTTTCAACATCAAAACTAAGATGAAAATCAACAAAGCCTGAACATTTTTACTCAAACCTGTACTCAAAATTTGTAAATCAAAACCAAAAGCCTGCAAATATCCTCCTCAAACCAGAAAATCAATTCAATAGCCTGTAGCTGATCATCAAGGCAAGTTCAAACCATTAGCCTGTAGCATTCTTCAAAACTTGGAAATCAAAGCAGTCATCTCCACTGCAAATTTCAATAACAAAGTAATTCAAGTTTATAAATCAAAATCATTATACCAGCATTCAAATTTTCAAATCAAAGAAGTAGCATTTTCAGCAAACAAGTTTTACAGTTTCATGTTCTTTTTCAAAAAGGGATGGGCTTTGTTCATCTTCTTTAATCTGGTGAGTAACACTTTTTCTTAAAAAGCTTAAGTGTAAATCTGGTTGCATGTGAATCTCTGAAGCTAAGAATGTTTGTATATATATATATATGAATTTTCTGTGTTTATGTGGATGATAGATGTGTGCATGCCTGTAAACACCTGTGGCCTCTCTGTTCCAGTTTAAAATTCAAGTTTTTGATTTGAATTCATGATCTATTGATCTAATGGTTATTAGGACTTAGGATTCAAACCAAATTTGTGTGTTTAATCATGAAGTAAAGTTTAAAATTTTATTTAAATGAAATTAAAATGGAAATTGCTCTAGAAAATAAAGTAAACCAGGCAAGCATTAACTTTGTTCAAAATTCAAATATCTTGATTCATTGATTCAGGAATATAAACTGAATACTTAAACTAAATCATGATTTTTAAAAGAGAAATCATAATTTGTAGATTGGGTTTGAATGAGCATTGTGGGTTTGGTCAAAAAATGAGTTTTCGGTGTGATCTGGGGAGTCATGATCATCACTGGAGGTAGTGGAACGATCGAAGAGGTCGGCAAAAATATCAGATGGAGGAGCAAATCACTGTGGCGGCGACAGGTGGATGGGGTTGATTTTAACGCTAGCTTTTCTGGTGGTCAGAGATTTGTTTATCTTGGTGTCTCTGGTGGATCGAGTTCCACCAGGCTTTGGGAATTTGTAGCATGGAGGATGGCGAAGGTGTAATTGGAAGGTCCGGTGCTCCGATGGTCGGAAGATTGAGCATGTAGGTGTTCCAGTTTTTGGTTTATCTTCCAGGTTTGAGCAGTATTGCTTGGATTCGATTTGGAAGGAAGATTGAAGTTTGGATGGTTGTAATCTGGTCTGGAGTTGATCGTCGACATGAGGAATGCTTCGGCGATGACCAGAAGGGGTCAGAGCCACCATGCATGTGCACGGTGCATTTTGGTTTTTGGTGAAGCATGGGTTGAAGCAGGATTGAGTACTCGAGTTTTTCTCGAGCCACTTGCGTGTGTAACTCGAAGTTTTGAGAGATCTGGCTCGTGTTTTTGAGGTTTGGGCTCGAGTCAGTTAGATGGTTACAGGTTTTAAAACTTGTATGTTCTCAAATTTAAATTAAATTTAAAGTTTGAAAGAAAGATTTAAATAGAGTTTAAAATCAAATTTTAAAGTTTGGATTCAAATTAAATTGTATCCTAGTTTTGAAATAAATAAGCTTTATAAAATTTGAAATGTTTAAACAACTTTAAATGTTTAAAGTATATTCTAAAATGAATTTGGTTTAAAACTCTTATAAATTTCTTTTATAAGACAAGTGTTCCTTTAACATTAGAATTAAAGGGTTTTTATTTTTTTTTAGATTTTGTTGAAGTTTAAATTTGTCAATCATTTAAATCTTAAATTTGAAATGAAATTTAAAACTAAATATAAAAGTAAAATGTTTTCAAATACATTTGTAAATGATAATTAAATCATTAATAAGAATAATGTTTTTATCTTACAGTTAATTAAGATTTAATGATTTGTGATTCATTATATTAATAAGGAAATTTAAGGGTAATTAATCAATTAATTAATCAATGATTTAGAATTAATTAAGTAATTAAGGGTTCAAAATTAATTAATTAAGGATTAATTAATTAAGTAACTAGGGTTCAAAATTAATTAATTAAGGATTAATTAGTTAAGTAACTAAGGTTTAAGTTAATTAATTAAGGGTTAATTAATTTGTAATTAAGAATCATTAATTAGATAAGTATAGATTATTAATCAATGATTAGAAATTAATTGATCAAGTAATTAAAGATTAATTAAGTTACAGTTAAGTACTTAATTAATTAAATAATCATAGATTAATTAATTGGTTATCAAAGATTAATTAATTTGTAATTAATAATGATTAATTTAAGTTTAATTACTTAAGATAAGTAATTAAAGAATTGTTAATAGTAAATGAATATCATTATTAAATAATTAATTAATGTGATTAATTTTAATAATTGATTAGATTACTTAAGGACAGTCATTTATGGAATTGGTTAAGTATAAATACTTGATGAAAGTAATTAAAGGAATTAATTACTCAATGTTATTAATTAAATAATTATGATTAGTTTAATTTAATTAATTAGTTTAATTAATTTAAGGTAATCACCTGATGATTTGTTAAGTATAATTACTTAATGTAATTAATGAAGTGTAATTACTTGGTGAAGTAATTAGTGGATAATTACTGGATGTAATTAATTTAAGAATGGAAGTAGTTTTGGGTTTAGTTACTTTGTGTAATTAATAAGAAAGATAATTACTCAGTGGAATCAATTAAGAATTAATTACTTAGTGTAATTAATTTAAGAATTAATTAATAAGGTTATTTGAAGTTAATTAAGTAATGTAATTAATTAAGGATAGTTAGTCACTAAATGTGATTAATCAAGGTTGATTAATGAATATAATTAATTAAAAATTAATTATTAAATATGATTAATAATTAATTAAAGAAGAAATTAATAATTAATATAATTAATGATGCAATTAAGTATTGATTAATTAAAGATAATTAATCAATAATGAGTGGTTATAAAGTAATTAATTGTAATTAATTAAGGTTTAATGTAATTAATTATAGTTAATTAATTAATGGAAGAAATTAAAGGTTAATTACTGTAGATGGTTAAGTATAATTAAGTTGTGTAATTAATTAAAAGCTAATTACTTAATGTAATTAGAAGATAATTAATCAAGGGTGATTAATTAAGATGAATGCTTAGAGGATGATTAATTAATTGATTTGTAATTAATTAATGGTTAAGTAAGCAAGATTTCTGTGATGAAAGTAATTAATTTAATTTATTTTAAATTAAGTAGAGATGAAGTAATTAATTTAATTCATTTTAAATTAATTATAGATGACGTGATTAATAGATCTTTGCTTATGGATGGCCGAAAGTTATTTAATGCCTTGAATTGTTTATCTTTGATGTGAGATATGTGCCCGTCTATGATATTGGGTGCTTTGGTGAATTGTGATTGATCGTTTTGACCTTTGGGTCTAGTTTACCGATGATACGAGGTGGACTTTTTATTGTTTGGAGTGTGAGCTTGCTATTGGTTAGTAAACCGTTTAGTGCGAACGTGAGGTATGAGAATCATTGTTAACACTTTACGGGTTCCTCTCCAAGAAGTTTGTGACACATTAGCCTCTGGGCCGCCAGTACTGGACCTCTGGGTCACCACGCCTCTGGGCAACCGTCTCTGGACACCTGTTCTATGGAGTAGTTTTTCGGCATGTGCCTCTGGGCCTTTATCCTTCTGGGAAGGATCTCGCCGTCTCGCGCGTTCCACATCTGTGTGAGTGATCGATCACAACTCTACAGTACTTGGCAATAACGACTCTGGTCAGTGCACGTGCTATACTTGTATTATCTGATGATTTTATATCCATTCGAGTACCGCCATTCGGTGTTGGTTCTATGGAA
The DNA here is from genome assembly GCA_030765085.1 of Allium cepa. Lineage (NCBI taxonomy): Eukaryota > Viridiplantae > Streptophyta > Magnoliopsida > Asparagales > Amaryllidaceae > Allium > Allium cepa. The sequence continues at coordinate 812,074,086 of CM060943.1, forward strand.
CCATACGGTGTAAATGCGATTACCTTGTGGATTCACAGTGTCTTTGGACACTGCTTTTCAGTATTCGTTTTCATTGACTCTTCAGTATATCCCTATTGCTCTTTGGAACACCGATCTTTGCTTGGGCATCGATTACAGACTCTGGTCACTCTTGGGATTATTGCCTATGGGCAACTTTATATAGCTTTGGCTACGCCGATGATATGAGGCAATTTTATTTATTTAACACTTTGGTGTTGATATTCTCTTTAGAGATTTTTACTGTTTATTGATGATTAGGGATCGTCATTATGTTCATGTGGTCCATTATACTCTTCTCTTTGGAGAAGTACTGTTTTATTTATGTACTACATTATTATATATCTAAGTTATTACTGATTGTTTAGCTAGCCTGACCTGAGTGTTTTCGCTCGGGTCAGACCGAGTTGTTTTAGGTTAGATCTCTGGACTTAGCTTTTTGTGCTTCCGCTTGGACATTATCTGCTATGCTGATAGATAGCTCTTTATATTTGTCCACTATTTTGATACTCTGAGTATTCAGTCTCTTATGTACATATTTTTGACTCACATGTGTGAGCGGTGGCTTTGTACCCACCTTTTGATATTTGGATCTGTATTGACGATATATTGTACCTATGTTCTATGACTGTTATGTGACTGTTCTGTGATGATGATGTTATCATTTAGTATTATGTTTGTTCTGAACCTATTTTTCTTAGCCATTGTAATTTCGTTATAAATATCTATTGGATATGTCGAACCACTTGAGAAAAGAAAACCACCTATTCGACGTATTTTGTAGTTAGTTATAGCTTGATTACACATGGTCGCTTCCATTATACTCTATTCTCCGTTTTAGTAGACAGTATTACTCCGTAATGCTCTTTACTAAAGTGGGTCTCGGAGTGGGGCGTTACATCTTGGTATCAGAGCCAAGGTGCAGAATTATGCATAACAAACACAGAATAGACACGTTGTATAATACGTTACAATACGATCCAAATTGAACATCTCCACCTTTAGATAAATAAGTTAGGAATATGTGTAGGAATCTATTATATTCCGTAATATTCCTTAATGAATTATCTATCTTTGAATCGTGCTTAACTAAATCTTACCTTATCTTTCAGTATGGCTGGTAGAGGTAGGAACCTCCGTTCTGCTGATGTTGGACAGTCCAGCAACCCTCATCCAGAGGGCGTATACATGACCACGGACCAAATCATGGAGCTGGCTCGTAACTCTCAGTCGCACTCTCAGTCTCCTGCACCAGTTTCTGATGCACCGCGCAAGTCTACTTTTGCGCGCCTCTGCAGCGACTTTATTCATCTTGGAGGGAAGCCGTTCAATGACTCCGAGACTGTTCTTGAGGTCCAGGCTTGGATCAGAGTTTGCGAGCGTAAATTTACTCGCATGACCCTTCCTGACCATGACAGAGTTCTTGTTGCTTCTAGCCATCTTGAGGGTCGTGCCTTGGATTGGTACGAGCTCCTTATTTTTGAGACCGATGAGGCCACTCTCACTTGGGATCAGTTCCGAGAGCCCTTCTTGCTCAAGTTTGTTCCCGAGTCCGAGAAGATAGCCCTTGCACGCCGCTTTATTGACCTTAAGCAAGGAAAGACCTCTGTTGTTGACTATGCATCATCTTTCGAGGCCCTGTCCAAGTATGGCCTCGAGTTCATTAGCTCTCCTTATAAGAAGAATCTCAAATTTGTAGAAGGCCTGAAGAAATATTTGAAGAAACAGCTTATGCTCCAGCTTAAGCTCCCTTTTGATGAGCTAGTTGACGCAGCGCTTCACCTTGAAGCGGTTGAGCGTGAGAGAGATAGTGATGGAGATGGTGAGGGTTCTAAAAACCCCAATCAGAAGCGGGGTCCATTTCAGAAGACCAAGCCTTGGAACAAGAAGAAGAAGACTGGCAGTTCTACTTTTCAGACTCAGCCTCAGACTCGTTCTCAGTCTCAGACTCCTGCTCAGCCTAGTGGGACAAGTCCTCCAAAGAAATGCTTCAACTGTGGTTCTCCTGATCACTTTATTTGAGAGGGTCCCAAACCTCTCTATTGCACCTTCTGCAAGAAGGAGGGACACAGGATCTCCACTTGTCCTACTGCTCCTCCTAGATCTGGCAAGCTTAATGCTGCCAAGGTTCCTACATCTTCAGCTCAGCCTCGAGGTACGCGTCCTTCCGTTCTCGAAGGTTCTATTTTATTCCATGGTAGATCTTGTAGAGTTCTCTTTGATACGGGTGCCTCTCACTCATTCATATCAAAGGAGCTAGTAGATGCTTTATCCTTGGATGTTACTTGTCTGGTTTCTTCATTAAAGATTGTGAATCCCATTGGTGGATCCACGACCCTTAGCTTGCTTTGTGAGGATATGGATATTGATCTTTGTGGATTTTCTTTCCGTGCGAATCTGCACGTTATGGAGTATTTGGGCTTTGACATGATTCTTGGCATGGATTGGCTCGCTCAGTACGACGCCAAAATCATTTGTTCGGAGCGGATATTATTTCTTCGTCATCCTGACTCGTCTGCTCCGTTAGCTATTGCTCTTCAGGATGTGGGATTTCTGATATTACTTTATTTTCTCTTGATTCACGAGATGAGGATTTGGACATATCTCGTATTCCTGTTGTTCGGGATTTCCCCGATATATTTGAGCCAGTATCAGGCCTGCCGCCAAAGCGGGCCATTGAGTTCCGCATCGATCTCATTCCAGGCTCCCACCCAGTTGGGCGTCCTCCAACGAGAATGTCTATTAAGGAGAATGAGGAACTCGGGAAGCAGTTCGTTGAGCTTGAGGCGAAGCAGTTCATTCGGTCCAGTTCTTCGCCATGGGGTGCTGCTGTGGTCTTCGTTAAGAAGCCCGATGGCTCTCTTAGGCTTTGCATTGACTATCGCAAGCTTAATGAGTTGACCATCAGAAATCATTATCCATTTCCACAGATAGACGATATGTTTGATCAGTTGAGCGTTGCGAAGGTCTTTTCCCAGCTCGACCTTGCCACCGGATTTCATCAGCTCCGAGTTGCGGACGATAGCATTCCTCTTACCGCTTGATGTGCACGTAAATGTGCATATTTTTACCACCATATTTATTCTATTTAAATTAAATAAATGAACATATTGGGTATTTTAACTTGTTTTAACCAAAATTCATATTAATTCCAAATTTTCACATATTCATCTTCATATAGGGGCAAAACGGTCATTTAAGTGCATATATTTCTTTGAGAAAAATTGATTGGAAATTTATATATATATATTTGTAGGAAAATGGTCTCAAATAGGAGTGGTTTCATGAAGAAACATGCATGCACAAAATGGATATAAAGGAATGAAGATGGAAATAATTCAAAGTGAAGATCATGGAGGACCCCACCTACCCACCTACCTTAATGTACAAATTAAAGGCTAATGCACATGCTTTTGGACTTAATGGCTTCATGTAAACTTAATGGGGGATTAAAACATGTTAATGATTACTTGGCCTCCACACTTCCTAAGGGGCATTTTGGGTATTCCCCAAAAAGTGAATTAGGGTTTTAAAACTTGTATATATACCCCTTATGTTTCATGTAGCCATCGTCCCTCTTAGTTGGTTAGTTTTAGTTTAGAAAATAAAAAAAAAGCTCTCTTTCTTTCCATGGCTACTTAGCCATTTCTTCTTTTATGTAATTCTTTTTTTTATGCAATGTTATTTAGTGTTTCCTTTTAATTACATGTTCATTTTCTTTTCTTGTTTATTTTCTTTCATGTTCTAGTATAGATCTCTTTTATTTTATGCAAGTAGAATAATTTTTCTTTTCATTTTGCTCTCTTTCTCTCTTCTTGTTTAATGTTGTTTTCTACATTTGTTCATATGATAACAAATATGAGAGCTTAATCCCTTCAATTTAGGGGTAATGAAGCTCTCTAGTATGTAGATCCAACATTTTGATGTTTATGCTCTCTTTTTGTGCTTAATGAGAATGATTGAAGTGGGTTTAATGATGTTGTTTAGCTTTGATTTTGATAGTCTATGTTGTTCATAACAAATATGCTATGCTTAAACAAACATAACACAAATTGCCTCTTCATCTAAATATGATTATGGCAAAGAAGTGAATGTTGAAATTGAAATTTGATGGCTTATATTTCTAATTAATAGTTAATAGGCCATGCTTAAAATAGATTTTGCTTTCAACTTTGTTGTCATATTTTATGAAATTTAAAAGTGTATTAGTGGTTATATTATAGTTTTTTGGTTTATATTGAGCTAATTAATAGCACAAATATACCATACTTATGATAAGCACATCAACTAATTCACTAATGACTAGAAAAGAGAGATCATAACTTCAAATTGTTGATTTATGTGATCTAGAGAGTGGAAATTGCCTCTAAATTGTCTTAACACTCTCATATTTTTATCAATTTTTGTTTGCTTGTTTTTATCATTTTATTTTAGCTAATCTCTCTTGACTTTGGTATAATTTGATTGAGTAGGAAATTTTAAAATCATCAATTCTCTGCGGATCGACCCGTATTCGCCGCGTGCTACATTCGTACACCGTGTGCTTGCGGTTATTTTTATTTCAAAATTCGTTCGACGGTTTTCTAAACCGATAGAATTTCCGTCGACGAACACCGCTTTCCGCACTCGTTATGGTTCTTTTGAGTGGTTGGTCATGCCATTCGGCTTGACGAACGCACTGGCTTTCTTCGTCGATCTTATGAATCGAGTATTCCGGGAATACATCGATAGATTCGTTCTGGTTTTCATCGACGATATTCTTATTTATTCTAGATCCGAGACAGAGCATGCTCATCATTTGCAGATCGTCTTGGATACTCTTCGTCAACATCAGCTTACGGCCAAACTCTCCAAGTGCCTTTTTTGGGAGAGCAAGGTCAAGTCCTTGGGCCATATTGTATCATCTGAGGGTATTTCTGTCGATCCTGCCAAGATCGAAGCTATTCAGAATTGGAAGCAGCCCGAGAACGTTCATGATATTCGCAGCTTCCTTGGTCTGGCGGGTTATTACCGTCGGTTTATCAAGGATTTTTCTCGAGTTGCACTTCCTTTTACGACGTTGACTCGTAAGGGTGTTCGCTTTATTTGGTCTGATAAGTGTGAAGCTTCCTTTCAGCGACTGAAGGAACTTCTCACTCATGCTCCTATTCTTGTGGTTCCTAAGAGTAACCAGGATCTGGTTGTTTACACCGATGCTTGTGGTAGCGGGCTCAGTGCTGTGCTTATGCAGAAGGATCGGGTAGTTGCTTATGCTTCCCGGCAACTGCGTCCGAATGAGGTTCGCTATCCTACTCATGATCTTGAGTTAGCAGCTATCGTCTTTGCCTTGAATATGTGGCGTCACTTTCTATTAGGCGAACGCTTCACTCTTTAGACCGATCACAAGTCTCTGAAGTATCTTTTCAGCCAGAGAGATCTCAACATGAGGCAGCAGCGATGGCTTGAGTTTCTCGTCTCATATGATTTAGATATTCAGTATACCCCTGACAAAGGTAATCGTGTTGCAGATGCGCTCAGTCGTAAGAACTCGGCGGTAGTTTATATGATGATTGCCGAGTGGGATATTCTTGAGACCCTATCTTTGTGTGACATTAGAGATCGAGCTCCATCTTCTGATTCTCTGGTCTTACTACTCAGCTTAGAAGCTCGTCCTATCTTATTGGATCACATTGCTTATGCTCAGCGGCAGGATCCAGACTTATTGCATCTCATTCACCTTCTCGAGTCGGGATCCAGTGATGAGACATTGCTGGATTATTCTCTTGATTTTCATCGGTGTCTTCGTAGGAAGAATCGTATTGTTGTACCATCTGATCTATCACTTGGGCGTGACATTCTGGATGAGTGCCATCGCACTAAGTACACTATACGTCCTGGTTCGAGTAAGATGTATGCCGATATGTGCCGGCTATATTATTGGGAGGGTTTGAAGAGAGATGTGGCAAGTTATGTGAGCGGTTGCATGACTTGTCAACAGATCAAGGCCGAGCATCAGCGTCCATCTGGTCTTCTTCAGCCTCTAGAGATTCCATTAGGAAAATGGGATCATATATCCATGGATTTCATTGACAGTCTTCCTCGATCGAGGTCATGCCATACTTCTATCTGGGTTATTGTTGATCGCTTGACCAAATCGGCTCATTTCATTCCGATTAAGTCCACTCGGACTGCACCTCAGTTGGCCAAGCTCTATGTGAAAGAAGTCGTTCGACTTCATGGCATTCCCAGCTCCATCGTGTGTGATCGAGACACCATTTTCACTAGTCACTTCTGAAAGTGCCTACAGTCAGCTTTGGGCTCAAAGCTGAATCTCTCGACTGCTTATCACCCTCAGACTGACGGTCAAACTGAGAGGGTGAATCGTGTTTTGGAGGATCTTTTGCGCTGTTGTATTCTGGATTTTGGAGGTAGTTGGGAGGATCACTTACCGCTTGTAGAGTTCTCCTACAACAACAGCTTTCAGTCTAGTATCGGCATGGCACCTTTCGAGGCTCTCTACGGAAGGCCATGTCGCTCTCCTGCTTGTTGGTTAGAATCTGGCGAGAAGCTTATTCTTGGTCTAGATTCAGTTCGGGAATCTTATGAAAAGATTATTCTTATCCATCAGAGAATGAAAGGGGCACAGGACCGCCAGAAATCCTACGCGGACAACCATAGAAAGCCTCTTGAGTTCTCCATTGGTGATTTTGTCTTCATTCGGATTTCTCCCATGAAGGGGGTTGTGCGTTTCAGCTCTACAGGGAAGTTGGCTCCTCTTTATGTTGGACCATTTCCTATTACGGAACGCATCGGCCCCATTGCTTATCGTGTGGCTCTACCTGCTCATTTTTTCGGAATGCATGACGTGCTCCATGTTTCTCAGCTTCGCAAGTGTGTTCGCGATCCTGACTCTATCATTGAGCCGCATGTCGTGCCTGATTTAGAGATCTTACCTGACTTATTTTTGGAGCAGCAACCTCTCCGTGTGCTTGATTCGGAGGTTAGACGCCTTGCAACAAAGAGGTTCCACTCATGAAGATTCAATGGTCACCGAATCCTAAGGACCGCACTTGGGAGACCAGAGAATCTATCGAGCGCTCTTATCCTGGCTTTCTCCCATCTTCTTCTGCGGGTAAGAATTCTCTATTTTATCTCTATCACTTCTTTTTTGGATTTGACGTTATAGACGACATCTATCTTAAGGAATTGCGGGGACGCAATTTTCTTAAGGGGGGAGTCTGTAACAACCCTGGATTTGCATTACCAATTAATAAATAAAAGTTAGGATTTTTATTTATTTTAATGAAGCGTAAAAGGATTTGGAATAACAAAATTTATTTGAAAAAGGCTATTTTAATTAAATGGGAAATATGGGATTTTAAAATGAGGACAAAATGTTATTTTTGGAAAGTTAAATATTTTAGGAGAGATTTTAAAACGGGTTTGGGTAAGAAAAAATGAGTTTTATAAACATACATGAACACTTAGACTAATTTTTGGAAACATGTAAATAACCCTCTTCTTATTGGGTTACTAAACTTAACCCAATAACCCACCCTAAACCTCCTCTATAAATTATCTCAAACTCTCCTAACCTCATTCATGCATCCCTAATCAAAACCCTAATCATTTCCTAAAGCTTTCTTAACAAAAATGGCCTCTATCTTCATCTCCTTCTAGTTTTAGCTTATGCAAGTCATTCTATGCAAAGGTAATGCAAATACCCACCTCAAATCCATTTTTATATCTTTCTAATTTCTGAAATTTATTTGGTAACACATGTTTTATGTGTTTTTTTGATCTTATAGCCTCCTGATCATCTTTTGCTAACTTGGGTTGATGCTATAATGGTCTTTGTTGCTTTCTAGAGAGGTATATTGCTAAAAACCTCTTCTCATATGTGTTTAATCCTCTTTTGATTTTAGTAATCATTTAGTAAAACATGTTTTATTATGTAAAATGTGAATCATAGCTTTTTGATCATCTTTGCTTTCATTTTGGGTGTGCACACAAGGTGTTTGTGATATTGCTTCATAAGATAATGCTAAGCTTTGGCCCTTTGTTTCCTTTAATATAGTGTAGTAACCATTGTATAGTAGTTTGTGATTGATATTGGTGAAATTTCATGCCAAAAACTTGGAAAAACACCCAAAATCACTAAAATGAGAAATTTCAGCAGGCTGGAATGTTCCAGCCTGAAAATAGGCTGAAACAGTGGTCAGAGTGCACCAGGGCAGGCCTGGGCTGTACCCAGGCTGCTGCCCGGTGCAGCAGGCTAGCCCGGTTGGGCTAGCCGGGTACCAGGCCAGCCCACACGGGCTGGCGCGCGTCCCTATTCCCCCAGCCCGCGCGGGCTGTGGGGCCTGCTTTTTCACCCAGCCCGCGCGGGCTGGGGGGCCTGCTATTTCCCCCAGCCTGCGCGGGCTGGGGGGCCTGCTTTTTCCCCCAGCCCGCGCGGGCTGAGGGGCCTGATTTTTCCCCCAGCCCACGCGGGCTGGTGGGAGGGGGGCTATTTCCCCCAGCCCGCGCGGGCTGGTGGGGGGGGGGCTTGCTGTTTCCCCCAGCCCGCGTGGGCTGAGGGGCCTGCTATTTCCCCCAGCCCAAGGGGGGGCTTGCAAAATTCTCCCCAGCCCATGCGGGCTGGGGCTGGACTGAACCAGCTGCACCGCGTGGTGCATCCTGGTTCACAGTAATGGGCTGCACCATGTGGTGCAACCGGCTGCTAAAAAAAATAAAAAAACGGGCTGCACCCATTTGGTGCAGCCGTGTTCCGACCCACCGGTTGCACCATTTTTGTGCAACCGAGTCCGGGTTGCACCATTTTGGTGCAACTACTTCAAATTGATTGTTTCTGCAACGAACCTTTGGACTTCAATTGCTAATCTGAAATTGTCGAATTTTGGTTCACAACCATTCGGAATATTTTCCAACGCAAATATTGGTATTTAGTGATTTTCTGATTTATCGATTTCTCTGAGATTTGGCACTAGATTTCGTACACGGGTTTTATAAACTATTTTAAAAGGATTTTTCACTCCTAAATGGCTTTTGAAATTATTATATAATGTTATTTTTAATTATTAAACTATTTACTCCATAAAAGGAGAGTTTTCAAAAGCCGTTTTAAAGTGATTTCAAAATCAATTATAAATCCGTTTCGCACCATTATTTTCTATAATAAAAATCTCACTCTCACTTTTTAGCACGTCGAGCGAAGTGGAAAGGTGCTTAAACGGTCAGGAAATCTCCGGCCTATGGAACCGTGTGTATTTTCTTTCCGGTTAATCCCCGACCTATTCGATTGATCGTTTTGACCTTTGGGTCTAGTTTACCGATGATACGAGGTGGACTTTTTATTGTTTGGAGTGTGAGCTTGCTATTGGTTAGTAAACCGTTTAGTGCGAACGTGAGGTATGTGACTCATTGTTAACGCTTTACGGGTTCCTCTCCAAGAAGTGAAACATTAGCCTCTGAGCGGTCAGTACTGGACCTATGGGTCACCACGCCTCTGGGAAACCGTCTCTGGACACCTGCTCTATGGAGTAGTTTTTCGGCATGTGCCTCTGGGCCTTTATCCTTCTGGGAAGGATCTCGCCGTCTCGCGCGTTCCGCATCTGTGCGAGGGATCGATCACAACTCTACAGTACTTGGCAATAACGACTCTAGTCGGTGTACGTGCTATACTTGTATTATCTGATGATTTTATATCCATTCGAGTACCGCCATTCGGTGTTGGTTCTATGGAACCATACGATGTAAGTGCGATTACCTTGTGGATTCACAGTGTCTCTGGACACTGCTTTTCAGTATTCGTTTTCATTGACTTTTCAGTATATCCTTATTGCTCTTTGGAGCATCGATCTTTGCTTGGGCATCGATTACAGACTCTGGTCACTCTTGGGTTATTGCCTATGGGCAACTTTATATAGCTTTGGCTACGCCGATGATATGAGGCGATTTTATTCATTTAACACTTTGGTGTTGATATTCTCTTTGGAGATTTTTACTGTTTATTGATGATTAGGGATCGTCATTATGTTCATGTGGTCCATTATACTCTTCTCGTTGGAGAAGTACTATTTTATTTATGTACTGCATTATGACATATCTCAGTTATTACTGATTGTTTAGCTAGCCTGACCCGAGTGTTTTCGCTCGGGTCAGACCGAGTTGTTTCAGGTTAGGTCTCTGGACATAGCTTTCTGTGCTTCCGCTTGGACATTATCTGCTATGCTGATAGATAACTCTTTATATTTTCCCACTATTTTGATACTCTGAGTATTCAGTCTCTTATGTACATATTTTTGACTCACATGTGTGAGCGGTGGCTTTGTAATCACCTTTTGATATTTGGATCTGTATTGACGATATATTGTACCTATGTTCTGTGACTGTTATGTGACTATTCTGTGATGATGATGTTATCATTTAGTATTATGTTTGTTCTGAACCTATTTTTCTTAGCCATTGTAATTTTGTTATAAATATCTATTGGATATGTCGAACCACTTGAGAAAAGAAAACCACCTATTCGACGTATTCAGTAGTTAGTTATAGCTTGATTACACATGGTCGCTTCCATTATACTCTATTATCAGTTTTAGTAGACAGTATTACTCCGTAATGCTCTTTACTAGAGTGGGTCTCGGAGTGGGGCGTTACAGGAATGGCTAAAACAAGGGAGGTGCAGCAAGGCTAAGTGGGTAGCACCCAAGTAGGACGAGATTTTCCCCTGTCTAGAGGTCCCTTTTTTCGGCTGTGTGGGCAGTTGTGAGCTCCAACTGTCGGGGTTGTCTTGTTCGGGACTATCCAGTAAGGGATGATTCCGGCCTTGTGTTGCAGGGGATTAGGAGTAATTCTCGGTACGCTGATCTAGGCCACGTACTATGACGGGCGGTACCCCAGTAGCCCTGCCATTATATGGAATCCAATCTCCAATAAATGCCATACGTTTTAGTTATGCCCAACTATGTTGGAACATGAGATGTAAGTATTACAGCTATTACTGTATTTTACTTGAAAACCCTGGGCCCTATTATAATAGCACTGGATTTCCTATCAAATGTTTTGGTTATCGTAAGGTAAAAACTTTTTCATGTTTATGTGTAGGATGTCTTGCGAGATACCTTTTGTTTTCCAAGGTTTTTCAAATTTAAGCAACTTTAACCTGTTACTCAATCAAACTCATGTCTGACCCGAAGTTTATTTTCTGTTTTCTTAAACTCTTGGGTACTCAAATTTTACGAGTAGCCAAGGGATTCAGTATTACTCCGTAATGCTCTTTACTAGAGTGGGTCTCGGAGTGGGGCGTTACAGGAATGGCTAAAACAAGGGAGGTGCAGCAAGGCTAAGTGGGTAGCACCCAAGTAGGACGAGATTTTCCCCTGTCTAGAGGTCCCTTTTTTCGGCTGTGTGGGCAGTTGTGAGCTCCAACTGTCGGGGTTGTCTTGTTCGGGACTATCCAGTAAGGGATGATTCCGGCCTTGTGTTGCAGGGGATTAGGAGTAATTCTCGGTACGCTGATCTAGGCCACGTACTATGACGGGCGGTACCCCAGTAGCCCTGCCATTATATGGAATCCAATCTCCAATAAATGCCATACGTTTTAGTTATGCCCAACTATGTTGGAACATGAGATGTAAGTATTACAGCTATTACTGTATTTTACTTGAAAACCCTGGGCCCTATTATAATAGCACTGGATTTCCTATCAAATGTTTTGGTTATCGTAAGGTAAAAACTTTTTCATGTTTATGTGTAGGATGTCTTGCGAGATACCTTTTGTTTTCCAAGGTTTTTCAAATTTAAGCAACTTTAACCTGTTACTCAATCAAACTCATGTCTGACCCGAAGTTTATTTTCTGTTTTCTTAAACTCTTGGGTACTCAAATTTTACGAGTAGCCAAGGGATTCAGGTTAGTTTTGACGAATTCTGGAGGAGATATAGAGCAGGAGGCTTCAGCGTTTGTAAATATATAGGTGGTTCCATTGTGTTGATCTCTGAGTTGTTGTGTGAGTTGTATTTTGAGTTACATTAACTAAACAGGTGTTTATAACTGTCTACTTTGTGTTGTATAGGTTGTGTAACTCTGAGAGATGTTATATACTACGTAATACTTATGTGATTAATATAATTTATTCGTTCCGCTGTTGGTATTCTGATGTTGTTTCTTTCTTTCTTCTCTATCTTTTCTCTATTCTATCCCTTTCTTTCTTAAAGATGATGCATCTTTCTATGGTGAGAAAGGCGGGTCGTTAAAGTGTGTGCATATGTATATGTACATGTGTTTGTATGTGTATGCATGCATGCACGTGATTGTATTATCTAATTATACAAATATTTTGTAGGGATTTTATTAGTAACATTTTGAAAGATGTTGCAAACTTATTATCTCTTTCGAAGATCACTGAAAAATATTTCTTGAAGAAATAATTAAACATTTGGATTATGTTTAAAGATTTACTAATTTTCAAAGTGTTCAAATTTCATATTCGAACCATATTTGACATTAAGATCGAGAATTCTCTTAACCAATTATATATATATATATATATATATATATGTATATGTATGTATGTATGTATGTATGTATGTATGTATGTGTTTTTGTGTGTGTGTGTATTTATGCATGTGTGAATGTATACGTATGAATGTATGTAAACATACTTTTATTCAATTTTCCAAATAAGTTAAATTTTCTTATAAAGTATGCAACTAAGAAACCCATATCTATATTTACTCAACTATTATATTACAAAATTTTAAGCGGAGATATATGATTCTTTGAGTCTACATATTAACGAAACTTCAGGTACCGCTTTTACTATGGTTTTATCTCACGTTTACTGTGGTTTTATCTCTTTCAGGAATACAATATTAGTTTGGCATAGACATTATATTAATTTTTTAATATTATCGAGCATATAAATACAGAAATATTAAAACTTTTGATTTCTTTTTTCTCACGATCATTCTAATTTCTTATTTCCAATTGACAAATTCTCGATATAAACAATTCCATATAATATTAAGGTTTCAATAGGAGTTGTACATGATACATAGGACGAATCAAAATGCATACTACAATTATCCATTTTCATAACTTAAGAGCATGTCTGAAACAGTAAAGGCATGGAAAATGGCATTTGATATGCAGAAATGAAATGATAGAGCAATGCTTGTTTCTATATAAAAATGGGTATTTGAAGTTTTACATTACTAATAATTTTTTCGATGGATAAATTGGTAAAGAAATGAGGAATGAATAAAAAAGGTATTGAGCACTAATAAGTCATAGAAATCAAATGCATTTGACACATTCCACAGGTAAAGAATAATTTCAATGACCCACTAAACTATTGGACCATAGCAATGATGTGTCTGACATGATGCGAACTTTGATCGAGCAAAAACGAACTCTATCAAATCATACTCATATTCATTGTACATGTTAGCAACCAATTAATAATGCAACTAGAATGGATATACATATGAAATAATTGCATGGTCAAAGTGATATTTCCTTTCTTCTTTCTTTTGAAAAAACAATGCAATGATCCAGAATTTTGAATACTTTGTAATTATATATCTGAATTATTTATATATTTGAATATTGATTTAATGCGATTAATCGAATTAATAACCTTGTTAACCCCTTTACGTAATAACTGATGATAAGAAATTTGTTTTTCGAAATTTAGTTATGGAAATAAATAGTTTGAATAAATATCAATAATGGGACCAGAAATCATTTTACCAATAAACGGCCTCGAAACGTGTGAAATTATCATCCTCAGGCACTGTCTTAGATTTTGACGAAATTAGTGCCATCAGGACTGGAATAATAAGGTGATATACGTGACAAGTTCCGTAGCCATCAGACATCCCTTATGATCATATGAGCTCGAAGAATGTGTCGATTAATTTTGAGAATTTAAATAATAAAACATTATATTATATAATAAACCCTCCCCCACCTTCACATTCACTCTCTCATCACTAATCCTCTCCTTTATTTCTGTAAACAAAGATAAAGAGAGGTGCTAGAAACATTAAATTAATCCCAGAGCTACATGCATCGTTAGAGGCTATCATTGGATCTGTTAGAATCATATTGAGGAGGGAAGCGCAATGGTATAAGGGATGGTATATGTGATGGAGTTTGTGATGGTAGCCATACATGGGTGTGAAACTAGGGTTTCGATTTGTGTAGTGACCCATAATTTTCGATAATTAAAAATATTAATAATAAGTTTTATGATTTAACGCTGGAAGAAATAAAAATTTATGATTTAATAATAAGAATATAACGGGAATGAAATGGAATTTTATTAATTTAAGGAAATTGATAATGGATTGGAATGTAATTCCAATTAATTAAAAGAATTAAAAAATTATAATTGATATAGATTGTAAATAAATTATATAGTAATGTATGCATCAATGGATAATTGGATTAAAACAGAAACTGATAATTCAAATGTTGATTAATTAATGAAATAAGGTGTAACTGATTGTAATTGATAATAGTAGTGGGGTAACAGTTGTTATAACAATATATTTAATCAATTATAATTAAATGTAATAAATGTTACATTAATGTGAGTCAAAACAATAACTGTAAATGTGAATTAATAAAAGGAATAGAAGTGTTAATTATATTCATAAGATAATAATCGATTTAATAAAATAATAAAACCAAGATAAATAAATTAATTGGGATTTTAAATTATAATTAATGTGTAAAATTGACCAAATTCAGTATAATTGAAATATAGTAGTTAATACAAATAAAAGGAAATTGTGGCATATTAGTGAAATAAGAGATGAACAAATGTTAACTATGTCTATAGAGTGATAATCGATTGAATAAAAAGATTGAGACCAAATTTGGTCAATTTATTTGAATTAAATTTTAATTAATTGGATTTAATTACAGTTGGAATTGAACACTGTAATTAGTGTAATAAACAACATGGAAATTTTATGTAAACTTGTTTAAATTTTTTATAAATGTCCAAGAAATAAAAAATGATGAAATTTTTTAGTTTATAAATATTAAATGAAAAAGTGATCATTTAATTTAATATTAATTTATTTAATAACGTAAAGTAGCTATTTTGGCAACTATCTCGAAATTTGACGAAACCAGTTTCATTGAATCCGTAACAGCGAATTATTGTAGGAATTCAAGTTTTGTAGCGATCGGACTTGTCGTTTGATCAAATGGGCTCGAAACGCCTTGAAATCGATTTAATTTAATTTAATTGAAATCAATTTGAAATAAGCTAATTTTAAATTAACTTCTTCATACGATGGAATTTGGACTTGAAACCTGTTCCATTTAGTTTAAAATTATCGAAAATAGCTATTTTGATATATGGGTTGGCCCATTTTCATTCAGGAGTCAGAACGGGCTTTCGGGTTGTTCATCGTTCAACTTTCAAAGCAATCTAGTCCATTCATTCTATTTCTGATCTGCCTTTACATAGCCCGTTATAAATCCTAACTATTTCTTATTCCATTGGTCTGTACGTACAGTTCCATTTGCTTCTCTATTTCAATGGCAGACAAACCAAAACTAATTCCAAATCCAATTGCAAACCAAAATCAAATCAAAAACTCAAACACCTCCAAACCCTAACAAATTATATACTTTCTCAAAGCTCTCGATGAGCGTAATCCATTGGTGCAATTCATTTTTCAATTCGAACCATTCTTTGTCCCAAATTCACGAATCGATTCTGGACGTCCGTTATTGGGTTTCGTGATTTGAAGACGAATCTTCGACTAATCATCGATCAGGGAGTGCTGAAGCGTAGAGGGGGTCGAGACAAGCTCATCTATATGGTTAGTGGTGTCAGATGGCAACGAATTTCGACATGATTGACCAGAGAATGGAGCGGCGGCGTGGCGATCTGGGGGCGGTCGTAGGCGATCGCGTGGGGAGGCGTGAGGTCAGCCAAGGATGGGAGGCACGGTGATGGCTTTCGATTGACGTGGTGGGGTTCAGGCAAGGTGGCGTGGCAAGTGTATATTCGTTTGTTTACTTTAATGTTTATATCAATTTACAAACTCGGATTCACTCATGGTTTGATCCACTGGGATCGTATAAAAACTACGAGCATTTGGAAGCTAGTTTGGACGAATTCAGGGATTGTTCCAATTTGGACTCTATTTTGGATTTCAAATCGATTTGAAATTCAAAGGTGAATGTTTTAACCCACTCACAACTTCTAAATTATCTTATGTTAATTAAATTTATGATGTGACTAGAAATTTATTGATTTCTGTTTGGTATGTTAAATTGTCATTCTGGTTAAATTTAACTTTTATTGCATTCATTCATCCTTTAATTTAATATTGAATTTTAATTTGTCAATTTAATACCTGTATTGCTTATCAGCATCTATTGATGTTATTGATTGATTTGGATGATGTTTGTGATGTATGTTTGATTGCTGATATTAGATGATTAGATGTTGTATTTTATATTGTTATAACACCGCAAGTTCCCTATGAGTTGAAATAATACATACCTGAATGATCTATAGATTAGGGAAAAATCGTTATGGGTTGTAATGATAGACTCGAGCGATTTTATGGATTTTATTAAATTCGAGATTGCGATTTGAAATGATATATAACCGTAAAATTTTAAATTGCAGATTGAAATGATAAATATCCCTATCACTGACCCTAGGATAGAAAATTATAAACGAACACCGGTGGTTAAATTTAAATGATTTGTAAATCTTTAAATTATGAATTCAATTAACTGGTATTTCAAAATAGAAATTGATTTATATAAAACTAAATTATTTTCGTTAATCCAAGTGTGAATGTTGAAATTGATTAAATGAGTTATTCAAAGGATTTGAATCGGAATTTCAAAGTTGAAGTGTCAAAGAGAAATGAATTTTTTGGAATTGAATTATTGAAATTGTTTGGATATAACTTTGAAATCTATTTTATCAATCTAAACTATTTTAATTTATTTTAATCTATTATAAACTATTTAATCCAACTTAATCTATTTTACATATTTTAAACTAATTAAATTTATTTAATCCATTTTAAATCTATTTAATATAATTTAAATCTATGTAATCTGTTTAAATTTATGTAATCTATTTTAAATTTATTTAATCTATTTTAAATCTATTTAATATAATTTAAATCTATTTAATCTTTTTAAATATATGTAATCCATTTTAAATTTATTTAAAGCTAACTAATATAATTTAAATTTATTTAATCCATTTTAAATCCATATAAATCATTTGATGTCTAATTAAATCAAATTTAAATCTATTTATACTATTTAAACTATTTTAAATCTATTTTAAACTATTTTTAAAACCATTAAATATATTTATAACTACCTAAATTATTTTCAAAAAGTTCAAACTATGTAAAGCTAAGTATTTATATTTAAATCCTTGATGATGATACAACCTAAGTTGGATTTGGAATTGATACCTTTTGTGAAATGATATATTTGAGTAAATATGATTTTGGAAGTGAATTTGATTTTGAAAATGAATATGATTTGAAAAGGATATGGTTTTAAGAATATGATATTTTGATATCAATGGTAAATTAAACTTTTGAAAATCTGATGTGAACTAAGCGTTTGATTGTTAAAGAGACCGGGATCAGATATTGTCATACTCTCTACCAATACTGAAAACTACTTTAAAAACTGTGCACGTGGTGGAGATTCCAGAAATGAAATAGGACAGTTTGGTGAATGATTTTGTATAAGGTAATTACGTGACCATGACTCCCGTAAGTCAGCTTGATGTGGCTAAAACAGGAGCTATACCGGGCCAATTGAGGTCATTCCTCCGATCGGGCAGATTTCTTCGATACTATATTCCGACTTTGTGATTGATTTGGTGGCCACCCATAATTTGATTTGGAAGTGTGTTCTGAGGTGGGCGGTAGTAGCTGCTATGCATTACCACCGGTCCAAGAGTGCAATTGGTATATCTACCCTGCCATTGCCCCGAGTGCCGGGTTCACATGCTCTAGCGCGCCTTCTACGAGTTTGTTTTATGCCATATATATGGAGTGCCCTCTGATAGCCTCCAGTTTATGAGGAAGTTACGGTACTGTATAGACTATGAGAATATATAAAATATGTTACGGGGGATATGGGTAACGCCTTAATGCTATTTTGATACTTTCAATTTACTGTAGACATATTATGATAGCGTATTGTACTACATAGTTGATAGTTTAATGGATCCTTAGGAGATCGTAATTTCATACATATCTTAAGTTATTGCACTCACGTTAGAAATTGGATAGCAGATGTCAAACCCCGTAAACATCTCTGTAACGTTTGCGATTTTTCGTCCACGAACGCCGACATCAATACGTCCACTATATCAACTGTCGAGCAATCGAAAGCCGAAAAACCGTACCGTTATGATTTAAGAAGAAGAAAAGATAGAAGAAGAGAGAAAAAGATATAGCAGAACAGAAACAACAGAACAATATTAGAATCTCACAATCGCAGCGGAACAATATATAATAAATAAATGAACAATCTTTAAACAAAGAACTATAACAGTTATTACATCACATTACATTTCATTACATCATCAGAGTGTACAACAACAACAACATCGACAGCGGAAAATAAATACTATATACTAGTAATATGCCATGCCATCCAGCTTGCCTCCTGCAACTCCTGAATTCCAGAATATCCTGATAAATCTAACTCTTGACTGCCCGTGTGGAAATTGGTGGACACCCAGAGTTTAGGAAGGAAAACAATAAACTCCGAGTCAGTCATGTGACTGGTGTGAGAACTTAAATAGTTTATTTTTCTTTAAAATCAAAATAGAGGAATATTTTTAAAGTCAATTCGCAATGCTTTTTAAAAATGAGACTACCATAAGGCCTCCTACACACACACAATGCAAACGCAGAATCGGAGGAGATTTCTCCTTATGATAGTCAAAGATGCTTGATACGCATTAAAAAGAAACATTTGATATTATTACTAGTGCATAGTGTAGGAAAAATTCATTTCGAAAGTAAAGATATAAATCTTAGCCAACATACGACCATTATCGTATGCCTACTATAGCTATCATGTTCAATAGCAGGTTACCGCCACATTCCATGGCAGGTTCTACAACTAAAACCGTACAAGTCTCGTATTGTTTCTTTGGATTTCCAACAAATGGTCAGGCCAAGGAACTTCCCATTGCCACATGGAAACGCTCTAGAAAGACGCCCCGAGAACCTAACCGGATCTCTACCAACACAAGGCCGGGTTACCTTTCAAACTAGGTAACTACTGACACGAATATGTCATCCCCCGATCGTAACCGATCTATCCGAGGATCCTCGATTTCCAACAACCACAAAATTTTGCAGCAACAACATAGGTTAAGTATCTGGGCTCCATACCATGATACCACCTCTATCCAGAAGGAATGACATACACTAAAGGGGTGCTACCCCCTAATAACCTTGCTGCATCCTTCCTGTTTTGACCATTTCCGGGGTGTGAGGTCCGACGAAGTCTCGTCCACAAAGCCACGCTTTATACAAAAGCTGTGCTTTGGGTCAATCAAATGATCATAGAAATGATCACCAAGATAAATGATCAAACAATGATCATTTCACAGCAACACTCAGCATGCCACACTACCAAATTGGGAGTATATCACTAATAACCTTCAACTATATAACCTCTGAACTCGTATGTCTCAGAGAAGGGTGTTAAGCTAAGAGAATAAATTCTCCGCCACCAATAGAAATATATTTGAAAGAAATCAGCTTTATATCTCAATTTGTAATGTTAGACATACAATCCATAAAAGTCTGTTCCGGGCTCGAACAGAACCGTAGGCACTTCCAAAGAAGTCCTTGCAATCCGGATATTCACTAATCACGACCGGACTTCCCGTCACTAAGGGTGATAAAACCTCTATATCGGAGTTCAGCCGATGTAGAGTAACTCAACGGTAATCCTTCCGTTTTCACAAATATCCGGTCTTCAACACCGGTCATCAAATGCAATCCATAACGACGTATCACATACTCGGAATGGGTTATACGACCCCTAGGTCCTTTCCCGGATAACCCGAATAGTGAGAGCTTATTTTAAAAATAAGTGTGGCATTTAAATTCAAGCAAATCACAACAAATACCTATTTAAAGGTAAATATTGATAGTCGGAATATTTAACTATCAATAGGCATGCTCAACATCACCAAATTCCAAATAATTTCCCAAATTATATACTTTCCAAAATATCTTTACTAGATATATCTTTCCATACTTCAAAAATAAATCAACGTTTATTTTTAAACAAATTCCCCTTTTCATTTATAAATTCCATAGTGAATTTACAATTCCAAAATATCTATGAATATACAATTTCCAAATTGATTTCTAATATTCATTTTCCATTATCTTTAAAAGATAAAATCTCAAAATATTCACTTCATATTGGAAAACACTTCCATACTTATTTAATAATAAGTAATTCACAAATCCATTTATTTTCAACACTTGGAAAACATTCAATATACTTAAATCGAAATTAAGTATACATTTCATTCTTTAAGGAAAACATTCACTAAAACAACTTATTTGTGCCAAGACGAATGTTGCGTAAAACATCGTTACGACAACCCAAAATCACTAGTATAGGGATTCGAAATTTAGATAGATATATAAATCCCAATACTATATAAAACCTTTCCTTTCGGAAACCATTTATTATAACAACAGTGTTATACTCCACCATTTCCTTATTCCTCGAAAACGTCTATTTCAACAATAAATGTTGAAATCTATGGTTTTGATAGTTAATCCATTTTAAGACATCTTTAAAACAATTAACTTCATTTGATAATATTCATTTTTCCAAAACATATCCATTTTGTTTAAGAATATTTTCACTGTCCAAAATCGTGAATATACTTCCTTTAATAAGCTATAATAATTAACTTATCAAAATAAGTCGTTTTTGGATTTATAAACAATGTCTATAAATTCCATTTCTATATTTTAGAACAAATTCGTTTTATAAATCTCCTTTATTAACCAATTCTATTTATATTCCATTTACATGTCGAAATCCGGTTTATAAGTAAATTACTTATAATTCATTTATTCACAAATCCATTCTTTTATATCAACATTAATTTATAAATCAAAATTCTTATTTACCTATGTATCTAGGTTCAAACTTTATTTTAACACTTATAAAAAGCTCGTTTTATAATTTCTATATTTTTAATTTATAAATATCAATTTTATACAACTTTTATATAAATTGTTTATAATAATTCAAAAATCCCAATTTAAACTATTTTATAAATTTATTAACTACTTATCTCAAAAATCACCTTTTGGTTATATTTCACAAAAATCTTAATTTTTTATAACATAAAAATTTATAATGTTTTAATTATTTAAAATGAATCAATTCAAAATTTTAATAGAACGTATACTTTCAAAAAATCACCTTACAAATTCTTTTTAAAATCATAATCATTATTTTAAAACTTCAGAAATGGATCCGATGATGCAGCAGCACCAAATAGTCAATCACGACATCCAAATATCATATATCGATATGATAATCAACGAATATCAAAATATCCATAATCAAATAAATACTGTTGAGGAATCTAGTAGGATCCCTCCAACCTGTTTTCCTGCATCCTAAGATGTTAGCACAATACCAATTCCGTTCCAGTACGAAATTATCGCGGTATATAGGATTTAAAATATTATCCGCTTAATAGACGGCGCAATAGGGTCTCATCCGCTATATAATGCGGGAAAATCAACTCCAAGTACATAATAATACCAATTTCACTATACTGTGAAATATTCGCGGTATATGTTTTTAATAAATAACCCCCGCTTACTAACGGCGTATAATGTCTATTTTAACAATCAATAGATAACAATCATCATTCAACATACAATCAAGAATTTTAAATCTAACTATTTAAAATATAAATCGAAACTGATTCGATTGAGTGAGAAGTTCTCACCTTGATTTCAATTTCGTTTTAGCGATTTATTTCGAATAAAATTAAACGGACGTTTAATTTTACCCAAAATTCTTACTAACTCCAAACGAATCCAATCCAATTCTATAGCGTAGTGCTCGTCCATACGATTCCAACGCAACTGGTTTCGCGCGTTTTCGACCTCGTATGAAAAAGATATGAATTTTCAAAGTTACACGAATTTATATTCATAAATTTACAACATTATCTTCAAATTTTAAACCCTTAACTGGCATCCACCGTTCACTGCCTTGTTTCCAAATCATGGTCGTCCTTTCCCTTCTCCTTCATCTCACGTTCTCTCTACAGAACCTAGGACGCAAGAAACCCACTTAGAGGCCGAACCAGGGTTCCATTTTGCGACCAAATCCTTTGCTTAAAATTCGATCAGAGGCCTTCATTGGAAAGCTACAACCTCCCTCCACCTTTGGCTGCCATATCTCCAAGCTCGGTCAGCCCAGGCACCTCGAAATTCATGCCGACCTGATGGTGAACGCGGGCACATAGCCCCCACCTCATCGCTCCAATTCCAATCATCACCGTATAGAATCAAAGCTCTCATCGAGCTCTTCGACTTTGTAGTTGAGCATATTGGCTAATTATCGACGGATTGGAAGTAATTGAGGAAGAAAAGAAGATGATTTCTGGCCATTCGTTTATTAATGGCGGCTGGGCATTGGAATTAGGATTTTGTTTTAGAATTTTGCAATTTATGAAGTGGTAGGTCCTTATATAGAAAATTCCAACGACACTATTCATCCCGGATTTTCGAAACTCCTAACGAAGCGTGCCGGTCGGCGTTCCTAAGGTTTACCCCGCGTTCCGAACACAATGGAACGTGTTTCAGGAGCTAATTCGGTCATTTGTGCGAGTTATGGCAATAAACGTTCAATTTAAAATTAAACCGATTAAACGATTTTCTAGGCGTTTTGGTTTGCACCGGACAAACGGTAAATCCGATTGACATGAAATTTGAAACCTTACAATAGTATCACATTACGGATCCGATGAAACTAGTTTCATCGAAATCCGAGACTTTTTGAAAAATGACTATTTTTACTCGCCAAATTAATATTAAAACAATTTCGATGCGTTTCGAGATGCCACGATCAAACGACAACTCCGATTACTACGAAAATTGAAATCCGGTAATAAAAAACTATTACGGATCCAATGGAACTGGTTTCGTCGAATTCTGAGACTGCTCAAAAATTGGCTATTTTACAGTCGATAATTAAATATTAAAATATTCAATTTTCACAGATTAACTCTTAATTCGATTTTAAAAGTTCTATAACATCACTATAACTCCAATATGATTAAATAAAATTTTACAAATCATTTTCAATCATATTAAACTCAAATTTCAATTATTTCTGGAATTTCTATTATTAAATTATCGATTTAATTACCCAATTAAACCAATATTCGAAAAATAAATTATTCGACTTATTAATTTCACTTGTTAATATTTAAATTCAATTAAATATTCAAATTTTAATTATCAAAAATTCTGGGTCGTTACAAACTTCCCCCCTTAAAAGAATTTCGTCCTCGAAATTACCAAGTAAGAAAAAGTTACAGAATTCATTAACTTTCCCAAAACCATAGTTAAACTTCTTACAATAACTTTATTAAGTTTTCAAATCTATACTTAGTTATCCTTTTCAAAACCAATTACATCGTTTAACTTTCAATTCCAAAATCAAAGTTATAGTTTTCACAAATTTTCCCAAAATTTCCAAAAATTTTCTAACGCCTTAAATTTTCGGAAAAATTCGCCATAGTCTCCTTTGCGCGGCTCGATCCGGAAAAAAAATGACAGTATATATATCACAAATATACATCTCATCAAGTGATGAGGCATCCCGTAGGGAAAAAAGTGTAAAAGTACGGTATGTAATCCGAGATATGTACCTTATTTATTATTAGCGAGCATATATGGCTAATATAGCGCGAAAGCGAGCTCCAAATGCGAAGCAAGCGCAATCCGCACCTACTAAACACTCAACAAACAACATGAGAACATGCATATATGAAAACAATCTCAATATACATCATATAGCAACATAATAACTACATGTGCCAACATAGCGATGCATTCAATAGCAATAAATGCAACTACCAAATCAATATAAATTTATTTCTCATTAACATTTAATGAATTGGTTTTCCAATTGATTCATTAACATTGGATTTTAGTAACATTTATTCATATCCAGTTTCAATTAGTTTGCATTTACTAATTTACATTTTCATTAGTTCACTTCCAACTCAAATTCAATTCTTTTCAAGTTTACATATTATCCATTTGAATTCAATTACATAGCTTGCGATTTCGCTAATTCAATTTCATTAATACTTAATGAATTATATACAATCAATCAACAATCAAATAACAACCAATGTTTATTCAATACAACCAAATTTATTCACTTTACATTCAATTTGGTTCAACACTTTTAATTCCAATTGGATCATATTAAATTGACTTCCATTCAATTTATTCAACTTCCAATAACATTAGCTTTTAATGAATTTACACTTACATCCATTATTTCATATCCATTATTTACATTTAATTGATTAGCATGCAATCCATTTATCAATTCAATTGGTAATTCCTTTAACAATTTAAAGTTGAATTTCATTCATATAACTCAAGTTCAAATTCTTAATGACTTCACTTCAATAATTCACTTATTAATTTACTTCGATACCAAAATCAACTTCGTTCAACTTCACTTAAGTTATATTCCTTTTCAAACACCTTTTGTTTAACTTAACTTAAGTTTTCACTTATAAATCCAATTCAAATTCCAATCCTATTTAACTTTTCTTTAATTTAACTCCATCCATTAAGTTAAATTTATTCTTTCGAAATTCAAATTGTATAAGTTATCAACTCATTTATCATTCTCATAATATTTTAAGATTCCAGAGTCCTTTCAACCTTTCAAAACCATTTTTTGAAATCAATTCAAATTATCTTTTGAATTTCCAAAACCAAATCCAAATTTTCCAAACAACTTTCATTTAAAATAATCTGGCAGCAATCCCTCTTTTGGAAACCCGAAAATGAACACCAATGATGTCGCGATCATCATCGGAATTATTTTTCAGCGACCGAAAAGAGTTTAGAGCTTTAATTTCTCCAAAACAATTTTCCAAAATATCAAATTCTTTCAAAACACTTCTTTGGAATTTTATTTTCTAATTATAAATCACATTCATAAATCTTTTACTTATATAATTTCACTTCTTATATATAAGATTATTTCACAATTGTAAATTACATTAATTATAACTTCATACTTATAATTCATTTGCTTATACAATTCATTCTTTTACAATAAGTTTTATTTAACTTATTCAAACAACTTTTATTAACTTGCATATGTCTTACATTTTCAACAACCAAACAATCAATTCATATACACTTTAATAATTCTGAAAAATTATTCCTTTATATATAAAATATAATCAAGGTGAAATTATTTCATTTACCTAATTTAAATAATACTATGTCGACATGCCTCGTTTGAGTGTTTAGAAATCCCTATCGATAATATGGGGTCCCACACACCGATCAGAATTCACAAACAGCTCAACGGATAAGCAAACACAATATAAAACAATTTATATTCACTAACAAATACACGCTCGTATCTATTATGACACTCACACTCATTCTAGAGTACTACTGACTCTATCTCTAATGAGTAATTCCCAACAGAGCCATGGTTGTCGCTTAACCATAAGCTCTGATACCAAATTGTAACGTTTGCGATTTTTCGTCCACGAACGCCGACATCAATACGTCCACTGTATCAACTGTCGAGCAATCGAAAACCGAAAAACCGTACCGTTATGATTTAAGAAGAAGAAAAGATAGAAGAAGAGAGAAAAAGATAGAACAGAACAGAAACAACAGAACAATATCAGAATCTCACAATCGCAGCGGAACAATATATAATAGATAAATGAACAATCTTTAAAAAAACAACTATAACAGTTATTACATCACATTACATTTCATTACATCATCCGAGTGTACAACAACAACAACATCGACAGCGGAAAAGAAATACTATATACTAGTAATACGCTATGCCATCCAGCTTGCCTCCTGCAACTCCTGAATTCCAGAATATCCTGATAAACCTAACTCTTGACTGCCCGTGTGGAAATTGGTGGGCACCCAGAGTTTAGGAAGGAAAACAATAAACTCCGAGTCAGTCATGTGACTGGTGTGAGAACTAAAACAGTTTATTTTTCTTTAAAATCAAAATAGAGGAATATTTATAAAGTCAATTCGCAATGCTTTTTAAAAATGAGACTACCATAAGGCCTCCCGCACACACACACAATGCAAATGCAGAATCGGAGGAGATTTCTCCTTATGATAGTCAAAGATGCTTGATACGCATTAAAAAGAAACATTTGATATTATTACTAGTGCATAGTGTAGGAAAAATTCATTTCGAAAGTAAAGAAATAAATCTTAGCCAACATACGACCATTATCGTATGCCTACTA
This sequence comes from Allium cepa, assembly GCA_030765085.1. Classification (NCBI taxonomy): domain Eukaryota; kingdom Viridiplantae; phylum Streptophyta; class Magnoliopsida; order Asparagales; family Amaryllidaceae; genus Allium; species Allium cepa. The sequence goes on from CM060943.1 coordinate 812,100,681, forward strand.
TAGCTACCATGTTCAATAGCAGGTTACAGCCACATTCCATTGCAGGTTCTACAACTAAAACCGTACAAGTCTCGTATTGTTTCTTTGGATTTCCAACAAATGGTCAGGCCAAGGAACTTTCAATTGCCACATGGAAACGCCTCTGGAAAGACGCCCCGAGAACCTAACCGGATCTCTGCCAACACAAGGCCGAGTTACCTTTCAAACTAGGTAACTACTGACACGAATATGTCATTCCCCGATCGTAACCGATCTATCCGAGGATCCTCGATTTCCAACAACCACAAAATTTTGCAGCAACAACATAGGTTAAGTATCTGGGCTCCATACCATGATACCACCTCTATCCAGAAGGAATGACATAAACTAAAGGGGTGCTACCCCCTAATAACCTTGCTGCATCCTTCCTGTTTTGACCATTTCCGGGGTGTGAGGTCCGACGAAGTCTCGTCCACAAAGCCACGCTTTATACAAAAGCTGTGCTTTGGGTCAATCAAATGATCATAGAAATGATCACCAAGATAAATGATCAAACAAATGATCATATCACAAATGATCAAACAATGATCATTTCACAGCAACATTCAGCATGCCACACTACCAAATTGGGAGTATATCACTAATAACCTTCAACTATATAACCTCTGAGCTCGTATGTCTCAGAGAAGGGTGTTAAGCTAAGAGAATAAATTCTCCGCCACCAACAGAAATATATTTGAAAGAAATCAGCTTTATGTCTCAATTTGTAATGTCAGACATACAATCCATACAAGTCTGTTCCGGGCTCGAACAGAACCGAAGGCACTTCCAAAGAAGTCCTTGCAATCCGGATATTCACTAATCACGACCGAACTTCCCGTCACTAAGGGTGATAAAACCTCTATATCGGAGATCAGCCAATGTAGAGTAACTCGACGGTAATCCTTTCGTTTTCACAAATATCCGGTCTTCAACACCGGTCATCAAATGCAATCCATAACGACGTATCACATACTCGGAATGAGTTATACGACCCCATGGTCCTTTCCCGGATAACCCGAATAGTGAGCACTTATTTTAAAAATAAGTGTGGCATTCAAATTCAAGCAAATCACAACAAATACCTATTTAAAGGTAAATATTGATAGTCGGATTATTTAACTATCAATAGGCATTTTCAACATCACCAAATTCCAAATAATTTCCCAAATTATTTACTTTCCAAAATATCTTTACTAGATATATCTTTCCATACTTCAAAAATAAATCAACGTTTATTTTTAAACAAATTCCCCTTTTCATTTATAAATTCCATAGTGAATTTACAATTCCAAAATATCTATGAATATACAATTTCCAAATTGATTTCTAATATTCATTTTCCATTATCTTTAAAAGATAAAATCTCAAAATATTCACTTCATATTGGAAAACACTTCCATACTTATTTAATAATAAGTAATTCACAAATCCATTTATTTTCAACACTTGGAAAACATTCAATATACTTAATCGAAATTAAGTATATATTTCATTCTTTAAGGAAAACATTCACTTAAACAACTTATTTGGGCCAAAACGAATGTTGCGTAAAACATCGTTACAACAACCCAAAATCACTAGTATAGGGATTCGAAATTTAGATAGATATATAAATCCCAATACTATATAAAACCTTTCCTTTCGGAAACCATTTACTATAACAACAGTGTTATAGTCCACCATTTCCTTATTCCTCGAAAACGTTTATTTCAACAATAAATGTTGAAATCTATGGTTTCGATAGTTAATCCATTTAAAACATCTTTAAAACAATTAACTTCATTTGATAATATTCATTTTTCCAAAACATATCCATTTTGTTTATAATATATTCACTGTCCAAAATCGTGAATATACTTCCTTTAATAAGCTATAATAATTAACTTATCAAAATAAGTCGTTTTTGGATTTATAAACAATGTCTATAAATTCCATTTCTATATTTTAGAACAACTTCGTTTTATAAATCTCCTTTATTAACCAATTCTATTTATATTCCATTTACATGTCGAAATCCGGTTTATAAGTAAATTACTTATAATTCATTTATTCACAAATCCATTCTTTTATATCAACATTAATTTATAAATCAAAAATTCTTATTTACCTATGAATCTAGGTTCAAACTTTATTTTAACACTTATAAAAAGCTCGTTTTATAATTTCTATATTTTTAATTTATAAATATCAATTATATACAACTTTTATATAAATTGTTTATAATAATTCAAAAATCCCAATTTAAACTATTTTATAAATTTATTAACTACTTATCTCAAAAATCACCTTTTGGTTATATTTCACAAAAATCTTAATTTTTTATAACATAAAAATTTATAACGTTTTAATTATTTAAAATGAATCAATTCAAAATTTTAATAGAACGTATACTTTCAAAAAATCACCTTAAAAATTCTTTTTAAATTCAAAATCATTATTTTAAAACTTCAGAAATGGATCCGATGATGCAGCAGCACCAAATAGTCAATCACGACATCCAAATATCATATATCGATATGATAATCAACGAATATCAAAATATCCATAATCAAATAAATACTGTTGAGGAATCCAGTTGGATCCCTCCAACCTGTTTTCCTGCATCCAAAGATGTTGGCACAATACCAATTCCGTTCCAGTACGAAATTATCGCGGTATATAGGATTTAAAATATTATCCGCTTGATAGACGGCGCAATAGGGTCTCATCCTCTATATAATGCAGGAAAATCAACTCCAAGTACATAATAATACCAATTTCACTATACTGTGAAATATTCGCGGTATATGTTTTTAATAAATAACCTCCGCTTACTAACGACGTATAATGTCTATTTTAACAATCAATAGATAACAATCATCATTCAACATACAATCAAGAATTTTAAATCTAACTATTTAAAATATAAATCGAAACCGATTCGATTGAGTGAGAAGTTCTCACCTAGATTTCAATTTCGTTTTAGCGATTTATTTCGAATAAAATTAAACGGACGTTTAATTTTACCTGAAATTCTCACTAACTCCAAATGACACCAATCTAATTCCATAGCATAGTGCTCGTCCATACAATTCCAACGCAACTGGTTTCGTGCGTTTTCGACCTCGTATGAAAAAGATATGAATTTTCAAAGTTACACGAATTTATATTCATAAATTTACAACATTATCTTCAAATTTTAAACCCTTAACTTGCATCCACCGTTCACTGCCTTATTTCCATATCGTGGCCGTCCTTTCCCTTCTCCTTCATCTCACGTTCTCTCTACAGAACCTAGGACGCAAGAAACCGACTTAGAGACCGAACTAGGGTTCCATTTTGCGACCAAATCCTTTGCTTAAAATTTGATCAGAGGCCTCCATTGGAAAGCTACAACCTCCATCCACCTTCGGCTGCCATATCTCCAAGCTCGGTCAGCCCAAGCACCTCGAAATTCATGCCGACCTGATGGTGAACGCGGGCACGTAGCCCCCACCTCGTCGCTCCAATTCCGATCATCACCGTATAGAATCAAAGCTCTCATCGAGCTCTTCGACTTTGTCGTTGAGCATATTGGCTAATTATCGACGGATTGGAAGTAATTGAGGAAGAAAAGAAGATGATTTCTGGCCATTCGTTTATTAATGGTGGCTGGGCATTGGAATTAGGGTTTTGTTTTAGAATTTTGCAATTTATGAAGAGGGAGGTCCTTATATAGAAAATTCCAACGACACTATTCATCCTGGATTTTTCGAACTCCAAACGAAGTGTGCCGGTCGGCGTTCCTAAGGTTCACCCCGCATTCCGAACACAATGGAACGTGTTTCGGAAGCTAATTCGGTCATCTGTGCGAGTTATGGCAATAAACGTTCAATTTAAAATTAAACCGATTAAACGATTTTCTAGGCGTTTTGGCTTGCACCGGACAAACGATAAATCCAATTGACACGAAATTTGAAACCTTACAATAATATCACATTTCAGATCCGATGAAACTGGTCTCGTCGAAATCCGAGACTTTTTGAAAAATGACTATTTTTACTCGCCAAATTAATATTAAAACAATTTCGATGCGTTTCGAGCTGCCACGATCAAACGACAACTCCGATTGCTACGAAAATTGAAATCCGATAATAAGAAACCATTATGGATCTAATGGAACTGGTTTCTTCGAATTCTGAGACTGTTCAAAAATTGGCTATTTTACAGTCGGTAATTAAATATTAAAATATTCAATTTTCACAGATTAACTCTTAATTCGATTTTAAAAGTTCTATAACATCACTATAACTCCAATATGATTAAATAAAATTTTACAAATCATTTTCAATCATATTAAACTCAAATTTCAATTATTTCTGGAAATTCTATTATTAAATTATCGATTTAATTCCCAATTAAATCCAATATTCGAAAAATAAATTATTCGACTTATTAATTTCACTTGTTAATATTTAAATTCAATTAAATATTCAAATTTTAATTATCAAAAATTCTGGGCCGTTACAATCTCTAACGCCATTACACCCATATTTACCATTGATTTAACTTACATAAGATCTTTTAGTTCCGACTCGAGTGTTTTGTCTTTTCAATTCGCTCGGGTCATCCTAAGCATTTCAAGGTCGAAGACCTTATTTCTATAGGGCGAAGACAAAGATTTGTACTATTATTATCTATTATATTTATTCCACCGCATCAGGTTGTTCCGCTGCATTTATTTATTTGTTCCTATTTTTTCTATAGCTTTGATTTTGTTGTAAAGGAATAATCAAATGTATTTACAAAACAGCTTCATGAACTGTTATTTGGTTATTATATTTTGTCATTCCGCTATGATATTCTATTTTGTTTATTTTCTTTCTGTGCATTTTCTTATTTACCCCAATAACAATCTGCCTTTTTGTATGGTTTGAGTCTGACATATGTCGTTTATCGTCGATTTAAACTATCTAAAAAGACAGGTTGTTATAGTTGGTATTAGAGCTTCGGTTTAGCGATAACCTTGGCTTTGTGAGGTCTGACTCGTATAAATAGTGTAGTAATACCTTAGAATGGGTCGCTGAGTGTATATGTATGAGAGAGCGTATTTGTTAGTGTTATAAAAGGTTTTATATTGTGTTAGTTTATTCCGTTTTGTATTTATAAATTTTGGTCGTTGCATATGATGCCATGACATCGATAGGGATTTCTAAACACTTAATAGGACAGAGCGACAGAATACTTGTTCTGAAATATAGATAAATGAAATAATTTTGCCAATTATATAATTTGTATATAAATTAATAATTTTTATAAATGATATAGTTGGATGTAATATGTTTGTTGGATAGAGAAATTTTATAAATATTGATTGAAAATATAGATTTAGAAGTGAAATGGATATAAATTGAAATTTGAGAATATAAGTTCCGAGATTTTGGAAATTTCTTTCAAATGATTTTGAAATATTACCTTAGCTTTATTTTGGAATAAAATACTTTTTTTTTGGTTTGAATATTTCAATATGGTTTGAAAGAAATGTTTAAGGAATTTTTAAATGAAATAAGTTCTTAACTCCCTTCTCTGTCCATAAAAAATAATTTCGGTGATGAGTGCACGCATCATCGATCATTTTCGAGTTTCAAAGTGGGAAGACTGCTGTACTAGTGTTACCGCACATCCGTTTTATTAAACGAAACTTAACTTTGATTTTTGGAGGTGTTACTGCACATCCGTTTTATTAAACGAAACTTAACTTTGATTTTTGGAGTTGGATTTGATACACACACACACACACACATATGTATAGGTTATTAGTGTATATATATTATTTTAAATAATTGAAATGAAACTCGGTTGTTTTGTTCTTAAGTTTTTGTTAATTGGAAATTGAAATTATGGTAATGCTTGGAATCTTGACTATATTATTAATTGTAACTTCTAAAAATGAAAATAAGAAATTTGATGTTAAAATGATTAATGAAATAGATAAGAAAATTGAAAATTTTAAACTGTAAATAAAAAGGAAACGAAAACAGGAAATGGTAACTACTGAACATTTGTTAACTAAATAAATAAAAGAAACTTGGGTAATATTCAATTGCATTCTTAAGACATATATATAACTTACCAAAAATGTTTAAAAGTTGAAATGTTAAAAAGAATATGTAATAGAATATTATACAAGTAAAACTTGAAAAAAATGGAAGTGTTCAATGGAATTACCTCTATAAATAAGAATTCTAATGTTATTAATTGTTATAAACTAAAGTTAATAGTTTGAAAGGCTACTAATTAAATGAAAGAAAAGTAAATACTGCAAGAAAATGATTATAAACTTAAGTTAACATTTAAACTATTTATAACCAAATTTAGTGGTAAAGGTGAACACTATAAGTAAATAATTATAAACTGGAATTAATATTGAAGTCATTTATAATTAAAATGAGTATTACATAAATTAAATGATTATAAATTCAGGAAACATTGAAATAATTTAGAAATGTAATTAATATTCAGTAATACTTTAAATATGGAAGAATGAATGTGACAAATAAATAATCAATAAATGGTGAATTGAATTGTAAAGAAACTTACCTAATAATGTAAAATCCAATAATTGAAAAAAAATTATTTAAGAAATGAATGCAAAGTGATAAAATGAAAGAGAATGACACTGTATGAGTAAAAGAGGAATAAACTTTTGTAAGTAATAAGGAAGTAAATAAATGAAAATAAACATTATATGATGAGAAAGGAAAGGTAAATGATGAAAAGAAAAGAAAGGAAAATCAAACTAAATTGAAAATGTGAAGTGAACTGAAATAAAATGTATTCAATACTTCAATAATTAATTCATTTGTGACCAAATAAATGAAATGGATATAACTTATGTAAGTAAAGAATGTAAATTAATGAAATAAGCCTTACATGAATGAAATTTAAAATTTTGTAAGCAATGAAGGAGAATTAAAGAAAAATCATTGTATGAAGGAAAAAATGAAAAAAATAAGAAAATATGAACAATAAATAATGTGAAAAAGATTAATATAATAAACTTAAAATGTGTTGAATTCCTTGTTTATTTGGCTTATGTATAGGTAGGGAAAGGATACTTCTATTTGCATAGAGATGTATAAATAACCTATAAAGTTTTATCTTTGACTGTTGAGTGTATGGTTTACTTCCTTGATTATGTATCACTTTATATGACTAGAGGTTCCTAAAACCAAGCAAACCTATTGATGGTGAGTGATCACGAAATATTCGTCTATTCTTAAAAAAGGTTTCTTTATTGCTATGGATGTAAATTTGATATTCTGACTGTATGTGATGATTGTATGATTTTTTGTAAGAAATTGTTGTTATGTTGTACTGATTTGATTTGTTATTAGTTGAAACAACTTAAAATATTTCTCTTTTACATAATTATTAACATCTTTGGATTACATAAGTGAAATACAGGAATGGAAGCAATAGCTACTGTTTTTGGTTTCATAAAAATAAGCGTTCTTTGCCGGACAAATAGGTACGTTCTTGGACTACGGTTTTCTAGCGATATTATATTGTTTTCCTGTGGTTTGGGATACATTTTTTTTGAAAAATATGACATATATTGTATTATTGATATTACTACTTCTCCCGGATCTCTCCGTACGAAGGAGACTCTGGTGAAATTTTTCGAGAATTTTGGACTTAGAAAATTTTGTGAATTGTTTTTCAAACTTTTATTAACTTTAACATAAAAGGATTTAATTGTTATGAGTTGATATATTTTGTATAAATTATTTAATTACCTAAATTAATTATTTATAAATGTAATATTTTGAATAAGATATATTGATTTCTTAATTTTTTCTTTTCCTTTCTTTTTCCTTTTCGAGGACGAAAAGTTTTGAGTGTGGGAGAGCGTAACAACCCGTAATTTTCGATAATTAAAAATTATTAATTTAATAAGTTTTGTGATTTAATACTGGAAGAAATAAAAAATTTATGACTTAATAATAAGAATATAACGGGAATGAAATGAAATTTTATTAATTTAAGGAAATTGTTAATGGCTTGGAATGTAATTCCAATTGATTAAAATAATTAAAGAATTATAATTGATATAGGTTGTAAATAAATTATAGTAATGTATGTATTAATGGATAGTTGGATTAAAAGTGCAATTGATAATTCAAATGTTGATTAATTAATGAAATAAGGTGTAATCGATAGTAATTGATGGTAATAGTCGGGTAGTAGTGGTTATAACAATACATTTAATCAATTGCAATTAAATGTAATAAATGTTACATTAATGTGAGTCAAATAATAAATGTAAATTGTGAATGTAATAAAAGAAATATAAATTCTAATTATATTCATAGGGTAATAACTGATTTAATAAAATAATGAAACCAAGATAAATAAATTAATAAGGATTTTAAATTACAATTAATGCGTAAAATTGACAAAAATTCAATATAATTGAAATATAGTAGTTAATATAAATAAAAGATGGAAATTGTAGCATATTAGTGAAATAAGAGATGAACAAATGTTAACCATGTCTATAGAGTGATAATTGATTGAATAAAAAGATCGAAACCAAATTTGATCAATTTATTTAAATTAAATTTTAATTAATTAGATTTAGTTATAGTTGGAATTGAACATTGTAATTAGTGTAATAACCAACACTGAATTTTTCGTAAACTTGTTTAAATTTTTTATAAATGTCTAAGAAATCCAAAATGATGAACTTTTTTAGTTTATTAATATTGAATTAAAATGTGATCAATTAATTTAATATCAATTTTTTAATTAACGTAAAAATAGCCATTTTGGCAACTATCTCGGATTTCGACGAAACTAGTTTCATCGAATTCGTAATAGTGAATTATTGTAGGATTTCAAGTTTCGTAGCAAACAGACTTGTCGTTTGATCGTACGGGCTCGAAACACTTAGAAATCAATTTAATTATATTTAATTGAAATCAATTTAAAATAAGCTAATTTTAAGTTAACTTCTTCAAACAATGGAATTTGGGCTTGAAACCTGTTTCATTGAGTTTAAAATTGTCGAAAACATCTATTTTGATATATGGTTTATCCATTTTCGTTACGGAGTCAGAACGGGCTTTTCGGGTCGTTCATCATTCAACTTTCAAATCAATCTAGTCCATTAATTCCTATTTCTGATCTGCCAATATATTGCTCGTTATAAACCCTAACTATTTCTTATTACATTTGCCTGTACGCACAATTCCATCTGCTACTCTACTTCAATGGCAAACAAACCAAAACGAACTCCAAATCCAATTGCAAACCAAAATCAAATCCAAAAATCAAACTCCTCCAAACCCTAACAAATTATATAATGTTTCAAAGCTCTCGATAAGCATAATCCACTAGTGCAATTCGCTTTTCAATTCGAGCCGTCGTTTGTTCGAAATTCACGAATCGATTCTGATCGTCCGTTATTGCGCTTCATGATTTGATGCCAGATCTTCGACTAATCATTGAACAGGGAGTACTAAAGCGTAGAGGGGGTCGATACGAGCTCATCTATACAGTTAGTAGTGTTAGATGGTGGAAAATTTCGCCATGATTGACCCTAGAATGGAGCGGCTGCGCGGTGATCGGGGGCGGTCGTATGCAATCGCGTGGGGAGGCTTCAGGTCGGCCGAGGGTGGGAAGCACGGTGGAGGCTTTCGATTGGCGCGGTAGGCCTCGTAAGCATGGCGCTCGTGAACGGTTGGTAGCGGCTGTAGGATTTCCCAGTGTTCGATCGATGCAGTGAGGGTTTCGGGTGAACGTATCAGGCAAGGTGATGTGGCAAGTGTATATCTGTCTGTTTACTTAATGTTTATATAAATTCGAATTGTTCTAATATATATATCTTTTGCATACGAACTCGGATTCATTAGTGGTTTGATCCACTGGGATCGTATCGAAATTATGGACATTTTGACGCTAGTTTGGGCGAATTCCGAGACTATTCAATTTGGGCCCTATTTTGGATTTCAAATCGATTTGAAATTCAAAGGTGAGAATTTGACCCACTCACAACTTCTAAATTATCTTATGTTAGTTAAATTATATTTATGATATGATTGGAAATTTATTGATTGCTGTTTGGTATGTTAAATTGTCATTCTGGTTAAATTTGACTTTTATTGCATTCAGTTATCATTTAATTTAATATTGAATTTTAAGTTGTCAATTTAATGCCTGTATTGATTATCAGTTATCTATTGATGTTATTGATTGATTTGGATGATGTTTGTGATGTATGTTTGATTGCTGATATTGGATGACTGGATGTTGTATTTTATATTGTTATAACACCGCAAGTTCCCTATGGGTTGAAATGATTCATACTCGAACGATATATAGATTAGGGAAAATCATTATGAGTTGAAATGATAGACTCGAGCGATTTTATGGATTTTATTAAATTCGAGGGTGCGGTTTGAAATGATATATAACCGTAAATTTTAAATTGCAGATTGAAACGATAAATATTCGTATCACTTGATCCTAGGGTAGAAAATTATAAACGGACATCGATGGTTAAATTTAAATGATTTACAAATCTTTAAATTTCGAATTTAATTAATTGGTATTTCGAAATAGAAATTGATTTATATAAAACTAAATTACTTTCGACATTCCAAGTGTAAATGTTGAAATTGAAATTGATTAAATGAATTGTTCAAAGGATTAGAATCGGAATTCCAATGCTGAAGTGTCAAAGATAAATGAATTCTTGGAACTAAATTATTGAAATTGTTTGGATATAACTTTGAAATATATTTTACCAATCTAAACTATTTTAATTTATTTTAATCTATTATAACATATTTAATCAAACTTAAACTATTTTACATATTTTGAACTAATTAAATTTATTTAATATATTTTAAATCTGTTTAATATAATTTAAATCTAGTTAATCTGTTTAAATTTATTTATTCTATTTTAAATTTATTTATTCTATTTTAAATTTATTTAATCTATTTAAAAGCTAATTGATATAATTTAAATTTATTTAATCTATTTTAAATCTATATAAATCATTTTACATCTAATTAAATCAAACTTAAATCTATTTAAACTATTTTTACTATTTAAACTATTTTAAATCTATTTTAAACAATTTTTAGTACTATTAAAACTATTTATGACTACTTAAATTATTTTCAAAAATTTCAAACTGTGTAAAGCTAAAGTATTTATAAATCCTTGATGATGATACAACCTAAGTTGGAATTTGAAATTCATAACTTTGTGAAATGACATATTTGAGTAAATATGATTTTGGAAGCGAACGTGATTTTGAAAATGAATATGATTTGAAAATAATATGGTTTTGAGAATGTAATATTGTGATATCAATGGTAAATTGACTTTTTGAAATGTAAAAGAACCATCCGTTGTGAAATAAATGTTTGGTTGTTAAAGAGATCGGGGTCAGATATTGCCATACTCTTTGCCAATACCGAAAACCACTCTAACAACTATGCACGTTGTGGAGATTCCAGAAATGAAGTAGGATGGTTTGGCGAACGATTCTATATGAGGTAATTACGTGACCTTGACTACCGTGAGTCAGCTTGATGTGGCTAAAACATGAGCTATACCGGGCCAAGTGAGGTCATTCCTTCGAACGGGCATATTTCTTCGATCGGGCACATTTCTTCGATACTATATTCCAACTTTGAGATTGATTTGGTGGCCTCCCTTGGTTTGATTTGGGAGCATGTTTCGAGATGGACGGTAGTAGCTGCTATGCGTTACCAACAGTTCGGGAGTGCAATTGGTATATCTTCCCTGACATTACCTCGAGTGCCGTGTACACATGCCTTCTACGAGTTTTTTTGTACCATACCTGTGGAGAGCCCTCTGATAGCCTCAAGTTTACGGAGGAGTTACGGTATTATATAGGCTATGGGAATAAATAATTTTTTTTAAGGGGGATATGGGTAACGCCTTAAAGCTATTTTAATACTTTTGCTTACTGTAGACATATTATAATGGCATATTGTACTATATAGTAGATAGTTTAAGGGATCCTTAGGAGATGGTAGTCCCAAACATCTCTTAAGTTATTGCACTCACGTTAGACACTAGATAGGAGATGTCAAACACCGTAAACATTTCTAACGCCGTCACACTCATATTTACCGTTGATTTAACTTACATAAGATCTTTTAGTTCTGACTCGAGTGTTTTGTCTTTTCAATTCGCTCGGGTCAGCATGAGCATTTTAGGGTTGAAGACCTTATCTCTGGTGGACGAAGACGAAGATTTGTACTATTATTATTTATTATATTTATTCCACTGCATCAGGTTAATCCGCTGCATTTATTTATTTGATCCTATTTTTTCTGTAACTCTGATTTTGTTGTAAAGGAATAATCAAATGTATTTACCATTCGATTATTATATTTTGTCATTCCGTTGCGAGATTTTATTTTATTTTTTTTTTCTCTGCTTTTTCTTATTTACCCCAATAACAATATGCCCTTTTGTATGGATTGAGTCTGACGCATGTGGTTTATCGTTGATTTAAATTGTCCAAAAAGGCAGGTTGTTACAATTTGTAGGAGCTCCAAGCGATGATAGGTGAAGTAGAGAGCATGGATGAGTTTCTCTTGGTGAAGCAATTCTTCCAACACTGACCATTTCACATCCAACCATGTAGAAGGAGATGCAACATTGGTTTTTCATGTCATGATTGTCGTGTCACGACTTTATAGGGTGGATCGAGCTTCATGTGTTAATGTAGGATGCGAAGCTCTCGTGTAGTGGAGTTCGTCGTGGGTGGCGGCTCGTGAGTCCTTTGAGCGTGGAGTAAGTTAGGAGGAGAGAGGTAGTTATGGTGATGGGTTTGATATGCATAGGGTTATGTGTGTACAGGGTAGTGAGGAGTTAGGGAAGATGGATTAAGTATTAGGATAGGCAATTAATAAAGTTAATTATATAACTAATTAAAGTTTTAATCCGAAATCTATTAAAATTCATAACTTTTGCATATGAGATCTAATTGAGATGCCGTCTTTGCCGTTACCCTTGCAGCATGATTATCTACGCCTGGGTGAGTTAACTAATCTTTTAATTTATATAATGTTATGTATTTAATTGTTTTGTTAAATATAAATTAAAATAGATGACAATGCAAGTTATTACATTTAGACCCCCTCCTTGGTTTTGAAAGCAAGTTACAATATTATATGCAAAATAATTTCTCATATAACCCCTCTATAATAAGTGATGTGGTCGAGACTTGTTGTTTACATGTTTGATAATATGTTGTAAATGGCTGAAGCGAAATAGTCGCTATAAACGCACTTTGATATTTGATATATGTTAAATTGGTTAAATTGTGAATATATAAAAAAATTCTTATTCCTTACACAAGTTTTGGTGTGTTTGAGATAGAGGAACTGGTTCAAAAATTTGTATAAATTATGGAACGAAGTTTGTAAAATACAGAAACGAAAAGGTCATAATGGATGCATTTTGAAAATGCCTTGTGTTCGGCAATTTTCAAAGTTAACTTTGAAAGACATTCTAGGCATTTTTGTAATTTTTATAAATACTGTAAGTGTACTTATTACTAGAAAAATACCAAGGTTAAAATATATTTTTAATAATTATTTATTAATTTTAAGTCAAGGGTTTTAAATTATAAAATATGTTTTTATAGTTTTTTAATAAAGTGTAAAATAAGTATTTTTAAGCAATATAATATAAATGTTTTGAACCATAGTATAAGTATTTTCAAGTATATATAGTTTTTAAAAAATTAGTTAAATATTTTATTAAAATAAATAGAAGCATGTTTAATATAATATCCGTTTAAATTGTTTTTATCATTGAATATTTTACCTTATAAATATAAATTAGTATGCATATATACATACGTCATTTTAGAAAGGTTTTTAGTAAATATATAAGTTGGGAAAAATAAGTTAAACCTTTTATAAAGAAATAACAAAAGATTTGGATTATAACACTTCAGTTAAAATAAATGGTTTTGCAAAATCAAGTAAAAGTATATTAACATGTTAAATTAGTGTAAGAGAACAAGTTAGTGTAAGAGTAAAATTGAGATTATAATTAAGATGTAATTAAGATTATAATTGAGATTATAATTAATTTGAAATTAGGATTATAATTATAAATATAATTGTAATTATAAATAGAAATATAATTAAGATTATAATTATGAAATATAATTGGATATTTAATAATAAATATTTAAAAAAAATTATATGTGAATAATTTTTGGTTGTTGTGACAATGTTTGTGTAACACTTACCTTAAACCTTTATAAATGTAATTAGATCTTCAAAAGAGATTTTTTAAAGATAATGGTTGAAGTGGAAAGTGATTTGGGTTTATTGTAAAGAATGTTTTAGCAATATTTGTTTAAAACTCTTGAATTGTATTCTAATGTGGAATAATATTATAAATATATTTGATCTTCAATAATGGAATTTAATAATAATAACAAGTCTGGAATCTTTTGAAATAAAGATAGAAATGTTATATGTTTAATTTATAAAAGAGAAGCACTAATGATATTTTAGTAACACTTTTTTTTAACTTCTTTGATTATATCCTAAAGTAAGTAAATCTTGTCAATGGTTTATGAATATACTTATATCATTTAAGATAAGTATATGGACACTTTTAAAATATAGAAAAGGTTATACATGTGTAGTAAATTACATGTATAGTAATACACGTATATCAAATACACGAACTACAAATACGTGCATAGTAATATGTGAATAGTAATATACTGAATAGTGAAAATACAAATATATATCATTTATAAAGGGAAACTAGACCTACATACAAGTTTAAAAAGAAGTTTAATTAAAAGTAGTTTAATTAAGAAAGTGAAGTATTAATTAATAAAAGGGGTTAATTAATAAAGGTGTTTAATTAAAAGAAATTTGGATTTAAGAATGAAGTTTAAATAAATGGATAAGTTTTTAGATAAAATGGAATTTTACTTATAAAGTGGTTTTAATTAATGAAGGACTAATCAAATAAAAAGGGATTAAAAGTCGTTTATGTGACATATTTGGTCGTGTACTTAAACACTAAACCGACAAAGTAGGCTTATTTTTATCTTTGAGAGGTAAGAATGACGATTCAAGTAGGGTATAGCAGCAATAGTGCTCTAACCAACCGGGCTTCACTCTTAACTAAGAGGCAACTGAAGTTGAGAAGTCTGAAAACATGATAAGTATACGAGATTTAGTTTACATATGTGATCGTTTGAATATGATTAAATTCTTTGATTTAGTATTGAAGAGACCGAGATTGGTAAGGGTTTTACTTAACCAAAATCATTTTAAGATTAAGATACATATTCTTTCTCTTGAAAGTGGATCTATTCGAGATGTTGTGTAACAGCCCGACATTTTCAACCATTCGCAGACAAACATGCCGGAATTGAATTGCACAAAATATAAGTTGTTAATTTATATTTGGAAAAACTCAATATAAAAAATAAATAAAATAATCACAAAATCACAGATACAGAGTAATATAACAATAATGCAGTGGAAACAAGAGAATAGTAGTTCATGAAGCTACTATATGTATATATCAGAGTTAAATAAGATACAACAGAAGTCTCTAATACAATAGTCAAATACAAGATGAGAATACATCACTAGAATCAACTGAATATCTGAAAGCGGGATAGATAACTGGATCTCAAAACGAAGCTTCAACTCCAAAGGTGAGTCTCAAAAGTTGTATCACTATGTCTGACCCGAGCGTAAAGCAAAACACAAACACTCGAGTCAGGAATAACATTCTTATATCAATAGATCCAACTCAAGTGAAATAACAACTGAAATACAAGTAACTCAAAGGATGTTTGGGATAATCATCCTCTAAGGATCCATTAAACTATCTACTATGTAGTAATATACACTATTATAATAATGTCAAAAGGAAAGTATAATATATTTAAAAATAGCGTTAAGGCGTCACCCATATCCCCCTTAACACATTTTATAGTGCCAATAGTCTATACAATATCATCGTACCTCCAGATCGGGAGGCTACCATAAATATTCCGTAGGTACGATACAAATCAAAACTCGTACAAGGTGTGCTAGGGTAGGTGACACGGCACAACTAAGCAATGCCAGGGTAGGTATACCAATTACACTTCCGGACCGATGGTAACGCATAACGGCAGCTACCGCCCACCTCGAGCCACACTTCCAATCACAAAGTAATAGAATGGCATCGGAGGAGTGTGTCCGATCAGAGGAGCCACCTCATTAGCCCATCAATTGCATCTATTTTAGCCACCTTATGCCAAATCATGGGAGTCAGATCCACATATATACCTCAATAGAATGTCGCCACCATCCTACTTCATTCTGGAATCTCCTCCACGTACACGGTTGTTAAAGTGGTTTTCGGAGTTGGCAGAGAGTATGACAACTTCCTATCCCGATCTCTTTAACAACCAACTGTTATTATAACACCGCGGTCATTTCAAAATAGTTTATACTTCAAAACTAAAATATCATTACCATTTCAAAACCAAATCAATACGATATCATTTTCATTTCAAATATATCCATTTCAAAATCATAGCACTTTCACTTTGGAAATTATAGCCCTTCAAACAAAATACTTTGAAATTCATAACTTTGAAAACATAACTTCCATCACTTAAACAGTTTAGATATCAAATAGTATATATAATAAAATAGTTTATAAAGTAAAATAGTTTATGTAAAAATAGCTTATATTAAAATAGTTTATATGAAAATAGTTTACAAAGTAAAATATATATATGAATAGTTTTAAATATAATTTAAAAATACTTTATATAATAAAATAACTTATCAATTTCAAAAATTAATTCTAAATCAACTCAGATTCCAAAAGCCAAATATAATCTAATCTCAAATCATCAATTTCAATTAAATTCAGTTCTCAATAAACCATTCCCAATTATATCAATTTCAATATAATTCAAAGCTTTAGGTTTCATCAAATTTCAAAACTAAATTTGATAATTCATATGTATATCAAATTCACTTTACTATTATTTAGTTTTGAAATATTTACTTAATAAAGCCAATATAAGTTAAATAAAACTTTTAGACTTCAATTAACTGAATATTCCTTCAATTTACTTAAACTCAATATATGCATTTAAGTCATCTTAAATTAAAATCAAGCTATAAAACCGTATCCTTTAAAATCTCAAATTCAATAAGTTCCAAATCGATTTTAATTAAATATAATTCTTAATTACATACAATTTCAAACCAATTTCAAATCTATCTTCCTAGCCTTAATTTATTAAAATCATTATAAACTCTATATTAATATATAATTTAAAATACTAAACCATAATTATATTTAATATAACCAAACTTTATTATTAACTTATTGTATATTAAAACAAATTTATACATAGCTTAAAATCAAGAATTTAACTAAAATAAAATAACATTTATATGATATCTGAAATCAATATTTATATAAAACTATATATTTCTTTCCAAAACCATAGAAATCATTTCAAAATATTTAAATATATAGACCACGGTGTCTTTATATAATTTCCTACCCTATGGTCAAGTGATACAGATATTTATCATTTCAATCCACAATTTAAATATATACGGGTATATATCATTTCAACCGATAATCCCAAATTCAATTCAATGAAAATCTCTTGGGTCTATCATTTGAACCCATAACAATTTTCTCCTATTCTACAGATCGTTCGGGTATGTATCATTTCAACCCATAGTGAATTCTATACTAACAGGGAACTTGGAGAGTGATAATAGATATGATAATAATATAACAGGCATATATCATCAATATAAATAGCATAAATCATCAATATAAATAACAGATAATGGTGTCAGATGTCACTGCTGAATAGATACAGATATTAGCATATATATATATATATATATATATATATATATATATATATATATATATCAATGTAAATAACTAACAACAGCATATTTCAATTGTCGTTTCAATTGAAATCATATTTAATAAATATAAGAACATTAATTGTGAGTGATTGCTCACCTTTCGAGGCTAGAGAGAATAGACAACAGAACAAGCTGCGATCTGATTCCTGAATTGGACAATCGAAAGATCCAAACAACAAATCATAAATCAAGCCAAGATTGGCAGGAATTCTACGTCAAGGCTAATAGATAGGGATTGGAAAAACGAATCAGAACTATCTTGATATAACTGAAACAAACATACGCTCAAATTTTCCTCTAAAACCAAATTTTAAAACACACATTTAAATTATATATATATATATATATCTAAATAATTATTTAACTCTACACCTATAAAATAAAATAAAAAATAAATTGGAAGAACTAAGTTCACAAATATTTACATATAAATTCATATGTATATATAAGTATATATATTATCTTTAAAATTAATGTTAAAAATAAAATTTATACAAACTTTACACAATTATAAACCCAAAACAGATCACTATTTATAAACTAACTTATCTATTGCTGATAGAAAATAAATCTACATATATAAAGCTTACATCATCATTAAAATAGATAAAATATAATACGAATGCAAAATATATATTATATGCTTTAGAAATATATTTTTATATCAAACCACTATACGAATATAACATGAACAGGTTACTCCTTTATATTATCAACATGAAACAACATGTTATATATATATATATATATATATATATTCAAATGATATATGCCATTCGTACATACATACATTTATATATATATAATATGTAACTAAAATAAATACTTTTTATTACCATCAAACACCGTAAGAAACTCATATGTGAACTCTGGAAAAGCAAATATATAAACTAGTATATAAATCATAACAATGAATATATGTACTTAAAAATGCAAAATACTTTCAAATGTTTTATATCTTTAACACTAATATTAAAAATAAAATTTATATAAACTTGCTCCATTTTTATATGTATATATCTCTTCACAGTATTACATATTTATATATATGAAACACGAAACAAACTTGCATAGCTCATGTTACAGGCGAGTAAAAACTTACGTACAGATCTTGTAGTTTATATTTATATATAAAATAAACAAATTACTTTAATATAAATCATAAATACAGTACAACAGATCTAATACCCATATAAAACTAAGATATATATATATATATATGGAAACTTCCACACGTATATATATACTTATATACATCTAACAGTAAAGCAAATGCAAACTTTTATAACTCTATACACCTTTAATTATCAATAAAAATATATACTATAACCAATATATGACTCTCTGATATACTATATACTATATACAATCAAAGAGGTTTCACCAAACAATATATATAAATATGTATACATTTACCTTTCCAAGGCGAAACATGAAATAGGTAAAGAGAAGGGACGGCAAGGTGATGGGTTCAGGCAATGATAGGCCTGGCATCTCTAGACAGAGGAGGAGCGAGGCTGTGTGAGGGTTGAGCATGCATGCGATTCACAGCAGGGAAGAAGAGGCCACGGCTTCAGTCGGTGAGGCTGCGCAAGCTGGAAGGCAACGAAAGTGAAGGTGGTGGGTTCGAGTGAGATTGCATGGCATGATTGAATGTGGCGGAGACACGGTGGCCTTTGGTCGATGGAGCTTGGTGAAGTGGAGGTGAGCAGTTCGCATGTTCTCGGCGTGGTCCGATGTTCGGTATCGGTTGGAATGGCGCTCGAGAATGGAGGTGATGAGTTTGAGGGCGAATATTTTTTGTCTTCAGAAAAAATGAACAGGCTCCTATACACATTATATATTATTATATACTACTCATTTCAAATCCTGGAACTAGATATGTAGAACTGAACTAGAGGATAAAAGTTGAAGTGGGAATAGTAAAAGGCTAGTGGCTGTTTGTTCACCCAAACAGTAGACAATTGAAAGGTCAGAATACCGAACCGGTACGGTTATCTGCAACGTGGTTCCGTCGCATTTCAAATACCGAAATAAAGAAGTGAATATACCGCAGATATCAACATGACGAGATGATCAAAATAGTATACTGATATCAGTGATATGATTATTTGATAAAAATTGATATTAGTCCCAAAATGCTGCTAATATGTCTAAAATAAGATAAACAGAGCAATAGAAGTCAAAGTTTGACGAAACGAAGGATGTCGACCCACTTAGAAAATGATTTACAAATTCTCTTTAGAAAAATATTTAGGTTTGGAAAACATTTTATTATTATCAAATTAACTAATTTAAATTGAAATAGAATTGCACAAGAAAATAACTTCAGTATTATCAGTTGAAAATTTACCATTTGCTATGTTTAAATAGACGTATTCCAAATATCAAATTTTTGTTTCAAAATTTTATTATTTGAAATTTCTCTAAATTCTAATTAATATATTAACAAATAAAATTATTAAAAATTTACGGGTCGTTACACTCCCTCCACTCAAAACTTTTTGTCCCCAAAAAGGAGCGAGGTAGGAGAACAGAAACAAACAGAAAGAAAAATACATTTGGAATACAAAGAAAACAATTAATTTAAACCATATAAATTGCACTTCAAATTAATTAATATCAAACAAATGAATTTAAATTCAAAATTTCTAATTTTTGATACAAAAGGTTTCTTTCAAAAGGAAATTTTATTTAATTTGTCTCGTTCACTATTCAATCAACTTATTATCCTATTTATCTCTATTAACTTTTACAACTAAAATCTAAGGGTATAACATTTGTCATAACCACTTAAATTTTATTTATAAAATTATTAATCATCATTCTACATTGTAAATTATTCGATTAGATATTCAACTTCTAAATGATTTAGGTAAGTTATATTGGAATGTTATTGAATGTTTTACAAGTAAAAATTTCTAATTCAATTATTCAAGTTTAAATATTCATTCAAATTTTTGGCTTCATTTTTTAATTGGAATCGTTCTTTAATCATAAGGTTTAGGAATTAAATTCCTGATTAATTTCAAACCATTTACAGATGCATATATATACATATTATATATATATATATCAAACCAAATCTATTATCATAATATATATATATATATATATACATATATATATATACGTAAATCAAGTCATACTTTAGAAATTCAAATCAATTAAATTTCCAAAATAAAAGTGTACCAAAGCTACTGAGTGGCCTCTCCTATTCGAAACTCAAAAATGAATATCGATGATGTTGCAGTCATCACCGAAATTATTTTTCAACGATAGAAGAGAAGAGTAACGATTTTGAACATTTAGAATTCTTTGAAAACGGTTTCTATTCAAAAATACTATAAATAATATAAATTTTAGAACTTTAAAACCAAAATTTGGAATTATCGAAAATTAAATTCCAAAATTCTAAATTAAAATTTCAATTAAAATTTCAAATCTGGATGTTGAAATAGTCAATAGTTTACAAAAATAAAATAAACAAAAATCAAATATTATTATTTTCAACAACAAATTCGTTAACTATTTAATTTGAGAAAACTTATAATATATATAATGTAATTATACATAATTTATTTCATTTACCAAATTTGAAAATAATATTGCGTTAGTTTGCTTTATTCAGTGTTTGGAATTCCTATCGATAGCGTCGATCACACGAATCGATCGAAAACCAAAATCAACATCAACAACTCAAACAACACAATATATATATATATATATATATATAAAATATTTTTAATATTAATTTACAGATTCACTTCTTCGCTCGACGATACAAGATTGATTTTAAAGCAAGAATAGAGATTCAAATTTGATGGACTCAAATCAAAGAGAATTTTGATTCAAAGATAGGATTGAAACAAATATAAGATAATTTAATAACAAAATAGGAAGATGTATAAGTTTATATAAATCACAGGCAACCTTAACCAGGTCGATCGTGACTTCAAGAATAAGATCGTTGCAGAATTCCAAGGCAAATCGATATTCCATCGCAAAAGATAGAATTAAGTTATAGCAGGAGATAGATAGCATCGTAAACTGAGGGTACCGAAATCTCCGATAAATCGATGCCTATTGTAAAGGAGTTTCACCCCCTTGCAAATCATTCGAAGGTTGGCGAGACCGATGAGTTATTATAGAATCATTCGAAGTGGAGTTATTGGATACTCCAAAATCAGGAAACACGAATAGGGAGAGATAAGGATGGATTTTGGAACTGAGGAAACTTCCAAAATTCAAAGAAAACGAATCAAAGAGGAAGTAATTCAAGCTCAAACGAAAGTGATTCCGTAATTAAATTTACTTTATATGCTAAGTTTTTCCTAAAACCGAAGCTCTGATACCAAATGTAACAGCCCGATATTTACAACCATTCGCAGACAAACATGCCGTAATTGAATTGCTCAAAAATCAAGTTGTTAATTTATATTTGGCAAAACTCAGCATAAACAATAAATAAAATAGTCATAGAATCACAGACACAGAGTAATATAACAATAATACAGCAGAAACAAGAGAATAGTAATTCATAAAGCTACTATATATATATATATATATATATATATATATATATATCAGAGTTAAATAAGATACAACAGAAGTCTCGAATATAATAGTCAAATACAAGATCAGAATACATCACTAGAGTCAACTGAATATCTGAAAGCTGGATTGATAGCTGGATCTCCAAGCGAAGCTCCTACTCCAAAGGTGAGTCTGAAAATTTGTATCACTCAGTATGACCCGAGCGTAAAGCAAAACACAAACACTCGAGTTAGGATTAACATTCTTATATCAATAAATCCAACTCAAGTGAAATAACAACTGAAATACAAGTAACTCAAAGGATGTTTGGGATAACCATCCTCTAAGGATCCGTTAAACTATGTACTGTGTAGTAATATACGCTATTATAATAATGTCAAAAGTAAAGTATAATATATTTTAAAATAGCGTTAAGGCATTACCCATATCCCCTTTAACACATTTTATAGTGCCAATAGTTTATACAGTACCATCGTACCTCCAGATCGAGAGCCTACCATAAATACTCCACAGGTACGACACAAATCAAAACTCGTACAAGGTGTGCTAGGGTAGGTGACACGGCACAACTAGGCAATGCCAAGATAGATATATCAATTACACTTCCGGACTGGCGTAACGCATAGCCGCAGCTACCGTCCACCTCGAGCCACACTGCCAAAAGTAAAAGGTGCACCCAATCAATCACAAAGTAATAGAATGGTATCAAAGGAGTGTGTTGGATCAGAAGAGCTACCTTATTAGCCTGTCAATTGATCCTGTTTTAGCCACCTTATGCCAACTCACGGTAGTCAGGTCTACGTATATACCTCAATAGAATGTCGCCACCATCCTACTTCATTCTGAAATCTCCACCGCGTACACGGTTGTGAAAGTGGTTTTTGGAGTTGGCAGAGAGTATGACAACTTCCGATCCCGGTCTCCTTAACAACCAATTGTTATTATAACGCCGCGGTCATTTCAAAATAATTTATAGTTCAAAACCAAAATATCATTACCATTTCAAAACCAAATCAATACGATATCATTTTCATTTCAAATATATCCATTTCAAAATCATAGAACTTTCAAAGTTATAACAATTCGAAAACAAAACACTTTGGGAATCATAACCCTTCAAACATAATACTTTGAAATTCATAACTTTGAAAACATAACTTCCACTACTTAAACAGTTTAGATATTAAATAGTATATATAATAAAATAGTATAAAGTAAAATAGTTTATGTAAAAATAGCTTATGTTAAAATAGTTTATATGAAAATAGTATATAAAGTAAAATATATATGAGTAGTTTTAAATATAACTTAAAAATACTTTATATAGTAAAATAGCTTCCTCAATTTCACAAATCAATTCCAAATAAACTCAAATTCCAAAATCCAAATTTATCTAATCTCAAATCATCAATTTCAATTGAATTCAGTTCTCAATAAACCATTCCCAATTATATCAATTTCAAAAATAGATTTGAACCATAAAATAAACCATTTCAATTTCAATATATTTCAAAGCTTTAAGTATTCAACCAATTTCAAAACCAAATTTGATAATTCATATATATATATATATATATATATATATATATATCAAATTCACTTTACTATTATTTAGTTTTGAAATATTTACTTAATAAATCCAATATCAGTTAAATAAAACTTTTAAACTTCAAATAACTGCATATTCCTTCAATTTATTTAAACTCGATATACTCATTTAAATCACCTTAAACCAAAATCAAGTAATAAAACCATATCCTTTAAAATCTCAAATTCAGTAAGTTCCAAATCCATTTTAATTAAATATAATTCTTAATTAAATACAATTTCAAATCTATCTTCCCAACCTTAATTTATTAAAATCATTATAAACTCTATATTAATATATAATTTAAAATACTAAACCATAATTATATTTAATAAAATCGAACTTTATTATTAACTTATTTTATATTAAAACAAATTTACACGTAGCTTAAAATCAAGAATTTAACTATATATAAAATAACATTTATATGATATCTGAAATCAATATTTATATAAAACCATATATTTCTTTTCAAAAACATAGAAATCATTTCAAAATATTTATATATAGACTAGGGTGTCTGTATATAATTTTCTATCCCGTGATCAAGTGATACGAATATTTATCATTTCAGTCTGCAATTTAAATATATACTAATATATATTATTTCAACCCGCAATCCCTAAGTCAGTTCAATGAAAATCGCTTTGGTCTATCATTTCAACCCATAACAATTTTCTCCTATTCTATAGATCGTTCGGGTATGTATCATTTCAACCCATAGTGATTTCTATACTAACAGGGAACTTGCAGAGTAATAAAAGATATGACAATAATATAACAGGCATATATCATCAGTAGAAATAGCATATATCATCAATATAAATAACAGATAATGGTGTCAGATGTCACAGGTGAACATATACAGATAACAACATAAACATAGCAATGTAAATAACTAACAACAACATAAACATAGCAATTGTTGTTTCAATTGAAATCAAATTTAATAAATATAAGAACATTAATCGTGAGTGATTGCTCATCTTTCGAGGCTAGAGAGAATAGACAACAGAACAAGCTGCAATTTGAATCCTAAACTGGACAATCGAAAGATCCAAATGACAAATCACAAATCAAGGCAATATTGGCAGGAATTCTACGACAAGGCTGATAGATAGGGATTGGAAAAATGAATTAGAACTATCTTGATATAACTGAAACATAATACGCTAAAATTTTCCTCTAAAACCAAATTTTAACACACATTTAAATAAGATATGTATATATCTATATCATTATTTAACTCTACATCTATAAAATAAATAAATATGTGTATATATATATATATATATATATAAATTGGAAAAACTAAGTTCACAAATATTACGTATAAATTCATATGTATATATAAGCATATATATTATCTTTAAAATCAACGTTAAAAATAAAATTTATACAAACTTTACACAGTTATAAACCCAAAACTGATCACTATTTATAAACTAACTTATCTATTACCGATAGAATATAAATCTATATATAAAGCTTACATCATCATTCAAATACACGAAAATATAACATGAGTGCACTGTATATTATAAGCTTTAGAAATATATTTTTATATTAAACCACTATACAAATATAACATGAACAGGTTACTCTTTTATATTATTAACATGAAACAACATGTAATATATATATATATATATATTCAAATGATATATGCCATTTGTACATACATATATTTCTATATATATAATATGTAACTAAAAGAAATACTTTTTATTACCATCAAATACTGTAAGCAGCTCATATGTGAACTCTGGAAAAGAAAATATATAAACTAGTATATAAATCATAACAATACATATATGTACTTAAGAAATGCAAAATACTTTCATACATGTTATATCTTTAACACTAATATTAAAAATAAAATTTATATAAACTTGCTCTATTTTTAAACGTATATATCTCTTCACAATATTATATATTTATATAGATGAAATACAAAACAAACTTGCATAGCTCATATTACAGGCAAGTAAAAACTTACGTACAGATCTTGTAGTTTATATTTATATATAAAGTAAACAACTTACTTTAATATAAATTATGAATATAATGCAATGGATCTAATACCCATATAAAACTACTATATATATGAAACCTCCACACGTATATATGTATATACTTATATACATCTAACAGTAAAGCAAATACAAACTTTTATAACTCTATACACCTTTAATTATCAATAACAGAATACACTATAACCAATATATAACTCTCTGATATACTATACACGATCAAAGCGGTTTCACCAAACGATACATATAAATATGTATTTGTTTACCTTTCCAAGGTGAAACATGAAATAAGTAAAGAGAAGGGACGACAAGGTGATGGGTTCAGGCGCTGACAGGCCTGACATCTCTAGATAGAGGAGGAGCGATGCTGTGTGAGGGTGGAGCGTGCGTGCGATTCACGGCAGGGAAGAAGAGGCCACGGCTTCAGTCGGTGAGGCTGTGCAAGCTGAAAGGCAACGAAAGTGAAGGTGGTGGGTTCGAGTGAGATGGCATGGCACGATTGAACGTGGTGGAGACATGACGGGCTTTGGTCGACGGAGCTTAGTGAAGTGGAGGCGAGCAGTTCGCATGTTCTCGGCGTGGACCGATGTTCGGCATCGGCTTGGAATGGCGCTCGAGAAGGGAGGTGACGAGTTTGAGGGCGAATATTTTTTTGTCTTCAGAAAAAAAATGAACAGGCTCCTATACATATTATACATTATTATATACTGCTCATTTCAAATCTTGGAACCAGATATGTAGAACTGAACTAGAGGATAAAGTTGAAGTGGGAATAGTAAGAGCCAAGTGGTTGTTCGTTCACCCAAACGGTAGACAATCAAAAGGTCACAAAACTCAAGAGACCAAAAATACCGAACCGGTACGGTTATCTACAACGCGGGTTCCATAGCATTTCAGATACCAAAACACGGAAGCGAATATACCATAGATATCAGCACGATGAGATGATCAAAGCAGTATACTGATATCAATGGTACGATCATTTGATAAAAATCGACATCGGTCCTAAAGTGCTGCTAATATGTCGAAAATAAGATAAACAGAGCAATAGAAGTCAAAATTTGACGAAACAAAGGATGACATCTCACTCAAAAAATGATTTATAAATTCTCTATAGAAAAATATTCAGGTTTGGAAAATATTTTATTATCATCAAATTAACTGATTTAAATTGAAATAGAATTGCACAAGAAAATAAACTTCAGTATTATCAGATGAAAATTTACCATTTGCTATGTTTAAATAGACGTGTTCCAAATATCAAATTTTTATTTCAAAATTTTATTATTTAAAATTTCACAAAATTCCTATTAGAAATATTAATAAAACAAATAAAGTTAATAAAAATTTACGGTTCGTTACACTCTCCCCCACTCAAAACTTTTCATCCCCGAAAAGGAATGAGCTAGGAGAATAGAAACAACTAGAAAGAAATACATTTGGAATACAAAGAAAAAAAATTAATTTAAACCATATAACTTGCACTTTAAATTAATTAATATCCAGCAATTGAATTTAAATTTGAAGTATTTCATTAAGTTGATTTGATTTGAATTTTTTAATGTTTGATACAAATGGTTTCTTTGGAAAGAAAATTTTATTTAATTCGTCTCATTTAATATTCAATCAAATAATTACCCTATTTATCTCTATTAACTTTTACAACTAAAATCTAAGTCTATAACATTTGTCAAACCACTCAAATTTTATTTATAAAATTATTAATCATCATTTTACATTGTAAATTATTCAATTACATATTCAACTTCTGAATGATTTAGGTAAGTTATATTGGAATGTACTTAACTGCTTTACAAGTAAAGATTTCTAATTCAATTATTCAAGTTTAAATATTCATTCAAATTTTCGGCTTCATTTTATAATTAAAATCATTCTTTAATCATAAGATTTATGAATTAAATTCCCGACTAATTTCAAACCATTTAGAGATACATATGTATTCATATTATATATATATACATATATCAAACCTAATCTATTATCTTAATATATATATATATATATGTAAATCAAGTCATACTTTATAAATTCAAATAAATTTAATTTCCAAAATAAAAGTGTAGCAAAGCTACTGAGTGGCCTCTCCTCTTCGAAACTCGAAAATGAATATCGATGATGTTGCAGTCATCACTGAAATTATTTTCCAACGGCAAAAGAGAAGAGTACTGATTTTAAACATTTAAAATTCTTTGAAAATGGTTTCTATTCGAAAATACTTTAAATAATATTCATTTTAGAACTTAAAAACCAATGTTTCGAATTATTGAAAATTAAATTCTAAAATTCTAAATTTAAATTCAATTAAAATTTCAAATCTGGATGTTGAAATAGTCAATGGTTTACAAAATAAAATAAATGAAAATCAAATATTATTATTTTCAACAACAAATTCACTAACTATTTAATTTCAAAAAATTGATACTCATATATATAATATAATCATATAAAATTTATTTCATTACCAAATTTGAAAATAATATTGTGTCATTTTGCTCTATTTAAGTGTTTGGAATTCCTATCGATAGCGTTGATCAGACGAATTGATCGAAAACCAAAATCAGCATCAGCAACTCAAACAATACAATATACATGCATATATATATATATATAACATTTTTAATATTAATTTACAAATACACTTCCTCGCTCGATGATACAAGAATGCATTTTAAAGCAAGAATAGAGATTCGAATTTGATGGACTCAAATCAAAGAGAATTTTGATTCGGAGATAGGTTTGAAACAAAGATAAGATAATTAAATAACAAAATAGGGAGATGTATAAGTTTATATAAATCACGGGCAACCTTAACCGGGTCGGCCGTGACTTCAAGAATAAGATCGATGCAGAATTCCGATGCAAATCGACATTCGATCGCAAAAGATAAAATTCAGTCATAGAAGGAGATAGATAGCATCGTAAAATGAGGGCACCGAAATCTCCAATAAATCGATTCCTATTGTAAAGGAGTTTCACCCCTTTACAAATCATTCGAAGGTTGGGGAGACTGGCGAGTTATTATAGAATCATTTGAAGTGGAGTTGTTGCATTCTCCAAAATCAAGAAACACAAATAAGGAGAGATAAGGATGGATTTTGGAACCGAAGAAACTACCAAAATTCAAAGAAAATGAATCAAAAAGGAAGGAATTCAAGCTCGAAAGAAAGTAATTCCGTAATTAAATTTACTTTATATGCTAAGTTTTGCCTAAAACCGAAGCTCTAATACCAAATGTAACAGCTCGATATTTACAACCATTCGTAGACAAACATGTCGGAATTGAATTGCTCAAAATATCAAGTTGTTAATTTATATTTGGCAAAACTTGGCATAAACAATAAATAAAATAATCACAGAATCACAGACACATAGTAATATAACAATAATGCAACAGAAACAAGGGAATAGTAGTTCATGAAGCCACTATATATATATATATATATATATATATATATATATTAGAGTTAAATAAGACACAACAGAAATCTCGAATAAAATAGTCAAATACAAGATGAGAATACATCACTAGAATCAACTGAATATCTGAAAGCTGGATTGATAGCTGGATTTTCAAGCGAAGCACCAACTCCAAAGGTGAGTCTCAAAAGCTGTATCACTCAGTCTGAACCGGGCGTAAAGCAAAACAAAAACACTCGAGTCAGGATTAACATTCTTATATCATTAAATCCAACTCAAGTGAAATAACAACTGAAATACAAGTAACTCAAAGGATATTTGGGATAACCATCCTAAGGATCCGTTAAGCTATCTATTATGTAGTAATATACGCCATTATAATAATGTCAAAAGTAAAGTATAATATATTTAAAAATAGCATTAAAGCGTTACTCATATCCCCCTTAACACATTTTATAGTGCCAATAGTCTATACAGTACCATTGTACCTCCAGATCGGGAGGCTACCATAAATACTCCATAGTTATGGCATAAATCAAAACTCGTACAAGGCGCGCTAGGGTAGGTGACACTGCACAACTTGGCAATGCCAGGGTAGATATACCAATTACACTTCCGGATCGATGGTAATGCATAGCCGCAGCTACCGCCCACCTCGAGCCACACTCCTAAAAATCAAAGGTGCACCTAATCAATCACAAAGTAATAGAATGGTATCGAAGGAGTGTGTCCGATCAGATGAGCTACCTCATTAGCCAGTCAATTGCTCCTATTTTAGCCACCTTATGCCAACTCACGGGAGTCGGGTCCACGTATATATCTCAATAGAATGTCATCACTATCCTACTTTATTCTGAAATTTCCACCGCGTACACGGTTATAAAGTGGTTATTGGAGTTGGCAAAGAGTATGACAACTTCCGACCCCAGTCTTTTTAACAATCAACCGTTATTATAATACCAATGTCATTTCAAAACAGTTTATACTTCAAAACCAAAATATCGTTGCCATTTCAAAACCAAATCAATAGGATATCATTTTCATTTCAAATATATCCTTTCAAAATCATAGCACTTTCAAAGTTATAACAATTTGAAAAGAAAACACTTTGGAAATCATAACCCTTCAAACATAATACTTTGAAATTCATAACTTTGAAAACATAACTTCCACCCCTTAAACAGTTTAGATATTAAATAGTATATTATAATAAAATAGTTTATAAAGTGAAATAGTTTATGTAAAAATAGCTTACATTAAAATAGTTTATATGAAAATAGTTTATAAAGTAATATATATATATATATGTACAAATAGTTTTTAGATATAATTTAAAATACTTTATATAATAAAATAGCTTCCTTAATTTCACAAATCAATTCTAAATCAACTCAATTTCCAAAATCCAAATTTAATCTAATCTCAAATCATCA
Source organism: Allium cepa (assembly GCA_030765085.1). Lineage (NCBI taxonomy): Eukaryota > Viridiplantae > Streptophyta > Magnoliopsida > Asparagales > Amaryllidaceae > Allium > Allium cepa. The sequence continues at coordinate 812,131,714 of CM060943.1, forward strand.
ATTTCAATTGAATTCAGTTCTCAACAAACCATTCCCAATTATGTCAATTTGAAAAATAGATTTGAACCACAAAATAAACCATTTCAATTTCAATATATTTCAAAGCTTTAAATATTCAACAAATTTCAAAACTAAATTTGACAATTCATATATATATATATATATATATATCAAATTCACTTTACTATTATTTAGTTTTTAAATATTTACTTAATAAATCCAATAACAGTTAAATAAAACTTCTAAACTTCAAGTAACGGAATATTCCTTTAATTTATTTAAACTCGATAGATTCATTTAAATCACCTTAAACCAACATCAAGTTATAAAACCATATCCTTTAAATTCTCAATTCAATAAGTTCCACATCGATTTTAATTAAATATAATTCTTAATTAAATACAATTTCAAACCAATTTCAAATCTATCTTCCCAGCCTTAATTTATTAAAATCATTATAAACTCTATATTAATATGTAATTTGAAATACTAAACCATGATTATATTTAATAAAATCAAACTTTATTATTAACTTATTTTATATTAAAACAAATTTATGCATAGCTTAAAATCAAGAACTTTAACTATATATAAAATAACATTTATATGATATCTGAAATCAATATTTATATAAAACCATATATTTCTTTCTAAAACCATAGAAATCATTTCAAAATATTTATATATATAGACCTCGGTGTCTGTATATAATTTTCTATCCTATGGTCAAGTGATACGAATATTTATCATTTCAATCCACGATTTAAATATATATGGGTATATATCATTTCAACCCGCAATCGCAAATTCAATTCAATGAAAATCACTTGGGTCTATCATTTCAACCCATAACGATTTTCTCCTATTCTACAGATTGTTCGGGTATGTATCATTTCAACCCATAGTGAATTCTGTACTAACAGGAAACTTGCAGAGTGATAACAAATATGATAATAATATAACATGCATATATCATCAATATAAATAACATAAATCATCAATATAAATAACAGATAATGGTGTCAGATGTCACAGGTGAACAGAGATAGAAAACAGCATATATATAGCTATGTAAATAACTAACAACACATATTTCAATAGTCGTTTCAATTGAAATCAAATTTAATAAATATAAGAACATTAATCATGAGTGATTACTCACCTTTCGAGACTAGAGAGAATAGACAACAAAACAAGCTGCGATTCGAATCCTAAACTGGACAGCCGAAAGATCCAAATGACAAACCATAAATCAAGGCAAGATTGGTAAGAATTCTATGACAAGGCTGATAGATAAGGATTGGAAAAAAGAATCAGAACTATCTTGATATAACTGAAAAAAACTATGCTAAAATTTTCCTCTAAAACCAAATTTTAAAACAAAATTTTTAATTAGATATATATATACACATAAATCAATATTTAACTCTACACCTATAAAATAAAAATATATATATATAAATTGGGAAAACTAAGTTCACAAATATCTACATATAAATTCATATGTGTGTGTGTATATATATTACCATATTTATTATCTTTAAAATCAATGTTAAAAATAATATTTATACAAACTTTACACAATTATAAACCCAAAACAAATCACTATTTATAAACTAACTTATCTATTGCTGATAGAATAAAAATATGTATATATAAAGCTTATATAATCATTCAAATACATGAAAATATAATATGAATGCACTGTATATTATATGCTTTAGAAATATATTTTTATATTAAGCCATTATATAAATATAACATGAACAGGTTACTCCTTTATATTATCAACATGAAACAGCATGTAGTATATATATTCAAATGATATATGCGATTTGTACATACATACATTTATATATATATAATATGTAACTAACAGAAATAGTTTTTATTACCATCAAATACTGTAAGCAACTCATATACGAACTTTGGAAAGCAAATATATAAGCTAGTATATAAGTCATAACAATACATATATGTACTCAAAAAATGCAAAATACATTCATACGTGTTATATCTTTAACACTAATATTAAAAATAAAATTTATATAAACTTGCTCTACTTTTATACGTATATATTTCTTCGCAGTATTACATATTTACATAGATGAAACATAAAACAAACTTGCATAGCTCATATTACATGCGAGTAAAAAATTACGTATAGATCATGTAGTTTTTATTTATATATAAAATAAACAACTTAATTTAATATAAATTATAAATACAATACAACAGATTAATACCCATATAGAACTAATATATATAAGGAAACCTCCACATGTGTGTGTATATATATATATATATATACTTATATACATCTAACAGTAAAGAAAATACAAACTTTTATTACTATATACACATTTAATTATCAATAACAGAATATACTATAACCAATATATAACTCTTTGATATACTATATGCAGTAAAAGAGGTTTCACCAAACAATACATATAAATATGTATACGTTTACCTTTCCAAGGCGAAACATGAAATCGGTAAAGAGAAGGGACGACAAGCTGATGGGTTCAGGCGCTGACAGGCCTGGCATCTCTGGACAGAGGAGTAGCGAGGCTTTGTGAGGGTGGAGCATGCGCACGATTCATGGCGGGGAAGAAGAGGCCACGGTTTCAATCGGTGAGGCTGCGCAAGCTGGAAGGCAACGAAAGTGAAGGTGGTGGATTCGAGTGAGATGGCATGGCAAGATTAAACGTGGCGGAGATGCGGTAGGCTTTGGTCGACGGAGCTTGGTGAAGTGTAGGCAAGCAGTTCGCATGTTCTCGGCGTGGACCGTTGTTCGGCATCAGCTTGGAATGGCGCTCGAGAAGGGAGGTGACGAGTTTGAGAGCGAATATATTTTTGTCTTCAGAAAAAAATGAACAGGCTCCTATACATATTAATATTATTATATACTGCTCATTTCAAATCCTAGAACCAGATATGTAGAACCAAATTAGAGGATAAAAGTTAAAGTGGGAATAGTAAGAGACCAGTGGTTGTTCGCTCACCCAAATGGCAGACAATTGAAAGGTCATAAGACTCAAGGGACCAAAAATACCAAACCGGTACGGTTATCTACAACGCGGGTTCTGCCGCATTTCAGATACCAAAACACATAAGTGAATATACCGCAGATATCAGTACGACGAGATGATCAAAACAGTATACTGATATCAGTGTTACGATCATCTGATAAAAATCGATATCGGTCCCAAAACGCTGATAATATGTCGAAAATAAGATAAACAGAGCAATAGAATTCAAAGTTTGACAAAATGAAGGATGACGTCTCACTCAAAAAATGATTTACAAATTCTCTATAGAAAAGTATTTAGGTTTGGAAAATATTTTACTATCATCAAATTAACTGATTTAAATTGAAATAGAATTGAACAAGAAAATAAACTTCAATATTATCAGACAAAAATTTACCATTTGCTATGTTTAAATAGACGTATTCCAAAATATCAAATTTTCATTCGAAATTTTATTATTTAAAATTTTACAAAATTCCAATTAATTATACTAATAAAACAAATGAAATTATTAAAAATTTACGGGTCGTTACATGTTGGAATCTATTAGGGATTCATGATCTGTTCGAGTAGTGATGGCTTGTGTGTTGAGATGTCGAATGTGACTTCAACATCGGTATATGACTAAAGACAGAATAGATTGCACAATCCTGGATTGAGCAAATCCAAGTGGGTACATCAATTCCAGTATCTAGAGTATGCTTATCGATATGTTGGGCGTGGGAAGTAGTTGATACTTGGTTCACGTGTTAGGGCATGAGCGGGTTGTGTTTACCTTATGCTATATTTTACTAGAGATATACGACGCTCAGAAGGCAGTTTCTGATCCTTGTCATGGAGATTGGTCTCAATTTACTTGCAAGTTTTACTGATAAGGTCTCCGTGGAAAATCCATATGCAAAAGAGTAGTTTTTATTGTCCATCTATATTGTTGTGATGTGATCTTGGTAAGCATCACCTCTATTTTTTGACTTACATTCTTCACCCTAGACAGTTTCTAATACATCACAATATGTACTTATTAGATGGTTGGCCCTTTTTAGGGTATAACCATTATGATGGTTTCAAAAGGTGACATTGTATGCTATACACATATTTCTTAAGTTCTCGTACCATACTTATGTCTAACATGTAGCTTTCATTTTTTCTAAAATTCCTCGTCTGCTCTTTCAAGCGGTCCGTGAAAGGAAGATTTTCGTTGATGTTCATTGAGCTCTTGGAGAGGAGCTAGAAGTTTACCTACTATAGTATTCTTATTTTCACTACATTACTTTATGTATATTTACAGCAATTATAAGGATAGACTATTATAACTACCCAGACTAATGGTAGTACTCTGATTAGTAACTCTAAAATACTACGTATGTTAGAGTGGCTCTACGTGTTATTTTTTATATTATATGTTATCATTTCGCTGTGACATTCTGATGTTTTTGTCTCTACTTTCTGGTTCATCTTATTTTCTTCCTTTTCTTATCTTTTCATCACTTGCATACTAGACATGTGAATAGCATGGATGTAGTAATATCGATATTCGAGTGTCGAAAAAGTGATTAGTTATAGCTGGTGTCGGAGCTGAAGGTTAAGCGAGAACCTTGGATTTTGTTGGGTATAAATCAATAAGAGATAGGTTAATCGATTGTCCTAACATGATTTAAGCGTATTATACAAATGAGATTGTATTTGTATTTGTTATAAACGTATTCCTTAAAGGTGCTTCCAATAAAGATAATTAAAAATCAACTTATATAAGTATAGGTTGATAGTGTAGTTCAACTAATGCAAGGATTAATGATGTTCATTCATTACCGTTCGTTAATCAGTTTGGCCATGCTTGACTGATTTATAATCATTGCTATCCTTTTGTAGAATGGTTTAACATGCTCGACCACTTTATGATCTTTATTATCATTTTTAGAATTATTGGCCTAATATTGCTCAGTCTATTTACAAGCATTGTTAGCGTTTGTCGACTGACTAGTTATGCTTGGCTAGTTTTTGAGCATTAACTAATATTACTGATTATTATTTGTGTTTAACCAATTATTAAGTAGTTTACCTTTATGAAAACATGGGTTGGGCAGATAGGAACTGTGGGAACACCGAAATGAACACAGCGTGAATTTAATTTCACAGTTTACCATAAGCCGTTCAATTATAATGTTGGGTTAAAGATTAACTTTAATAAAAGTTGTGCATTGTAAAATAAGGTAAGATATTTTGGAATAAATATTGATGAAGTGATTTTATATAAGAAAGTAAATTTATATAAAAATGGTTTATAAAACATAATTTATAAATAAAAAAGGATTTTGAATTGAGCATTTGAGAAATTAAATCCCAGTGTTTTGAAAATCGTTTTTCATTTGAAACAATAATAGTATTGTTAGCACCAAAATTGGTCACTAACACCCTTAGAAAGATTGTGTAAAGAGATTAATGAAGAAAGTAAATTAAAAAAGAGAATAGAGTGTAAATTTAAATGTAGAGAATAAGAACACCAAATTTATAGTGGTTCGGCGTAACTGCCTACATCCACTTTGAGGTTGATTTCCATTGATTTTCTTGACGGGTGATTACAGATACAATCCGTTTTTAGTTACTAGAATACAATTGCAAAGTAAAAGAAATAAGTCTGGAATGAGTCTTGAAAATGGCAGAGTTTCTGTAGTGCTTTCTCAAATATCCCCATTTTCTGTGCCCGTGCCCCTCTATTTATAGACAAAGGTGGGTTGGACTTCCCTGGTGGGCCTGGTAGCTAAATAACTCGGTACAAATAGGACAAGTCCTATACGCCGAACCGAGTGTGCCGAACGGTTGAAGGCCGACCTACCTTTTCATGCCGAGTGATCTCTTTGTTGTGTGGGAGGCGTAGGCCGAGCGGCAACCGAGGCCGGACGTGCTGGGGAGAACGCCGAACGTCTTTGATTACCAAATATTCTTAGGAGGCCGAACGTTCCTTGTGCCAGACGATGTGATGCCGAGCAATATAGAATGTTGGTTTGCCAGGCCGAACGTCCGGATGTGCCGAGCATACTTTACGCTAAGTGTTCCTTGTAGGTCGAACGTTTACTTTGGTCTAACGTTCACTTTGGCCGAACAAACCTTGTGCCGAGCGCTCCTTCTAGACCGTATGCATACTTAAGGCCGAACGTGCTTGAGAGACCGAGTATCCTTCGGATTCCGAATGTGCCTGAGAGACCGAACCATCTAGGTTCACCGAACGATAGCTCCGGTCGAGCATGCTCGGGTGGCCGAGCGATCTTTGGTCTTCGAATGATCTTAGGTCGAGCGCCTCCTTTTGACCGAATGGTATTCAATGCCGGGTGCATCTTGATGCCGAACGGGGGGAGTCTGAGTACTAAGTTGCCCGGACAATTCCTTGGGAAACGCTTGCCCCGCAAAGTGTATCACGTGACCGAACGCGATACCCTTTGATCAAACCTTGGTCATCACCCTTGGGGTCGCATGGTCCTTTTGACCGAATGTTGTAGAGAGGGCCAAGCGATACACGTCACCCCGAGTGACTCCGTATGCTGAACAATCTAGCTGAACGAGATGAGTACCGAACGATCTATATTAGCCCAGGCCGAGCGAACCGAGATAGCCGAACGAGATGAGTGCCGAATGATATCGCCTTGACCGGCAGAACCGGTCATAACCTCTTCAACTTCTTCTTCTCTCTTATAAAACCTGGCACCTCCCCCTTCTTTTCCTTTTCACTTTTATTTCTTCCATCCTTTAAGAGTTCACGATTTCGCTTGCTAACCCGATATCAAGAGGCTAATCGATCCCTCCTAACTTCGCTTTTGCGAAAAGGTATAATCTCTTTCATCTATCCGCTATCCATGGTTAAACTTAGAGCCGTAGGTTTGTGGGTCGAACTTCGACCCTTATGACTGTAGGTAAGGAGGAACGATTTGAGGCGAGTTCGGTAGGGGGCTGTGGTTATGTATGTGTCGGTCTGTCGTAGCTCCTCGTACCGAACGAGATTGTAGGAAGAGAAGGTGGAGGAGGAGTAGGAGGTAGTGGGGATGCCGAATGGCACGTCCTGGTACAACTTGCCAAACGCTTGGACCTTGCTGTTCGGTAAAGGATGGTGGACGAAAAGGAAGGATTTTAGGGCGAAGTGCCGGACGATGAGCTCGACATAGTTCTGGTTCGATATGACACATCACATGCCGAATGGTAGGAAGGAAGGTTTTGGGAGAATGCATGAGTTAGCAGAGAGGTTAATGAGTGTGGCTTCTTCCGAATGGGATTTCGACCGAACGGTTCTCTACCGAGCGTTAATCGGTACGAACTGTAGTTAGGTCGAACGATAGTTGTAGGCCGTACGATAACTTCGTCGAGTAACATCTTAGCCGGACAAACATCAACGCCGAACCATATATGAATGCCGAACAAACGTGTTGAACAATGCATAGCCGAACCACATATAAATGTCGAACATACTTTATTGGCCGAACATGACCTAAGCCGAACGAACGTAAATGCCGACCATACTCTATTGGCCGAACATAACTTAAACCGACCAAACAATTGCCTTGCCCAATTTCATAACTGGGTAAGGACAGAAACTTCAGCGTACTTGTATATCGAACTAATTTGGACTGATAACCTTCCCAGTAGATATAAATCTGAATTTTACTTGACGTAATCAGATAACTTCCTCTAGCGTTTTTTGAACCTGAAAGTGTAATCTCCATAAGGAAGGCTTTTGGAGACGGTCGGCGATGACGGTCTTCGGAGGCGGTAATTTTAAGTTTAGTTTTTTTATCAATAACCCTGCGACTTCCAAATTTTCAATGCTCATACACGATTGATTGCACTAGTTCACACACCACATGGGGGGATTATTCGTGTTGTTAATTCTAACATTGATCATTTTTCGAGTATAGTTCACAAAGGTGTTTTTTCAGATCTGCTATTTATTGAAGATGTCTAAAAGATCCAGCTCTGCCACTATCTCAGACAGGCCCGGGCCATCTTCTAAACAAGGGGGTGTAGACATTTCTAACCCGTCGACCTCCCCCGCTCATGAATTTGCCCCTGATACCGTGGAGTCGACGATTCACTTGGATAATCCGATCGATTCACAGGCTTCGAAGATTAACGAAGCTGCGCTTCGGCGAATATGTTAGATTCACGGAATCCCTTTCGCCGACGTGTTGGTTCCGTCGGGCCGTGATCGTCCACACCTGCCCCCAGTCAGATACACCACTTGTAACAAGTTCATGTGCTGGGTGGGCAGCGTGCCCCCGTTTAATTCTTTTCTCCGGGACGCGCTACAACATATCGAAGTTGCCCCGTCACAGCTACACCCCAACGGACACGCGTTCATATATGGGACTTACCTCCTCTTCATGGCCGTCTTCTCTAGACCTCCAACTCCCAGCGACATCAGATATATCTACATGATCAAGAAGCGGAAGGATAGCCCCTCTTTCATGTTCCTCCAGCTGTATCACAAGTGCCAAATCCTAACCGGAGCGTGGAGCAAGTTTTTCCTGTGCAAACAGGAATGGTTCTATGTGCGCTGCCCTCCCGGCTTCGCGAGGAGATGGGTTGAAGGAAGTAAGTCTTCTTCTTTGAATGGTGCTCATGTTTTTATCGATGCTATGCTTTTCCTAACTCTTGTTTTATCTTTCCAGATGTCAGTCCCCGTCCTGAGGACCATGGTCACTCTAAAACTGTTGAAGCTATTAGGGCTCTTCCTGCCGAAGAACGAGACATTCAAACTCTCATCTCGAATGAGTCGTTGTCGAGGTTCGGGCTGTTAGCCGAAGGTCATCGGTGAGTCTTCCCGAGGGCGTCTCCGCTCCTAAGCCCAAATCTGGTAAAGGGAAAAAGTTGGCTGGATCGTCATCACGCCACACCCCCTGTGCACAGGAGGAGGGGGAGATCAAAGAGGGCGAGGCCCCTGAAAGACAAGGTGAGAATGTGGGTCCCACTCCGGATCCACTGGTCGAGGTGCACGATATTGAGATGTCATCTTCCCCTTCGAAGGGAAAAAAGAAGTTGATGTATCGGATAAGGAAGGAGAAGTTTGGCGGAACTTCCAAAGTTACGCTCATCCCGGCAGATAAAGAGGCTTCTTCACAGCAAGTGGAAAGTTCTTTAAAGGGCCTGTCGAATCTCTCTATCCCCGATAATTTGCTTAACTATGACTTTGGCGATCCGGAGGCATTCAAATTCCATTCGCCCGTCAGAGGCGATGTGGGCATTCCATCCCAAAGTCAGGGGAAGAAAACCCCTGTTAGCAAGGCTATTGGTCCGTCGGGGGGAAACACTAGGACACACACGAACACTTGCACTTCAAGTCTCACTTAGATTTTTTTATAAATCCTCTTGCTAATTAACTGTTATTTGAATTTCGTGCAGGTGACATGGTACGCTCGCACGGATTCGATCGTCTCCGTGGTTCTTCTATTTTTCATCCGTCTCGGAGATGGTGATGGTGGTGGGGACCGTCATTCTCAGGACTCATCATCTCGGAAGAAACCGTATTACCAGCCCAAGCATCACTGACACCCCCCTTCTCATTCGGGGCAAAGCAAGGATCGGCCTGGTTACAAGGGGTCGCAGTCTGATATCCCCCGAGATCAACGCTCTGATTCTTCTTCCACTCGACAGTCCCGAGATTCTCATAGAAGGGACAAACTTGCAAAGTCGTCTCGTCTTGCTCCTGCATCGGATCCCATAGTATCAAAGAGACTGAGCGAGCTCAAGGCCACATTTCCCAAGATCTGCTTCGATGGGTTGAAGTTCCATCCGGCGATTCATCCTATACCCGGAGATGTTAAGCAGAACGCCATTGCCTGTACCAACGACGTCTATGTTCAACATGACGCGTTCGTCTGTCTAGCTAAGAAACTTTTCGAAGTCTCTGTGGAGCTCTAGCATGAAATAGACCGTTTGAAACTTGAGGCTACACACGATAAAAACATCATTAAGGCCCAGGATGAAGAAATCGCCACTTATAAATCTGAACTCGAGGCCGCCCATCGGAGTGCCAGGGATACTGCTGAGGCTGTCACTCGCTTGGAATTAACTTATAAGAAAGAGCTTGACGAGGCAGTTCAACGATGTGGGGCTTTGGTCTTGGAAAAGGACTCCGTTCAAAAGGAGAGGGATGCGCTCAGCGCTCGGGTCAAGGAACTTGAAGAGCTTCTCCGCAGAGAGAGAGAGGAGAAAACGACTGCCCAAGAAGAGTCACAGCGATACTATGACGAGATCGTCGCCACCCGACTTTTAAAAGAACAACTCGAGGGCGAGCTCTCCAGGGTTGATATGTTAAGGAGTGACGCCCGTGAGGAGGGCAAGAGGATGGCGTTGATGGACATCGATTCTCGTCTTGAGGCAGCCAGGGAGGAAGGTAGAGAGGAGATCAAAACTGTGTCGACCCACTCATTGCCGAATTCAAATCCCGCGTGCTCATGCATAGTGACCTAACTTTTTTGGGCGATGGCTATCTTGAATCGTTGTTCGAGGCGTGGAAAACCTTAATTCAGATTAGGAAGGCTGAGCGCGGTGTCGAGGAGGTTGACGAGGAGGATTTGCTAAAGGAATTTCAGAAGGGAAATGAGCCTTCGGACCTATCGGCGGCCAAGGCCCTTTACTGCAAAGGTTCCCCCTCGAGGAAAGGGAAAGAAGTTGTCGCCAGTCCATCCGGGACCGGGTCTCCTGTTCACGTGCCTTCCCAGCCGACCGGTCTGCCGACACATGATCCCTTTGAACAGCATATTGGCTATGATCCGGAAGCCCCCGGCCTGTGCATTCATGTTTTGTCTCCTAACCCAGAGGGCGAAACTCCTTTGACGGCAGAGAGTTTGCCAGGGCCTGGTAGATAACCTTCCACTTTGAGATTTTGAAAGTCATCATTCTTTGTGAAGTACTATTGCATTCTAATGCTCATATTTTCTGATTTTATGCAGGTCGTTCTGACCCTAATCCCACTCTGAGGAGCGATGTCGTCAAGGAGGTGGAAAAGTGCGGTGAGGGTGCTCATGCTGGTGAGGTTCCTGGGCCAGATGCTCAAGTGATCCGGGCGCTTGACGAAGGCAAGCCCGATTCCTCCTTTGGGAGTTATGAAGTAGAAGTCACAGGCGCCTCTGAGCATACATCTGAATTGAACACGAAGGAGCGGCTCGAAAAAGAGAAAAAAGATACAGCCAAGGTCAAGGTTAAGCTGCGTGAGGTGGACCTAGACGATCGCTTGAACAAGCCATTGAAGGTTATCCTTCCTGGCAGGTCCAAGCCCTTGGACGTTCCCCCTACTTCTTCAGTTATTCCTCCTCCATCAAGGAAAGGTTCTAAGGGTAAATGCTCTGGGGAAGAGTCATCTGGGAAGAAGTTGAAGAAGCACAAGAAATGACTACTGTCCTCGTTCAACGAGAGTCAATTTAAGTCGTGTAATGATTTTTTTGTAATTTTTGTAAATAGACTGTTGACTCCGAATTTTGAAGTACTTGTAGTAGAAGACTTTTCCTGAATAGAGTTTAATTTCTTTTTCTGTCTTTTCAAAAGATTCTTATTATTCAGTTTTCCTTATGATCGTGATCCGAATCCATGCTGTTGCGCGTACCATAGACTTCTTGGTTTGTCTTCACACGGCCCGTTGATTCTCTGAGAGTTATTTGTTTTCCTCCTATGCTTCAAGCACTAAGAATCATTTTTTAATCTGCACAACGGGAACTTGGAATATACCAGTCCGCATTCTAGGGACTTGGAGAATTTTTACCGTTTATACTCGAGCTCACGTTCCGGGGACTTCAAGTACTCCAGTCCGCATTCTGGGGACTTAGAGATTTTTACTCGTTTATACTCGAGTCCGCGCTCTAGGGACTTAGAGTACTCCAGTCCGCACTCCGTGGACTTGGAGACTTTTACTTGTTTATACTCGAGTCCGCGCTCTGGGGACTTAGAGTACTCCAGTCCGCACTCCGGAAACTTGGTGATTTTTATTCGTTTATACTCGAGTCCGCGCTCTGGGGACTTGGAGTACTCCAGTCCGCACTCCGGGGGCTTGGAGATTTTTATTCGTTTATAATTGAGTCCGCGCTCTGGGGACTTGGAGTACTCCAGTCCGCACTCCGAGGACTTGGAAATTTTTATTCGTTTATACTTGAGTCCGCGCTCTTGGGGACTTAGAGTACTCTAGTCCGCACTCCGGGGACTTGGAGATTTTTATTCGTTTATACATGAGTCAGCGCTCTGGGGACTTAGAGTACTCCAGTCCGCACTTCGGGGACTTGGAGATTTTTACTCGTCTATACTCGAGTCCGCGCTCTGGGGACTTAGAGTACTCCAGTCCGCACTCCGGGGACTTAGAGATTTTTATTCGTTTATACTCGAGTTCGCGCTCTGGGGACTTGGAGTACTCCAATTCGCACTCCGGGGACTTGGAGATTTTTATTCGTTTATACTTGAGTCCGCGCTCTTGGGGACTTAGAGTACTCCAGTCCGCACTCTGGGGACATGGAGATTTTTATTCCTTTATACTTGAGTCCGCGCTCTTGGGGACTTAGAGTACTCCAGTCCGCACTCCGGGGACTTGGAGATTTTTATTCGTTTATACTCGAGTCCGCGCTTTGGGGACTTAGAGTACTCCAGTCCGCATTCTGGGGACTTGGAGATTTTTACTCGTTTATACTCGAGTCCGCGCTCTGGGGACTTAGAGTACTCCAGTCCGCACTCCGAGGACTTGGAGATTTTTATTCGTTTATACTCGAATCCGCGCTTTGGGGACTTAGAGTACTCCAGTCCGCACTCCGGGGACTTGGAGATTTTTATTCATTTTGAGCGTTCGTATGCCAGTCAGAATAATATAATTGTAAGTGCTTGCCACAGGATTATCATACGCAGAAACATAATCATTCATGAAAAAGATGGCTTCAAGCCTTTATTAATGAAAGCACTAGACTGTTTTATTACATGCCAAGAACTAGGAATGAAAACATACTGGAAATAGATGCAATTACTGCATGAAGGAAACAGACTAGGTGTAATAACGCCGCAAGTGCTCGCTGTTCCATGCTCGGAGGAGTGTCGCACCATCGACGGTCGCTAGCTTGAAAGTTCCTTCTCCAAGCTTACGTTCGATGACGTTTGGACCTTCCCATGCGGGATTCATGTGAGATGGGGTTGGAAAGACTCGTTTCAAAACGAGATCTCCCACATCAAAGGTTCTTGGTTGGACTTTTCCATTATAATATCTAGCGACTCGGTGTCTGTATGAGGCCGCTCTCAAATCAGCTTCTTCGCGTTTTTCAGCAATAAAGTCCAGTGGTTCCAGTAAGAGATCTTGGTTCGTTGCAGGGTCGTAATAAGTTACCCGATGTGATGGAACCTCAAGTTCCACGGGTATGATAGCTTCTGTGCCATATGCCAATGCTAATGGAGTATGGCCAGTCGCGGTCTTGTGGGTAGTTCTATAAGCCCAAAGCGCCATCGGGATTACATCTACCCACTTGCCTCTAGCCTTTTCCAAACGCTTTTCTAATATGGACTTGATTATTTTGTTTACGGCTTCCACCTGTCCATTCGGCTTTGGGTGAGCAACTGCTGCAAACCTTTTCTCAATGCCACATTTCTGACAAAATTCTTTGAACTCCTTGCTTTCGAATTGAGTTCCATTGTCTGTTATGATGGTCCGTGGGAGGCCAAAACGGCATACGATACTTCGTACAACGAAATTAATGACTTTCTTGGTGATGATCGTGACCATAGGCTCTGGCCCTGCCTATTTGGTAAAGTAATCGACTGCCACTATTGCATATTTCGCACCTCCTTTGGCTATGGGTAAAGAACCAATCAGGTCAGTTCCCTACATTGCAAACGACCAGGGACTAACCATTTGTGTGAGTTCCGTCGGTGGAGCTCTTGGAATTTTCGCGTATATCTGGCATTTGCCACATTTCCTTACATAGTCTGCAGCGTCACGATTCATGGTTGGCCAAAAGTATCCATAACGGAGGATTTTCTTTGCCAATGTTTGCCCCCCGGTATGATCACCACACTCTCCCTCATGGACTTCTTTCAGTACCCGTTTTATCTCATCATAGGCCACGCACCGGAGTAAGGGGGTCGAGAATCCCCTATGATACATTATTCCGTCCTGTACTATATAACGCGAAGCCTTACGAAGGACTTGGCGTCTTTCGCTCCTTTTTTTAGGAAAATCCCCTTTTAGCAAGTACTGTTTGATCGGGTCAACCATGATTCCTTTTCGAGTTCGGTTTCCAACACGAAATCTATCTCCATCATGTCTATACTTGGAGCAAGCAGGGACTCAACAGGGAACAATCCCATTTGTTGTGCGTCGCCAGTGCTTACGAATTTTGCTAACGAATCAGCTTCTCTATTCTGTTCGCGTGGGACATGGGAGATGTCATAATATTCGAGACTTGCCAGTAACTCTCGAGCCCGAGCGAGGTAAGGGGCCAGTCTATGTCCCTTTGCTTGATAGTCTCCCCGCACCTGGTGTAGTACCAGCTGTGAATCGCAGAAGATTTCAATCGACTTCACTCCCAGTTCGATAACAAGTCTTAAGCCAGCAATCAATGCTTCATATTCGGCTTCATTATTTGTTGCTGCAAACCCAGGCTTCAAAGCGTAGCAGATTGATCGGTCTTTCGGAGTTACGATGACTATGCCTGCCCCTAAGCGATGGTCATTAGATGCCCCATCGGTGTACATCTTCCATCGAACGGGAGGTATGACCCTGTGACTGCTCGGTTCGTCTGGCAGAGTGAATTCAGCGATAAAGTCAGCTAGTGCTTGTCCTTGTATGGCCCTTCGTGGTAGGTAGGCAATGTCGAACTGACTCAACTCAATATTCCATTTTAACATCTTTCCGGAAGTTTCCGGTCGTTGGAGTACTTGTCGCAAGGGTTGGTCAGTATACACACCGATTGAATGTGCTTGAAAGTAGGGACGAAGCTTGAGTGACGCAATCACCAAGAAATATGCGAGTTTCTCAATCTTTGGATAATTCCTTTCCGCCCCCGTCAAGCGTTTACCAACATAGTAAACTGGCTTTGAACTCGGTCTTCCTCGCGGACCAAGGCTGCGCTGATGGCATGCTGGGAGATAGCCAAGTACACGTACATTGTCTCGTGGTCTACTGGTTTCGATAGTACCGGGGGACTTTCTAAGTACCTTACCAGAGCCCGAAATGCTTCCTCACAGTCGGACGTCCATTCGAAGTTTCTCTTTCCTTTCTTTATAACGTCGAAGAAGGGAATACACTTGTCTATAGCTCTGGATATGAATCGACTTAGCGCAGCCACTTTTCCATTCAGGCTTTGCACCTGCTTTATGGTTCTGGGTACCTGTATATCTCAGATAGCCTGGATCTTCTCCGGGTTAGCTTCAATCCCTCGTGCGTTCACAACGAAACCCAAGAACTTTCCTGAAGCTACGCCGAATGAACACTTCAGAGGATTGATCTTCATCCCGTAGTGCCTGAGTATATCGAACATCTCTGCTAAGTCTCGGATGTGGTCGTTTGACTGCCGCGACTTCACAAGCATGTCATCCACATAGACTTCCATTGTTTTCCCAATCTGATCTTTGAACATTCGATTTACCAGACGTTGATAAGTTGCTCCTGCATTTTTTAATCCGAAAGGCATTACTACGTAGCAATACAACCTGACGTTCGTGACAAAGCTGGTGTGTTCTTGGTCCGGGATGTGCATCGGAATTTGATTGTAACCAGAGTATGCGTCCATAAATGATAGTAACTCGTGTCCGGCTGTTGAATTGACCAGTTGGTCAATCCTTGGTAATGGAAAGCTATCCTTCGGGGCATGCTTTGTTTAAATCAGAGTAATCGACACAAGTTCTCCATTTTCCATTTGCTTTCTTTACTAACACCGGGTTAGATACCCATTCAGGGTAGAGGGCATCGCGGACGAACCCGTTGGTTTTTAGTTTGTCCACCTCCTCTTTGAGAGCTGCAGACCTCTCTGGGTCCATGCCTCTCCTTTTCTGTTTCACAGGGACATGTTTCGGGTCTATGTTCAACATATGACTCACAATTGCAGGAGAAATCCCGCATATATCAGAATGTGTCCACGCAAAAACATCAAGGTTCACTTGGAGGAAATCAATGAGGTTTTCAGCTGCTACAGTGTCTAGCTGTGATCCTATTTTAAGAACTCGTGATGGGTTGTTGCAGCTAACTGAGATGTCAATGGTCAGTTCGACCGGTGCTGCATTTGTTTCTCTGGGTTCCCCATCATCATCTCTCGGATCTATGTCTTTATGGATCCGAGATTTCGCCCGAGCCAGGGCTTGGGCGCTAGTTGTCAATCATCAGAATTTTGGATGCGGACCGAGCTGTCCGCAACTTTTCCTTTCTCCCTACGTTGCGCCTCTCTGAGCTCAGCCACATAGCATGCACGACCAGTTGCCTGATCACCATGCACTACTCCTACTCCTTTGTCTGTGGGAAATTTTAACATCAAACACCATGGGGCCATGGCTGCCCTGAATTCCGCAAGTGCTGGACGTCCCAAGAGCACGTTGTATGGGGAATCGACATCCAGCACTATGAATGGTAGGATTCACCCTCTCCTGCGTTTACTTGCCCTAGTTCGACGGGTAATTCCACATATCCCATGGCATCAGTTGCCGCGCCGTTAAAGCCATGGATCCTGGCTTTGGATGGTTTCAAATCCTTGGTTTCCAGTTTCATTTGGTCATATGCCTTCTGGAAGATGATGTTAAGGGAATTTCCGCAATCAATTAGAATTCTCTTTACGAATACCGGCCCAATGGTCGCGGATATGACCATTGGGTCGATAGTAAGGGCCTCTACCTTATCCGCATCTCTACTCCTGAACACGATGTCATCATTCATCGTGCGCTGCTGCTTTGCGGGAGTTCCATCCTCTACATTCGAACAACGCTCATGATCCGCATGTCTCAGAGAGTTAGCATATCGTTCCATCTCCTGCCAATTCTTATCCGAAGGGTGAGGTCCGCCAGCAATCGTGTTAATGATCAATCTACCCACACTTCGAGTAGGTTGTTCTGGTTGGTGTGGGGCTAGCCCTTGCCCAGGGTCCGATGTTTCTTGCCTTCCGTCCTGTGGGTCTTTGACAAATTCCTGTAGCTTTTTCTGCCCAATCAATTTCTCAATGGCGTCATGAAGATGCACTCCTCTGTGCTTTGCCCATAAGACTCGTGAAAGCGGCAATACTTTCCAATCCGCTTCTGCTCCTCTGTGGATTCCTTTGGGCGTGGTTTTCTGTATTGAAAATTGTTGCAGGTTGATAAGTAGATGTTCTCAAGGGATGCGTTGGGTGGAGTGTATTCGTTATTGGTTGGGATTCTTGACTTCCATCTCCCCGTTTCCTTCTTCTTTCCGGGATTTCCACCTCCGGATTCTTTAGTCTGCCCGGGCCTGTTCTGGACGTTGGTTTGAGTCTTTCCAGGGTTATTGCCAGTTGTCTTCACGGCGATGTTGCTCTTTACAGATTCCTGAACGGGCCCTGGTGCCATGTCTTTCCTTGTCCACCGAGCTTCTTCCCTCCTTATGAGCTGATGAGCTTTCGAATAAAAACGCCCCAGTGTGGCTGGGGGCTTTCCCGCCAACCAATCTCCAAATTCAGAATCGGGATCCACTCCACGCATTATTGCCATCAAAATTGCATGGTCGTTATGATTGCTCACTTCGGTAGCAGCAACATGAAATCTCTGCAAGTATGCTTTCAGCGTCTCTCTTGGAGCTTGGGTCACACTTGATAAGGACATCACGTCCTTTGGACGAGTGGTGTGTATCCTGAATTGCTCTATGAATTTCATTGCTAATTCGTCGAAGCTGGATATTGATCGTGGGGGAAGTCGAGTAAACCACATGGTGGCAATTCCGGATAGAGTAACTGGGAAGCACCTACACTTGGTTGCGTCATTGGCTCTTGCTGAATCCATCATCCATCCATACCTCATTGCATGCTGTTTAGGGTCAGTTTTCCCTTCATAGGCTAGAATGGTGGGCATGCTGAACTTTCTTGGATATTCAGCGTGTAGAATGGGGTCTGTGAAGGGAGTATGGCTTTTCGACACTCCCCAATCTTCATTAGTCAAGCCTTGATTCTCTCTCATCAACTGCCTGATCATAACTGTCAAGTCCGTGGTTTGTATAGAAGAAGGGAGGTGGGGTTCCGTCCCACGGGCCTGATTTCTAGTAGATCGATCAGTGGCATTTGCTTGTGCATTTTCATCCTTGATGCATCTACGTTTAGGCGGTTCATCAGCTAAAGTCGAACTATCCTCTTCAGAGTAAGCGACAGGGCTACCTCCAGCATTCTGATGCTGCTGCTGAGTAAGCTGAGTTATGAGGTCAGCATTCACTTGCATTTTCTCAACAAGTTGCTTTCTACTCTCCTTAAGTTCTCTTATCAAGTCATTGAATTCCGCTCGGGAAACAACTTCTTCTTGGTTTTGGTTGGAGGGTCCTGCACCTTGAACAGCTCGTTGATTGCTAGGCCCGAGTTGTTGCACACTAGTAGTTTCGCGGGCATCTGCATTTTGAGAGGTTGATCTTGTCTGTGGTCTTCCTATGGTAGAGTTATTGGTTGTAACTCTGAGTTGAATCAACAAATGCCTACGAATGATTATGGATCTTCTTCGGGGGACTTATGTAATCCAGTAGCTACAAAGTAGATCCTAATAGCCTGAGAATTCAATTCTCAGTGAAAGCACCAAAATGTTAGCACCAAAATTGGTCACTAACACCTTTAGAAAGATTGTGTAGAGAGATTAATGAAGAAAGTAAATTAAAACAGAGAATAGAGTGTAAATTTAAATGCAGAGAATAAGAACACCAAATTTATAGTGGTTCGGCGTAACTGCCTACATCCACTTTGAGGTTGATTTCCATTGATTTCCTTGATGGGTGATTACAGATACAATCCTTTTTAGTTACTAGAATACAATTGCAAAGTAAAAGAAATAAGTCTGGAATGAGTCTTGAAAATGGCAGAGTCTCCTCAGTGCTCTCTCAAATCTCCCCATTTTCTGTGCCCCCGCCCCTCTACTTATAGACAAAGGTGGGTTGGACCTCCCTGGTGGGCCTGGTAGCTGAATAACTAGGTCCAAATAGGACAAGTCATGTACGCCGAACCGAGCGTGCCGAACGGATGAAGGTCGATCCCACCTTTTCATGCCGAGTGATCTCTTTGTTGTGTGGGAGGCGTAGGCCGAGCGACAACCGAGGCCGGACGTGCTGGGGAGAACGCCGAACGTCTTTGATTACCGAATATTCTTGGGAGGCCGAACGTTCCATGTGCTGGACGATGTGATGCCGAGCAGTATAGAATGTTGGTTTGCCAGGCCGAACGTCCGGAGATGCCGAGCATACTTTACGCCGAGTGTTCCTTGTAGGTCGAACGTTTACTTTAGCCTAACGTTTACTTTGGCCGAACGTACCTTGTGCCGAGCGCTCCTTCTAGACCGTATGCTTACTTTAGGCCGAACGCGCTTTGGAGACTGAGTATCCTTCGGATTCCGAACGAGTCTGGGAGACCGAACCATCTAGGTTCACCAAACGATAGCTCCGGTCGAGCATGCTCGGGCGGCCGAGCGATCTTTGGTCTTCGAATGATCTTAGGTCGAGTGCCTCCTTTTGACCGAACGGTATTTGATGCCGGGCGCATCTTGATGCCGAACGGGGGGAGTCTGAGTACTAAGTTGCCTGGCCAATTCCTTGGGAAACAAGTATTATTAAAGTACTTATGTATAGAAATATTTTAAAGGGTCTTATGGGAGATAGAAAGTATTGAACTCACTTTCGTCTTTAGAAAATAATTTCGGTGATGACTGATGCATCATCGACATTCATTTTCAATTTTCAAAGTAGGGGAATGCTAGTATCGTAATTTGGTATAGTCTATTTTAGAAAAATAGATTTTTACTTAATCCCGAAAGTTTGATTTGATATACAAAGGTGATACTTATATATATATATATATATATATATATATATTTATATCACATAATTTGAAATAAAATCCGAAGCTTAGTTCCAAAATTTTCCTTAAAGAATTTGATATAAAATACAAAGTGGTTTAATAAAAGTTTTGAGTCAAGCTTTCTATATGGAAAATATCTGTTTATATACCATACAGTGGGGGCCAAGTGGTTGTGGCATAGCCAAGAATAAATGTTGGAACTTTTCATGTTTTTCCTTTTTGGGTAAAGTGTGTTTAATAAATAATTGAAACTTTATTGAATTGTTTTATGGACATATGTCCTATGAATTAAGGTAGTTTGGTTTGTGCATCTTATTATGATATGTTGTTTGATAGTTTTCATTTGTTGGAACACAACGGAATTTTCGGCGATTTTGGATAGTTAGAAACTTCCAAATTGGTATAGAAATTAAAGCTAGGTGTTTTTGTGAAAATATAAAAGTGAAATTTTTATGACTCTTAATTTGAAAAGATAGTAAGTTAAAGGAAGTTTCAAATTTGTAGAACATCCTTGAAATAAGTATGAATGCGTTGCATATACTCTTAGGTTGTAGTGGAGTATTATATGATTATGGACTTAAGTCTTAAATTTTTTTAGAATGAAATTGTGTCTTACTGAAATGTTTATAGATAAAGATATGATTTTATAAGATGTTTATAAACTTAAGCAATATTTCGTGAAATGCTTAATTAATGATTTTAATATTAAATGGAAAATAATTTTTATAAAATAAATGTGAGATGAAAAGAAATTGGTGTAGTTAAGAAATCAATGGAATAAAGTGCATAAGTTGTACGTATATCGTTTTATCGCATGATAGTTCTTGATCGGCTATTCTAGTACATGATTTTGAGGTGATTCACACCCATTTGTGATAGGATTTTTTACTAGATTCTTGAACGCGGACATTTGATACAAATTCTTAATACGATTCTGAAGTTTTCATCATTGTATATGGCTATGTAAGGAGAACGGAGGTAACTAGGAACCAGATTAGAGTCCATGCTAGAGAGGTCAAGTGATCTATACTTGTTTGGAAGTGAAATCTATGTGATCAAGCAAGTGATTAGATTGATGTTTCGTAAGGATGACATATATACATTATTTATAATTGAATACTATGCTTTTTGGCTTGTGAAGAGTTTGGGGAAAAATTCTTCGAATTGTTTGAGGTAGCATGAACATTAGACTAAATAATAACATAAGGCTATGAGTATAACATACTCTTAGTAGATTGTTTATCATCATTATACACTTATAGAATTTTTGAGCTCGGGTAAACCGAAAGCTATGTTTGTTGTAATACTGTTAAGTGTTGAAATGTGAATTTTTTCTTTTGTTTCTAATGTTGGAATTTCACGGACAAAACATTCTAAGTGTGGGAGAATGTAACGATCCAGAATTTTGAACACTTCGTATTTAAATATCTAAATTATTTAAATATTTGAATATTGAATTTTATGTGATTATATTGAATTAAACCCTGTTAACTCCCATTTTAATAATAACTAATGATAAGAAATTTGTTTTCAAATTTATTTACAATAATAAATAGTTCGAATAAATATCGATAATGGAACCAAAAATCATTTTGTCGATAAATGGTCTCAAAACATATGAAATATCATCTCGGGATACTGTCTCAAATTATAATAAAACTAATGCCATCACAACTGTAATAATAAAGGGATATACACCAACGAGTTTCATAGCGATCAGACATCCTATGTGATCGTACGAGCTCGAAATGTGTATGATCAATTAAATTTGAGAATTTAAAGAATAATATGTTATAGACTCCTCCCTCACCTTCACTTTCACTATCTTATCTGTTTTTCTCAAACAAAAAAAAGAGAGCCACCATAAACATTGAATTAATCCAAGAGCTGCAGGCATCGTTAAAGGCTATTGTTGGATCCATTGCGATCGTGCTGAGGAAGGCACCACATTGGTATAAGCAATGGTATGTGTGATGGACTTCGAGGTGGTGGCCATACATGGGTGCAAAACTAGGTTTTTGATTTATAGGAGCTTTAGGCGATGATAGATAAAGCGAAGAGCATGTATGAGTTTCTCTTGGCGACGCAAGTCTTCCAACGTCGACTATTTCATTCCAATCTTCTAGGGGAGATGTGACATTCATTTATCATGACGCGGTTATTAGATCATGGCTTTATAAGGTGAATCAAGCTTCATGTGTTGATATGGGATGCAGTGCTCTCGCATAGTGCACTTCACTGGAGGTGGCAACTCGTGATTTTGTTGGTCGGGGAGTGAGTAAGGAGGAGAGAGGTAATTGCGGTAATAGGTTTGATAAGCATAGGATTTTGAGTGTATAAGGTAGCGAGGAGTTGGGGAAGATGGATTAAGAAGTGGGATAGGTTATTAGTGAAATTAATTATATAATTAATTAAAGTCTTTATCCAAATTCTTATAAAATTCATAACTTTTGCATACAAGGTCTAATCGAGACACCAACTTTGTCGTTGAACTCATAGAGAGATATCTACATCTTTCTTTGGCTTGGGCTTGGGTGAGCTAACTCAATTTGTATAATGTCGTATATATAATTATTGTGTTAAATAAAAATTAAAATAGATGATAATGCTAGTTGTAACTTGTGGATCCCACCTTGCTTTGAAAGCAGGCGATAATATTATATGTAGTATAATTTCTTGATCCCTCTATAACATGTGACGTGGGCAAGACTTGTTGTTTAATGTTTGACAGTCTGTCGTAAATTGTTGAAGGGAAATAGGCATATAAATGCACTTTGAAATCCATTGTATTTGACATATGTTAAGTTGGTTAAATTGTGATTATATTGGGAAAATATATAATTGCTTGCTCCCTACCCACGTTTCAGAGTGTTTGACATAGAGGAATTAGTTTGGAAATTTGTAGAAATCATGGAACGAAGTTGTGAAATTAAAAAAGAAAAGGTCACGATGGATACACTTTAAAAATGCCTTATGTTCGGCGATTTTCAAAGTTAACTTTGAAAGACATCCTAATTCTTCTTTGCAATATTTAATAAATAATACAAGTGTACTCTTTGTTGGAAAAATATCAAAGCTTAAATGTACTTTTAATAAATGTTTATGAATTTTTAATGCAAAGGGTTTTAAATTACAAATGTTTTAAACCATAGTATAAGTATTTTTAAAGTAGTACTTTTAAATATATATATATATATATATAATTTATATTTTATTGAAATAAATAGAAGCTTATGTAATATAATTTATTTTTAATTTATTTTTATTATTAAATAATTTGTCTTATAAATAAATCAGTGTATATGCATATACACACAAACACATACATCATTTTAAAAAGATCTTTAGTAAATATATAAGTTGGGAAAACAAGTAAAATCTTTTATAAAGAAATAACTGAAGATATGGATTGTAACACTTTAGTTAAAATATATTGTTTTGTAAAGTCAGGTAAAAGTATATTAACTTGTTAAATTAGTGTAAGATAATAATTGTGATTATAATTAAGATCTAACTAAGATTATAATTAAGATTATAATTATGTTGAAATTGATATTATAATTTGAAATATAACTAAGAATATAATTAAGGAATGTAATTAGATATTTGATCATGAATATTTTAAAGGAAATTATAAGCGAACAATTTTGGGTTGCTTTGACCATGTTTGTGTAACACTTATCTTGAACCCTTATAGATATAACTAGATCTTTAAAAGAGACATTTTAAGATAATGTTTAAAGTGGAAAGTGATTTGGATTTGTCGCAAAAAAGTTTTAGTAACATTTGTTTTTAAATCCTTGAATTATATTTTACTATAAATATAATTAGATCTTCAATAATGGAATTGTAATAATAGTAACAAGTATGGAATCTTTTGAAATAAAGATAGAAAAGTTATATGTTTAATTTATAAAAGAGAACTAGTAACAATGTTGTCGTAAGACTTGTTTTTAACCTCTTTAATTATATTTTAAAGTAAGTAAAACTTGTTAAAGATTTATGAACATACTTGTACCTATTAGGATAAGTGTATGAACACTTTGAATACAAATACGTGTATAGTAAATATGTGCATAATAATTTGTGTATAATAATATGTGAATAGTAAAATATGTGAATAGTAAAATACCTGAATAGTAAAAATACATGTATAATCTTTTATAAAGGGAAATTAAATTTATATACAAGTTTAAGAAGAAGTTTTATTAAAAGAATTTAATATCAATAAGAAGTTTATCTAAGAAAGTGAAGTTTTATTAACAAAAGGCGTTCATTACTAAGGATGTTCAATTAAAAGATGTTTTGATTTAAGAATGGAGTTTAATTAAATGGAGGAGTTTTATTAGATAAAAAAATTACCTATAAAATAGGTTTTAATTAGAAAAGAATTAATTGGATAAAATGAGGATTAAAAGTCGCTTGTGTGACTTGATCATTCTTTGTGTAATACTTGTTTATGGAAAGTATTTAGTGATGCACTTAGCACTAAAGTCAACAAAATAGACTTGCTTCTATCTTTGAGAGTTAATAATGATAATTTAAGTAGGGTGCAGAAGCAATAGTGCTCTAATCTACCAAGCTTCACTCTTAACCAAGGTAAAACAGAAGTTGAGAAGTTTGGAAACATGATAAGTATACGAGACTTGGTTTCCATATGAGATCATTCTCATTGTTGTTGAATACGAAAAAATTCATAGATTCAGTCTTGAAGAGGCCGAGATTGGTAAGTATATTTCTTATCGAAAACAACTTCAAGACCGAGAGACGTGTTCTATCTCTTGGAAGTGGATTTGTTCGAGATGCTGGAATCCATTTGAGGATTCGTGATCTGTTTGAGTGATGATGGCTCATGTGTTGAGATGCTGAACATGACTTCACCATTGGTGTATGACTAAAGACGGAGTATGCTGCACAATCCTGGGTTTACCTAACCCAAAGGGGTACATCAACTCCAGTATTTAGAATATGCTTATCGATATGCTACATGTGGTGAGTTATCGATACTTGGTTCACATGTTAGGGCATGGGCTGGCTGTGTTTACCCTATAGTATATTTTATTTAGAGATATATGATGCTCGGAAGATGGTTTCTAATCCTATTCATGGATATTGGTCTCAGTTTACTTATGATTTTGACTAGGGAGGTCATCGTGGAAAATCCATATATGAATGTGCCTTAGCGATTTTGATTGTACCTCTATATTATTGTGGTGTGAGCATAGTGAGCATCAGAGTTATTTTCTGATTTATATTCTTTACCTTGGATGTTATCTATTATATTACAATGTATTCTTATTAGACGATTGGCTCTTTTGAGGGGATAACTATTACGACGGACTCAAAAGGTGTTGTTATATGCTGTACACATATTTCTTGAGTTTCCCACACAAGACTTATGTCTGACGCGTGACTTTTTTTTCTTCTCTATATTCCTCATAAGCTCTTTCGAGCAATTTGAGAAAGGTAGGTATTCATTGATGTTCATTGAGCTGTTGGAGAGGAAGTGGATGTTTATTTACCATAGTACTCTTATTCTTGCAGCATCATTTTATGTATATTTATCAAAAATTGTAAGGACGGATTATTATAACTGTCCACGCTGATGATAGTACTTTTGATTAGTAACTCTAAAGTATTATGTATACTAGAGTAGCTCTATTTATTATCTTGTGATATTATATATTACCATCCCGCTGTGAGATTCTGATATCTTTGTTCTCCTCTTTCTTGTTCCTTTTTCTTTTCTTCTTTTTCTTTACCAAGCATTCTGTCTTTCTAGCACTTGACTGCTCGACCAATGAATACATGGATGTATAAAAGTCGATTTTAGGGGTCGAAAAAGCAATTCATTAGAAATGGTAAGAAAAATCCAAGTGGCAAACAAGTGTACACTATATTACCTAATATATGATATCATGGTTGAGTAATAGTCAAGCCCAACTCATAGGATAACCCGCTAAGCCTTGAGGTAGGGCTGCCAACTGGGATGAGGCAACAAGTTGGATTTTCTTTTTGTAAACTAAATGGTGTGGTTTAGTGGTAAGTGAATAGAAGCCGGTATAGGGCAACAATTTATTTTTTATTTTCAATTTCTTTCAAAATTGGTTTTATGGGGTTGGATAGCCAAACTTTTGGGTCAGCACTCATAATAATAACAATAATAAATCGTTCATCTATATATTCAATCTTATAGTTTAAATTGAAATTCGATATCTTTCGAGAAACATCATGTTCGCCAAATTGTATGCTTCAAGTTCCATTCATCTACCTGGTTTTTCTTTACTTTTTTTTAATGAACATAAAATTTAGATAAATATCTCTTTTGGGCATGATCAAATGACATCATTGTTAGGAAACCAAATCTATGATTTCGATGACAACAACTATACAATGGAAATCGAATATGCATATATACTTATATTTATACTTGCTAGAATAACATAACTAGAAAGACAAGAACAAGGCTCAAAGAACATTACAAGAGGCTACAAGTCGATAAGATCGATGGAGCAACAAGACAGATGCACAAAGTAAACATGCACAATTTTCAGACATCTGGGTGCACTAGCCAGACATCTGAAGAAATCCTCTGGATTACAAAACAGACAGGATCAGACATCTGGTTGATGCACCCAGACGTCTAAAAGAATATGGTATACCCAAAAAAAAAATATCCAGGCATCTGACAAAAATACCAGATGTCTGGTGCTAAACTCGGAATTTAAAATTCAGATTACAATTGCTGCATTTGAAAAGACATCTTCGCTTCTCTTCACTGCAACTCTTCATCACCATCAGAAGCAACTATAGAGCACTTGTTAATGGTTACAACTACTCAAGGGATCTATGTACCACTATATATAACATCAAGAATCAAAGAGAATAATTCAACTTACTTACTTGCGCTCTTTACTTACATACTATTACATTCTTGATCTCTAGCAATCTATAATTGTATTTCACTCTTCCATATATTCAGATCTCCTCAATCAATACTCACTAGATATATATACTGGAAGAATTTGTACTAAATAGTCAACATCCGTGTTATAGAACACATACTTAACAAGAACAAGTTATTGTAACCATGCCTATTCCTCTCGGCGAAGTGAGGGTGTTTGAAAGTCGAATTCCGAAGGGGAGCTTCAGGACTGGACGTAGGACGGGAGGTCCGAACTAGTATAAAATCCTGGTGTGCTTATTCTATATTTACCTAGACTAATTTTATCTTAATTATACTTTGTCACATAAACTTGCATATACACTACATGATCCACCCTATAGACTTTCAATTGGTATCAGAGCAAGGTTGGTCAAAGTACAGTAACATGTTTTTGAATCACTCTAATATGGCAAGTATTTTTCAAGAAGGACAATCCACAGCACGACCCCACTTTTTAATGGCTCTAACTATGCATATTGGTCAACACGTATAGGAATTTTTATGGAAGCTAATGGACTAGAAATTTGGTCAGCCACTCAAGATAAATATGAAGCACCTACTACTGCAATGAACACGTGGACCAATGCACAAAAAATGGTAGCTTCTAATAATTCCAAAGCTATGAATGTTTTATTTTGCTCAGTAGATAAAAATAAATTTTCACGTGTCATGTTATGTAACATTGCATTTGATATTTGGCGTACCTTACAAATTACACACGAAGGCACAAACAAAGTTAAACAAACTAAGATTTTAATTTTACAAAATCAATTCCCATCATTTAAAATGAAACAAAATGAATCTATAGTAGATATGTACTGTAGATTCCAAATCATTCAACACGATTTAATGGCACTTGAAGTCAAATTCACAAATTTTGATTTAGTATCAAGAATACTCAATTCTTTAACTCCAGAGTAGGAAAGAAAAGTATTAGCTATCGAAGAAGTAATGATCTCTCAGCACTCTTAGTTGAAGAGTTGATAGAAAATTTAATGTCCTATGAAGCTACTTTGCAAGCATGAAAAGAACTAAATTCGGAAAAGAAGAACATAGCATTCCCAATAACAAACTCCGACTTAGACAAAGAAGAAATTATATTTATTGCCAAAAACTATAATAAATTCAAGAAGTTTAGGAAAATGACTAAATTTCAGAAAGGAGGAAAATCAAGCTCAACAAATCAAACATCAATCAAATGCTATGAATGTGATCAATTTGGACATATGAAGAAAGACTGTCCCAAGCTCAATAATGATAAAAAGAAGAACATATTTGAAAAGCTCAAAAAGAAGAAGGATTTCAAAGTAACATGGGACAACTCAGATTCTTCATCATCATCAAATAGTGATAGCTATAGTGACAGAGAACAAGCTAATGTGTGCTTTATGGCACAAACTAATGAGGAATGTCCCGAACTTAGTTATGACGAATTATTAAACTTAGCATGGAATTAGATGATAAATTTAGACAAATTAAAAAATTGAAAAAAGAACATGTAGCCAAAATAAATAAACTAGAACTTGAAGCATGAATGTTAAAGATGAAAAAATTATTCTAGAAGAGGAACTAGAATTATCTCAAGAAAAAATTAAAAATAATTTGGTCGAAAATGAGGCTGTTGCTATTGATTTTGATAAAACTAAAATAGTAAAGGATAACTTGTAAAAAGAAAATTTAAACTTAAAAAGTAATTTTGAAATATTGAATATTGGAATTTAGAATTAAAAGAAAATTTAAACAAATTTACAAATAATGTCTCAAAATTTAATAAAGGAAAACAAGATTTGGAAAATCTTATCAAAACTTCAAAACCATCAAGTAATAGGAATGGAATAGGATTTAAAAAACCCTTAAACAAAGAGGAAATGATATTAAGAAATATAGTTGTATTTATAAAAAGACTAAAAGTTTACCTAGGTCTCATATGAAAAATATAAAAATTAGATTGCTAAGACAAATAATAACTTGATTAGACAAAAACATATTAACAATTTCTTAGAGAATGTAGCCTATAATAAGAATTATATTCATAAAGGTACCAAACCTTCTTGGGGTTGACTACCTACCTCTCCTAACATCTAGGACCCTAACAAAGTATATGGGTACCAGTTAAAACGTCTTTCTTTTTGCAGGTACTCAAAATAAAAAATAAAGAGAAATGGATACTAGACGGCGGATGCTCCAAGCATATAATCGAAAATTCAAAAATGTTATCAAATATAACATACATCGATGGTGGAATGGTAACTTTTGAAGATAACTCAAAAGGATACGTCGTAGGCATTGGAGAAGTCGTCAAATCTGGTATTTCTAACTCTCCTACTATTACAAATGTTTTATTAGTAGAAAATCTAAAACACAACCTACTAAGTATTAGTCAATTATGCGATAAAGGTTTTCAAATCAATTTTGAAAAAGATAGATATAATATTTTCGATAATAACAAACAACTTATATTTGAGGGTTTTAGAAACAAAAATATTTATGTTTTAAACATGAATATAAATAAAAATAAAAATTTGTGTTTAACCGCCAAACATGACGATCATGATTGTGGCATAAACGATTTTGTCATATTAACTTTAAATATATTAATAAATTAGCAAAATATGAGCTAGTTAGAGGTTTACCTAAAATAAATTACAAAGTAGAAAATTTATGTGATGATTGTCAAATTGGAAAAATAAAGAAAAGTTCTTTTAAATCTAAAAATAATATTTCCACAAAACAACCTTTAGAATTATTACATGTAGATTTATTTGGTCCAATGCAAGTACGATCTATAAATCACAACAAATATGTTTTCGTAATAGTTGACAATTTTTCAAGATATACATAGACTTTATTTTTAAAACATATAAGTGACACCTTTGATATGATTAAAATATTTTCTAAAAGAATTAAAACACAAATGGATTTGAAAATTAAAAATAATCGAAGTGATCATGGTGGAGAATTCGAAAATGACCTTTTTAAGAATTTTTGTAACATAAAAGGAATAAGTCATAATTTTTCTTTTCCGCGCACACCACAACGGAATGGTGTAGTAGAAAGAAAAAATCGTACGTTACAAGAATGTGCACGAACACGATTAAATAGTAGTGGTCTACCAAAATATTTTTGGGCTGAAGCTATTGCCACGCTTGTTATGTTTTGAATCGAGTAACCATATGTCCTATGACTAAACAAACTTGTTGTGAAATATTTTTTGAAAGAAAACCAAAAGTATCATACTTTAAAAGTTTCGAATCAAAATGTTTTATATTAAATACAAAAGATAATTTAGGAAAATTTGACCCGAAGCTGATGAAGGAATTTTTGTCAAATACTCGAATTGTAGCAAAGCATATAGAATTTTTAATAAATGAAATAACATTATTGAAGAAAGTTTACATGTTTCATTCGATGAAAGTCTTCTTAACCATCATACTAATGACGATGAAGAAATAATTCCAATAAAAAATACAACAAATTCTATTAATAGTGAAACAAATGCACAAAATAGTACTTTGATATCATCTCCTAGAATTCTTAAGGATCATCCGAATGATATTATCATTGGAGATCTTAATTCTAGAGTAACTAGAAATCAACTTAATCAAATAAACCATATGGCATTTGTGTCAAATTTTGAACCAAAAAAATATAAAGATGCTTTAAATGATAATTTTTGGATAATAGCCATGTAAGAAGAACTAAATCAATTTGAACGTAATAATATTTGCGAATTAGTACCAAGACCAGAAGATCAATCGGTTATAGGAACAAAATGGGTGTTTAAAAACAAAGCAGATGAAAATGGAAATATTGTTAGAAATAAAGTTTGTTTAGTTGCTCAAGGCTACAATCAAGAAGAAGGTATCGATTATGACGAAACTTTGCTCCAGTGGCAAGATTAGGGGCCATTCGTACATTACTCACTTTTGCAAATCATCATAATTTTAAACTATTTCAAATGGATGTCAATAGTGCTTTTTTAAATGGTTTTATTAAAGAAAACGTATATGTTGAACAACCTCCATTGTTTGTTCATGAAAAATATCCCGACCATGTTTTTAAATTACACAAAGCGTTACATGGATTAAAACAAGCCCCTAAAGCATGGTACTAACATCTTAAAAGTCACTTAATTACATCTGGTTTTCAAATAGGAAAAATCGATAAAACTTTATTTATTAAACGAGAAAATAATGATATTTTAGTTGTACAAATTTACATAGATGGTATTATTTTTGGTTCAACTAACGAAAATCTCTGTAATCAATTTTCAAATATTATGAAAAATGAATTTGAAATGTCTCACATACGAGAGTTAAATTTCTTCTTAGGTTTACAAATAAAACAACTTGAAAATGGTATTTTTATTCATCAAGAAAAATATTGTAACGATCTATTACGTCGTTTTGAAATGGATAAAACTTCAAGCAAACCAACACCGATGAGTACTAGTGTTCACTTGGAAAAGGATGATAACGGAAAAGATTTCGATGAAAAATTATATCGTAGCATGATTGGTTGCTTACTCTATTTGACGGCTTGTCGACCCGATATTATGATGAGTGTATGTATCTGTGCCCGATTTCAAGCAAAACCAAAAGAATCTAACCTAAGAGCTGTTAAACGTATCTTATGATATCTATTTAGTACTAGAGGTTACAGTTTGTTTTACCCTAAAGGATCATTGTTTGAACTAGTTTCATATAGTGATGCGGATTTCGGTGGATGTAGAATAGATCGTAAGAATACTAGTGGAACATGTCACTTTATCAGACAATCATTAGTTTCATAGTTTAGCAAAAAGCAAAATTGTGTCTCCTTATGTACTTGCGAAGCCGAATATATTTCAGCAGCTCTAACATGTGCATAAGTGATATACATGGAACAAATACTCATGCATTTCGACAAAATTATCAATAAATTACCAATATATTATGATAAAACAAGTGCAATAAATCTATCAAAATACCCTGTAAATCACCCGCGAACTAAACATTGAGATATACGACATTACTTTTTACGTGACAATGTCGAAAAAAGATTTGTTTCATTAAAATAGGTAAATACCGATAATCAAATAGCAAATATTTTCACAAAACCACTAAATGAACAAACTTTTGTTGAACTGCGACGCGATTTAGGGATATGCTCTCTTAATGATCTTCTAAATTAATAACCCCACTTTCACTATGCTATGTTTAGCTAATAATTTTCTATCCATAAATTATATTTGATAAATCTTTTACCTTTAGTTTTTTAGATAGTTAATTTCGGAAAATAATCTATAAATAATTTTTGAACTTATATATAAATCTTTATACAACAAGAATAATAAATATATACACATTTCATATTTTTACAACAAATATAATCATGTCTTCTGAAAATTCTCATCTATCCTTCTCGACACCTACAATGGATAGCTCAACGGATACATCACAACTTCTTCCTACCCCTACACCAATTCAGGAACCGACGTACAGGTGGTCCTCCTATCACATGGGATTCACTTCTGATAGCAAGAAGTCCAAATGATCTTTATTTGTCTCTCCTAACACAAAGGATAAAATTGATGAAATACATCACTATCAAAAACAACAAATAGATCTGCAATGAGAATTATAATTTGAACAAAAAGTGACGGTACGACGACTAAGCTTTTTGGAGCAAGTAGCGATGGAGTTTTGTAATTCACGGAAGAAAGATGTCCATGAACCACTTGAGATGCCTTGTAGTTCCTTGAATCCCTCTTCTTCGTATCGTACATCTTTGGACCCTTCACCAAGGCGATTCTTTGGTTCCCCGAGAACTCACGAACGCGGAAATATATGGTCTCCACTCAACCATGGAGGGATGACAAGTCAGACGATCGCAAAACTCCATCACCATCTAAATAGATTACATTATATTTATTATATTTGTATCTATGTATATTTGTAATTTTGTTTCACAAAAATAATACTGCATTTCTTTTCAAACAACAGAGGGTCAAGAAATAAGCAACACCTTTGAAATATAGGCTATTTTTAGAAAGATTGCTTGTTTCAGACGTCTGGACATGGACCTCAGACATCCGACACTCTGATATCCCACAAAGATTACATCATTGTGCATATGTCAGATGTCTGATATAACTGTGCAGACGTCTAAAAATTATCTCTGCTTATTTAAAATAGATACCAGACTATTTCAGACGTCTGAACTATGAACCGGACGTCTGAATAAAGTCTCCGCCGCCAAATTATAAAAAATCAATCTATTTCAGATGTTTGATATTTAAACCATACGTCTGAAAAATCGCTCTGCCTATCAAATTTTACAAACTCGACCGAACCAGACATCTACCAAATTAAAGCAGACATCTAAACTTATTTACTGTGCTCGATTAGGACAAATTCGACATCTCAATTAGCTTCCAGACGTCTAAAATTCAACTGACACTCATCTTTGCCCAGAAAACTACTATTTCTTTTGATCTTTCTTATTTGATTTCATTTTTTCCTTTGACCGATAGCGATTTTTGCCAAAATTTCTACCTCTTCAATCCTAAACGAATTCAATGCCTCCTAGAACTTAAAACCCTAAGAAAACCAAACGAAAACAAGACCAACCAACTTCCTCAAACCCTCAAATTTGCTCGGATGATCAAATAAAACAATGGATGAATTGAGCACCATATTCACTCAAGAGGTATGCAGAAATTTAGAAGAAGAAACTTCACACAGGTCCATTCTATAACTTACTCAAGTTTCCAATGTATGATTTAGATGAATTATGTGACAATGCCGATTTAGGAACTTTGATATCGTTCAACCCCAGTAACATCCAAATTGATCAATTGGCTATATTTCTCTTCTACGCTAATTTGGATAGCACGGCTATTTGGAACATGGAAAATGAAGATAATTGGCTATGGTCTAGATTTTATGGCAACACAATTAGGCTCACTCCAGGAATAGTAGGCAGAACTCTTGGATGTTTCGACAAGGGCGAAGATCTATATAATATTCCCGATATGCATTTCAAACCAAGGAACAATATAACACATCAAATATGGGAGGATGAAATGCCTAAATTTGCTTCCAAATATTTAAGACCAAATGTGAGACTTCTTACTCGAATGATCACCAACACTATAATTCCTCGTCTAGGAAGTCATGAGCAGATAACCAAATTAGAACACAAAGCTTTATATGCTCTATTCAATGGAACAAGGGTGAATTGGGCTAAATTTATTTTTGACGAGCTCAAACAATTTTGGACTCGATCACGACCATCGGTTATCTATCCCACATTCATCATGAGACTTCTATGTGCTCACAACATTCCCTCCTATTTATCAACTTTTGAAGAAATTTCTCCAAAATATGCATTCGCGAAGTTTTTTTACTAACGCACCTACCGGAAATTCCTCCGGAGATTATATCTTTTGAAGATTGGATGCACAATCATCAAACCAGACAATTTGGGCCTTCATCTCAGACACACCATGAACCAACACAAGAGGAGGAACAACATCGTGAGATAACTGCACCATTTGATTATACGAGCCATGGTGAGATTTTGGAAACTCGAACAGAGACAAATCCAAATGCAAGCATTCGAGATCTCACTCTTCAAAATCAACAAATCTTGTCTCGAAATCAAAAAGTTTTGGCTAAGCATATTGACAACTTTGAAGTATCTTTTGCCACACGTCTAGCAACAGTTGAAACATCACTTTCAACTGTATTAGCGGTTCTCAAAGTGGTTCTTCAAAGGGTTCGTCGTCCGACACTCATAGATTGGCCAACCCCAGTGCCGTCTCCTCCTTCGAAACAATCCAAACTTTTTGAGGAGAACGAACCTCTAAAACAAGCTCTAACATCTCCTACAAAGCAACCTAGCTCTTCCCAAAATGAAGATAAAAGAGACGATTAAGAAAAAGCTTCCCCGAAAGACTCATGAATTTTAGGATTTCATCTTTTGTACACTTAAAAAATCTACGTATGTACTCAATTACAATTATTAATGAAATTATCTTTTGGCATGTTATCTCTGTATATATCTTTGACGATTGATTAATATTTTAATATTTAAAGGTTTGATATCCTTTTTGACAATGTCAATTGGGGAGAAATAATATATATATATATATATTAAATAAATAAATAAATATATATATATATAATAAGCATATATTCAGGGGGAGGTTTATAAATTACATATAAGTACATTGTATAGTTGTCATCATCAAAAAGGAGGAGATTGTTAGAAAATCAAATCTATGGTTTCGATGACAACAACTATACAATGGAAATCAAATATGCATATATATATATATATATATATATATATATATATATATATATTTACAGTACTTGCTAGAATAACATCACTAGAAAGGAAAGAACAAGGCTCAAAGAACATTACAAGAGACTACAAGTCGATAAGATCGATGGAGCAATAAAGTAGATGCACAAAGTAAACATGCACAGTGTTCAGCCGTCTGGGTGCACTAGCTAGATATATGAAGAAATCCTCTGTAATACAAAACAAACAGGATCAGACGTCTGGATGATGAACTCATACATCTGAAAGGCTACTGTATGCAAAAAAATTATATAGCCAGACGTCCGAAACAAGTACCGGACGTCTGATGTTGAACTCGAAATTTAAAATTCAAATTACAACTGCCGCATTTAGAAAGACATCTTCGCTTCTCTTCACTGCAACTCTTGATCACCATCAGAAGCAACTGTAGAGCACTTGTTATAGATGCAACTACTAAAGGAATCTCTCTACCACTATATATAACATCAAGAATCGAAGAGAAGAATTCACCTTACTTACTTGCTCTCTGTATTTACATACTCTATTATATTCTTGATCTCTAGCAATCTATAATTTTATTTCACTCTTCCATATATTCAGATCTCCTTAATCAATACTCTCTAGATTATATATTGGAAGCATTCGGACTTAATAGTTAATATCTGTTTTATAGAACACATACTTGACAAGAACAAGTTATTGTAACCAAGCTCATTCCTCCGGGCGAAGTGAGGGTGTTTGAAAGTCGAATTTCGAAGGGGAGCTTCGGGGTTGGACATAGGATGGGAGGTCCGAACCAGTATAAAATCCTGGTGTGCTTATTCTATATTTACCTAGATTAATTTTATCTTAGTTATACTTTATCACATATACTTGCATATACACTACACGATCCACCCTATAGACTTTCAATCATTTATTAGCAGAATGTTTCATTCAACCTAGTAATTCAAGCTTCATTCGTCCTTCCAATGAATTTTATTACTGTTGGTTGCATATATGGAACTAAAAGATTATATTTCATGATAGAGCTAAAAGAGGTATCATGTAATTAATTATGATTCTAAAAATTTAGTAAACCAAACAAGGATTTAAGATGAACTAGAATGGCAGGTGTCATTCTTTCGATAAAAGTTGTACTAAAAAAATAAGGGTATTATTATTCACACCCTACTTTTGGATTAGGAGGTTACTTTAGATTAGGGGGTTATTATTTTAAAGAAGTTTTAGTATAAGGCATACTAATAAAAATTACCCCCTCATAAAATTATACTATAATTTAACCAATGTACCACTTTATTTTTTTACCCCAATTCTTATAATCTCCACTTATCTCCCTTTTTATTCTATAATCCAAATCAATAATCAATGGAGCAATCAAATCTAGATGAAATTCCAAACAAGAAAGAAACTAGATTAATTCTTACTGAAAAAGTATAAGTAACATAGATTTTAGTTAACAAATCAATCGGGTAACTTTTTTAAAACTTTAGGACTTAATAAGCTAGTTTAAGGTGTTTGTCAAGGAAAGAACTTTGGCTGGTATTCGAATTCAAAATTGGAGGGGGTATGTTGAAATAGAGTAGTAAATACGACATAATTTTGTCGTGCTACAATAGTATTGTTGGAGGGGTCTACCGAATTATATATTTTACTCCAGCTACCCCCATGAAATATTATAAAAGTTTTTTTTAAAAGAATTTTGTTTTAATTCACATTTTCCTTAGATATCCAAGAATGAATATAAAAATGAAATAAATAAAGTGGAGAATTGCAATGAATTCAAAAATAATGATGCTAATGCCGATCAAAATGTAGAAGTCAGCATGTTGTTATTGGATTATCTTGATTTAACTTTCTTTTCACTATTGATATGGTATGATAAAATCTTTCATTTTTATCTACATGGTTGATTTGTTTTAAAGTATGTTGTTGATTTATGATATTGGTTTTGAGTCAAAGGAAATAATTCAAGATTGGATCATGGATCGCGAGCTCTGCGTAACTTTTATTGTTTTGACAAAAAGAACAAGAATGAGAAATTTATAAGCTAATGGAAAAGGATCATAGATGGTTCTTGTGTATGAAAGAAGCAGGGAGTATATTGATCATAAGGCAAAGAATTATGTTTCAAAAAAACAACAAAAATGAAGAATAACGGGAAGTGGAAAATCTGGTTATCAATTTGAGTTAAGCACACATTGTACAAACGATGAGACATGGATATTGAATGCAAAGAATAGACGCCACAATCATATGCTTCCTAATATACCATCCGAACATCCATTCGTGGAAAGGTTGAAAGATCATGAAGTTATGGTTGTTGAAATAATGACAAATAGTGGAGCTAGGCCTCGAATTATTTTAACCACTATTAAATTTGATAACCCGAAGAACCGATCAACCATAAGAAATATTTACATTGAAACAGTGAAACTTAAACTACAAAATACGGAAGGCAGATCGGTTATGGAGCATTTTATGAAATTGACCTATAATCATCATTATTCCGTGTAATATAGACTTGATGTACAACTAATTAATTTTCTGGCTTATTCTTTAGTCATTCTACTTGTGCTGTTCTTGCATAGTGTTTTCATCAATACTGTTGTTGGATTGCACGTTCAAAGCAAATCATTACGAGTTACCATATCCA
This sequence comes from Allium cepa, assembly GCA_030765085.1. Classification (NCBI taxonomy): domain Eukaryota; kingdom Viridiplantae; phylum Streptophyta; class Magnoliopsida; order Asparagales; family Amaryllidaceae; genus Allium; species Allium cepa. The sequence continues at coordinate 812,169,649 of CM060943.1, forward strand.
TATGGTGTCGCAAACATCAACCGAGGCATTCTTTACCGTTGCACTTGATTTTTTAAGTTGGGACACTATAGAGTCATATATGTGGGTTCCAAAAATATGTAAAAAGTTTGTATAGGGATAAATAATTTCCAAGTGTTATCATAACAAATGACAAAGTTGCTCTCAAAAATGTAGTAGCAAGTGTATTTCCAAGTCGCACATCATATTCTTTGTATGTGGTATATTTCGAAGAATATTCAAACGAATTGTAAGCCAAATTTTATTTAAAATAAATGAGTTTTGATTGACAATAACGAGATAGTATTGGAGGATGAGGAAATGAAAATGGAGCTCAAACGTTTTTGGGATGATTTGATTAATGTAATCAAAACATTGTTAAAAGAAGAGAACCATCAAAACTAAAACTCGTTTCATGATGTATGGTTTGTGAAACAAAAAAAAATCAATCATATATGCCATGGAAAATTGGTAACTAAATATAGGAAGATGTTTGTTTTTCCTTGAACCAAAAAAATAAAACACTATGACAGTGTGTCAACTAGCATAGTTGATAGCGTAACCACCATTAGAAAATGTATTTTGATTCAGCTGTAGGTAGCTTTGTGCAATGTTGGATGAATACACATCTTTGTGAGGAGAATGAATTAGTTGGAATCAAACATGCATTTGAAACGAATACTTGTTGCCTTTTCTTTTTGTAGAGAATGAAGCATTATAGCAATTTGTTGTACATCCTTTCTTGTACCTTGAGCCAAGTTATAGAGCAACAACTCAAGCATACATTGCCCCAAGAGTAAGTGCACTTGCTTTAACATTAGCGGGCATTGTAAAAGATGTACCGAAACTTTGTTTCCAGATTAGTCACCACAAATTAACAATACAGTGTTATAAAAGATGTATGCAATTGCATGATGTTTTTTTCAGTCTACACTATCAAAATCTTAAGAACTAGAAAATGCAGCTCTTAACTAATCCAAACAGACTTTTTTTTCATGCCCTTGATAACTCGTCACTTGATTTTTCATTGATTCCAATACACTTATCCAACAATCCACACACATCATGATCACTGTTTCCCCTAGACCCTCCAAGTGGTCCTGTAGCCGCTTTTCCATCAGTGGGAAAACCCGTGATGTGAAATGCTTCATAATGGTAATTGTTATCTCACCAAACAAAAGATGAAAAGTGTTAGTTTATGGACAAAATATTTCAATGAATGCATTGTTCAACACCTTGTCAACTTCATTATATGTGTGTTTTATTATATTGTCGAACTTCGATTTGGCTACGACAACTTTAACAAAATTACATTTCATGCTTAAATCCCACTGTTTATGGGTTCCAACATAGCTATGAAGCTTAGCAATTCTCGCTTCAACCCTAGGTTCCTATATTAATAATGTGATATTCAAAACGTGCACTTATACTACTTAAGATTCTACATGATATAGCACTATAGTTGTGATAATCCGAATTTTTAGGCATCTGTTAACTGGAAATTAACAGGATTAAATTTTGTAAAATACTCATTTGTGAATTGAACAAATGAAATTCTGAAAGACAAAACCAAAGAAAAAAAATATAAAAACCAAATTAAACAACAACTTTAAATTTTTTAAACAGTAACTGATTCGAGCTCAAAACTTTCAAAATCTGGAAGCAAAAATCAAACAGCCACCTCAAATAGCAACTAAATCAAGTTACAGATCATAAGAAAACAGCAGTTCATTGATCAACATTTCAAGTTTAGTTTTCAGAACCTTGCTCTGTTATCTTCTACAAGTGAGTAAACATTTATTTAAAATGCTAAGTAGATAAATGTTGTTGCATATGAATGTGTGTTATGAAGAGCGTTTTGCATGTGTATATCTAGTATAATCTCTGCATACGTGTATCTAATAGAAGTATGCATATTTGATTGCCTGAGTATACCTCTGTTTATAGTTCAGAGTTTAAAGTTTGATCAAAATTCAAAATCTTGTCATCTGCTCTCTGTTAGGTTTTGGAATTCAAACAAGATTTGTTTGTTTAAGCCTAATCTAAGTTTTGAAAATGTAATTGAGTAAGAAAAGTTTAAATATTACATAGAAAAGAAAATGACAATAAGAATTTTAGTTATATGTTAAAATTCAAACTCTATAATCTTTTGATTTTCTTTTATAACCTGAATCCTTGTCTTAAATCATGATTTTTAAAAGTTTAATCATAGTTTTTAGTTTTGGATTGAATGTGTTATTCTGGGTTAACCAAAAATTGGTTTTTCGGTGTTTTTTGGTTATCGGCAGTGACTGGATGGTCTGGATTTTTGTCAAAGCTAGGGTGATGATCGGAGTAGTTGGCAAAAATGGTAGAAATGGCGACTGCTCGCTGCGGCGGCGACGGCGGGACGAACTTGGATCTAACCCTAGTTTAGTTAGAGGTAGGAATTTTGGCCTTCGTGGGGTCTCGGGTTGTTCGGTTTGCATCGGACCTTGTGCAGGGGTGATGTGAAAGACTGGCGAAGCTTGGGACGAGGTTGCTTAACCTCTGGTGGTCGGAGTCGATTGGGCGAGGATTTTTTCTGGCATGGTTTGGTAACCAATTTTCAACTGGATAGCTCGATTTTGGTTTGGGTTTTGTAGTGACGAATCAATGGTTAGAATCGGTTGTAGGGAGGATCGCCGATGTGTGGGAGGTGTTGGAGATGGTCGCGGCAGCTGTGCATATGCACGACGAAGTCTGGTGTCAGAAGTTGGGAAGAGAATTGGGTCTCGGGTTGAAGCTCAGGTCTTGTGTTGTTTGCTCGAGTTTAAACTTGAGTGGGTCATGAGGGTTTAAGCATGTTAACAATCTAAAGTTGTTACCAGGTTTAAATTTAAATTTAAGACTAAGTTTAAGAAGGAAAGTAATTTTTCTCGAGTCTGGCTTGAATTTATACTGGGTTGAACCTGAAGGAGATGTTTAAACAAGTTTTTAAACTTAATAAAAGCAAGTTTTTAAATTTAAAATAATCAAGTTAAAAGTATTTCTTGAAAATCTATTTCTTTATATAGTGAATGTTTTAAATGATTAATTTAAGAGTTGTATGATTTTTTTAACTTAAATTTATTAAGTTAAATCCTTTATTTTTAAACTTAATTTGAATGCAGTTAGGTTATTAATTGGAAAGGTAAATGTTAAATGTATATGTTAATCAAAATTAAGTAACGGGTTACCTTAAAAGTTAATTAAGGTTTGATGATTTGAAATTACTTAATTAAAAAAAATTAGGGAGTAATTAATCGATAATTAAGGATTCTAAATTAATTAAAGGTTAACTAATTTGTAATTAAGGATTATAATTTGATAATTAGAAATTATTAACTAATGATTAGAGATTAATTAATTAAGTAATCAAGTAGTGATTTGAGATTAATTAATTTGTAATTATAAATTAATTAATCAAGTAGTTAGATGTTGATTAATTAATAATTAAGGTTTATTAATTAATAGTTAAAGAATAGTTAATCCGTAATTAAAGATTAATGAATTGATTATAAGGTAATAAAGGATGAATTACTCAATTGTAATTAATACAATGAATGTGATTAATTTAAGTTAATTAATTTGTTAATTAATTAAAAATAATCATTTGACGATTGATTAAGTATAATTACTTAATGAAATTAACAAGTGTAATTACTTAGTGTAAGTAATTAATGTATAATTACTAGGGTTTATTAATGTGATTAATTAATTAGAGTAATTAATTTAAAGATGATTATTAAGATTAATTACTTAATGAAATTGATTTAAAATAATGAAAGTAATTAAAGGATAATTGCTTAATGACATTCGTTAAGGAGGATAATTAATGGGTAATTACTAAATGTTATTTATTTAATAATTACTTAATGGAAGTAATTAAGGATTAATTAATTAATGTAATTAGTTAGAGGATTGATTAATTAAGGAAATTAATTTAGGATTAGTTAATAAATGAGTGTGATTAATTAAAGGATAATTAATCAATATAAGTGATTATAGAGTAATTAATTAAGAATATGGATGGGTAAGGGTTAATTAATTTGTGTAATTAATTAAGATTTACTTACTTAAATATAATTAATGAATAACTAACCAAGGATGATTAATTAAAATAATTAATTAAAGAAGGTTGATTAAGATGGATAGTTAAGGAATAATCAATTAACTGGGTTAAAATTAATTAATGGTTGAGTAAGCAGGATGTGTAGTGATGGAGGTAATTAATTAAATCTATTTAAGTTAATTAGAAATGGTGTGATTAATTAACCTCGCTTATGAATGATTGAATAATATTGAATTCCTTGGATAATTTGTTATCCGTAGTATGTGATTGTGATGCTATGTGATATGAAATGTTTTATAATATGAGATATTGGGTTGAACAGTGGTAATGTGATTATCTATGGTGAATTACTGTGTGGAAGTGACATCATATATTTAAGCTTGAATTGTATTCACTTGAATAATGTGGATATTAAATTTGAAGAGACCGGAGTCGGGTATTAGTAAATACCCGAAACCACTTCGATTCGTAATCTATAATAATTCTATATAGATTTGATATGTGAAATCAATAGGCTGGAATGGAATGATTAAGTGAATTGGACCATTTAATCTAAGCTTTGGTACTTAGAAATTGATGTGTAAAATAAGTGTTGTCTATAACAAATTGTGAATTTATAAATTAATACGAGTTACCCCGGGTTTTTAATAAGTTCTATGCATTGGAATTTCTTGTTAGATGAGTTTACTCACACTGGTTTCCAGCCTGACCCGGGTGTTACTTTAATGTAATGCTCAGATCAGACCGAGTATTACATATTTTCAGGTAAGGACGTTCTGGAGCTCAGGAGGCAAGCTGGATGGTAGGAACGTATGGAGTGTAACCCATTGAGTATTATTGATTTGTATTTGGAACATGTTGGTTGTATCTGTCTAGTGTTTGTGTATATGTTGTAATTCTGTTGTATTTAAGCGTAATTTGAAGGCACAATTTTCCTTTGTAAAACTGCTATTTTATTTGATATTATATTTTGATCCACTGCGAATGTGAGAATCTGTGTTTTGGTGTTTCTGTTTCTTCTTCTTCTATCTCTTTTCTTCTTTTTCTAACTATCTAGAATTTTCGAGATCAAAATTTTCGGGTCGTTACATTTTGTATCAGAGCAGAAGGTTAAGCGAGAACCTTGGCTCTGGTTGGTTTAATCATCAAGCATAGGGTCGCTGGTACCCTAGAATGAGTTGAGTGTGAGTGTATGTGTATATATATGAGAGCATACTTGTTATTTTCTTATATAAAGGTTTTAAAAATTGTTTTAATGAATGATTTTCATAAAAGCTTATACTTTATATATAATGCGATAATTGGTTGTTGGATATTGAAATTGAATAAGAATTAAGTTATATATATATATATAAATGGGAATTGAATAGGTTGATCTATAAAATTAAATTAAATTAAAATTGGTTTCAAACCAGAATATAAATGGTTATTGATGGGGTTATTGTTTTCCAAGAAACAATGATAAAGCAAAAATGAAAAGTTTTAAGGGAGTAACAGTTTAGATAAAATGACTTGTAAATCAAAATGGATTTAAATTAAGAAGTTTTGAATTCTAAGTTTAGAAACATTTGAAATTGTTTTCAAAATGCTAAGAGAAGTGATAAATAATATTATTCAGACTATTTTTGAATGTAATCTTATTTTTAAGAAGTTGTGTGTAAACTTTAAAAATCTGTTTTGAATTAAAACCAAAGGCGATTTAAATTTTAAAATATGGCTTGGTGGGCCCAAAAGTAAACATGTATATATGTGTGGATATACATAATATTAAAGATGATTTGAAATAAACTCTAAAGTATTGAGTTTTGGTTTTTCCTGGAAGTGTGATGTAAAAACCCTAAGGATATAAGTTTTGAACTTATAAGTAAGAAAGAATATTGTTAGAAAGTTGAAATTTTGAAGTGGGAATTCAAATTTGAGTAAGGTTAAAGGGATTTAATTAACTTAGAAAAAGTTAAATATGTTTAGAAAAAACAACCTTAATTGGAATTTTCAGATGAAATTGAGATTTAACTTGGGAAGTTAAATGGTGGATTTGAATTAGGAGTTTGTGTGATCTCAAAATGGGTTTGAGATCTGGAAATTGGAAACGGATGGATGGTTTAAAATATTTTGGATAATATTATCCTATTGTTAATAATAATCTTTAAACTGTGAATTGGATTTGTTTAAATGAATGAAGAAATGGAATTTGGTAATATATCCATTATTGAGATAAAAGGGAAATTTAACTTTAATTTGAAATTAAGGATATGGAATTACTTTGAACTTAAGATTTGAATGTTTAAGATAAAATTTCAAAGGTTTGGTTTCAAAATTGAAATTTAGTGATAAATTGAATTTCAAAGATTAAATTGTTTAAAAAGGATTTGAATTATTATTTGAACTTTGAAATAGGTTAAGTAAAGATAATTTAGAAATGGAATTTGGATTCAGAATTAAATGGTTTAAAGATATAAGTTGATTTGATTTAAAGAATTAAACCAACATTTAAAAATTTAACTTGAATTTATATAATTCAAGATGATTTAAAATTGCAAATTTGAATTGGATTGATTTGAAATGAAATTGAAGTTGAATCAGTTCAAATTCAAATGGGAATTGGTTTGAATTTGGAATGGAAATGGAAGTTAACTTAATTTGAATTGAAATTAAAAATTAATTGGAAATTGGCAATTAATTGGAAATGGAGATTGGGAATTGAATAGTTTGGCTCTAAACTATTTTCAAACAAATTATTTTAATATAAGCTTTCTAAAATCTATTTTTCCAAGCTATTTACTATAAGTCTTTCTTTTTAAACTCAAACTATTTCATATTTATTTTACAATTATTTTTGGAACTATTTAACAATTTCTCAACTTTTTTATAAACTAATTACCGTTTTTTGACTACTTTTTAACTAATTACCATTTTACAACTATTTTGCAATTATTTAAAATTTCTATAACTATTTGACTATTTTTCAACTATCTTACAATTACATAAATATTTTACAGATATTTTACAAACTAATAATTACTGTTCAATTACTTATCTATTTTTAACTTTTCAGGCTATTTTCTAAATTTAAGCTGGACAGAGTTCAAACTATTTATGATTAAATACCTAATAAGGATTAAAGATATAATCCAAATGGAATTGAAACAATTGTGAATAAGTGAATATAAAGGAGGAATTGATTTAATTAATAATCAATGAAGATAAATACGTAGGATGTACGTATATTATTCTATTTGCATAACGATTTGATGCAGATTCGAACACAGAATTTCGAGATAGTATATCAATCCGAGTTGGGAATTTTCACTCCGTTTTCGACGGCAAACCTGGACATGGATTTTTGATTGGTTCTGGAAATTCTCTATCATAGTTATGACTATGCAAGGATAATGACGGTTTTTGATCAAGAAACCAGATCCGAGTCCGCACTAGGAAGTCGGGTGGACGATACTAGTTCGAAAGAGAAACTGTGTGATCGAATGAGCGATCAGATTGGTATGCGTACAGATGATACGGGTACATCATACAGGTTTGAATGAAATTGATATTGAAATTTGTAGATAAGAATTGTAAAATGGTTTTTGAAATGAAAAGTATATTTTGTGAAATATATGATAAAATAAAGTGGAAATTGGATATTCCTATAGTAGAAATTTACTTTATGGAAGTAAGTAACATGGTAAGTGACTTTATAGAGTAATCTAGTTTGAATATTGATTTGGCATAAACAAGTTATATATCTTTGTTATATAACTTAAACTCCCTTGATTGAATCTATAGCCAGAAGAAAAGAGTTTTGAAAGTATTTAAAGTATAAAAAGGGAATTTATACAAGTTTGAAGTAATCCAAAGATTTTTAAAGTTATATATATATATATATATATATATATATATATGAAGGATCTTATGAGAATGATTTTGGGAAAAGGATTTGGAACCTATGAATATTGGAAAGGCTTTTGATTTTTGGGAAAAAATCAGTTTTGGAAATTTCGAAAGCCTAGTTTGAGAATTATCGATTTTGATAATTTATTTTGTGTAAAGGATATTTTGATGAAAATAATAAAGGGTATGATTTGAAAGATATTATAAGAGTATAGGATACAGTGTTTTGAGATTGGCTTTAGGGAAAAAGGCGCTCCCTTGAAATGAACTTCTCAGGAGTGCCATAGGGTGGTACCGCCTTGAGCCTTAAGGGGGGTTCTAAAGTTGATCCTACGAGGAGTCCGGACAAACTAGTTCCTGAGGATTATGTGTAGTGGGTAGCAAAAGTCGAAGGCGCGGATGCGTGCAGAGACATTGGGTTATGCTGTGCCGACGGCGTAGCTCGATGTCACTGCGATCTACTGCGGACCATAGCGGAAGTCGTGTGTGCTGCTGAGAGCCAACGGTTTATGTTTGATTTTGTCGTGATGGTAACGTAACATCGGTAGACTGCGATCCATGAAGACATAGCGAAAGTCGAGAGGCCGTGAGAGCCTAAGGCTACATTGGGACTTGACTGATGTAGTTTGCGGCCTATGTGGGACTGGAGAAGTTTCATTCTTTTGGCAGCGAAATTTGAGGGTGCCGATGCCTACAGTTACATGGACTTTTGCTGTGATGGCAACGTTACTCTGGATGTAACTGCGATCTGTGGCGAGTTCCATGGCATATTCGAGGGGCGCAGAGTGCCTACGGTTATCTATGGATTTTGCCGGGATGACAATGTAACCATTGGGTTAACTGCGACCTTGGATGGGGGTAATGATTTGCAGAGCATTCTCACCAAAAATATTTCCTTTATTTTCAATAAAATTATTTTCCAAGTATTTTCTCTAGGTGTTGAAAACGTGTTTACCAAGTACTTATATATTTTCAGTCCAACGCCTGATCAACTTATGTCCGAATTTCTGTAAGAACGAGAATGGGCTTATTGAAACATCAAGTTATAAAAGTATTTTCGTAAAACTATTTTGGTAATACTATGTAGGTTTTAAAAGTGTTTTAAAAATTCTTAAATAAAAGGGAGTTTATAGTTTCAAAAAGTAATTTATCTAATAAATAGTATTTAAATAAAATTCTGCCTTCGTTCCTTTTCGAGGACGAAAAGATTCAAAGGGGGAGGAATATGATAACCCGAATTTTTGGGCATCTGTTAATTGGAAGTTAACAGGATTAAATTTTTTAAAATACTCATTTGTAAATTGAACAAATGAAATTCTGAAAGACAAAACCAAAGGACAAAATATAAAAACCAAAATAAACAACAACTTTAAAATTTTCAAACGGTAACTGACTCAAGCTCAAACTTTCAAAATCTGGAAGCAAGAAATCAAATAGTCACCTCAAACAGGCACTAAATCAAGCTACAGATCATAAGCAAATAGCAGCTCACTGATTAACATTTCAAGTTTAGTTTTCAGAAGCTTGCTCTGTTATCTTCTACAGGTGAGTAAATATTTATTTAAAAAGCTAAGTAGATAAATGTTGTTTCATACGAATTTCTGTGATGAAGAGCATTTTGCATATGTATATCTAGTATAATCTCTGCATATATGTATCTGATAGAAGTATGCATGTTTGATTGCCTGGATATACCTCTGTTTATAGTTCAGAGTTTAAAGTTTGATCAAAATTCAAAATCTTGTCATCTGCTCTCTGTCAGGTTTTGGAATTCAAACAAGATTTGTTTGTTTAAACCTGATCTAAGTTTTGAAAATATAATTGAGTAAGAAAAGTTTAAATATCACTTGGAAAAGAAAATGACAGTAAGAATTTTAGTTATATGTTAAAATTCAAACTCTACAATCTTTTGATTTTCTTTTATAACCTAAATCCTTGCCTTTAATCATGATTTTTAAGAGTTAAATTATAATTTTTAGTTCTAGATTGAATGTGTTATTCTGGGTTAACCATAAATTGGTTTTTGGGGGTTTTCTAGCGATCGGCAGCGACTGGGTGGTCTGAGTTTTTGTCAGCGCTAGGGTGATGATCGGAGTAGTTGCAAAAATGGTGGAAGTGGCAACTGCTTGCCGTGGCAACAGCGGTGGGACGAACTAGGATCTAATCCTAGTTTAGTTCGAGGTAGGAATTTTGGTCATCACGAGGTCTCGGGTTGTTCGGGGTGCATCGGACCTTGGGCGGGGTGACGTGGAAGACTGTCGAAGCTTGGGCCGAGGTTGCTCAACCTCTGGTGGTTGGAGTCGATTGGGCGAGGAGTTTTTCTGGCATGGTTTGGCAACCAATTTTTCACTGGATAGCTCGATTTTGGTTTGGGTTTTGTAGTGACAAATCAATGGTTGGAATCAGTTGTAGGGAGGATCGCCGATGTGTGGGAGGTGTTGGAGATGGTCGTGGCGGCGTTGATTGCTGTTGATGTGCACGGCGAAGTCTTGTGTTAGAAGTTTAGGAAGAGAGTTGGGTCTCGGGTTGAAGCTCGGGTCTCTATGTTGTTTGCTCGAGTTTAAACTCAAGTAGATCATGAGCATTTAAGCATGTTAACAATTTAAAGTTGTTGCTGGGTTTAAATTTGAATTTAAGACTAAGTTTAAAAAGGAAAGTTGTTTTTCTCGAGTTTGGCTTGAATTTATATTGGGTTGAACCCGAAGGAGATGTTTAAAAAAGTTTTTAAATTTAAATAAAAGCAAGTTTTTAAATTTAAAATAGTCAAGTTAAATCTGTTTCTTCAAAATCTATTTCTTTATATATCGAATGTTTTAAATGATTAATTTAAGAGTTGTGTGATTTGTTTAACTTAAATGTATTAAGTTAAATCCTTAAATTATTTTTAAACTTAATTTGAATGCAATTAGGTTGTTAATTGGAAAGGTAAATGTTAAATGTATATGTTAATCATAATTAAGTAATGGGTTACCCTAAAAGTTAATTAAGGTTTGATGATTTAAAATTACTTAATTCAAAAAAAAATTAGGGAGTAGTCAATCAATAATTAAAGATTATAAATTAACTAAAGTTTAATTAATTTGTAATTAACTATTATAATTTGATAATTAGAAATTATTAATTAATGATTATAGATTAATTAATCAAGTAGTCAAGTAGTGATTTGAGATTAATTAATTTTTAATTAGAAATTAATTTATCAAGTAATTAGAGGTTGATTAATTAATAATTAAGGTTTATTAATCAAAAGTTAAGAATAATTAATTTGTAATCAAAGATTAATTAATTGATTATAAGGTAATTAAGGGACGAATTACCCAATTATAATTAGTATAATGAATGTGATAAGTTTAAGTTAATTAATTTGTTAATTAATTAAAAAGGATCATTTGATGATTGATTAAGTATAATTACTTAATGAAATTAATACTTGTAATTACTTAGTGTAAGTAATTAATGTATAATTACTGGGATTTATTAATGTGATTAATTAATTAGAGTAATTAATTTAAAGATGATTACTTAAGATTAATTACGTAATGTAATTGATTTAAAATAATGAAAGTAATTAAAGGATAATTTCTTAATGACATTCATTAAGGAGGGTAATTAATGGGTAATTACTAAATTGTGATTAATTTAATAATTACTCAATGGAAGTAATTGAGGATTAATTACTTAATGTAATTAATTAGAGGATTCGTTAATTAAGGAAATTAATTTAGGATTAGTCAATTAATGAGTGTGATTAATTAAAGGATAATTAATCAATATAAGTGATTATAGAGTAATTAATTAAGGATCAATGTTGTAAATATGGATGGGTAAGGGTTAATTAATTTGTGTAATTAATTAAGATTTAATTACTTAAATATAATTAAGGAACAAATAACCAAGGATGATTAAATAAAATAATTAATTAAAGAAGGTTGATTAAGATGGATAGTTAGGAATAATCGATTAACTGGGTTGAAATTAATTAATAGTTAAGTGAGCAAGATGTGTAGTGACGAAGGTAATTAATTAAATCTATTTAAGTTAATTAGAAATGGTGTGACTAATTTACCTTGCTTATGAATGATTGAATAATATTGAATTCCTTGGATAATTTGTTATCCCTGGTATGCGATTGTGATGCTATGTGGTATGAAATGTTTTATAATATGAGATATTGGGTTGAACAGTGTTAATGTGATTATCTGTGGTGAATTACCGTGTGGAAGTGACATCATATATTTAAGATTGAATTATATTCAGTTGAATAACGTGGACGTTGAATTCGAAGAGAGCGGAGTCAGGTATTAGTAAATACCCGAAGCCACTTTGATTCGTAATCTATAATAATTCTATATAGATTTGATATGTGAAATCAGTAGGCTGGAATGGAATGATTTAAGTGAATTGGACCATTTAATCTAAGCTTTGGTGCTTTGAAATTGATGTGTGAAATAAGTATTGTCTATAACAAATTATGAATTTGTAAATTGATACGAGTTACCCCGGGTTATAAATAAGTTCTATGCATTGGAATTTCTTGTTAGATGAGTTTACTCACGCTGGTTTCCAGCCTGACCCGGGTGTTACTTTAATGTAATGCTCGGGCAGACCGAGTATTACAGATTTTCAGGTAAGGACGTTCTGGAGCTCAGGAGGCGAGATGCTTAGCAGGAACGTATGGAGTGTAACCCGCTGAGTATTATTGATTTGTATTTGGAACATGTTGGTTGTATCTATCCAGTGTTTGTGTATTTGTTGTAACTCTGATGTATTTAAGTGCAATTTGAAGGTACAGTTTTCCTTTGTAAAACTGCTATTTTATTTGATATTATATTTTGATCCGCTATGAATATGAGAATCTGTGTTTTGGTGTTTCTGTTTCTTCTTCTTCTTCTATATCTTTTCTTCTTTTCCTAACTATCTAGAATTTTTGGGATCGAAAATTTCGGATCGTTACAATAATAAACTTACCGAAGAGTTTCAAATGGTAGAGGCACTATGATCTTTTGTAATGAAAGTGTAAGGATGATTAAACTGAACTTTTGGTAGACTGACTTGATGGTTGTGCCACCATCTTCATCCCTTTCAACCTATAATCTTCATGTTAGTCTCCTCTTAAATTTATCGAGATATTTCATTCTCGTTTGCAATCTCTTTCTCTTGATCCAAGCCCTCTATTTTCCATCAACAACGTCCTCATGTCGACTATCTTCCTCCTTACTCACACTATTACTATATTTTCACTATAATTTGTTTCATCATCACAATAGGTTCCTCAATACATATTTTCATTCATTCCAACTCTATCTCTTGCAACTTGAAGCGGTTTGAGGGATATGAGTGGTTGAAGATTAACCTGAAGCTTTTTTGCTGCAACAAAAAAGGGATTCATTCATATCTAGAAAAATGCAAAAGGAAATAATAAAGATGGAGTTAATTATGCTAAACCAAATTCGGCAATAGGTTTTTGTATTATTTAACCAAAACGATGGGAATCTGCCAAAATGAAATACAAAGTATGAAAATGGAAATAAAATACTAAACATGAATATGGGTTGTCGAAATAAAATCCAAAACGTGATATTGGGTTGTCAAACTAAATTTACTAATTTGATAGTGTCCCATCGAACAAAAATATGTACCATGATATGCTTTCACTAAATAAAATTAAACAAATTACTTCTGTCTTTGTATTTAACTTTTACCGAGTGAACATGGTACTTCGAATGACTGAGTTGACTTGCACCAATCGGACTTCGAATGAACTAAACCGTTAAACTATTACTAAAGTAGAAAATGTATATTTCCAAAACTTTCTCGATCAACTTCTGATCTGGAAGTATGGAGCCTATGGTGATTTTTTTTCGAACCATGTTGATGAATGAAGCTAATTACTGAGAGATGAATGGTAAACTGGATAAAAGAAATGATGGGTAGAATAAGGAATAGTAAATATTTTTTATACAGTTTTTGTACCCCTCGTAATAGTTTTATTTTTAATGGAGTGGGAATAAAAAATTGCGTTGCTAAGGGCATCCAGTTTCCCTCTTCTTAATACCATAGAAAAAAAATACTAAACATAATAAAATTTATGTGCTTTCTAATACCAAATTCATTTCACACGACAATCAAACATCGCATAAAATCGTTTATACGACGAACAACCCTTGATCAACACCATTTTCCATGGCCATTGTAACGTCCCGCCTTTTTGTACGCTTTAAATCGACGATAAACCACACACGTCAGGCTTAAACCATACAGAAGTGTGGATCGTTATGGGGTAAATAAGAAAAAGCAGAGAAAGAAAACGAACAAAACAGAATCTTGTAGTGGAACGATAAAATATAATAATCAAATATACAGTTCATGAAGCTATTTTACAAAATATTCGATTATACTTGTACAATACATATCAGAGTTACACATACCAGAGAACAATAAATAATGCAGCGGAATAGTATGAATGTAGTGAAATACTACAATAAATAATAATAAATCTTCGTCTTCGTCCTCCAGAATACGGTCTTCCAAATCCTAAAATGCTCAGGCTGACCCGAGCGAATTGAAAAGACAAAACACTCGAGTCAAAACTAAAAGATCGTACGTAAGTTAAATCAACAATAAATAATATGAGTGGAACGGAATCATAAATGTTTACGGGATTTGACATCTCCTATTCAGTGTTAATGTGAGTGCAATAACTTAAGAGATGCTCGAGAATCGCATCTCCTAAGGATCCGTTAAACTATTTACTATGTAGTAATATTTCGCTATTATAATAACAGTAAAGTAAACTTACTTTTAAATAGCCTTAAGGAGTGACCCAATATTTCCCTTGACACAATAATAGTGCCAGTAGTCCATCCAGTATCAGCGCATCTTCAGATCGGGAGACTACCCTAAATACTCCACGGGCTAGGGGAGAAATCCAAAATCGTACAAGGCGCGCTAGGGTAGGTGACACGACACAACTAGGCAATGTCAGGGTAGATATACCAATTATGCTTCCGAGCCGGTGGTGACGCATAGCTACCGCCCACCTCGAGCCACACACCCAAATCAAAAATCAAAAGTAGCCACCGAATCAATCCAAAAGTCAGAGTATAATATCGAAGGGATATGTCTGAGGTGCTATCTTCTTAGCCTGTCGATCGCTCCTGTTTTAGCCACCTTATGCCAACTCACGAGAGTCGGGTCCACGTATTTACCTCGAAGGAAACGCCGCCGCCATCCTACTTCATTCTGGAATATCCACCGCGTACACAGTTGTTAAAGTGGTTTTCGGAGTTGGGAGAGAGTATGACAACTTCCGATCCCGGTCTCTTTAACAACCAAACGTCATTATAACACCACGGTCTCTTCAAAATAATTGATACTTCAAACCAGAACATAATATCCATTTCAAAACCATATAAATACGATATCATTTCCATTTCAAAAAGCAAATCAATATGATATCATTTTTATTAAAACCTAATCAATATAGTATCATTTTTATTTCAAACATATCCCGTTTTCCAAATCATAGAACTTTTAAATTTATACACTTCAAAACCAAAAATTGCAAAATATAACACTTTTAAAACATAATACTTTGAAATTCATAAGTTAAAACATTTCAATTTCGATAAAATATTTCAATTTCGATATATTTCAAGGCTTTAAATATTCCAATATTTAAAAACTAAATTTGATAATTTTGATTCAACAATTAAATTTTCTATTATTTAGTTTTGAAATAATTTACATAATAAATCCCTTATCATTTAAATAAAACTCAAACTACAAGTTACTAAATATTTCCTTCAATTCATTTATACTTGAAATAATCATTTAATTCACCTTGACCCCAAAATCAAGTTATAATAATTATACCTTTTAAAATTTCCAATTTATATATTTCACATCAACCCTTTTGGTTTAATTCTTAAATAAATTTAATTTCAAATAAATATCCAATTTATCTCCTAACCTTAATTCATTTAAATCATTACACACCCTATATTAAAATAAAATTTAAATACTTACTCACATTTTATTTTAATAAAAAATCAAACTCTATTATTAAACTTAATTTTTATTTAACAAACTTATACATAGCTTAAATTCAAGCATTTAACAATATATAAAATAGTATTTATATAATATCAAAAATCAATATTCATTAGGCCATATATTTCTTTCTAAACCATAGAAATCATTTTCAAAATATTTTATATATAGACCACGGTGTCCGTATAAAATTTTCAATCCTATGGTCAAGTGATATAGATATTTATCATTTCAATCCATAATTTAAAATAAAATACGGTTATATATCATTTCAAACCGCAATCCCGAATGAAATAAAAATGCATAACAAATTACAATTTATAACAATATAAAATACAACATTCATTCATCCAATCTCAATCATCAACCATTGATCACAATCATCATCCAATTAAATCAATAGCATCAATATAAACAGATAAATAAACAACAGTTATTTACTGGCAGTTTATATTCAATAATAAATTAAATAACAATTTAAATAGCAGTTTATATGCAAAAATAAATTAAATAACCATTTTAATTCAATATATTCAATTTAACTAAGATGATGATTAAAAATATGCCAAATAGTCGTAAATAACTTTCTAATCACATCAGAAATTAATTTAAAACACATAAGAAATTTTAGAAGTTGTGAATAGGTTAAAACTCTCACATTTTGAATTTAAATTGGATTTAAATCCAATTTAAACCCAAAATACAAATAGCCTTAGAATCTGTCCAAACAAGAGCTAAAATGTCTGGTATTTCAATACGAACCTGTAGAGAAAACCGTGTGTGAAACGGACATCGTATGCGAAAGATATGCATGTTAGAACAATATACGATTTGAATTTAAATAAATAAAATAATTTACGCAAACGTCACCTGCCCCATCACGCGCAGTAACATGCGCTAGAAACCCTAGCAGATCAATCCTCTCGGCTTTGAACGAAAGACGTCGCCGCCCCTTTCCCACAAACGCCGACCACTATGCCAACCTTTACCTAGATCAGGCTTCGCCCCCAACTCCGCCTCGCCACGCCGCACAACTGGACCCACCGCGAACGACTCCGGTCGAGCTAAGACGCACAACCCTGCTACCTTCCTCGTCCAAACACAGCAAATCTGAGCACCTTTGGACCAAAGCAACCATGCCGACTCGATCGTCGTAAGGACGACGATCCACCGTTAAATGGAACGGTAATCAATGGACGACCGACACTTCTCCATCAATTTTCGGTCAAACGATAATTCAAAATGAAAAATGAACCACAGAATTGAGATGCGCTCTTCGAGAGCTTCGAATCCATATAAAATTCGATATTATTTGAGGAGTTCGAATTTTGATTTGAAATTGAATTGGAAACTAGGTTTTTGTCTACCACTGAAATGAGGAAGAGGAGAAATTGGAATTGTACATACAGAAATGAGGAATGAGAAATAGGCTAGGGTTTATAATAGGGTACATATATACAGGACTGAAATTAGAATGGATGGACACGATGGACATACGCGTTGAATGATAAAATGGCCCGAAAAGCCCGTTCTGACTCCTGAACGAAATTGGGTCAACCATATATCAAAATATATGTTTTAAAATATTTTAAAATCAATGGAACAGGTTTCAGGTTCAATTCCATCGTATGAAGAAGTTATGCTAAAATCAAGTTATTTCAAATTGATTTCAACGGATTTCAATTTAATTGATTCTAGGCGTTTCGAGCCCGTACGATCAAACGACAAGTCCAATTGCTACGAAACTTGAAATCCTACAATAATTCACCATCACGGATCCAATGAAAATGGTTTCATCAAAATCCGAATCAGTGGCCAAAATGGCTATTTTCCAGTTAATTAAGTAATTTAATAATTAATTAATTTAACCACCTTTGATTTCTTAAACAATTATAATAACTTAAGACAAATTCTATGTTAAGTCAACATTAATTATTTCTCTAATTACCATATTTAATTTCAATTTCAAAAATTATAGAAATTACAAATTTAATTTTTCCATAATTCCATTTAATTGACCTCTCACTCCATTGTTCAATCCATTATTATCAAGAGGATGAAGTTTATATTGGTTCATAATTGTTTACATTAATATTCTTAGATTTCATCTAAATTTCAATTTATGTAATATTTAAATATTTAATTTCAATAAATTGCTATAAACCCAATTATTATAATTTAAACGCAAGTAAATAAATAAATCTTGATTCCCGTTCTTATTATTCAAATAATCATTATCCTATTCATACTTTATTATCGACCAACAATTATTGCAATTCATTATCTAATATTGATTTTATAAAATTACAATTTGTTACGTATTATTCCATCAATTAATATACTTTGAACTTATTCCCCAATTTATTAATTAAAATGAATTATAACCTTACAATTGGTTTCAATTAGTCTAGATTTTACTAAATTAATTATTTATTCACTTGCTTTAACAGTATTAACTTTAATTGCAAATTTGATTACTAATTTTATTTAACACACTAAATAAATAAATAACATATATTAGTTGTCACCTATTTACTTTTACTTACATTTACAAGTTTATTATTTACCATTAACACTGTATTATTTTAATAATTAATTCAATACTTACATTTGTTTTTCTTATATTTCACTTATAAACAAATTATAATGTTTCCACTATTTCAATAAACTTAAACTCCATTCAAGTTATTAGCCATTCACTTATACTCGTACCTTTGCAATTCGTTCTATTTATTATTTTAATTAATAATTCACGAACTTATATTTTCTTAAATATTAAATTCCAAAAATCCTATTAAATTAAAAATTATAATTAATGAAAATTTACGGGTTGTTACAACCATCAATTATCAAAGTGCTACTGTTCGATGGTTGATCGCCGTGAAAAATTGTATTGATCAGCGATTATTCTCAAAGAGTTGAAAATGATGCCTTTGGTAGCCCTTTAAAAATTCTATTATTAGGGATAGTATAGTGTAATATTTTATAGTATTTTTTTAGCAATGGTATTAGAAAGTGGAAAATAAGGTGCCCTTAGCAACACACAGAATCAAATCAAAAATCACTCTTCTAAAAAGTTACCGTAGTCTTTGGTTGTAAATATCTATTGTTTAATGTCAAAGTAAAAAAAAGAATGGATTTCAATTTCCATAGTAACCCCAATATATACGTTTATACTTTATTTCAACATTTACCACATTTTTGATTTAGTCTTCATCGGTTTTGATTTTTTTTTTCCATCTATGCACCTATTCAATTGCGATCTAATATTTGTTTTGTTCATTTAAGTTTTAGTTCATTTATCTTTCTATTCTTGAGTGCATATTACTATTTTTGTATTTCAGCATAATGTAATTTGAACTTTTTTGTTGTTTTCATTTCTCTACAGTATAATGTTAGATTTATGATATTTTATTACCAAGACATGAGACGATATTGTATGTAGTATGCTCTTTTTAGGAATTGTTAACCAAGTTATTGGAATAAGGGGAAGTAAAAAAGGCATCTAATGTAATCTATTACATAAAAACTTCAAGATCTTTTCACTTATATTTTCTTTTCTAATTCACTCTCAGATCATATTTTGTGTTCTTCTTAATTCAGAAAATAATTTTGCATTTTCCTCTTATTTTTATTTATATCTCAATCTATCATATCTTCTTTTCTGTTAAATGAGAAATTGAACATGAGGTCCTTTACATTCTAACTTCCCACTTAATGTGAATTAATACACTGCTATAAATTAAGATTTTTATACTTCTTAAAATCAATAATTATAACATCTTCCCTCAATAATTATAATTAAACACTTTATCATAGATGCCCCATTCTTCCTTTATTACCTTTTCATAATCATTCAATGTTTAAAATCAAATTTGCCTTCTTGGAATCCACACATTTTGACTTTATACACAAAATTTATCCATTTTTTTACTGTGAATCTTATATTCCATTGTATAAAATGTTCATCCCTCGCCGCCTTTAACTACATTCTACAGTATTAAGTCCCATAATTTGTAACTCGATATCTATAATAAAACAGGTGTGAACTTATGCTATGCACATGGGGCTCACCATTTAATTTATTTAGTGTTATATTTTTAGATTTTAGTCATATTAAGATATAAGTGTATATTTGTGGATTGAATTTATTTATATTGATTTATTTCTTAGACACTAATGGTAAATGATTATCATTAAATCAGCAATCTTCAAGCATACATCATAATTTTTTAGAGAATAATGGACTTATACAAAAATCATTAACATCATATGTCAACTATTCATTACTTGGCAGCATTCAATTGCTAAGCATGATTATTAATTTATGCAATACATAAGTTGAGCTTGGGTTCATCTTATATAGAACATAAGTTCAAATATGTATGCATTTGATATGATAATAGTATTAGAATAAAGGAAATAAGCTAAGCATAACATATTGTTTTGAAACTGGATTAAATAAATAATTTTCTAATATTTGCATTAGTACACTTATTGGTGCCAACTAATAGTAACTAAGCTAGAAAATTATTTGAGTGGCTTCAATGGTTATATTTTAGTTGATATAGCATGTTATAGTGTAATAAATGTAAATATATAATAAATATTGTGTATTATATTATTTTTGAAAACCAAGGAAAATTGGAGTCATAAACTCTCGAATGATTGCATCAGAAAGTCCTTCCACTTTGGGCAATTAACAAATTCATTTAGTGTTGTCATTGGTAATCGATCTTTGCACCATTTATTATCTCTAATGTCATGACTAGATAAGCTATTACTCGAGGACATCGTACTCTGGTTTCTAGGAGAGCTAAATATTTCTACAATTACTTCAAATAATTATGAAGACCCGCCTCTTTAGACGGTTAAAGTCGACAATAAGTCACACATGTCTAACTCAAACCTTTCAAAAGAGGAATGTCAATGGGGTTCAATAAGAAAATAAGAGAAAGTGAGGAAAGAAAGACATAGAATCCCACAGTGGAATGACAAAATATATTAATTTAATAAACAGTTCATGATGTTGATTTATAATATACATTTGATTTCAACTTTTATAACATAATCAAAGCACGATCAACAACATACCAAAATAATGCAGCGGAATAACACCAATAATATAATATATCAAACTTCATCTTTATCCTTTAGAAATAATGTCTTCAAACACTTTAATGCTCAAGTTGACCCAAGCATAATGAAAAGACAAAACCCTCGAGTTATAAAAAAATGTTCTTATGTAATTTAAATCAGTAAGCAGTAAATATAAGTGTAGTAGCTTCAAAGGTGTTTACCGGATTTTTCCACCTCCTATCAAGTGTACAACGTAAATGTAATAATTTAAGATATGTTAAAAGATTTTCCATCTCCTAAGGACCCATTAAACTATCTATATGTAGTAAGATACACTATATATGTAATGTCGATTAATAAAATAAATATTTTTCCTAGCGTTAAGGCTTTACATTGATCCCCCTTAACATATTTTTAAGCAGGTAGTCTATGCAGGTCCTATAATACAACAAGTAACATTGGCAGCTAGTGAGCCTCCTATAGGTACCATACTAGAAAAAAATTGTAGCGGGGGCGTATTAGGATAAAAGTATTACATGGTACGTAAGGCAATGTACAAGGTAGGATTCTACCGGTTTACCCTTTCTGGCTGATCGTAACACATCATCGCAGTGACTGTCGACCAAGTCCACCACTCCCAAAATCTAGTCAAGGTGCACCAGTCGATTCACTCTATGAACTTATGTACAAATTTCAAATGACAACAAATTCAACTTTTCAACTTCCAATTTCAAGTTAACTTCACATTCACATTTCGATTTAAACCAGCCTCAAATTCAAACAATTTCAAACTTCACTTCAAATTCAATTTAAACGGTTCTATTCAAATGGCTGAAGTTTCAATTCAAAATCTCATTTTAAACAATTCAGTTTAAATCCATTTCACAACCAAAACATTGAACTAACAGTTTAAACTACTTTAATCAAAGTAAATTCAACGTTTAAATTTAAACCTTTAAAATAATTCACTTCCAATAAATTCAATTCATATCTCTATTTAACTTTAAGATTTCAAATTAAGCCATTAAACAATTTCATTTATACAGTCAATATTTCAAATCTCGAATTAGAAATAATTAAATTCATATAAATGCAAAATTCAGGATTTTAAAACCATTTAATTTAACCAGATCTGGTGTTCATATATAATTTTCTATCTTATGGCCAAATGATCATTTATTTCAATTTTAATTACATGGATGGATATATAGAATTTCAATACATAATTAAATGTCGTAGGTATATATCATTTCAATCTATTTCTTAGTTGATTTCCAATGGTTCAAATGATAATATAAATAATGTCAATAAATAATAGGTAAGAACAGGAACATGTCATACAAATTACAACCATACATCCATCATCAATCAATAGGCATATAACAACAATTAACATCCAAATCAACCAATATATCACAACCGTTACTGATTATCAATTTCCACTGTTTGACTAATAATTAAATTCAATATTTATTTAAATGTCAATTTAATTCAATATGAAATTTAAATTAATTTAGATGTCAAATTAAAATACCAAACAAAAACCAATAAAATCTTATCACTTCATAAATTTAATTCGACCAACATAAGAAAATTTAGTATTGCGTGAGTGGGTTAAATCATTCACATTTGATTTATAGCCCTTTAAAAATCCAATAAAAGCCTAAAGTTCCAACAATCTATAAATCCAACCAAACTAGTTTCTTATTAGCCGAAATTATGATACAAACCTAACGAAAAAACCACGCGTAAATTTGAATTCGTATGCAAAAGTTACGAAGGTTAGAACATTTGAATTTTAAAATCAAATAAAAATAAAGAAGGGAAAAATAGTAATTATTACTACCTTCACGAACCCAAGATCTTTCAATCAGAAATCCACGCGCATACAAATCCAACTACCGCCAACCTAAAGCCACCAATCGCCACCTCTACGCGTGCCAAACCACAGATCTGACACCACTCCATGATGCCCAAGCCTCGCAGCCCCTCTGAGCCCCACGTGGCCGACTCCGGAGGAAACTCAAGTGCCTCCTGGAGTTCCGCCACTGCCGCTATGTTCGTCGGTTCTGGTGAACCTCTGCACCTCTACCACGAGCTATGCTATTAGATCGACTCTCCTTGACGCCTTCTATGATGTTGTGCCTTCTGATCGCCCTCTGATCGTCGTATCGTTGCAAATCCAACGTTGAATCCAAACCCTAGAACGAATGGCCAATAATAGTTCGCTAATTTCTGGACAAATAGAACCTCCAATCAAAAAACGAATTGCAGATACAGATTCCATTTGTCAAGAGCTTTGCGATAATATATTATATGATTGAATTGGAGCAGTCTGAATTTTTGGATTTGATTTGAAATTGGAATTAGAGTTTAGGATGATGACCATTAAAGAGGAGAAGATTAGAATTGAAATGTACGTACAGAAAACATAATAGAATGATTCTAGAGATTAAAACTACATATATATAGTCCGAGATGGAACAAGAATAGATGGAACAGATCGATTGGGCTAAAGCGATAACAAAGACTCGAAAAGCCCGTTTCTTTCCCAGAACGAAAATAGGTCATCCCATATATCAAAATATAAGTTTTCAATATTTCTAAACTCAATAAAACTAATTTCATATCCTATTTCTATTATATACAGAAGTTAGCTTTAAAATTAAATTATATTTATCTTTACACATTAATTAACTGAACTATTATTAAACTGATTTAATCACTTTTAAATTATAAATTAAAAGTTTCTATCATCATTCTTGATTAAACAGAAATTAATAATAATTTAAAATTAAAATTTCCATTTTAAATCCAAGATTTAAATATTAAATTAATTCAAACATTTAATCTCAACGGCAGTAAACCCTTTCATTTAAATTCCAACAAATTCTTTTATTTTGATTTAAATATTCTTTTCTATTACATTAAATTTCATTTTCAATTAAAACATATGTTTCCTTTTTATTTTCTCAACATTCTCTTTTATTTTAATTCAAGCATATGTCTCCATTATTACATCCATTAATTACAATTAATGTTCACTTTCCTTTTATTTGAAAGATTTCAATTACATTTAATTTCTCATTGATTACCAAATTTATTTCAAAATAGATTAAATAATAAGACAAGAAATAGAACAGTTATTACATCTTAGTAATTTAAACATATTTATAAATTTATTGTTTACAAACAAAGATTAATAAATTTAAGTACTAAATAATTGATTTCATATTCTATATTAAAACCAATTTCAATTAAATAAGATACTATTTCACCATTTAACACATCATTGATTTTATTCCTTATTAACTAACAATTATATCCAAATTAAGCTCTTCAATTATATTCCAATTAGAAATAACATCCAATTCATTCTTTATAACGTTAAGGTTTGTTATTTAAGAAATTTAACTTACTGAACTTTGTTATTTAAGGATTTTGTCTTATATTTCAACATACATCTAATAACATTTCCATCGATAAATCGTAAAATATTTATTTATAACCATCTTTATCCAACAATTATATTAAATTTCATATTTCTAAATGATTGGAAATACGGGTCGTTACAATCTTCTTCACTTAAAACTTTTCGTCCGTAAAAAGTAATAAGAAAGAATCCAAGAAATTTGATGTATTTTGTTTAAAATTGTCAATTTATAAACAATTAAATACATATTTAAGTTTAATAAAAATTTGAAATACCTCAACTGCTAGGAAAAACTTTCTAAGACCCAAATTTATAGAAAACTTCGACAACATCTCCTTTGCGTAGCTGTGTTCAAAAAAAATAACAATATTAATAATTACATTGTATATATCATATTTTAATAATAAAGCATTCCAAACCATAGGAAAAACCATAAAATACTGTTACTAAAACCATGATCCAAAAAGGTATCTATTTGTCAGGTAAACAAACTTTATTCATGAAACCAAAAGCAACAGCTATTGCTTCCATAAACCTGTATCTTACTTGCATAATCCAAAAGAGTTAAAATTATGTAAAAGATTAATATATTAGTTGTTCCAATCAATAACACAAACAACACACAATGTATAATAATCAATTGCAAACAAAAGCAGTACAACCCTTACATGCTATCAAAGAATCCATCGCACATCCATGGAAACCAAAAACTAATGGTATATCCAGTTTAGAAACTTTCCATCATACAAGGGTGATAAATAAACTATCAAGTGTATCTTATGCTCAACTGCCTTTGAAAATTATTTAATAGATTATTTATACAACCTCAAACAATTTGAAGTATCATTTCCAAACTTTCCATAAGCTAACAACATAGAATTTAAATATGTTTAAGTTTATTCTATTAGTTTACTTCACATCATTTAGTTTCCATCTATTTTCATTTATTCATAAAAGGTCAACTTTTTTTAATTTACATTCATTTACGTACATAAGTTATTTTCCATTCTATATTTAGTATCGTCAATGGATAAATCCTTAGAGTATTACATTTGTTTCTTTGTAGTTTAATTCACATTTATTTACTTATATAACTTGACTTCCATTAAATATTAATATTCATTCATGAATCATTTAATACTTAAGTTTTTCTACCTTATTATTCGAAATTATTTCCACAATAGTATTTCTTCTTTCATAAAACATTATTTAAGTTTATAATTATCTCAAAAGGCTATAACTTAAGTTATAAACCTTATTTACAACTTACTTTTATTTTCCAATCAATTTACAAGATATGACTTTATAATTTGTTCACTTTCTTAAGTTCACATTCATTTCCTTAAATCGTATTTTATTTTTTACCGTTCAATTTAATTTTTGTGCATTTGAAAATATCAACTTAAGTGTATAACATTTCTTATACATCTTAATTTTTTATTTATAGACATATTTTCACCTTTGAAACATTATGTTACTCAAGTTTTTACTTGTTTGATATTCCATTACCTTTTAATTTATAAGTACCAAAATTAAAAAAAAAACTATAGTTTCAATCTCACTTAGATTTTAATTCCATATTTCAATTCGGAAGTTTCCAACTATTAAATAGTCAAAGATTCCATTCTATTACAATAATTGAAAATCATAATTACCAGAAAACTTAAGATTCGATATCGGGTTTCATTTCAAATCATCTTGAAATAATATATACGTATAGTTTTTCTAGTATATCAAATCATACTCAAGCAATTTACATTTAAATTTTTTTATCAAACAAGTTTGTTGCAAAGCTACTATAGTAGTCCTCCCACTATGAAACTCGAAAATAAACATCGATGATGCCGCGGTCATCACCGAAATTATTTTCCAACGACAAAAGAGGGGAGTACAGAACTCATTTCTTTAAAATTTCTTTTAAAAACATTTCTTTCAAATCTCATTGAAAATGTTTCTATCCGAAAATACTTCCAAATAATACCAATATTATTTTTCTAAATTTTTTGAAACCAATTTCAAGACAACAGAATTTAAGTTCTCAAATTTTCAGTTTAAATTCATTTTATTTGTAAATCATAATTTATAATTCTTATTTATAAAATTTCACTTTCTAATAAACAACTTATCACATGCAACTATATCCATTTTTGAAAAATTATTCTTTTATATACAAAATATATTATTGTGTAAAATTATTTCATTTACCTATTTCAAAAATAATATTGTGTCGGTTTATCTAGTTCTTGTGTTTCGAAATCCCTAGCGATGCCATAATGTCCTATGTACCAACCAGTATTTATAAATACTCAATAAAAAAATTAACACAATACTAAACATTTTTATATAGCACTAACAAATACGCTCTCTTGAATATAATCCCTCAGGCTCATTGTACGATATTACTAACCCAACCTCTAATAAGTTTAACCCCAATAGGCTAAGGTATCTCTAAACCAAAGCTCTGGTACCAACTGTGAAGACCCACCTTTTTAAATGGTTAAAGTCGACAATAAGCCACATATATCTAATTCAAACCATTCAAAAGGGAGGATTGTCAATGGGGTTTAATAAGAAAATAAGGGAAAGTAAGGAAAGCTAACACATAATCTTGTAGCGGAATGACAAAATATAATAATTAAATAAATAGTTCATGAAGCTGTTTTACAATATACATTTGGTTTCAACTTTTACAACATAATTAGAATAAAATAAAAAACATACCGAAATAATGCAGTGGAATAATACCAAAAATATAATATACCAAACTTCGTCTTTATCCTTCAGAAATAATGTCTTTAAACACTGAAATGCTTTGGCTGACCCGAGCATAATGTAAAGACAAAACCCTTGAGTCATAACTAAAAGTTCTTATGTAAGTTAAATCAATAACTAGTAAATATAACTGTAGTAGCTTCAGAGATGTTTACAGGATTTTGCCATCTTCAATCAAGTGTACAACGTGAGTGCAATAACTTAAGAAATGTAATGAGATTTTCCACCTCCTAAGGGTCCGTTAAACATCCATATGTAGTAAGATATGATATATTTGTAATGTCTATTGATAAAAAAAATACTCCTAGCGTTAAGGCTTTACATTAATCCCCCTTAACACATTTTTAAGCAGGCGGTCAACGCAGATCCTGTAACACAACCAGTAACGCCGTTAGCCAGTGAGTTCTCTATAGGTACCATACTAAAATAAAATCATTGTGGGAACATATAAGGATAAAAGTATGACAAGGCATGTGAGACGATGCCCTTTCTGGTTGATCGTAACACATCGCCATAGCGATGCCGACCGAGTCCATCAACCTCGAAATCAAATCAAATCAAAGTGCACCAATCGAGTCAAAATTAATATAATAATATGAAGGGGTGGGGCCCCTAAAGGTAGCTAACCCCTTGGCTAGACATAGGCTCTTGTTTGCAGTCATTTCAAATTGACAAAAGTGTCAGGATCATCCATCATCATTCTCTTTCTTCATTCAAGTAAACGTCGCCAAGTCAACCTGTAACGACCTAATTTATCAACGCCCGAAAATTGACATCAATGCATCCACTGTATCAAATGTCGAACAATCAAATGCTGTAAAACCGAACCATTAAGGATAAACAAGAAGAAAGTAGAAGAAGAAACAAAAACAATATCAGAATCTCACAATCGCAGCGGAACAATATATAATAGATAAATGACTAATCTTTAAAACAAAAGAACTATATCAGTTTATACATTACATCATCAGGGTCATATACAACACAACAGCGGAATACAACATAACTGTGGAAAAATAAAATCATATACGTGTTATACATCTCATCATCCAGCTTGTCTCCTGATCTTCACAGCATACTTTCTTGACTTAGCTCCAAATCTTACTAATAACCTGACTCTAGGCTGCCGGTGCGGAAAATTAGGGGCACATAAAGTTTAGCAAAGGGAACAATAAACTCCAAGTCAGTCATGGGACTGGTGTGAGATCTTAAAAACGTCATTTGTACAAAAAGAAATAAAAAGAAATTGGTTCATGCTTTTGGAAGATGAAACTACCATAAGGTCTCTTGGCACACGCACAATGCAATCACACACTTGGGGAAGGTTTCTCCTTATGATGGTCAAACATGCTTGATACGCGAAAATCCTTTTGATATTATTATTAGTGTATAGTGTGGAAAACATTTTGAAAGTATAATATTAATCTAGGCAGCATACGTACCATTATAGTATGCCTATTACATCTACCATGTTAGATGGCAGGTTCTACAATAGAACCGTACAGGGCTCGCATTGAAAGATTGGATTTCCATCAAATGGTCAAGGCTAAGGAACTTCCTTTACCCGAAGGGTATGCCTTTGGAGGGATGCCCCGAGAACCTAACCGGATCTCTACTAACGCAAGGCCTGGTTACTCTATCACTAGGTAACTAACTGTCACGAGTATTCCATCCCCCGGTCATAACCGACCTTTATCCGAGGTGCCTCAACAACAAACAACCAAATAAGTAAATATCTAGGCTCCATTCCAGAACACCACTTTTTATCCAAACAAGTTACATACCTGGGATCCATACAAGAATACTACTTCTTATCCAGAAGGAAATGCACATACCCTAAGGGGCACGACTCCGATAACCTTGCTGCATCCTTCCTGTTTCGACCATTTCCAAGGTGTGAGCTTCGATGAAGTCTCGTCCCACAAAGCTACACTTTTCACAAAAGCCATGCTTCAATCAAACAATGATCAACACTTAGCATGCCACATTACTAAGTTGGGAATATATCACTAATAACCATCAACTACATAACCTCTGAGCTCGTACGTCTCAGAGAAGTGTGTTAAGCTAAGAGAATAAATTCTCCGCCACCAAACAGAAATGTATTTGATAGAAATCAGCTTTATATCTCAAAGTATAATGTCAGACATACATCCATACAAGTCCATCCTGAGTCTGAATGGAACCGAAGGCACTTCATCCAATTAAGGAAAGAAGTCCTTGCAAATCCGGATATCCCCTAATCACGTCCAGACTCCCTATCACATAGGGTAATCTCTATATCGGAGCAACTCGCTGTAGAGACAATCAACAGGTAATCCTTTCATTTTCAAAAATACCCGGTCTTCAACCACCGTCTTCAAATGCAATCCCATTTCGTCTTATCATTATTCGAAATGGGTTTTATAACTTAATGTCCTCCCTCGGCTTATTCGAATAATGAGCACTTATTTTAAAAACAAGTGGATACATTCAGATCTAAATTAAGTCAACAATAAATTTCCATTTTTGATCTTTTAAACAAAAGATCGACCTTTAAGATTCGATGTGGTTTTCGGATAGCCATTTGGAATCCGACCCACGGTCTCATCGAAATTCAAATGCCAGGCCAATATTGATAGTCGGTTATTTAACTATCAATTAATATCCATAACAAACCATCAGATTTAAATAATTTCCCAAATTATTTATTTCAAAATAACTTCGCAAGATATATTTTCACACTTTAACCCTTTGAAAACAATTTTCAAATCACTTTCCTCTCGTGGAATAAATTTCCAACTATTGTTTACTTGCACTGAAAATTTGCCAAGTCCGAATACTTTAAATTAATTTAAATCACTTATCCAAAAATATGTACTTGGAAACACTTAAAATAAATACTCTTTTAAAACATTTATTTAAAATATTAGTTATGAATTTTATACTAATATCTCATGAAAACTTAAGCCCCAAACTAATTTTAAAGATAAAACTATTAGATAGAGTATAATTATTTAAATAACCATCTTCTAAATCAAATACAAGTTAAATCTTTAAAATAACCACTTCTACAATTAACTTGATAAATATTTACTATAAAAATTTAAAAACAATTTAAGAAAATAATTTCTCCAAAAGCATTCTTTTTAAAATCAACTTTAGAACTTTTAATTTACATTTAAAAGCTACTTTGAAAACATACTCAGCTTTTCGAGGAAAATACATTTTCCATTCCAAAATAGTCCATTTTAATCAATTAATAAATCCTTCTCGATTTATCTCAATTTACATCCCAAATTCATAAATTTTCTTTCCACACTTTTGCAAAATAAACCACCATTTATTTTTAAGACAAACTACCCATTCCTTTATAAATTCCCATCATGAATTTATACTTCCAAATATCCACTAATATACAATTTTCAAATCGATTTCCAAAATTTAAACCATTTAAAAATTACTCCTTTACTTATCCAAATTTATTTCAAAACCCATTAATCCAATATTCACACCTATGTTTATAATTTAAATTCCATTTAAATCAAAATACCAATTTCATACCTGATTTCAAAATTCTCCTTTTATTTTCCAAACTTATTTAAAATCCGAATTTTAAATAAATTCTTCGACTTTTAAGCAATACTACTTAAGATTTCAAAATCCATTTATAAAAAAATCTTTTTCCCCATACTTGGAATTTATTCGATAGGATTTCAAAAATCAACCCTTATCCTTTCCAAATTCTTTGTTTTAATTTATCAAATTTTAAAAAATTATTTTACTTCAAATTCTCTACTTCAATTTCCTTCCAAAAATTCAATTTTTATATTTCTAGTATCTTAAAAATACCGAAATATATTCGGGCAAACCATATCTTTCAATAACTTCAATTACCAATATAATCAATCATAGATTATCAATAAATCGTATCACAGCATATGAAATAAAATTCAAAAAATTTAGGGAATCCAATTGGATTCCTCCAACCTGTTTCCCTGCATCCACAAATGTTAGCACAATATAAAATACCAATTCTACTTCGAGGTGGAATATCGCAATATATGAGGTCATCCGCTATTATACGGGACGCATAGAGTCTCATCCGCTATATAATGCGGGAAATTAATCACTCCAATATATATATATATATATATATATATATATATATATATATATATAACATACCAATCCAACCAATAACAATTATCAATCCAAACAAACAACTAATAAATTTAAATTTATTTATTTAAATGAGTGAGAGGATCTCACCTTTGCTTTTGTTTTGCACTCCATTTTCCTTCCAGCTTGTTTTCATAATTTATTTTGGCCTTGTATAACAATTATATGATTTCATTAATATTCGAACCAATGGAACAATTAAATTTCCATTTGATAATTTTAACTAACCAGTGATTTATTTTAAACTAATAGTTTTAATTTTAAACAAACTCCTGTAAAAAAATGTTTTTGATAACTAAAATAATTAAAAAAGTTTATTTAACAAATTAATCACTAATATATATTATTTTAAAATAACTGGTAGATTAAAAATGCGTATATGAATAAATTTTCTATTTTAAACTCTTTATATATTCAAATAGAAATATTTTTATATCTATCCGTAATCTTTTTTTTCTGCTTCAAACTTATATACAATTATCAGCAATTACCAAAATAAATTTTTTACTGTATATATACATATAAATTAAATTTAAATCTAATTGGAAAAAATATTAAGATTCGAACCTCAACTCTCTCGAACACAACGCGAACACCTCGGGATGTTGCTGCCACCAACCGCGTTCACTGCCGTAAAACCAGAGCGCTACTGCGATTGCCTCGCTGCTGCGCCAACTTGCACTGCCCAAATCCAACGCGGCTTACAAAATCACGAGCTGCCATACCCAGCTTTGAGTCTCAACCACGATGCATCCATCGAATCGACTCCCTCCTCCACGCGTTCACATACACGATCACCTCGAACGCGTCGCTCGAAACTCTTGCACGTGCAGCCGATGAAATTGCCTCGAGCCGCCTCTTCCCCAAATCGATTTCGGTCACCTTTTTTTCTTTGAAAGAGCTTCAGCCATTGTCATTCGAACGGCAATACCCTTTCCTTTTTTAATTAGATTCGCGAATGAATTTATGAGGAGGAGAGAAAGAACATGAATTTTGAGTTCTACGACCGCTATTAGATTGAATTCGAAAGAGATTTTTTTTGGGTTTCAGATTTTCGTTCGAGAGCCTCTTTTTTTATTTGAGTTATTTTCGGAGATAAAAGCAAAGCTCGGCTATAATGAAAAAAAAGAAAGAGATGCATGTAATTATGAATGACACGTGAAAAATTTTCAGATACGTGTCTATTTGCCCAATACATGTGAATATGTATATATATATATATTAATTTTAAATTCAAATTCAAATCGTCTCGATATCTGCAACTCACAATCTCGACCGCCTATCTATGCGTGCCTCTAGGCATTCATATGGTTATACTCTTATTTCGAACGCACTGGAAAAGGTTCCGAAGCCTAACTCGATCGTATGGAGAAGATAGCTTTTTGGACCTTATTATTATATTGAATTTTCAATTTAAATTTCAACGCGTTTTCAATCCGTACGATTACATGACAACTCCGAATGCTTCGAAATCTGAAATTCGATAATAATACACTATTACGGATCCAATGGAAATGGTTTCGTCAATTCTGAGACTGTGTCTCGGAAGGCTATTTTTAAATATCGATTTAAACAATATATTTTCAAATTGAACAAAACAATTTTAAATTCTACTTTTAAAAGTTCTATTATCTCCGATATTATCAATATGAATTTTCTAAGTATTTAAAATATTTTTAACAAGCCTTGAACATTCAGATTCAACAATTTTTCCCAATTTCCAATCATTAAATTCAAAAATTAAATTTCCAAATAAACAGTGATATTTGAAATTCAAGTTAAACCAACTTTCAAATATTTAAAATCAATTAGATATTCCAATTTCAAATGTCCAAATTCTGGGTCGTCATATTCTTTCCCCTGATAAGAATTTAGTGCTCGAAATTACTAGTTAAGAAGAATGATCCATAACCCGTTCACTATTTTCCCAATCTAAATAGTTTTTTTAACAACTTCCCAAAACCCAACAGTTCTATTAACTTGCGAAAACAAATCTTTTTATTAAAAACCCATTATCACTTCAACTAATTTTCCAAAATTTTCCATAGTTTCCAAACAACATTATTTACTCCACTGTTCAAATTTATATTCAAAACCAAATTTTAAATTATCCAAATTTCTCAAAAAATTTCTAACTCTCTAAATTTCGAAAAAAATCATCAGTGTCTCCTTTGCGCGGCTAGCTCGGTACAACTACAAAATGTCTCAAAGACCCCCAGATTTCAAAAGAAAACAAAAGGCCAAGTGGATAGACCAGAAAATCATCAAATTTCATACAGAAATTTAAAATACATACCTTTTGACAAGAAATTTCATTTATCTTCTGAAATCAAAAAGGCCAATTTCCTTTTCCTTTATAACACCTGTACATCCTACTTAACAATAATATCCAACCATAGAATTCAAAAATCATTTTATTCACTTCTTTACAAAATTTCCAATATCTATTCTATTCAAGTCCGTATGATGCACAAATATCATTTGTACGCAATACCATATCTGATCACTCACTCGATCGCACAATTTCACTTCCGAACTTATATCCACCACCCGATTTCCTAGTGCGGACTCGTATTATGTTTCTTGATCAAAAACCGTCGTAAACTATGATAGAAAATTTTCATGAATCAACCATCCATGTCCAGGGTTCACCATCGAAAATCGAGTGAAAAATCCCAACTCGGATTGATATAATTGTCTTGAAATTCTGTGCTCGAATCTGAGTCAAATCGCTATGTGAATAAAATAATATACGTGCATCTTATGTACTTATTTCAATTGATTATTAGCCAAATCAATTTTCTTTTTATTCAAATTCATTTTGATTTTCATTCATTATTCCAAATTATTCCATTTGAATTCAATTTACCTTCCAATATTAATATTAAATTTTATTAACCATATCTCACCCCATCTTTACTTTCCTAGTTATTTTAATTAGTTCCATCCACTAATTCGTTTTCAATCAAATTTGATTCCAAACCTGTGCAACCTACAAATTTAAATAAATCACTTCATTTCCAAATTTAATTTCAAATAAAAGTTTATTTCCAAACTCTTACTTCTTATAGTTCCTTCGAACAAATTTTACCATTTTACCCTTTGATTCCAATATTCAGTTTCAATTTATTTGCTTACCCATTTAAATCAATTAGTTTACTTACTAATTTTGATTTCAATACTTTGTTTTACTT
Organism: Allium cepa; assembly: GCA_030765085.1. Taxonomy (NCBI): domain Eukaryota; kingdom Viridiplantae; phylum Streptophyta; class Magnoliopsida; order Asparagales; family Amaryllidaceae; genus Allium; species Allium cepa. The sequence goes on from CM060943.1 coordinate 812,204,297, forward strand.
AGTCCAACTTGACTAACTTTCCATATCACACAATTCAAATTTAACTCCAATATCTAGTTTCCAATTTCATTTACATAGAAATGTAAATCCATTTGTTCATTTACAAATTTATTCCACACTTAGTCAATCCTATTCCAATAGCCATTCATTAAGCTTATTTACTCTTATCTTACTTGATTCAATTACACTTTAATCTAATTCAAATTTTTAACTTCTATGAGTTTGCCAACTTATTTTCATTCCAAACAAATTTCAAAATTTAATAAATTATCAAACGCTTATGATTCCATAAACATTTCCAATTTACTTCCAGAGTTTCAAACAATTTCTCTACATTTCAAAATCACCTTTGAAATCAATTGTATCCAGAATCCTCCGAATTCCTAAGATCAGACTCAAACTTTACAAACAATGCCAAAATAATTTGGCAGTAATTCCTCTCCTAGAAACTCGAAAATGAACACCGATGATGTCGCGATCACCATCGGAGTTATTTTCCAGCGACCGAAAAGAGTTTAGTGCTTTTACTCCTTTAAAACATTTTCAAATATTTTTAATTCCAAACTCCACCAGATTTCATATCTAAAAAAATATATTTCTGAAATAATATTACTATTATTTCCCCAAAACCTTTGAAAACCATTTCCAAACCAAAGGAATTAAGTTCCCTAAATTTTTAAACTTCGAACCTTCCAATCTTTATTCAAATATTCTCTAGAATTTTATTCTATTTCAATTATAGACCATATTTATAATTCATATTTACAATTTACATTTACAAATCCCATTTATATATGAATTTATTTCTTAGATTTTAGTTATTATTTCAATTTCGTATTCAGTTTTTACACAACAATGGTAATAATTTAATATTATCATTCCCTAACAATCAAGCAATCACATATAACTATAATAATTTACTGAAAGTTATTTCTATTATATACAAAAATAATTTGGCTAAAATTATTTCATTTACCCTATTTTAAAACAATACTTTATCGGTTTATCTCGTTTAAGAGTTTAGAAAACCTTATCGACACAGCAGGGCAGACGGCACCAACCAGAATCTATAAACTCTCAACCGATAAGTCAACACAATATTAAAACAATTTTTTTATATTCACTAACAACTATGCGCTCATATCTATTTGTACTCTAAAACTCATTCTAGAGTACTACGGACTCTATTTCTAATGAGTAATCCCCACCAGAGCCAAGGTTCTCGCTTAACCTTTGATGCAAGTTAGGTCAAAGGAATAAGTCGTCCACGACTTAAGGAAGCAGAGCTAAGTCGTCCACGACTTAAGGGAAAGGAGCTGCGACTTAACTCCAATGGTTTGCGACCTAACGAAGTGATTTTAAGTCGTTTGCGACTTAACAAGAAGGATGCAAAGAAGCTACGACTTAGTGGGAACCTGAGTCGTTCGAGTTTGATGAGTCGTACACGAGTTAAGAACAGCGGCATGAGTCGTTCACGACGTAACAGATCAGAAGGTGATGGCATGAGTCGTCTACGACTTAATGAAATACGTAAGAAGAAGTTACCAAATAAAAGAGCCATAGGTCGAATGGAGGAGGTTTCGGACTTGAGTCGTTCACGAGTTAATGGAAGCTTGAGTCGTTTACAACCTAGTGGGGGTTTGAATCGTTCACAACTCAACAAAGAAGAAGTTGAAGGCCTAGGTCGTCCACGACCTAACTGGAGAACAGAGAAGGATGTTAACGAGTTACGAGTTACGACCTAAGAGCTTGAGTCGTTGGGAGTCTTAAGTCGTAAGCCTGGATGTGTAGATTTTCTATGAGTCATGGAAGGTTGAGTTGTTTACTTCTTATGTCGTAAGTCGTATACGACCTAAGTGTTGTGTTGTGTTGTAATTGCCTTGAGTCGTAAGTCGCGTCCCGTGTATGTTGATAAGTCGTGTGCGACCTGGGTTGTGCTGTACCATGTATTATAAGTCGTGAGTCGTAGCGTTTTAGGTCGCTATGGTTTAAGTCGCGTACTGTTTGAGATGCGGGGTTGTCTGTTAGGTCGGCAACGACCTAGGGATGAGTCGTAAGTCGTATACGACTTAAGGAGCTGTGGTGAAACGCTATAAATAGGGAGTGAGTTGTAACTTTTTAGTAGTTGATTTTTGAATAAAAATTCCTTGTTGATTGTTGTGCGCTTTCTTCTAAAATTGGTAGTTGAGTGTAATCTCCTATCTCCTCTTTCGGTTAATCGAGTGCGCTCGATTCAACGATCGTAGAAGCCGATTCACGGTATCTAGTGCGCTAGATCAACGTATGAAGAATCGTAGATCTTTGAACACGGTATAGTGCGCTATCAACGTGTTTGAGATAGCTAGAATTCGGTATCTTCGGATCAACGAATTTGAGCATTTTGGTATTCATAAATCCACCGATTGCTACTTTCACCGATTGAAGTTTAATTTTGATTAATCCGCTGCGTCAGTTTTGGTATCAGAGCTAGACTTAGCCAATCATAGCTAAGCCGAGACTTGGAGACAATTTTTGAAGTTTGAAGTTTGGTGTTCATCGTGTTCATCGCGAGATTGCAATAAGTTTGAAGTTTTAAATCCATTTCATTTTGGATCTAGAGTTGGAGAAGTGTTTGTGGGTTGTTACATACTTGAGCCGAGCTAAGTTGAGGCCGAGCTAAGTGTTAGGCCGTGACTTGTTGTTGTGTTGAAGTTTTGCTGAAGAATTTTGAAGTATTGTTGAAGTTTTTGAGAAGTTTTCAATCATGCCACCAAGGAGAGCTAATCGTCATCAAAACGTTGAAGTTTTTATAGAAGAGAAGAAGCCGAGCTTATGGAGCAACGTATTAATGAGAAATTTGATGAAGGCATTGGAAAGTTAGAGAAGTTGATGAATGATTTGAATCAAACTCAAAGGAGGAGATCACCAAACTCGAACCATGGAGGAAACCGAGTTTCGCCATCGGTTACGGAAGCGAGGAGGGTATCACCACAATCATTTAGAGAAAGAAGAGAAACATCAATTTCATCGAGAAGAGATCATCATGACTATGGACATGAAGAGAGAAGAAGTCAACGTGAATTTGACAATGAGGCGTATAGAGATGAAGAGAGACATAGTCGAAGAAGCATGCATGAACGAAGGGATGATAATGGTCGAGATCGATGTAGGCATACTTTTGATTTTGATGAAGAGGGTGATAGAGCTAGCATTCATTATCGAGATCGAGACCTAGTTCGAAATTCATATCGGGATGTAGATGATGATTGTCGATGGGAATCGGGTATGAAGATGGAAATTCCAGAGTTCAAGGGTGGAATGGTAGCTGAAGAATTTCTTGATTGGTTGTCAAATGTTGAAGAGATCTTTGATTTCAAGGAGGTTCCTGAGCATAGAAGAGTGAAGTTGGTTGCTACTAGGTTGAGGGGGAGAGCTTTGGCGTGGTGGCAGCAAACTAAACTTACAAGGGAGAGAATGGGAAAGTCAAAGATTGAATCATGGGAGAAGATGAAGAAGTTGATGCGAGCTACATTTTTGCCTTACAACTACCAATCACTTATGTACCAGAGGTTGCAGAATCTGAGGCAAGGGACGAAGTCTGTTAGTGATTATGCTGATGAATTTTACCAACTCATTGCCAGGAATGATATTATGGAAACGGAAGAACAGCTAACTGCTAGATTCATTGGGGGATTGAGAATGCAGATCCAGGATATGGTTAATATGTTCGATCCGAGATCTGTTGCAGAGGCACATCAAAAAGTGTTGGCTTGGGAGAAGCAAGGAAGGCGTGGAGGTGGTGTGTTTACTAATTCCAATAATCAAGTGAAGGGTGTTAGTGGGAGTTCTAATGTTCCTAAACCTGTCAGTAAGCCAGTGGTGAAGGAGGCTGAGAAGGCAAAGGTTAGCAGTGGTTTCAAATGTTACAAGTGCCAAGAGTTGGGTCATAAAAGCAATGAATGTCCGAAGCCGAAGAAGAGAGCAATGGTTGCTGAGATTGAGGATGATGGTGAGGAGGCAGAATGTTTAAATGCACCTTATGTTGAGGAGGAAGAAGAATTGTCTGGAGATGAAGGTTGTAATCTTATGATGAGGAGGTCATGTCTTACACCAAAGCAGGAAGAGGATTCTAGTTGGTTGAGAAGCAATATTTTTCAGTCGACATGCACTATTCTAGGGAAAGTTTGCAAGTTCGTTATTGATGCTGGAAGCTGTGACAACATTATTTCTACAGAAGCAGTAAGGAAGTTGAACTTGAAAACTAAGAAGCATCCTAAACCGTACAAGTTAGCATGGTTGAGGAAGGGTGGTGAAGTGAAGGTGTGTCGAAGGCTTGTGTTAATTTTTCTATTGGGAAGAAGTACAAAGACGAAATTTGGTGTGACCTTGTAGACATGGATGTGTGTCATCTGTTGTTGGGCAGACCATGGCAGTTTGATAGAGCAGTGCAACATGATGGTCGTGCTAATAGCTATAGTTTCATGTTTGAAGGTACTAAAATCACTTTAGTTCCCAAGAAGCAGCAACAGAAGGAAAGCAAGCTAGAAGAGATCGAAGAACTGAAAACTTTGCTATCTTTGAAGGAGTTTGTTAAAGAAGTTGAAGAAGAGCCTGAAGTCTTTTTATTGATTGGGCGAGAGTGTAGTGAAGAGGTTGAAATTCCATAAGAAGCGAAGCCAGTTTTGAAAGAATTTGAAGATGTATTCCCAGAAGAGTTGCCTAAGGAGTTACCGCCACTGAGAGACATTCAACATCAAATTGATCTTGTTCCGGGAGCAGTTTTACCACATCGACCACATTATCGAATGAGTCCGAAGGAACATGAGGAGTTGCGAAGGCAAGTAGAGGAATTGCTAGAACAGGGACGTGTTCAGGAAAGCTTGAGTCCTTGTGCAGTACCAGCCTTGTTGGTGCCGAAGAAGGATGGAACATGGAGAATGTGTACCGATAGTAGAGCTTTGAGCAAGATTACTGTTCGCTACAGATTTCCTATGCCGAGGTTGGATGACTTGCTAGATCAGTTGAGTGGGGCTACTATCTTTTCGAAGATTGATTTGAAGAGTGGTTATCATCAGATTCGGATTAAACCTGGAGACGAATGGAAGACAGCCTTCAAGACGAGAGAGGGGTTATACGAATGGTTGGTTATGCCATTTGGTTTATCAAATGCACCTAGTACATTCATGCGGGTGATGAATCAAATCTTTAGACCATTCATTGGGAAGTTCGTAGTGGTTTATTTCGATGATATTCTGATATACAGCAGGAGTACGGAGGAGCATGCAGGGCATTTGAGAAAGGTGTTAATTATTCTTCGTGAGGAACAATTTTATGCAGCTATGAAGAAATGTGTGTTCATGACTCAAAGTGTATTATTTTTGGGATATGTTGTATCTGAGAAGGGAATCCATGTGGACCAGAGTAAAGTTGAAGCTATTAGAAATTGGCCACAGCCGAGAACTATCACTGAAGTTAGAAGTTTTCATGGATTGGCATCATTCTACCGAAGATTCATTCCACACTTCAGTAGCGTGATGGCACCGGTTACTGATTGTATGAAAGGGAAGCAGTTTTCTTGGTTGGAGGAAGCGAGGGTTGCTTTCGAACGAATCAAAGAACTTTTGACGACAGCACCAATTCTTGTATTACTAGATTTTCAGTTGTTGTTTGAGTTACACACTGATGCATCAAAGGTTGGGATTGGAGGAGTGTTGAGTCAGAGGGGACGTCCTATTGCATATTTCAGTGAGAAGTTATCAGGAGCAAAGATGAGATACAGTACATACGATGTTGAGTTTTATGCTGTTGTGCAAGCTGTTAAACATTGGAGGCATTATCTATGTCAGAAAGAGTTTGTTCTTTACACTAATCATGAAGCTTTGAAGCATTTACAGGGGCAGGATAAGATTTCAGCGAGACATGCATCGTGGATTGCATATTTACAGCAATTTACCTTTGTTGTTAAGCACAAATCTGAGGTAACAAATCGTGTAGCTGATGCTTTGAGTAGGAGGAGTCATTTGTTGACTACAATGAAAGTTGAGGTGATAGGGTTCGAATTATTGCCAGAGTTGATTGACGAAGATCCTTACTTTGCAAAGTTTGTTGAGAAAGTTAAGGATGGAGATACTGATGAATTTATGTTGGTTGATGGATTCTTGTTTAAAGGAAATCGATTATGCATTCCAGAGAGCAGTTTGAGATTGAAGATTATCAAAGAGTTGCACGAGGAAGGACATGTGGGCCGTGATCGTACATTGCATTTGATTTCTCAATCTTACTTTTGGCCATCAATGAGAAAAGAGGTAGAGAGGTTTGTGGAGAGATGTCATATTTGTTGTTTGCACAAAAAATGGACAAACACCTCCAAGTCGTATTATTTAGTTGATTATATGTGATTTTCAATGATTTTAGATGAGTATGTAAATATGAGAAAAGTAAGGGCTGAAATGTAAAAGACACGCAGATTTATAGTGGTTCGGCCAGAATGTGCCTACGTCCACTTTATATGTTATTATCTCTTTTCTTCCAGATTACAAGTACAATGCGTTGTATACAAGTGTATGAAAGTAGTTTGAAAGTTCCTTCCTTGCTTGAGCTCTCAAACTTTTCTACCATTGTTGTACCCCTGCCCCTCTATTTATAGAGTGAGGTAGGGGGCAGGGGTCTTGGAAGTATATAGCTGCTAGCGGGCCTGGGCTGGAGCAATCTGGCCTGGTGGCATTCTGGTTCGGCGAGCTTCATTCGGCTGTGCATGGAGCTTGGTTCGGAGGGGAGAGGAGCGGCATTGGCTGTGGAGAGTAGTGGTTGGTCCGGTGTTGGTTTGGACCGGCATGGAGTAGAGTGGTGTGTGGGTGGTCCGGCTAAAGCGTGGTTCGGCGGAGTTCGTGAGAGGAGCATGGTTCGGCATGGTCTCATTCGGTAGTTGGGGATGTGTGGTTCGGCGGAGCTCGTCCGGATGCCCTTGTGCCGAATGGACATGGGTATATGGAGATGCCGAATGAGGTATAGCCGAATGAGCTATTGCCGAATGACACATAGGAGGGGTTTTGCCGAATGGAGGTTGCCATGCTCTATTTGCGAATGCCGAGTGAACTGTGGCCTTGCTGAATGAAGTGCAGGATGTGAACATGAGTGAGACTGACGCTCTTTGGTCTTGAGATCCTCTGGGTGAGAATTCGCCCAACATTTGCCCCCCAAAGTGGGGCACGTGCTTGCATGTGTTGCGCTTTGTTTCCTTGTTGTAGGGAGGCTTGTTTTTGTAATGCCATGGGTTGGATGTTCATATCATGTTGATGTCCTGCAAAGGAATTTACAGTTTCAGTATGATTTCAAATAACGACCGTTCATGATCGAAATATTCGAGATGAAGTGAACTGTGCCGTTCAGGACGAGAGAGTGAGCCCCGAAGGGGCTTGGCATCGTCGATGCCCGGTTTATGTTTGTGAAGATGGTTTATTGCCAGCTCAGAGCATGCCTAGGGATCGTTCGCAACCCCGTACATGTGTAAGTAGCTTAGCCATTTCATAATTATCAAATATCCATATGACCGCTGGGCTTAAGAATGCGTGTCAAAGTGTAAATTCCCACGATGGTAGGGTTAATAACCATTCAGAGCGTGCCTATGGACCATTCGAGGTCGCGTACACGTGTAAACGATTTAATCCACGTCGGTGAGGATTTTACGACTTATTCACCGTTATCATAATCTTATTTTATTAGTTATTCTGGAGTTCGGTACTTATCTGAGTGAAGCGCCTGCGTGCCCCCTGTTTCTGGTTTCTGCTGGTAGAGGTAGCTTCGTTCGGGTTCGAGTTGGCACAAGTTTCATTCGGTTGGAGGCTGGTCCGGTATGGATAGTTCCATTCGGCTTCCATTCGGTCCGGTATGTCGAATGCCTTGGTCCGGTCCTGAGCTCGCCTATATATAGAGGCCGCACCCCCCTCGTTTTTCATTACCGAACGAGTAGAGCCGAACCATATTGTGCTGCCGAACCAAAGTCTTCGCCGAACCAGCTTATACCGAACCAGGTATGTATACTTTCTGCCGAATGAACCTTTGCCACCGGATGGCCCTGTTTGCCGAATGTGTACGGAGTGTATTGAATAGCCGAATGAGGTATGCCGAATGACATGTATGCCGAATGACATGTATGCCGAATGAGCATTGGAGTTTGGTGCCGAATGAACTCGTCTTGCACCGCCGAATGAGACTTCATACTTGAACCTTGAGCGGAATCTTATGCTTTTATATGCTTTCTTTAGATACTTGCTTGTTTATCTTTCTATACTTCTTGCTCTAACACCGTGTTTTTCTTGTGCTGCAGAAAATGTCTCGCAAAGCGGAAACACGATCAGACAGAAAGAAGTCTAGAGGCACAAGAGAGCCCTCCTCTTCCTTGCCCCCAGTCCAATCAGGATCCGAGCAACATCGACCCATTCCAAGGTCTCTAGTGGATGGATATGGTCCACAGGAACTTTTGATCTCCCCCCCTGATTGCTTTCCTAGCTCCTTAAAGGAGGAGCAACTTGACGTCATATCCCGTTCCTTTGGGATAGATAGGGCTCTTATGCTGCTGCCAGGAGATGGGGTGATGCCATATAATCCTCCCGAGGGCTACTTCGCTTTTAGCAGATACCATTGCATGTGCGGCGCTATCCCCCCTATCAACGCTTGGATAGTAAGCTTCACCACCTATTTGAAGGTGGCTCCTTTCCAGCTCCAGCCTAACTCATACGCCATCCTGGTGAGCCTCTTTGTTATCTTCCAGAGGAGGTACGGGCGTCCTCCTTCTAACCGGGAAATCCGATACTTGTACAACCTGAGAGGCTATAAGAAGGGGTCTCCGTATATTAGTCTGGAGGCGGCCGTGCCCTTCAAACCAGTCCTGGACCTATATTCCAAGTTTACCATGTTCAAGAAAGAGTGGTTCTTCATCAAGGACGATGCTGTTTCTTTCCGCCTTTTCACTTCCGGATGTAAGATGGATTTCATTTATATTTTCCATGTCTTGACTGTAGTGTTTTTTCTGACATGCTTCTATTTCTGGCTAGCGACAGGTGGTATTGCAGTTGTGGAGGATGATTCCTTGGTGCGAATGGCTGCTGAACTAAAGGCTATTCCGGCACGGGACCGGTCGGCCTCCTTCTTGATCAGGAACGCAACCCTCTTGGAGTATAATTTGATCTTACCGCACCAGTCCGTGGTTAAGCAAAGAGACACGGCTGAGGAGAAGGCTGCTAAAGCTAAGGAGGGGGATAAGGTAAAGAGCGGTAAGAGGGAGCCTTTCGCAGAGCGTCCCGTGGTCGGGGGGAAGAAACTGAAGAAGTCCGATGGCCCTTCTCCAAGTACTTGCCCGACTGTCCCGGAGGAGGAAGGTGTAGAAGAGGAGGAAGGAGGCGAAGTTGGAGAAGGGTCGGAGGGTGGAGGAGATGGCGACGGTCAAGGTGGTAGTGGTGTTGCTGCTCTAACCTCTGAACAAGACCTCGAACTGGATGAGGCTCTCCATCGGGCCTTCGGGGAGTCGGAGGGAGAGTCGGAAACGGAGAAGGGAACGGAGAAGGCAAAGGAAACCGGCAAAGCTGTGGCTGGCACTGACCCATCCTCTAAGGGTTCCTCAGCTAGGGTGATTCCGGCGATGCAAGGTGAACTTTTGTCTTCAGCCGATTCTATTTTCGATAAGGACTTAGAAATTTTTTACGGTTCACTTCCGTCCTGGAATGAGATCCAGGACTTATTGCAGTATCCCACTCCTCCGCCGGGTTTGTATAATAGATGTGTCTCCTCACTTTTCTTTCTTTTTAACTTAGCACATTTTTTGAATTACGGATTATTGTATGTTCGTAACACTTGTTCTTTATTCCAGGGGCAGGCCAGGCGGGTAAAACGTCGGATGTTCGACACCGCCTTGAACAATTTAAGTCGAGGAGAGCTTCCGCGAAACCTTCTACTGATCGCACTGGGGACATAGTCAAGTACCGCCCTCTTCTTGGGGTCATCGAAGAGGGCATTCAGAAAAGGAAGCGGAGCCGTTCCTTATTTGAGTCTTCTTCTGCTTCGCAGCTTCCTACTCTGCCTCCCCCTACTCAGCCTCCTCGTGATACTACGGAGGAGAGCACGGAGCCCTTCCCCCCTCCTCCTCCTTCTAAGAGTTCTACTGTCATTCATATAAGGCGTCCCGATGCGCCTCGCCCCGTGCCTCGTGACCCTTTTGCCGGCCATCCTGATTTAGACCCAAGTTTTCGGGATATTTCATTCGATGAGACCACGGGCGAGCACCTCCTTCCCCGCAACCCCATGGTAAGAGTGCTGGATGAGGCCAAATCTTTAGATCTTGATTTACTTACTACACGGGTAGTCACCATGGGGGATGAGGCCAAGGCTAATATCGACCGGGTGGCCGCAGAGACCAAGAAGTTAATGGAGCATCATGCTAAGTTGGTCAAGGCCGGGGAAGAGATCGGGAGTTCTAACATTCGGTTGAGGTTAAAGGTTGCCGATCAGGCCAAGCAACTCGCCGACCAAGCCATCCAGATCTCTCAGCATGAGGAAGCCTCCAAGCGTCTGAAAGAGACCATGGAGAAGGCCAGTAGGGCGGAATTACGGAAGATGGAGGTCGCTTGCAGGGAACGGATTAACATAGCTATCGCAACGGTGGATGAGGTTCGAAATGCGGATCTCGAGCGGGTAGAGGAGTTGTCAGGGAGGCTCGAGGCTGCGGAGATGGCTCAGGCCGAGTTGAAGGAGGAGATGGAGGAGATGAGGAGGTCCCTCAAGTTGAAGGAAGAGGAAATGAGGAGGTCACTCCAGGCTGACTGCTTGAGATACCAATCAGAGAGGGACGTCGCCATCGCCAAGTTGCAAGTTTCCGAGGCCCGGGTGAGGGAGTTTGAGGAAAACGAGGGGATGATGGATGAGATGTTGCAGGATATGTACTTCCACACTTGGAAGGAGGGCGGCTTGTCTTGGATGGACGATTACCCTCGGGTCATGGCCAAGGTGTATCTCCAGGCTTTAGAGGAGGCCAGGGTGAATGCGGGTAAGGAAGGCGGAGAGGCTTTCAACTTGAGTGCGGTTACTGCTCAGTTCTCAAAGGAGGAGCAAGCGGCGGTGAAGGAGGGGATGCGGCTACTCGCTGCAGAGGAAGCGGGCGTGCAGTTGGATGATGAGGATCAAGCGGCGGATGCTGGTGAGTTATTCTTTTCCCTTTCTTTTCTTTTCGTGTTTTCATAACTTGATCGTTCGTTTAATGAATTCCTCTTCTGATCTGGACAGGTGGGACTTCAGATCCACATGCTGGGGGCTCTGATCCTGCGGCTAAGTAGGCTGGGGGAGTTGGTGATGGAGTGTGGATGCATCTGCCATCTTTTTGTTTCTTTTTTATCACTGTTCATGTTAGTTTTTGATATGCAACTGTAATAAAATTATTTGCAAAGAATAACTTCGTGTGATCTTATAATATAAGCTGATTTTGTCATGTTTAAATGTTGTTGCTATCTTTATGTGCTGTGTGAGAAGTATAATTATGTATATGCCTGTGATTCCAGTTGTGTTTGATGTTAAGTTTTTGCTTGAAATATAATTTCACGTTTTGCAATGTCAGTGTATGAATAAGCTATAGTTACGCATTTATGTACAAGAGAAGAGAGTACCGCCCTTTATGCTTTATTCGCAGGCGGTAGCTTTGAGTGTCTTGTGTAATTGTTCACGGGTATAGCTGAGCGCCCTGCCACCCAGCACGCAGGCTTGGAGCCTCATGAGTGAATGCTTCCTATTTGGTTTCCTGTACTTTAGAGTTTGTTATACAGGATAGGAGAAAAATATTTAAGTGAAATGGAAATATAGTAAAAGTAAAACTTCCAGTCACGGAAGGCCGTCGATGTGCTTAAGTTCGTGGCAAACGGGTTTTGTAGTCACTTTCCCTAGCTGTGGGTCTTGGAGACATTTGTCACCCATCTTACGCCTCCGCGGGGAGTTTTCTTTTTTACCACAGCCGCACTTAAGACACATCGGAGCCGAGATCGCGCACGGTAACTACCCGAACCATTATGGTCCGTAATCGTGGGTATTATTCGATTTACCGTGGCCGGCTAGCGTGGGTGTCGTTGGCCGTGAACTACCCCTGGCTGGCCACACCTTATGTTGGGGCTTAAAGTAGGTTCACAGTTGCCGGCGAGCCGAACGCCGTAATGAGCTGCCATCGGCTATAGTCGGCCTTTATGATGACTTATAATCGGCTCATTACAGTTGGCTTTGAGGGCAGGCGCGCAATGAGTTAACCCGCAGCAGAGGGATGCTGGAGCAAAAGTGTCTCATTGGCGAGTGCATAGAATCGTAGCGTACCTGTTAGGCCTAGTCCAGATGAGGCCGTGGTGCGTCTTGAGTGGAGATGCCATAGGATTTTGTTCAACAGAAAGGGATAAAACTTAACGAGCAGCCAAGACATAAAGGAACAAGTTAAAAAGAGACAAGATTTTTTAAAGTGGTTCGGCACGGAAATGCCTACGTCCACTGATTCTCTTTGTTAATTCACTTCATATGGGCAGTACAAGTTAAGAAAAGTATCGACGGAGGTGTCGGATGTTCCATGCCCTCTGGAACACCTCTCCGTCCACTGTTGACAAAATGTAAGCTCCGTTGCGGAGATCTTTATGAATTACATATGGTCCGTCCCAGATGGGGTCCAGTGCCCCGGGGCGCGGAAAGATTCGCCTGAGGACAAGATCTCCTTCTTGTAAGCTGCGATGCTTGACTTTGGAATTGTATTGTGCTGCCACTTTTTGTTTGTGAGCTGCTGCTTTGAGTGCCGCATCGTTTCTCCTTTCCTCGATCAGATCCAAAGACATGAGGAGGAGTTCTTCGTTTTCCTCTGGGTTGTAGTGGATCCTACGGTGGGAAGGCACAATAGTCTCAACTGGGAGCATTGCCTCCGATCCATATGCCAAAGAGAAAGGAGTATGTCCCGTTGATGTTCTGAAAGATGTGCGGTATGCCCATAGTGCCGTAGGAAGTTCGTCCACCCAAGCGCCTTTTGACTTTTCAAGTTTCTTCTTGATTAGGGTTTTGAGAATTTTGTTGATAGCTTCAACTTGTCCGTTTGCCTGAGGGTAAGCTACTGATGAGAAGCTTTTATGAATTCCATGCTCTTGGCACCAGTCGGCAAATTCTTCGCTGTCAAATTGGAGTCCGTTGTCTGATACGATCTTGAGGGGGACTCCATACCTGCACAGAATGTTTTTGATCAAGAAGTTGATAACTTTTGCTGAAGATATTTTATTTAAAGGTTCCGCTTCCACCCATTTGGTGAAATAATCGACTGCCACTATAGCATATTTGGCTCCGCCTCGGCCCGTTGGCAGTTCGCCAATTAAGTCAATTCCCCATACGGCAAAGGGCCAAGGGCTGGTCATTTGAGTAATTTCGTTTGTGGGTAGTCGAGGGATCTTGGCGAACTTCTGACATCTGTCGCATTTCTTAACGAAGTCTAGGGCATCTTTGTTTAGTGTGGGCCAGTAATATCCATATCGGAGTATCTTTCTTGCCAAAGTCTGTCCTCCAGTGTGATCTCCGCATCCTCCCTGATGGATGTTTGTTAATATCTCCTTGGCTTCCCTTCCGGCGACGCATCTTAATAGGGGGCTAGAGAAGCCACGCCGGTAGAGGATGCCTTCTTGCATTGTGTAGTGGGGAACTTTCCTCAAGATCTTCTTGGCTTCGTCACGCCTGTCGGGTAGTATGCCATCTTGCAAATATTTCCGGATAGGAGTCATCCAGGTTCCTTCTTCGATTGCAGTTATCAGATTCGCTTGTTCGAAACTCGGGGCTAGCTGCCTTGAGATTACTAGTGCTCCGGGAATGGTGCTGTCCTTCATACTAGCTTGCTTTGCAAGTTCATCTGCCTCTTGGTTTTCTTCTCGAGGAATGTGTTTGATTAGATAATGGTCCAATCGATCGAGCAGCAGTCTGGTTTTCTTTAGGTATGCTGTGAGCCGTTCTCCTCGAGTCTGGAATTCTCCTAGTACCTGGTTTACGATAAGCTGAGAATCACTATGAATACATAAGGAATTGATCCCAATTTCTAGGGCCAGTTCCAATCCCGCTATTACTGCTTCATATTCAGCATCGTTGTTAGTGGCCGTGAACTCCAATCTTAATGCATAGTACAACTTTCTTCCCCTGGGGGTGACGATCACAATACCTGCCCCCGAGCCTTGTTCGTTTGATGCTCCGTCTACAAAGAGGTTCCACTTGATGTTTTTTGCTACTTCGGATTGTTCCTTGCCTTCGTTGGTAGTGAATTCGGCAATGAAATCAGCCATGGCTTGTCCTTTGATAGCGGTGCGGGGATGGTAGGTGATATCATACTGACTTAGTTCGATGCACCATTTGAGGAGTCGCCCAGAAGTGTCAGGACGATGGAGCACTTGTCTTAGTGGTTGATCGGTTAGAACCCTGATGGAGTGAGACTGGAAGTAGTGTCGCAGTTTCCGTGACGCGATCAATAAACAATATGCTAACTTCTCAAGTTTAGGATATCTGGCTTCTGCCCCCGTAAATCTCTTGCTTACAAAGTAAACCGGACGTTGTGTGCGGTCTTCTTCTCTTACCAAGGCGGCGCTTAGAGCATGAGATGATACAGCGAGGTATAGGTATAACACTTCACCTTCATTTGGAGTTGAGAGTACTGGTGGTCTCTGAAGGTGTTCGATTAGGTTGAGGAAAGCTTTTAAGCATTCGTCGGTCCACTCGAACCTCCCTTTGTCTTTCTTGAGTGCTTCGAAGAAAGGGACACACTTGTCAGTTGCCTTGGAAATGAATCTGCTTAGGGCGGCCACCTTTCCGTTTAGGCTCTGCATTTCTTTTCGAGTGGAAGGTATCCTTATTTCTTTTAAAGCTCGGATTTGTTCAGGGTTTGCTTCGATTCCTCTGGCGTGGACGATGAATCCTAAGAATTTTCCCGATGATACTCCGAAGGAGCACTTTAGAGGATTCAGCTTCATTCCATATCGGCGAAGTACCCGAAACATATCGTCCAGATGGCTTACATGGTCGTTGGCTTTCCTGGACTTCACCAACATGTCATCCACATATACTTCCATAGTACGTCCTATCAGTTCTGCGAACATTTTGTTGACGAGGCGTTGATAGGTAGCTCCAGCATTTTTGAGTCCAAAAGGCATGACTTTGTAACAATATAATCCGCGGTCGGTGATGAAGCTAGTGTGGTCCTGATCGGGAGCGTGCATGGGGATCTGGTTATATCCGGAGTATGCATCCATAAAAGATAGGAGTTCGTGCCCAGCTGTGCTGTCCACGAGTTGGTCAATTCGGGGAAGTGGGAAGCAGTCTTTCGGGCAAGCGTCATTCAGATTGGAGAAGTCAATACATGTTCGCCACTTTCCATTGGCCTTTTTTACTAGCACTGGGTTAGCGATCCATTCTGGGTAGATGGCTTCCCGTATGAAGTCATTAGCAAGTAGATTTTTTACTTCCTCATCAAGGGCTGCTGATCGCTCTGCCCCCATGCTCCTCTTTTTCTGCTTTACTGGTACCTTGGTGGGATCGATGTTCAACATGTGGCATGCTACGTCTGGGGAGATTCCTGTCATATCGGCATGGGTCCACGCAAATACATCTAAGTTGTGGCGGAGAAAGTCGATGAGTCGATCCTTCAATTCCGTTTTCAGCTGAGATCCGATTTTTAATAGTCTACTTGAATCATGCTTATCTACCGATACGAATTCCATAGCCTCTGCAGGCTCGGCGGTAGCCTCCTCCTCTTTATCCCTGGGGTCTAGTTCATTGAAGGGATCGCTTGTGTATCGAAGAGGAGGGGCTTTCTTTAGTTGCTATGCCTCCAAGCTTTTCATGCAGAGAGTAGTCTCTGCATCTTTTCCTTTATTCTTTCTGCGGTTATTGCGAAGTTCAGTTACGTAGCAGTCTCGGGCAGCACCTTGATCTCCTTCTACTTCTCCTACTCCGTTGTCTGTTGGAAATTTCATTTTCAGGCACCAGGGGGCTAATACAATCTGAAAGTCAGACAAGGCTGGTCTTCCCAAGAAAGCGTTGTAAGCCGAGTGGTTTTCTATTAGTACGAACGTTTGTTTTCGCACAACGGAGCGGGGATGACTTCCTATTTCGACGAAGAGGTCAAGTTGCCCGAGGGGCATTTTTGCATCTCCAGTGAAACCGTGCAGTGGTTTGTCACAGGGGGATACATCCTTCATTGATAACTTCATTTTGTCGAAAGCATGTTTGAACAGGATATTAACGGAGCTTCCTGTGTCTATTAGAATCCGAAAAACTTTAGCTGGACCGAACCAGGCAGAGATGACCATAGGATCCATATGTGGGTACTGTCTTCCTTCCAAATCACGCCTACTGAATATGATGTCGTCGTTTTCTTTTCGTTTCGGGTGGCGTTCCTCCGTAATGGAGTTAACATATCCTTCGGCATTTCTAAGCGACTTGCCGTACCTTTCCATCTCTGCCCAACTTCTGTCGGCAATGTGTGGTCCTCCTGAGATGGTAAGGACTACTATCTTCTCTTGACTAGAGCCACTGGTGTTGTGATTGTTGCGACTCCCTCCGCCTACTTCTGGGAGGGGTTGCTTTGAGTTCTCATTGGCAGGAGTTGGAGTCCTGTTCTGACTTTTCACATAACGTTCCAGTCTTCTTCTTCTAATGTGTTCTTCGATCAAGTCCCGAAGATGGTGGCATTCATTGGTGTCATGTCCGTGGGATTCGTGGAAGCGACAGGACTTTCCGGACTTGAGTGCGTTATCTGATTCTTTCTTGTGCGGGGGGCGCTTGTATCCGAGTTCGCCCTGAGTGGCTAGGTAGATGTTTTCGATTGTTTCATTCAAAGGAGTGTAGGAGTCAAATCTTGGCCCTGGTCGATATTGGCGCTTCTCACCCTTTCTGCCCCCAGCATTGTCTCTAGATTCATTTCTTCGAGCGTCCTTAGCTGCAGTGGGAACCTTGTCCTGAATTATCTTGCCTTGTTGCCCTGGCTGCCTCTCCGTAGCAGCGTCTTCAAGTCTCATATACTTTCCAGCTTCATGGAAGAAATCAGGCAAGGTAACTGGTTTTTCCTTAGTTAATCTTCTGGCAAACTTGGTGTCTGGATGCACACCACTACAGAGGGCCATTAGAGTGAGTTTTTCATCGGCATCTTGAACTGCTGCCGCTGCGGCGTTGAACCGTGTTAGATATTGTTGTAGCGTCTCTCCGGTTTTCTGTTTGACATTGGATAGAGAATAAGCATCCCTGGGTTGTTCCACATGGATGCGGAACTGGCTAATAAACCTTTCTTTTAACATCTCCCATGAGTTGATGGATCCTTGGGGTAGATGGCAGAACCAGGAGGTAGCTAGATCTGATAGGAATAGCGGAAAGCATTTACATAATACTCCTTCTGTTGCTCCACTCATGAGCATATGCTGGGTGTATCTCTGCAGGTGTACGATGGGGTCGGAAGTTCCTTTGTAAGGTTCCATGGTTGGCATTTTCCATTCCCGGGGAGTGATGGCAGTTTCGATATTTCGGGTAAAGGGACTGGTGACCCTAGCGCCTATTCCCCGGTCCCTTTGCTCCCGTTGGACACATTCTCTGAATAATCGTGCCATCCGCTCGTCAGAACTTGGAGCGGACAAAAATGAGCTCGGTTCTTCCCTGCGGGATCTATCTCGCCCAGATGACCTGTAGGGATGGTACAGTCTATCACCTCTAGCATTATCCAGTGGTTGTCTTTGGCTGCTTGGATGCACGCTAGGACCAGCTACAGTTGCCCCCTGCCTTGATCTTCCCCTGTGGGGTTCTGTTTCGAGCACATCCATGGGGTCAACTTCGGGCTGGGTTCTAGCTCGGCTCCGTTCAGCGGGGTTTCTATGATTAGGTGGCATGACTGGCTCAGCTACATCCGACCCTCGCCTGGTGCCTCCCCCGCTAGGTTCGGTTCCAAGGGCTTCCTCGAGTCGGAATTCGGGCTGAGTCCGGGCGCGGCCCCTATCATCGTTTTTCCTGTTGATAGCTTGTTCGAAGAGTGAAGACCTTTGTTGCCTCCGGGATCCTCCGGATTGGGATTCACCCCATGATTCAGTGTTGCGGTTGGACTCTTCAGCGTCCCTTAAGCGTGTCATGAGTTGGTCCACCAAAGTTTCTTGTTGGGATGTGAAGCGGTTAGTTACTTCAGCCACAACCCTGTCCAGATCTGCCCTAGTGATTGGTTGTTCCGTTGCGGGACCAGTTGGATTTTCCTGATTTTCATCTGGTACTGCTGTTGAAGTGGGCTGATCTGTGATTGCTGGATCTGGAAGGCTGCTAGTTGCGATGTTCTTTCCTTTGTTAACATCCCTTCTCTGTTTGGAAGGCATGATTTCTAAGCAACGAGTGATGTCGTTAGGAAAAAGGTTGAGTGGGAGAAGATGAAGTTTGAGTTCAGTTCTCAGTGAAAGCACCAAAAATGTTTGCACAAAAAATGGACAAACACCTCCAAGTCGTATTATTTAGTTGATTATATGTGATTTTCAATGATTTTAGATGAGTATGTAAATATGAGAAAAGTAAGGGCTGAAATGTAAAAGACACGCAGATTTATAGTGGTTCGGCCAGAATGTGCCTACGTCCACTTTATATGTTATTATCTCTTTTCTTCCAGATTACAAGTACAATGCGTTGTATACAAGTGTATGAAAGTAGTTTGAAAGTTCCTTCCTTGCTTGAGCTCTCAAACTTTTCTACCATTGTTGTACCCCTGCCCCTCTATTTATAGAGTGAGGTAGGGGGCAGGGGTCTTGGAAGTATATAGCTGCTAGCGGGCCTGGGCTGGAGCAATCTGGCCTGGTGGCATTCTGGTTCGGCGAGCTTCATTCGGCTGTGCATGGAGCTTGGTTCGGAGGGGAGAGGAGCGGCATTGGCTGTGGAGAGTAGTGGTTGGTCCGGTGTTGGTTTGGACCGGCATGGAGTAGAGTGGTGTGTGGGTGGTCCGGCTAAAGCGTGGTTCGGCGGAGTTCGTGAGAGGAGCATGGTTCGGCATGGTCTCATTCGGTAGTTGGGGATGTGTGGTTCGGCGGAGCTCGTCCGGATGCCCTTGTGCCGAATGGACATGGGTATATGGAGATGCCGAATGAGGTATAGCCGAATGAGCTATTGCCGAATGACACATAGGAGGGGTTTTGCCGAATGGAGGTTGCCATGCTCTATTTGCGAATGCCGAGTGAACTGTGGCCTTGCTGAATGAAGTGCAGGATGTGAACATGAGTGAGACTGACGCTCTTTGGTCTTGAGATCCTCTGGGTGAGAATTCGCCCAACATTTGTCAAGTTTCGAAGGGAACAACTACGAATGCAGGATTGTATATGCCGTTACCTGTACCATCTAAACCATGGGTTAATATCAGCATGGATTTCGTTTGGGTTTGCCGAGAACTCAAAGGGGAAATGATTCTATATTTGTTGTGGTGGATAGATTTTCAAAAATGGCATATTTTATTGCCTGTAAGAAGACAACAGGTGCAGTTCGAGTGGCACAATTATTCTTTAAGGAGGTGTATCGATTGCATGGGTTGCCGGAGTCTATTGTTTCAGACAGGGATACCAGATTTTTGAGTCATTTTTGGCTTAGTTTGTGGAAGATGGTGGGAACGAAGCTGAATTTTAGTAGTACTTATCATCCGCAAACAGATGGACAGACAGAAGTTGTTAACAGATCGTTGGGAAATTTATTGCGATGTCTTGTGAAGGACAATCTGAAGAGTTGGGACATGAAGTTATGCCAGGCAGAGTTTGCTCATAATCATGCAGTGAATCGTAGTACGGGATTCAGTCCATTTCAAATTGTATATTCAAGTTTACCCAGGGGACCGTTGGACTTAACGGTAGTACCACAACCGAAGGGGACGATTAAACGGGCTGTTGATTTTGTTGATGAATTAACTGAATGTCATAAGATCGTTCAGGAACGATTGGAAAAGTCAAATGAGAAATATAAGAAATTTGCAGACTTGAAGCGACGAAATGTTGAATTTAACGAAGGAGATTTGGTGTATGCTGTGTTAACGAAGGATCGTTTTCCAGTAGGCGCTTATAACAAGTTGAAAGCCAGAAAAATTGGTCCAGTAGAAGTTGTGAAACGGATCAATGAAAATGCTTATAAGTTGAAGCTACCGGAGGACGTGTACACTTCTGACGTATTCAATATTAAGCATCTTGTGCCATATTATGGAGATGAACAATCTGGTACAGAAGAAATTACAAATTCGAGGGCGAATTTTTCTCAACCCGGGGAGGATGATGCAGCTCAGGTCAAAGGAATAAGTCGTCCACGACTTAAGGAAGTAGAGCTAAGTCGTCCACGACTTAAGGGAAAGGAGCTGCGACTTAACTCCAATGGTTTGCGACCTAACGAAGTGATTTTAAGTCATTTGCGACTTAACAAGAAGGATGCAAAGAAGCTACGACTTAGTGGGAACCTGAGTCATTCGAGTTTGATGAGTCGTACACGAGTTAAGAGCAGCGGCATGAGTCGTTCACGACGTAACAGATCAGAAGGTGATGGCATGAGTCGTCTACGACTTAATGAAATACGTAAGAAGAAGTTACCAGATAAAAGAGCCATAGGTCGAATGGAGGAGGTTTCGGACTTGAGTCGTTCACGAGTTAATGGAAGCTTGAGTCGTTTACGACCTAGTGGGGGTTTGAATCGTTCACAACTTAACAGAGCAGAAGTTGAAGGCCTAGGTCGTCCACGACCTAACTGGAGAACAGAGAAGGATGTTAACGAGTTACGAGTTACGACCTAAGAGCTTGAGTCGTTGGGAGTCTTAAGTTGTAAGCCTGGATGTGTAGATTTTCTATGAGTCGTGGAAGGTTGAGTCGTTTACTTCTTATGTCGTAAGTCGTATACGACCTAAGTGTTGTGTTGTGTTGTAATTGCCTTTAGTCGTAAGTCGCGTCCCGTGTATGTTGATAAGTCGTGTGCGACCTGGGTTGTGCTGTACCATGTATTATAAGTCATGAGTCGTAGCGTTTTAGGTCGCTATGGTTTAAGTCACGTACTGTTTGAGATGCGGGGTTGTCTGTTAGGTCGGCAACGACCTAGGGATGAGTCGTAAGTCGTATACGACTTAAGGAGCTGTGGTGAAACGCTATAAATAGGGAGTGAGTTGTAACTTTTTAGTAGTTGATTTTTGAATAAAAATTCCTTGTTGATTGTTGTGTGCTTTCTTCTAAAATTGGTAGTTGAGTGTAATCTCCTATCTCCTCTGTCGGTTAATCGAGTGCGCTCGATTCAACGATCGTAGAAGCCGATTCACGGTATCTAGTGCGCTAGATCAACGTACGAAGAATCGTACATCTTTGAACACGGTATAGTGCGCTATCAACGTGTTTGAGATAGCTAGAATTCGGTATCTTTGGATCAACGAATTTGAGCATTTTGGTATTCATTAATCCACCGATTGCTACTTTCACCGATTGAAGTTTATTTTTGATTAATCTGCTGCGTCAGTTTTGGTATCAGAGCTAGACTTAGCCAATCATAGCTAAGCCGAGACTTGGAGCCAATTTTCGAAGTTTGAAGTTTGGTGTTCATCGTGTTCATCGCGAGATTGCAACAAGTTTGAAGTTTTATAGGCCAATATTACTAGCCGTTATTCAAATGCCGTCTTATAGGCCAATATTGATAGCCGTTATTTAACTATCAATTAATATCCATAAACAACTATCATATTTAAATAATTTCCCAAATTATTTATTTAGAAATATCTTTGTAAGATATATTTTCACACTTCAACCCTTTGAAAACAATTTTCAAATCACTTTTCTCTCGCAGAATAAATTTTCAAATATTGTTTATTTCCACTGAAAATTTGCCAAGTCCGAATACTTTAAAATAATTTAAATCACTTATCCAAAAATATATACTTGGAAGCACTTAAAATAAAACTATTTTAAAACATTTGTTTAAAATATTAGTTATGAATTTTATACTAATATCCCATGAAAAACATAAGCCCAAAACTAATTTTAAAGATAAAATTATTAGATAGAGTATAATTATTTAAATTACCTTCTTCTAAATCAAATACTGGTTAAATCATTAAAATAATTACTTCTACAATTAACTTAATAAATATATTTTTTAAAAATTTAAAAACGATTTCTCCAAAAACATTCTTTTTAAAACCAACTTTAGAACTTTTAATTTATATATAAAAGCTACTTTAAAAGCATACCCGGCTTTCTAGGGAAAATACATTTTCCATTCCAAAATAGTCCATTTTAATCAATTAATAAATCCTTCTCGATTTATCTAAATTTACATCCCAAATTCGTAAATTTTCATTCCACACTTTTAAAAATAAACCACCATTTATTTTTAAGAAAAAATGAGCCATTCCTTTATAAATTCCCATCGTGAATTTATACTTCCAAATATCTACTGATATACAATTTTCAAATCGATTTCCAAAATTTTCTCCATTTGAAAATTACTCCTTTACTTATCCAAATTTATTTCAAAACCCATTAATATAATATTCACACCTATATTTATGATTTAAATTACGTTTAAATTAGAAATACCAATTTCACACCTAATTTCAAAATTCTCCTTTTATTTTCCAAACTCATTTAAAATCCGAATTTTAAATAAATTATTCAACTTTTAAACAATACTACTTAAGTTTTCAAAATCCATTTATAAAAAATCTTTTTTCCCCATACTTAGAATTTATTCGATAGGATTTCAAAAATCAACCTTTATCCCTTTTAAATTCTTTCTTTTAATTTGTCTAATTTTCAAAAATTATTTTAATTCTAATTCTCCTAATTTCCTTCCAAAAAATCCAATTTTTATATTTCTGGTATCTTAAAAATACCAAAATATATTCAGCCAAACCATAGCCTTCAATTACCAATATAATCAGTCACAGATTATCAATAAATCATACCACAGCATATGAAATAAATTTCTAATAATTTGAGGAATTCAGCTGGACCCCTCCAACCTATTTTCCTGCATCTATAGATGTTAGCACAATATAAAATACCAATTCCACTTCGAGGTGGAATACTGTGGTATATGGAGTCATCAGCTATTATGCGGGGCACATAGGGTCTCATCCGTTATATAATGCGGGAAATCAATCGCTCCAATGCACACACACACACACACACTATTATATATAACATAACAATCCAACTGATAATAATTATCAATCCTTATAAACAACCAATAAATTTAAATTTATTTATCTAAATGAGTGAGTGAGAAGATCTCACCTTTGCTTTTGTTTTGCAATCCATTTCCCTTCCAGCTTGTTTTTACAATTTTTTAACCTTGTATAACAATTATATGATTTCATTAATATTCGAACCAAGGGAACAATTAAATTTCCATTTGATAATTTTAACTAACCAATGATTTATTTTAAACTAACTCCTTTTAAAAAAAATGTTTTTGACAACTAAAATAATCAAATAAGATTATTTAACAAACTAATCACTAATATATATTGTTTTAAAATAACTGGTAGACTTAAAATGCATATATGGATATATTTTCTATTTAAACTCTTTATATATCCAAAGAAATGTTTTTATGTCTATCTATAATTTATTTTTTCTGCTTCAAACTTATATACAATTATCAGCAATCACAAATTTAAATTTTTTACTATATACATACGTATAAATTAAATTTAAATCTAATTGGAAAAAAAGTTAAGATTCGAACCTCAACTCCCTCGAACACAACGCGACCACCTCGGGATGGCCTTCCACCTACTGCGTACACTACCGTAAAACCAGAGTGCCACCGCGATTGCCTCGCTATTGCGCCAACTTGCACTGCCCAAATCCAACGCGACTCACCAAATCACAAGCTGCGATACCCAGCTTCGAGTCTCAACAACGATGCATCCATTGAATTGACTCCCTCCTACATGCATTCGCATATGCGACCACCTCAAATGCGTCACTCGAAACCCTTGCGCGCACAGCTGATGAAATTGCCTCGAGCCGCCCCTTCCCTAAATCAATTTCGGTCGTACTTTTTCTTTCTTTGAAAGGGCTTCGGCCATTATCATTCGAACGGCGACACCCTTTCCTTTTTTATTAAATTCGTGAATGAATTTATGAGGAGGAGAGAAAGAACGTGAATTTGGAGTTCTGTAGCCGCCATTAGATTGAATTCGAACGAGATTTTTTTTTTGGGTTTTAGATTTTCGTTCGAGAGCCTCTTTTTTTATTTGATTTGTTTTCGAAGATAAAAGCAAAGCTCGACTATGATGGAAAAAAGAAAGAGATGCGTGTAATTATGAATGACACGTGAAAAAATTTTAGATACGCGTCTATTTGCCCAATATACGTGTGTGTGTGTGTACGTGTGTATTAATTTTAAAATCAAATTCAAATCATCTCGATATCCGCAACTCACAATCTCGACCTCCCATCGAGATGTGCCGCCAGGCGTTCATAAGGTTATACCCTTATTTCGAACGCACTAGAAAAGGTTTCGAAGCCTAACTCGATCGTATGGAGAAGATAGCTTTTGGACCTTATTATTATACTAAATTTTTGATTTATATTTCAGCGTGTTTGCATTCCGTACGGTCACACGACAACCCCGAATGCTTCGAAATTTGAAATCCGATAATAATACACTATTACGGATCCAATGAAACTGGTTTTATCGAATTCAACTTTTAAATTTACGGATCCAATTTAAGCCACTTTAATAAATGTAAATTCAACATTTAAATTTAAACCTTTAAAGTTATTCACTTTTAATAAATTCAAATCATATCTCAATTCAGCTTTAAGATTTCAAATTAAATCTTTACACAATTTCAGTTGTACAGTTCAATTTCAACATTTGAAATCTCAAATAGGAAAATAATTAAATTCATATAAATGAAAAATTAAAGATTTTAAAACCATTTAATTTAACCAAATCCATTGTTCGTATATAATTTTTATCCTATGGCCAAATGATCATTTAGTTCAATTTTAATTACACGGATGGATATATATCATTTAAACCCATAATTAAATGTCATTGATATATATCATTTCAACCTATTTCTTAGTTCATTTCCAATGGTTCAAACGATAATATAAATGATGTCCACAAATAATAGGTAATAACATAAATATGCCAAATAAATAAAACATTACATCCATCACCAATCAATAGGCATAGAATAATAATTAACATCCAAATATATCACAATAGTTACTGATTACCAATTGTTTGTTTTCGACTAACAATTAAATTCAATATTAATTTCAATGTCGATTTAATTCAATATAAAATTCAAATTAATTTAGATGTCAAATTAAACAACAAACCAGCAACCAATAAAATCTTATCACTTCGTAAATTTAATTTGACCAACATAAGAAAATTTAGTATTGCGTAAATGGGTTAAAACACTCACCTTTGATGCCCATTAAAAATCCAATAAAAGCTTGAAATTCCAACAGTCTTCAAATCTAACCAAACCATTTACATATTGTTTGGAATTTCAATACGAACCCAACGGAAGAAACCGCGTGTCAATCCGGATTCGTGTGCAAAAGTTACGAAGGTTAGAACATTTGAATTTTAAAAGTAAATAAAAACTTAAAAGGAAAACTTGTAATTATTGCTACCTTCATAAACCCTAGATCGTTCGATCAAAACCCATGCGCGTACAAATCTACTTCCATCGACCTAAAGCCACCAACTGCCGCGTTTACGCGCGTCTGACCATAGATCTGACAACACTGCCATCATGCCCAAGCCTCGCCGCCTCTCTACACTCCGCACGACCAACTTCGACGCCTCCTTGATATCCGCCGCCGCCGCCACTACGTTTTCCAGTTCTGGCGAACTTCTACATCTCTGCCACTATCCAAGACATTAGATCGACTCCCTTTGACGCCCTCTTTGATGCAGTGCGCTCCGATCGTCGTATCGTTGCAAATCCACCATTAAATCCAAACCCTAGAATGAACAACCAAGAATAATTCGCTAATTTCTGGACAAAAAAAGCCTCCTATCAAAAAAAGAATTGCAGATGCAGATTCCATTCGTCGAGAGATTCAAGATAATACATTATATGATAGGATTGGAGCAGTCCGAATTTTTTGGATTTGATTTGAAATTGGAATTAGGGTTTAGGATGATGACCATTGAGGAGCGGCAGATTAGACCTGAAATGTACGTATAGAAAATATAATAGAAAGCTTCTAGGGTTTATAACAACATACATACATACATATATATATATATATATATATATATATAAGTAGAGATTGAAAAAGAATGGATGAAACAGATCGATTGGGCCAAAGCGATAACAAAGACTTGAAAGGCCTGTTTCGTTCCCGTAACGACTATAGGTCATCCCATATATCGAAATATAGGTTTTCATTTTTTTTAAACTCAATGAAACTAATTCGAAACCCTAATTCTATTGTATACAGAAGTTATCTTTAAAATTAAATTATGTTTATTTTTACACATTAATTAACCGAATTATTATTAAACCGATTTAATCACTTTTAAATTATAAATTAAAAGTTTCTTATCATCATTCACGATTAAACAAAAATTAATAATAATTTAAAATTAATTTTTCCATGTTAAATCCAAGATTTTAATATTAATTAACTAAAACATTTAGTCTCAACTATTATAAATTCCTTTCATTTAAATTCCAACAAATTCTTTTATTTTGGTTTGAGAGTCCTTTTTTATTACATCAAATTTCCTTTTCAATTAAAACATATGTTTCCTTTTTATTTTCTCAACTTTCTCTTTTATTTTAATTTAAATATATGTCTCCATTATTACGTCCATTAATACAATTAATGTTCACTTTCCTTTTATTTGAAAGATTTCAATTACATTTAATTTCTCATTGACTACCAAATTTATTTCAAAACATATTAAATAATAAGTCGAGAAATAGAACAATTATTACATCTTAGTAATTTAAATGCATTTAAAAATTGTTACATCTTAGTAATTTAAACAAATTTATAAATTTATTGTTTACACACAAAGGTTAATAAATTTAAGTACCAAATAATTGATTTCATATTATATATTAAAACCAATTTCAATGAAATAACATACCATTTCACCATTTAACACATCATTGATTTTATTACTTATTAACTTACAATTATATTCCAATTAAAATCTACAATTATATTCCAATTAGAAATAACATTTATTTTATTCTTTACAACGTTAACATTTGTTATTTAAGAATTTCAACTTATTCAACTTTGTTCTTTAAGGATTTTATCTTAAATTGTAACATACATCTAATAACATTTCCATCAGTAAATCATAAAATACTTTTTATAACCATTTTTATTCAACAATTATATTAAATTTAATATTTCTAAATGATTGAAAATACGAGTCGTTACAATAATCATACCGCCATAAATACGGATACAATATTGATTTAATATAATTCAAAGAAAAATAATTATCATCGTGAGAAACACTTGTGGATATGAATAGAATGATGATATTGCATTGAAAGCAATGTTTGTAACCAAATTTGTCACAAACACCCAAAAGTAGATTTATGTAGAGAAGTAAATGAAGAAAATGACATTGAAACTGAGGAACGGAATAAACTAACAGCAAATAAAAAACAATAATCAAGAACACAGAGATTTATTGTGGTTCGACGTTGTATGCCTATGTTCACATTGAAGATTATCTTTATTAAGCAACTAATAATCTGATTACAGCCGCAAGGAATAGGAGAAACTTGTTTACCAAAAGGAATAAGGTAACCGGCAGCATAAAAGTCATCCAAAATGAACCATGGGGCATGTATTTATAGGGAGAGGTGATGAGATATTTTTCTAAAATTTCAGTAGAAAGCTCTATAGGACCATAGGGGCCTACCATAAAGGTCGGTGTACTTAATTCGACCATCAAGAACGATCGTCCAAAGTTTCATCGATCCTTTTTCTTATCTCCAATTTTACTGCGATCGTTTTTAGGAGTCTCGCATGCCTTTTGACATTAGTTCTAAAATGTGAAATCATTCTGACTTGTACACATGGGAGATATGGATCGATGTTGGTTGAACTTGGATTATGAACTAGAACATGACAGTCATTTTTAGGACTTGGCAAAAACGATCGGCCAATAACATTTGGCTAAACTCTAAATGCAACTTTAGGATTCACGATCGTTTTTGTAAGTCTCAATCTTCATTTTATTGATGCCCTAGAAGTTTCAAATGAATTGGTCTTGTGAATCTCGAGATACTGAGTGTTCTTCGATAATTTGAACTGTTTTGTGGATCGTTCTCGATCGATCCATGCAAATACTTGCTTCGTCTGTAATTTGAGCATATGAACTTCAATCTACCCTAAATTTAAAATATAACTTCACAGGGTCATGCCAGTTACTCCATGCCGACTGCACCTCGATTGGGTTCCGGTCCAAATCTTCTTGACCCTCGTCTATAATACTATGTCTAATCGATTCCCAAGGCTGTTAACCATTCATTCCTAGACAAGTCGATGATCTCATGACCTCGTCATAAGGCGGGAAAACATTTTCCCCCCAAATTATGTCTTGTATTATACATGACATGCTTTGAATCGTCTTAAGCTATAATCATCTGAAAGAAACTCATCTGGTTCATTAAATAGTCGTTATCCTTCAGTTGAGCTATTTTCTTATCAAAGGCCTTATTTTCCTTATCCTAATTATTGGTTGATTCCTAATAGTACAAACATGGGATCACAACTTGCTAGCAACCATCTTGCTTTGACAGCAACTTAGCATTAGTACTCCTCTGGTTGACTCTAGTGACTATTCAGTTTTTTTATCGATTTCAGAAATTAAAATTTTGAAACATATACTTGTACGTGTATGCATATGCACCTAACTCCCGATCATAATTACACATTCTCGAGCCGTTATCAAATTTATGGAGATAACTTTCTATAAATAGTTTCCACCCATCATCATTCTTTCAAGCATGTTCTCTTCCCCTCCTTATTCATCCTCTCCTTTTTTTAACAATCCATAATCCTCCCTTGCTTAGAAAAGAAATATCAAACCACTCATGATTATGAAAACGGTCGACATATGCTAGGTTATAGAACGATCGACATAAGGCTTGGAGATGGATCGATCGACATAAGGCTTGGAGATGGATCTATCAGCATAAGGCTTGGATAGGGGACGATCGGCATAATCTTTGTGCATGGGACGATCGGCTAAATCTTTTAGGCCTATAACGATCAGCTTAATCTCTTTCTGTACAAGCCTTGACACTTAGCCATTTCCTTTCACTTTCTTTCTATCGTGAAACAAAAAAGAGACGAGCCTCTTTGCCTTCTTCCTCCCAATCCAAACAACAATCACCACCAAGTTATCACCCTCTTTCAAATTTAGCTTCAAATCAATTTCAAATCCTCCATCTTTAGATACCAAACATAGGTAGAACCAACCCTACCCTTGCTTCATAATTTTGAGAATGAAGCTTTGAACCTGTGACAATCGATTCGTTTGGTGGATCCTTTTTTCTATTCTTATGATAATATGCAATGGAGATAAAGTGTCTTGTCTTGGCGAGGGATGAGTGAACTACGACCTTAGTCGATCATTCGCTAAGGAAGATGGTGTAGTGGATGTGTAGAAGTTGTATGATCGATCATTCATGACCGTTCTTAGATGATCAGCAAAGCTTTAGAACGTTGGAGCTCGAGGAACGCCTACAAAAGGTCGACTATGCTTTGGAGTTGAAGGTTGATAAGAACGATCGGTGGGAAAGGCTATTGTGAACAATCGGCTAATGCTATCTAAGGGAAATGATTGGCCTAAATTCGCCCACATGAACGATCAGCCTAGTTTACAAATGAACTTTTATAAAATGGAACTTAGATGGGTAAACTTGAACTAAACGATGAGCTTTGGCCTGTCATGCTCAAACAAACATTAGGGATTGTATAGGACCTGCATATGATCTGAACTGCATATTTGATAGCAAGTTGCCTTAGAACCATAACACGAACTAATGCCTTTAATAATCCTCTTGAAGCTCATCAATAACTTAGATAAAAACTAAACTTTTGCTAGTGGACGATCAATCATGAAACTCAAGTTGCATTGTTTCCAAATGACACACAGAAACAGTTGAGATGGTCAGAAATGACGGTCTCTCTGATTAAACTCCTAAGTCTCGTTGTCTTTTCTGTCTTTAGTTTTGCACAACTTATTACTATATTGAATAGCACTTTATCGCACCACACTAACACTAACTATGCACTGAGGGGTACAGTTTACTTTATTAAATCATGATTTTTACTAAGTTTAATGGCAATGGGATCTAGACATTTCGATTGTCTTACGGCTATGTCGGCTGGATCATCTTCCCAAAGAAATAAATTTGATGTAGAATCAAGTTCAGCAACTGAGTCTGATTGTCCACTATTCAGTCATCATTCGGAATAACCGAAAAATCCGAGCCCTCAATTTGATCTCTCCAAATATGTTCCTATCTTTCTACTGGAGGTTATCGATCTTGCTCTCGACACCCTAGATGACACTGTCATTCTTGAGAATCCTTCTAATTCTGTAGCTTCAAAAATTAAGGAAGATTCCCTCCAAATAATTTGTGTAAGGCACGAAATTCCTTTCGACAACATGTTGGTTCCGTCGCGAGCTGATAGGGCTCACAGACCCCATGAAGGGTATACAGTATGTAATAAGTTTATGTGCTAAGCCGGATGTATCTCGCCTTTTAATTCATACATTTATGAGATTCTACATTATTTATGGATTGCTCCAGCACAACTCCACCCAAATGGAAATGATCTCCTAAATTGTACTTATATGGTATTTATGGGGGTCCCACATTGTCCTCCAACCGTCGAAGATAATTGTTTCATTTTTTTCTTTCAAACGGGGGATAGGGAGTCACTTGTTTACATATTTTGAATCGGTAAAGAGGTGCCAGATTCTGACTGTCGCGTGGAACAAGCTAGGTGCCTTTAAAAGTGAATGGTTTTTTGTTCACTGCCCCTCGGTTTCGCTCGACAATGGTTGGAAAGATGTAAGTGTTACCTACCATTTTCATGATAGCACAGGAAAATGATACCCAGGTTGTCTTCTTTACTATATTACTCCTTTACAGGTGATGTTACCTTACCTAGCAATGATATTTATGAAGAATGCTCCATTAAGGACAAGAATATCAAAATTTTCTTAAGGACGAACGCCTCATCACTTTTGGTTTGATAAAAGAGGGCCTAAGCGTGGAACTAACCAACATTGCTCAGATGGCAGAGATAAGATCATGGGCTGCAATTGGTCAAATGGATAACTGAGCTGATCCCACGATGCCTCCAGTTACAAGTGCTGAAGATTTTGATGATATTGATACCGAATGACATAAAGGTGATGTGCTTGGTCATAACTGTGACAGATCTGGTCCTGAGGTTGATACTAGATCCTCGTAGGCCTTACAACCCTTGATTGCTGATAGGAGAAAGAAGAAAATGCTCGTACATAAACTTCCTAGAAGTTGTCTCTCTGACTAATCCAAGTTGTTGGCTCCTAAAGTTATTCAAGATGAATCTTCCTACCAATCGTCAAAGCGTTTGAGTTTACCACTTGACTCTTCGTTTGGTCTACCAATTCCACCAGATCTCGAAACCTTCCACTTCACCGATGTAAGCATCGAATGGTCAAAATCTCCTAGCAGAATCGACACTAAAATTCCTACCTCTAGAGGGGATGTTACACCAATGAGCAAGGCTGCTACACCCGATTTGTTGGGGAGTTACACTAGGACACTTGCACACACTTGCACCCCTCAACACTGCATTGTACTCGACTTGTGCTTTGTAATACTTAAAGTTGACTAACTTCTGTTTTTCTTTGCAAAAATGATGGTGAGGAAGAGGAATATGTTTGATTCCCTCTGGGATATACACCACTAGTCATTAGGCTCGCACATTGACTCTCACCACAGCAATTGAGATTATTACTATTCCAGTTATCACCCTAGTCGGGGCCAGGGTCATCTAGATAGAAGTGATAAGGATAAGCCATGATAGGATAAACGTAGATCAAGATTGAGATCTCATCCTCCAAAGGGTCCCGAAAGACCAACTGGTCGTGGGGACTCGCCTATCGATCGTTCTTGCGGCCTTCTACCGTTCTAGTGCCTCCACTACCTTTAATTCCACCTCATTCTCAATGGTCTAGCGATTATCGCTGCCATAGTGAACATGCTGCTACCCATAGGCCCGAAAAAGAAAACACCAGAATCAAAGTTGTTACTGAAGATTCTATGATCAATCCAACTGCTCGCATGACACAACTTCATGAAGAATTTCCGAATTTATGTTTTGAATGGTTCTATTTTCTTCCCAACTTGAAGAGGGTTGCGGACCATGTTCAAAAGATGACCATCGAAAGTGTCACCAACATCCATATATAGTATCACGAATGGATGAAGGCAGTAGAAAAAAATGTTGAAAGTTTCCTTCGAGCACACGGCGGAGATCGAAAAGCTAAACGCCAAGAAGCTCAGGACAAAAGAATTGTTGACACTTTGAAAAATGAGCTAGAAGCATCTAGAACCTCCTTAGCAGAAGCAAAAAAGAAAAACCAACGCTACTGTGAAATCCATGGAAGAGATGAAATCCAACCATCTCGATATGGTCTAAGTATTGCATCATTGGAATCAAGAAATAGCGCTTGAGTGAGATACGGCTCAGAATAATGAATCTACAACGTTGAAGGAGATAGCAGATCTCAAGACCAAGCTTGAGTTTGTAATAATGAAAAAGATGATGCCTAGAAGTTTTCTTAGTACACTTGCGATGAGCTCGTTTGACTTAAGAGGGACACGACTATTGAAAGGGCTAAAAATGTCAATGCACTCATTCAACATGAAATGGAAGCTGCAAAGGACAAAGTCAGGGAGGAGATAATGAATGAGCTTGAACTGCTTCTCGTTCTTTACAATGCTAATGTTCTTCAGCATAGGAATTTGATGTGGTTCGGTGAAGATTATCCCTACCAACTATGTTATGCTTAAGAATTTCTAGTTGTGAAAGATAAAAAAACTTCTTAACTTAGAGGATATCGATCTATCTAAACATGAAAATGAAATGCTATTGGACGAAAAACTCAAAACATTGCATGATATTCAGCTCAGACTCCAGAAAGAGTCTGCTATTACTTCTTCACATGAAGTGGGTGAAGGTCCGGGTTAGCGCAACCTGATATTACAACTGTATTAACCCCGACATCATAGGTCATCTCTAGATCCGCAGCAAACTCCTTGACCATTCTTGGGTATGATCCAGACAAGCCACAACACTCTCCAATTCCCGAGCATAGTTCTGAGGATGCTTTGGCTCAACCTGGAAGTCATACCAAGAAAGGTATTCCATTGACTTTTCCCGTCTTTCACAAAGTTGGTGTGTTATCAGTTTATATTTCTAATCTTTTCGCCTATTTTTTCTCATTTTTAAATGCATCAGGCGTTGCTCCTCTCCATTCACAAGAGCCTCAGTCGGAGTCGCAAACGGCCGTGATAGAATCTATTGAATTTACAACTTCGGCCGCCACTCAAATCGCTCAACAAGATGCCTTTGTTATTGACGATCAATTCAAGGAGGCATTATTCAAGTAGGGAAGCGACCCACAGCATGAAATTCCTTTTGACGATGATATTGTGATCTTGGGTTCATCCGACCCCACCGGCAATCTTAGTAAGAAATGACGGGTTGAGCGAGAAGAACTGTTAAAAAAGGAGATAAAGGGTGAGCCCGTTAATTTGGTCTCAAACCAACCAATTCCTGTCCCACTTCAGATGATCCCTCTAGGTGGGACAATCAATTGGGATGACATTCCCCTCACTTCTAGTGCCGAGAGCGCCTCTACCCCTCTTGCTTCCAAAGATGACACCACCTTGATTCACCCAACTAAGGATACTTCTTCAAAGAAAAGCTGAGGCGCCAAATGGTCGAAGAGAGGATCAAGCGGTAGTTTAGAAGGAGGCACTCCAAAGAATCAAAGGAAAGATTAAAAATCGAAGAAATAATCTTTTGATTGGAACGACGTGTAAATAGCTTAGATGATCACTTTTCCTTTTCATCGGTTGTATTTGTTTCAGCATGGTCCTCCACTTATGTCTTGCATTTTGGGTAGACCTGTATAACGTAAAACTAGTTTAATGTAAATGAGAATTATTTTATTATTGTGTATGATTCTTATATTTACTTGTTTAAACATCCAAGCTATCATATTTTTCATTTTATGCACTTGTGATTTGTTGCTCGTTGTATCGGATGTCGATTTAATTCGTCCATCAAGGCCTCCCTGAGGTCATGGCCTAGAGTCGTATTAAACACTATGCTCGGGCCTTATTGTTACGCCATCAAATTTTTGCAGTTTTTGAGTAGCTATATTTCTGCCCCTAGTTTTGGTTTAACAAGGTCAGATGTAGGATGACCGAACTCCATCCTTAGCCAATTTATACTTCTCCCTCGGTTTTAGGTAGGAGTTTGTGGAATAATGAATGGTCAAACTCCACTCAACTATTCATTCATATTCGTATCCACACTTTGGGGATAAGATTTAGTTAATGGGTGGTCGGATCACACCCAATCTAGGTTTATACTCTAGTCCGCATTTTGGGGACTTTGAGTTATTTCGTGGGTGGTCGGTTCATACCCGATTTATGTTTACCCTCTAATCAGCACTCCGGGGACTTATAGTTGTTTGGTGGTTGGTCGGTTAACACCCCATTCATGTTTATACTCCAATCCACACTCTGAAGGCTTAGAGTTGCTTGTTGGGTAGTCGGTTCGCACGCGATTTATGTTTATTTCCCAATCCACACTCCGTGGACTTAGAGTTGTTCGATGGGTGGTCGGTTCACACCTGATTTATGTTTAAACTCCAATCCGCACTTCGGGGACATAGAGTTGTTTGGCGGATGGTCGATTCACACTCGATTTATGTTTATACTCTAATCCACAGGGTGGTTGGTTTCACACCCGATTTATGTCTATAATCCAATCCACGCTCAAGGGACTTAGAGTTGTTTTGTAGAGAAGTCAGATCACACTCCCCTCGGTTGATTGATTTGCACCCCAGGGTCTGGGGTTTGGTTCAGCGAGTCACTGGTCATAACATGGTCGCCCTAATTTTTTCACAGTTCCACAATTGGAAAGGAGTTATTCGACCATCAGATTGTTGGTCAAATTTGTTCCATATTCTGTATCTCGTCCTTTGGATTGTGAATGAGAGTTGTTAAATGAATAAGTAGATTGAGCTCATTTTTTTAATCTCATTGGGAGTTTGCATGATTGATTGATTTAAACTCTAAGAGCCTATTCATACATATCGACTTCAATCAGTTTCGCTTGTAATTAGCATACAATGAAATGGCAAACATAAATGCAAAGGAAGCCTGAAACTTTATTCATTTAATGGAAAGTAATAACATAAATTGTCTTATTTCACATTTTAAAAAATCAAATTCTAAAGCAAATTCTGAAAATAAATGCAACTGCTATGTAAAAGAAATAAATTAAGTGAAATAGCGTCGAAGATGTTCGCTATTCCATGCCCTTGAAAGTGTAATGCCATCGACAGTTGCTAACTTGAAAGTTCTTTCTCCAAGCCTCTATTCAATGACATATGGTCCTTCCCTGATTGGATTCATGTACAATGGGGTAGGAAAAACCCA
Organism: Allium cepa; assembly: GCA_030765085.1. Classification (NCBI taxonomy): domain Eukaryota; kingdom Viridiplantae; phylum Streptophyta; class Magnoliopsida; order Asparagales; family Amaryllidaceae; genus Allium; species Allium cepa. Next base: position 812,240,025 of record CM060943.1, read on the forward strand.
TTTCAAGACGAGATCACCAATTTAGAAGGTTCTAGGTCGAACTTTAGTGTTTTAATACTGGGCGACTCAATGTCGATATGCAACTGCCCTCAAATTGGCTTCTTCGCGCTTCTGTCTATAAACCCAAAAGATTCCCAGAGGAGATCTTTATTCGTTTTGGGATCGTAGTAAGTTACTCAATGAGAAGGGACTTCAAATTCAATGGAATAACAGCTTCGGAACCATAGGCAAGAGCGAATGGAGTATGGCCAGTCGCGAACTTATGGGTGGTCCTAGAAGCCTAAAGTGCTTTAAAGAGTTCATCTACTCACTTGCCACTTGCCTTCTCCAGATGCTTCTTCAGAAGAGACTTTATGATTTTATTTATAGCTTCAACCTATTCATTTGCTTAAGGATGAGCAACAGTTGCAAACCTATTTTCAGTATGGTATCTTCGACAGAAGTCTTTGAATTTAACACTGTTGAATTGAGTCCCATTATCTGTTACAATAGTTCGTTGGAGAATAAAGCGGCATATGATGTTTCGGACAATAAATTTGATTACGTTCTTGGTTCTGATTGTGGCTAAAGCTCCTGCTTCGGCCCATTTGGTGAAGTTAGCAACGTAGCGTACTTCGACCCACCTTTAGAGATCGATGAAGAATAGATAGTGTCTGTATCCCACATGGCGAACGGCCATGGGCTGACCATTTGCGTGATTTCTATCGATGGAGCACTTTGGACTTTCGCATATATCTGGCCTTTATCACATCGTCTTGCATAATCACCAGCGTCCCAATTTACAGTCAGCCAATAATACCCATAACGAAGTATTTTCTTTGCTAGAGTTTTCCGCTAGTATGATCGCCGCATTCCCCTTCACGGACTTCTATTAGAACATGTTTTATCTCATTATGAGCAATACATCGGTAGAGGGACCGAGAAACCTTTCCTGTACATAATTCCTTCTTGCATAACATACCGTGATGCCCTACGAAGGACTTCTTGCTTTTCATTTCTTTTGTCAGGTAAGACTCTATGCAGTAAATAGTCTTTGATCAGGGTCATCATGATTCTCTTTCATGCCCTTGATTCCAGCATCTGATCGATTTTCATCATGTTATACTTGGAGTATCTAATACTTGGACCGAAACCAAATCCATCTGATATGCATCGTCGGTACTAGCAAATTTTGCTAATGAATCAGATTCTCTGTTCCCATCTCATATTCCCTCATGGAATTTGAGAAATGTCATAGTATTCAAATGCTACCAACAAATCTTGGACTCGAGTCAGGTATGGGGCAATCCATTGTCCCTTAGCCTGATAATCTGCCCTAACTTGATACACTACCAACCGTGAATCACAAAATATTTTAAGAGACCTTATTCCAAGTTCCTTAGCGAGTTTATGTCCGACAACCAGAGCTTCATACTCAGCTTTGTTGTTTGTTGCTGGAAAATCAAGCTTTAATACATAACGAATTGATCGATTTTTAGGAGTTACAAGCACATTCCCAGCTCCGGAATAATGATCATTAGATTCTCCGTCAGTATACAATTTCCATCGTACAATAAGGATTTTGCTACCTTCTGGAAGATACATCTTGCATAGTAAACTCTGCTATAAAGTCAGCCAATGCCTAACCATTGGTACCCCTTCAAGGGCGATAAGTAATGTCAAATTGGCTGAGGTCAATATTTCACTAGAGTAACCTCCCAGACGTCTCAAGTCGTTGTAGGACCTGTCGTAAAGGCTGGTCGGTGTAAACACTGATCAGATGTGCCTAGAAGTACGAATGAAGCTTTTGTGATGTGATTAGTAAGAAGTACACCAATTTCTCTATTTTCGAATAGTTCCTTCTACTCTGTTATTCGTTTACTGACATAACACACCAATCTCTGGATCAGATTCTCCTCACGAATTAAAGCAAAACTAATAGTGTGTGCTGATACAGCCAAATAAATGTACAACTCCTCATGATCCACCAGCTTTGACAAGATGAGGGTCTCTCCAAATGATTCACCAAAGCTTGAAATGTGTCTTTACAACCCTACGTCCATTCAAATTTTCCATTTCCTTTCCTAATCAAATAGAAGAAAGAAATGTACTTGTTGGTAGCTCTGGAGATAAATTGACTTACGGCAACAACCTTCCTATTTAGGCTCTACACTTTTCTAACGGTTCTAGATGCTTGGATATCACAGATAGCCTGAATCTTCTCAGGTTTAGCTTCTATTCCATGTGCAATGACAATAAAGCCCAAGAATTTTCCCAATGCGACACCAAAAGAAAACATCAAAGGATTGATCTTCATCTTATAATGTCGGAGGATGTCAAACATTTCTGCCAAGTCTTTAATGTGGTCGCTTGATCATCGTGACTTCGTGAGCATATCATCCACATATGCTTCTATTATTTTCCAATTTGGTCTTTAAAAATCCTGTTAACAAAACGCTGGTGCTTCTGGTCTGGAATATGCATCGAGTTTTGGTTATAACCTGAGTATGCATCCATGAAATATAGCAATTTGTACCCTACGATTGAATCCACTAACAAGTCAATCCTTAGAAGGGGAAAACTATCTTTTGGACACGCCTTTTTCAAATTTGAATAATTGATGCACGTTCTCCATTTCTCATCCGCCTTCTTCACAAGCACATGATTTGATACCCATTAAAGGTAGAGGCCATTGCGGATAAGCTTGTTGACTTTTAGTTTATCCACCTCCTCTTTCCAACAGACCTCTCTAGATCCATACCATGTCTTTTTTGCTTCAACGAAACATACTTTGGGTCAATATTCAATGCATGGCTCGTAATAGCAGGCGAGATTCCACATATGTCAGAATGAGTCCAAGCGAAAACATCTAGATTTGCTCAAAGAAAACTGGCAAGTTCCTTCATCATCAGAGAGCTGAGCTATGATCCAATCTTTAGAACTCATGATGGGTCATCATGGCTGACCGTGATATCAATCGTTCGCTCGGCCGGTGTAGCCTTGATCTTTTTTGGCTCCTCTTTATCATCCCTTAGATCTATATCTCTACAGAACTGACTATGGCACTCGAGCCAAGGCTTAGGTGCCAATTGTCAATCGTCATCGGCTTGGATGTGGATTGCCTTATCCACTCCCTTACCCTTCTCTTTGTGTTGAGCTTCCCTCAATTCAGCTACATAACAGGCATGTCTAGTGTCTTGATCGCCATGAACAACTCCTACACCATTATCATTCAGAAACTTCAATGTTAAACACCATGGGCAAGAGGAGCTTGGAATTCAGCCAGGGCCGGTCGACCCAGAAAATCATTGTACGGGGAGTCAATATCCAAAAACATAAATGGCAAGATTCACTCTCTTTTGCTCACCTTCTCCAAATTCAACTAGTAATTCCACATAACCAATAGCCTTGGTTGCAAGGCCGTTAAAATCATGTATACGACCTTTAGACGGTTTTAAATCTTTGGCTTCCATTCTCATCTAACCATATGCCTTTTTGAAGATTATATTCACCGAACTTCCACAATCAATCTTAATGCTTCTCACAAATGCAGGACCAATCATAACCGAAATGACCATTGGGTCGATTGATGGAGCCTCTACTTTGTCTGCATCCCTCTTCCTAAATACAATATCATCTTCCATTGTGTGTTGTTGTTTCGCTGGAGTCCCGTCTTTCATATTCGAATAGCATTCAAAATTTACATGCCTAATCACGCTAGCATAGCACTTCATTTCTTGCCGACTCCTAACCATTGGGTGTGGTCCTATGACTATCGTATTTATCACCAGTCTTCCACCTGTCAGTGCAGGCTCCTCAACTCTACATGGAGCATGTCCTCGATTGGGGACAAAAGTCCCTGGCCCTTCATCCTGCGGGGCTTTCACAAACTATTGTAACTTTTTTTTCTATAACATCCTGGAGATGCCTGCATTCATTTGTATTGTACCCGTAATACCCGTAAAACCGACAATATTTCCCGTCACTTCTGTCTCTCTAACGATTCTTTTGGAGGCAGCTTCTTGTAATGCATGGTATTGCAACGAGATAGATAGATATTTTCCAGGGACGTATTCAACGACGTGTTATTATCTTACACTGGAATCCTAGGCTTCAAGCTAACAAAATCCTTTTTTCTCTCGGTTCCTATCTCCACCTCCCTTTTGTTGATTTGGCTTATTCTGAACATTCACTTGTACTTTTCTAGAACTATCATCAAACAGTTTTATTGCGATATTATTCTATACTGCTTCTTCTCTTGGTCCCGCAACACTATTTTTTTAGAGGATCTAGCTTCCTCCTTTCTTAGAAACTGATCTGCTTTTGAATAAAAGCACTTCAACGTGGTAGAGTTTTACCAGCCAGCTAGTCGCCAAACTCATACTGTGGATCAATCCTTCTCATCATAGCCATGAGTATAGCGTAATCATTCGGATTACTGACCTCCATGGCAGCTATATGAAATCTCACCAAATAAAATTTCAACGACTCCCCTAGAGCCTGGATCACACTGGAAAGGGCATCACGTCTTCGGGATGAGTCACGTCCATTCAGAATTGCTCCACAAACTTGATTGCCAACTCATTGAATCTAGAAGTTGATCCTGGGGGTAGTCTCGCGAACCATATCTTTGCTATTTCGGAAAGGGTAATGGAAAGCATCTGCACTTGTTGCATCATTGGCTCGCGCAGAATCCATTAGTCATTCATATCTCATAATATGCTGCCTAGGCTCGGTCTTTCCGTTTTAGGCAAGAATTGATGGCATGTTGAATCTCCTTAGGTATTCTACATAAAGAACATTATCAGTGAAAGGAGTATTGCTTCTCGAGATTCTCCAGTCATCGCTAGTCAAGCCTTAATTCTCTCTTACCAACTATCTGACCATTGCCGATAAGTTTGGCATTTGAATGGCGGCGTCAAGCAGCGGTCGTGTTACACCTTACATCCATGGTTCGGTCGATGTCTGCAGGTTGTTTCATGCCTTCTTGGACCACCATCTTTGCAATGTGCATATTGTATGTTGATTTCACCATCATCTTAGGGGAGAACCCGATCAGCATTCATTTGAACTCCATCATCAAAATTAACCGTAGCAATTTCAGTTTGAATCTGAGCGTGCCCAGGTAAATTTCCTTCTCTAACGGAGGGGCCGACACAAATAATTCCTAGCAAACTGCGATGGTCTACTAATTGACGCCATGAAGTTTCTGCATGGTATTCGTTAGTTCGACGATGCTTATGTCTATGGTATCCATCCGATAAGCTAGAGCTTTCGGACATTGAGTAAGGAGTAGGTTCCCTCCTAGCTTTGCCCTGCAGCTTCTGTTTGATTTGATTCATTGGGTTGATGTTGGTCCAAATCTGTTGATTTAACTGTCGATGGCTCTCCATCAGCTTTCTCGTTAAATTATGAAATTCAGCTATGGTAATAGAATCGGTGGGATTCTGAATTTCAACCGGATCCGCATTCACCTTTGCTGGTTGATTTCTTGGGACTCCTTGTTGAATGTTAACAGTCTCATTCCCATCCACGTTTTTAGTAGTAGATTTGTTATGTCTCTCCATTGTCAATCTCCTTTTTTAGATTTCAACAAATCTGATTAGTAGAAGCAACTTTATGAAGATAATAACGGATCTCCTTAGGGGATTTATCTAATTTAGTAGCAACAAAGGGGATCCATGCATGCCAAGAATCAGATTTGTCAGTGAAAGCACCAAAATTTTTGCAACTAAATTGGATAAAAACACCCAAGAGTAGATTTATGTAGAGAAGTAAATGAAGAAAGTAAACTTGAAACCGAGGAATAGATTAAACTAACAATAAACAAAAAAACAATAATCAAGACGTAGAGATTTATAGTGGTTCGGCGTTGTATGCCTACGTCCACTTTGAAGATTATCTTTATTAAGCAACTAATAATCTGACTACATCGGCAAGGAATAGGAAAAACTTGATTACCACAAGGAATAAGGTAACCAGCAGCGTAAAAGTCCCCCAAAATGAACTAGGGGGCCTATATTTATAGGGAGAGATGATGAGATATTTTACTAAGATTTTGGTAGAAAGCACTATAGGAACATAGGGGCCCACCATAACGATCGGCGTACTTAACTCGACCATTAGGAATGATCGGTCTAAGTTTCACCGAACCTTTTCTTTTCTCCAATTTTAATGCGATCGTTTTTGGGGGCTCCACATGCCTCTTGATGTTGGTTCTGAAACATGGAATCATTCTGACTTGTAACTTGGGAGATGTGGATCGATCTTGGTTGAACTTGGATTATGCACTGGAACATGCCGATCGTTTTTAAGACTTGGCAAAAATGATCGGCCAATAACGATCGACTAAACTCTAGGTGCAACTTTAGGACTCAAGATCATTTTCTAAGCCTCAATCTTCATTTTGTTGATGCTTTGGAAGTCTCAAACGAATTGGCCTTATGGATCTTGAGATATTGAATGTTCTCCGATGATTTGAACTGCCTTATGGATCGTTCTTGATCGATCAATACAAATCCTTGCTTCGTCCGTAACTGGAGCACATGAACTCCGACCAACTCCAAATTTGAAATATAACTTCATGGGGCCATGCTTGTTACTCCATGCCGACCGCACACGATTGGGTTCCAGTCCAAATCTGCCGATGGTCTATAATACTATATGTAATCGGCTCCTAAGGTTGTTGACCATAAGTTCCTAGCCAAGTTTATTATATCACAACCTCGCCAAAAGGCTGGATAACAATTAACTATAGGACCAAATGATGTAGAAAAAATAATTAACAAAACTAGCCTTTGAAATATCGTGTAATTATATGTCGTTATAAATTCTTGTAATATTTTTGTTTTTGTCATCCAACATCAACAAATATATTATTTATAACCTAATATAATTGTTATACAAGTAAGACAAATATTATAATTGAATTTTACAATATATTGATTAAATAATTTTTTCGTTCAAACATAAAAAAATGTGTCAAAAATTTGATGTTACCCTTAAATTATAAGTAAATATTACTTTAATATTAGTTTGGTAGGTTTTTGTTGAAGAAAATAGTTTATACCTATATCTATTCTCAAAAACTTGAATTTTTACTAATATTATTAAAGGTAAGTAAAGTATTTTAAAAAAGTGAATGAACTCCCATGTATCTATTTTTCTTTGATATACATATTTCTGACATCGAGGAAATATATGTTAAATTTACAAAACACATTATTACACGTTTGAAATGTTAATGATTATTGATAAATGGAAATAATAAAAGGGTTAACTGTTTACATATTAATCCTATAATTGATTAGAGATGAAGAGAGTTACTATGTAATTAATTCTCTCACTAAATCGAACTACAATGTAATTTTCAAATTATTTTGAATACAAATTGATCAAAATTAGAAGCAAATAATTTCTTCTATTTATTGCATGGTGATAATATTTGAAATGATCCTTACTATTTAAATATAGTTCACTAAACCATAATGAATAACTTTATCTCTAATTTATGGTTGTTTATTTATAAAACACTTTATGTCACATATTTTCTCATGAAATTTCATCTGAAATGTTAACGAAGTAAGGAAGTAAATAAAAAATTAATTTATTCTTATTAATTAATTAATTAATTTCTTATTAATTAATTAATTTATTAGCATTAAAGAGTATTAATGAGTAATTGATTCTCTCATAAAAATGAATTATAGTTTAATTCTCAAAGTACTTTAAAGTCAAATAAACCAAAATTAAAAACAAGTAATTCATTTACTTTTTGCATATTAATAATATTTGATATGATCTTTCCTACTTAAAATTAGTTCACTTAAAACCATTATGAATAACCACATCTCTAATATTATAATTATTAATAAACATTTCCAAATTGCAAAAAATTCAAAATAACATATATAAAATAAGCTTTGTGAAAATGCAGGAATAATTACCGCATTCTTGCTTAAGATCTTCAAGAATTCAATTATAACCATTAATATGCATTGCTTATGAACATTACATAGTATATTAAATGTTACAACAAAAAAATATTAAAGCCTAAATTGATTAAAGAAGGACGATATTAGAATTTACCAAAAACAGTTTAGACCGACGAAAGAAAAATTAAAACATTTAAAAACAACTATGTTTGAAAACATGTATTTGAAATTAAAATTTTAAAATTTTTTAATATTGTCCGCTGAAGACAGAACATAAGTGTAAGTTATAGATTTATACTTTTCCCTAGAATATAATGTGAAATTCATTTTTTAAATAATTTTTTATTTCATATATAATGCCTGGCTTTCAACTTGATTTTTTTAATATGTTTATTTTTAGAATGAAATAAAGATCAACTTTACCTTAATTTGATCATACAAAAACTAATGATTTTTTCATATATATATATATATATACACACATTAAAAACTAATAATTTTCTGCAAAATAAATGGAGGACCATAAATTGATATAAAATTTGAAAAGGAAGAAATAATTTAACTTTTTGTGATTATATATAACAATAGAAGCATATACAGCTGTTCAGTACCTGAAATGCTATTGAGTATAGGAAATAAATAGAAATTATTAATTGATTAAAAAATCAGCAATAGTAACTTACATATGTAATTCTCTCACCAATGAATTTCAGTTTAATTCACAAATTACCATAAATTCAAATTAATCAAAATTGAAAGAAATAATTTTTTTTATTTATTGCATGGTAACAATTTTTGTTATGATTATAACAACTATGACTAACTATATCTCTAATTTATAGCTATTGATAACCATTTCAAAACTACAAAAAGTTTAAATAACATAACAGAAACCAAACTTCATAAAAATTATGGATAATTACCTCATTGTTGTGTAAAATCACCCTAAGTTCAACAATAACCATGGTGTGTGTTGCCATAAACATTTTATAAATAACATAACAAGAAAAAATAAATTAGATTGATATATCAATACAATTGAGAAAAAAGTGCAAAATTACTTCATGAATTAAGAAGAGTACATGATATGGTATAGGAGTGAACTAGAGGGAAGAAGATATATCATATATAAAATGGATAAATAAACCGAATAAATAATAAATTTATAAAAGATAGAGATCTAATGGTATTTAAAATAAATGAACTTTTAAATAAATCGACTTGTTTTATTTGCAAGGAGTGAGTGAGAGTTCAAATTTGAACAAGGACTAAAATTAGTAGAATACTGTAATAATGTTCTTAAAGTAGAAGATAAAAAAATAATGGTTTGAATTGAAAACTTATTTAATCTCGAAGGACCATGTGCAAAAAATATCATTAAATGATTTAAGTTATGGAAAAAGGATGAGTCGAGAGGTAACATGTGAGTTTATTTAAGTATGGAGAATGGGAGTAAAAATTAAATGCAATTATTGTGTTAGCATATATTTTATAAACATGCACGATGTTACTTTAAATGTTCAACAAAAGGGATAAACATACTTTATTGGAAAATTTGAGCTATAAGTTATGAGAATTAAGAATTTAGGATGAGATTAAAGTTTGTGAAAGATAAACTTTTCTTACAACAGAATAGAAGAAGCATAGTAAAAAAGTGGGTAATTTTATTTTTAAGTCAAAATATGTAAAACCCAAAAGGAAAGTTGATTCAAACATTGAATGATTATGAAAAGATAATAAAGAAAGGAGTTGGAATAAGTGAATGAAGGGTTTAAATTAACTATTGAGGGAAAGTTGTGACAAGTATTGATTTTAACAAGTGTAGAAGTATCATTTTATAGAAGCGGTTAATTCATATTAACTGAGAAGTGAGAATCCAAACGATTTCATTTTCGATTTTTTTAATAAAAGAGAAGATATGATAGATTGAGATACAAAAATAAATAAAGGGAAAATAAAAAATATTCGTTGAATTAAGGAGAATTCAAAATATGTGATAAGAGTGAATTATAAAAGAGATACAAATGGTTAGGATTTGAAGTTTTATATATAATAGAAAAGATGCCTTTTCAACACCCATTATCCCAATAACTTCTTTATCGATTCCCAAAAAGGGTAAAATTATCAAAAATTGAATTTTTCTATAAGAAAGTAGACAGAAAATTTTATTTTATAAAATAATATTAAGTGTATAAGATTATACAAACTTAACATAAGTTCTATATTATTGGAACATATCCTTACAAAATATGTAACAACCCTGATTTTGGAGATTACCTGTTAATATTGAATTATAACGGTAGTAATAATTTAATATTGTAAATTAATATAAAATTGGAGAAATTAAATTGTTTATTTGGAATAAACAATGAATTTTGAAAAATTAAAATGAGAAAATAAAGTTTGGAACTTTATTTTATTGTTTGGGTTAATAATGAATGGAAAATAATTTTTATTTATAGAAATTGCAATAATTTTATTAATTATTGCCAATTACTTCTTTTAATAATTTTTAAAGGAAGTATTTGATTTTTAAAGGTTGTTTATTGAAATAAAAGGTGGAAATTGGGTTAAAAATAAGTTTTTGCTGTAAATAATGTTTTGAAATAGTTTGAAATATTTTTCTAAGTGATAAAATAAATTTTGTGGAATTTTAGGAGTTAAAACATGATTTTATACATTTATTTGGTGAAAATTATGCATTTTTGTTAAATAAAAGAATTTAATAATAAAATATTTTAAAAATACAAATTTATCCTTTTATATGGTAGAAAATATTCTATTTTATATGTATACAAGTTTTCACTTTTTTTTTCTTGTGTAAAACTTGAGAGAAATGCATTTTTATGTGTATATGTGATATTTACAAATTAATTTGTTCAAGTGTTGATTTTAACTTAGCCTAATTGGTTTTTCTCTAATTTGGGTCCAAAAGCCCATTAGCCAACTAAAACCAGAAAATGAGAAAGAAGAGAAACAATTTGCTCTACGTACTTTTCTCTTCTTCTCCAGAAAGAAGAATAGAAACAATAATACAAACCCTACCATTTTTCAAACCTAAGCCTTCTACTCTCAAATTCCTTCAATTTAATTGTTGTTTCAATCAATCTAAAGAGAATTCAACAGGTAATCAACTCCAAAATACAAATAATTTCATCAAAATCTAGTTTTGAGATTTGGGTTGTATGTAATCTCTTCTTTTGGGTTTGCATGGCTTTTTCTTTTGTTTTTACAGGTTCTTGAAGCCGAATCCATCTCAAAACTCCATTCTTTTTGCTTAAATCCGGGTATTTTGATAAATCAGCAAGGTGAGAACAATATCTCACAAATACTAGCTAAATTGCTTGTGTAATTGCTTGAATTTGCTGCATATGTAAAAGTTTATTAAATGTATAGTCTATTTTCGTTTCTGGCCTAAAGTGCCAACTTTGGCTATCCATAACTTTCATCTCCGGTAACGAAATGCTGCCGGATCTTTTTCTGAGTCAATTTTATTTGTTAAACTTCATTTCTGCAAATTTTGGTTGAATAATATGGTATTTTGAGTGTTCACATCGTCACTGCAAAATCAATGCACAGCCTGCAATTATCCTGTGCACATTGTTTTCTGAGTTGTTGCAAATATGGCTTGAGTCCATGTTTGAGACATCATATCTCTTTCGTTTCTTACTCAAATTGCAAAAATCTTTTTTTGTTTGAAATATGAAGTTCTCTACTTTCGGCATACCAAATTTCAGTTCATTCTGACATAGATAGCTTATATAAATCTGCTGTCAAACTTGAACCTGAACCATTTTTTTACCCAGAGTTCAACAGTGAAACACTGTCTGGGTTCAACTTTGAGAGATCATAACTTTCTCTTATTTTATCAAAATTACATCATTCTTTTTTTTTCTTGAGAGAATAAGTTTCGTACTACTTTTATACCAATTTTTAACTCAAAATGGTAACATTTGATCCCCTGTTTTATGCCTGAAAGTTGAGACCAGAAGGGTTTTAGGCCTGCACATTTATTTGGTTTTTGAACTGTCGTAAACATGGTCTGAGTCCATGTTTGAGACAACATAACTCATTCGTTTCAAATCGGATTTGAGCGATTCTTTTTGCAGATTGAAGTAGGTGTACTGATTTACATCTCAGTTAAATTTAATAGAAATCTGGATTGGTTTACTATTTCTAAACTATTGTCGAACTTGTACTCGCAGCTTGCTAATTCAGTGTCTTAAACCTTGTTTTGGTCCGACTTTGAAACGACGCACATTCTTCATTTCAAATCAGATTTGAATGATTCTTTTTGCAGATTGAAGTAGGAATGTTGAACTACATTCCTACTAATTTCCATATAATTTGGACTCTGTTTGCAGGTCCAAACTTGCTGTCGAACATGGGCTCACAGCGTGTTTTCACCGGGTTTTTTTATACTTGATAATTTCCGACTTTTCTGATATTTTCCGATTTCTTTGAGATTTTTCTCTAGATTTTGTACACGGGTTTTATAAAGCATTTTAAAGTGTTTTTCAAACAAATTGGCTTATGAAACTATTATTTAGTATTATTTTAAGTATTAAATTATTTACTTCATAATAGGAGAATTTCAAAGGCAATTTCCAACGCGTTTTCAAACGATTTCTAAACTTGTTTCAAATTATTTTCTGAGTAAAATTACACTCTTTTGCACTTCGAACGAAGTGGGAAGGTAATTAAATGGTTGGGTAAAACACGTACTATGTAATACGTGCGTTTACCTTTCCAATTAATTCATAATCTATTCGTTTGATCGTTTTGACCTTCGGGTCTGGTTTACCGATGAGATGAGGTAAACTTTGTACTGCTTTGAGTGTGGAATTGACTAACGGTTAGTAAACCATTTAGTGAGAACGTGTGGTATGAGACACACGTTAACACTTTCGGGTTCCTTTCCGAGAGTTTGTGACACATATTACCAGTTAGTGGTGTCCAGTACTGGGCCTCCGGACCTTCGCCACTACGGTTTGTTGCCTTCGGGTTTGTGCCTTCGGGTTTGTTGCCCTATAGTATCGCTTTTGGAGTTGGTCCTTCGTCACCGCTCGAGAGATACTTGGGTTTGTTGCATTCGGGTTTGTTGCCCTATAGTATCGCTTTTGGAGTTGGTCCTTCGTCACCGCTCGGAAGATACTTGGGTTTGTCGCCTTCGGGCTTGTGGATCCTTGTTTATACGGTACTGAGCACGTGTATCTTTTGTTTCGTTGATATTTATATTTCCCTAGAGTATCGCCTTTCGGAGTAGGTCTTTTGAACCACTCGATACATAGCGATTACCTTGTGGAAACTTGTGTTACCTTCATTGGTATTTGTTATTTGCCTTTTTGGCTTGATTTGGGATATTCATATCCTTTGTTTATTGAGTTGTCGATGATATGAGGCTTGTTATGATCCATCTTTTGTAGATGATTGAGTTATCTCTTTTAGAGATATTTGTGGTACTTTATTACCTTGCATGTTCATTATTGTTTAGCTTGTCTAACTGATTTGTTTAGCTAGACTGACCCGTGTATTTTATACTCGGGTCAGACCGAGGTGTTTCAGGTTAGATACCTTTGGACTTAGTCTATTCTGCTTCCGCGTGGACTATTCTGCTAGCCTCTTTTGTTATACCTTTTTGTGTAGTCTCTCTTGGTTGTAACTCTGATATGTATATTCTTTTGATTCGCCTGTATATTGTGGTTGCTATACCACTTGACATGTATCATTTTGTATACTCTGTGATGTATCTGTATATGTGTATATGTATGTGATGATCTACTTTTCTGTGATGTGCTTTACATTTGAGTTATTATATTTTGTTCTGTTAGATCTTATAGCCATTATAGTTTTGTATTAAGTATCTATATGATATGTCGATCCACATAAAAAAAATGTTACACTTATCGACGTACTCAATAGATAGTTAAGACAAGGCTATAGATGGTCGCTCCTATCCATCTCTATTCTCCGTATTAGCAGACGGTATTACCTTGTAATACTCTTTGCTAATGTGGGTCTCAGAGTGGGGCGTTACAGCTTGGTATCAGAGCTAAGTTCAAAACAAAATATGATAAACACAGAACAGAAACACATATTATAGTACATCCAAGTATACGCTACTACAAAAATACCCTTTAATAGCGTTTAAAAAACGCTATAAAAGGCTTTTACAGCGTTTTTATAAACGCCATATATCAACATGTTGTAATAAATCAATGACATATTATTGCAACAGAAGAAACGCTATAAAAAACATGTATTTTCATAGCGTGTTTTACATGCTACAAAAATCTTATTAATGACATTTTTAATATGCTATAAAAGGCTTTTACAGCGTTTTTATAAATGCTGTAAATCAACATATTGTAATAAATCAATGACCTATTATTGCAACAGAAGAAACGCTATAAAAAACATGTTTTTTATAGCATTTTGAACATGAAATAAAAAGAATTATTAATGGTGTTCTTAACTGCGTTTTAAAAATCATTTTTACAATACGTATATATCCATTATCACATTACAATCGATAAATTTACATAAACACAATGTATCATTTCACATAATCATATATATCGCATTAAACGAAAAATAACTAACCGTTCAACATTCACATAGAATGATGCATAACATATCATAATATTTAATGAACATTACATTAGAAGTAGCAATAGCAAAACAAAAGCAAGTAATACATACGTTAAAACCAAAAAATAGTTCTAGCGGCAAAAATAACTTTGATCTATAACTCATTGCAACCTTTTTTTGCATCACAATCATCTATCTACCTGTAAAGCAAAAGTAATGTTTGATAATCAATTCATCAAAAAAGTGCACACAAAGTTAAATCGAATTCATAATGCAAACACTAAATATTCATCACACTAAAAAGGTAAAGTTTTTCTATCATCTTGAATAAACATCCGAAAATTGTCAGAGGTCTTTGTTTGATCATCAACAAATAGATAACTAGAAGATATATACAGAGCTGAAAACATCTAAAATATGGGAATTTATTACCAAAACCAGGAAGTTTATCTTACTTGTATTTTCTGTAATTCAGATTTTTGAATAGAATCTTTCACGGCTCTCAATGGTCATCATCTCATCTTTATTCTGCTACAGTGAAAGTAGGGCAAGTGAGTTTCCAATATGCATATTAGTATCATATACATATAAAACTGCAACTGAAGACAAGTCATTGTTCAACTTGCCTTGGTGTCGTCCATCGCCGATGCCTTAATAAAATCAATACCATCATCAAATACGTACCTAAGATTACAAATAGCAAGCATAGAATAAGCTTAGGTTACATATGAAAATCAATGGCATGTTATTTTGATTGCTAAAGTATGATAGATGATATACATGGTGTCTGATGATGATACAACTTAAGGGTGCAGTCTACTAGATGAAGAGGCAATAATTAATATGTTTAAAAGTGTACTAATACATACAATGTCATTAAACAAAGTTTCATGGCATTGAGTGAAGAAAGGAAGCTTTTACTTACTGAAAATCTGTTATTCAACAGCTGTTACAAAATAAAACTAGTCCAAATCAAATTAGTAAAAATCAGTTCCAATTACCATGATTTTCCTATTTTAATATGCATGCAGACCTATCTGCCATGAGGGTCCTTAAAACACCGATCTGCCATTCACTGGCCTTCATATTCATACCTGCCTTGCACTCGCTTTCTCAGTTTCAACCTGATATATTCCGACTTGCCTTGCACTTGCACATTCTGGCCTGCATGCCTGCCACACATTTGCTTAATTCATGAGCATTTCTTCCACCTACTTAAATATACCCATTCTGTAATACTCAGTATCTAATTTATTGTCGTTATTATTTGGGTTGCTAATGCCGACCTGTACCTAGTAAGCTTTTGGTCATAAGGTATTTTGTATGCTGACCCTGTACTTAAAATACAATGAGACTTTGAGTTTTAGCAAGCAAAAACACACACGAATTTTTAATATACCCACCACCCTTGACTGATAATGCAATACAGAGCTGTTTTTAATATGCTAAATATACTTGAAAATTAGCGAAAAATTTAATGCAGAGACCTATTTACCTGCATTATGAATTGCTCACCGCAAAATGTTAATTTTATTTCACATTTAAACATCCATTTATAATTTCTTTTTTACTATTACATCACAAATTATATAATATTTCCATGTAATATAGTTATGTTAAATTTAGTTTATGCAAAAGTGTATGTAATTAAAACCTATAATCATGATGAATAAACTTCGGATTGTCTGTATATTCATTTTTTGATGCAGGTGTATATGCAAATGTATATGTGTATAGTTTTAATAACTTTGCTCTATTTAGTAACTCCAAAGATAGAGTTGTTAATTTTATAGTTAGCACAATTTTGAAATTTATAATAATGATGTAGACTTCTGATAGTCTGTATAATCATTTTTTTAGTTCAAAATTTTCCATATATTCAATATTTAAAGAAATGCATAGTGCTGAAATAAACAATCAAATATCTTTAAGAGTAATTGTTGGGACTCACGCTGTTATCTTGATGTGCACTAATTCCCAGAGTGTCTTTTTGCTAAGATTGTGACAATTTATTTGCACTGCTAAGCGAATAGCCACATAGTGTTGAACGTATCCTGAAAAACAAAAAAAATAGAAACTTTACTCAATAATTACACAGCCAAACTTAGAGCAAATTCTCACAATTAAGGCATACGATCTATCAACTTAACTTACTTTATTTGCAAACTACAGCTTACCTGTTAAAGTAAATAAACTACTTCATTGGGGCAGAGGTAAAGATGATGAAAATCTCATTAAAGCGAATTAATACCAAGCTAATTTATAACCCAGTTTAACCAAATTTTCTTACAACTTGACACAGCAAAAAGTATAGAGATGACATCAATTACAACGACATGTTATCATAAAATCTCCAAAAGCAAAACTGGTAATTTGAAAAACGAGTATGCATGACTAAATATTAGGAGTACTTAACGGATTTGCTTCAGCGACATTCAGGTCATCAAGGATACCTGTCCTAGCTTCTTCGGAGAGTCTTGCAAAAAGGCGAGCTTTTGAGGGCGAGCATTTGCACCAGCAATTTTGCAAGCTTAAGCTTGCTCTCCAGCAAGCTTGCACCATATGTAAGCTTGCTGGTGTTGCAAGCTTGCTCTCCAGCAAGCTTGCACTATTCCAAAATTATTTTTTAACTAGGAAGAGGAAATGTTTATGGTAGTTAATTATAACATATTTGTATAAATAACATACATAACTTTTTCAAGCCTGCTAAATATACCATTGAGGCCATATGCGCACAAAGATTTGAGCAAACAACTGAGAAGCTAAAAGAAATTGAGGCTCAAATACTTTCGAAGAGGGATGAGTTGCGTCAATTTGAATCGAGATATAGAAAGATAATAATATCTTTTTTTTAATCCTTATCTTTGATTATATGTTAAGTAAGCTGCAAGTTGTTGCACATGCGTGCACAGGCATCGACACACTATAATGAAGTGGTTGAAAAACTTAATCAAGAAAAGCAATCTGTAAGTCTCCATTTTCAGTCCTCTTTTTCTGTTTGAGATGTAGTTTCTAATATTGATATAATTTAATTTGTTTGAGATGTAGTTTCTAATGAGCATGTTTAGTGAAATCACTGCATACAACAAGATCATATATGTAGGGGGGGAAAATCCTGATATAATGCCATAAAATTAAGAAATCGCATAAAACGATTGTCAATACTAATCATGAAAAAGAAAGTTTGTGTTCTCTTTACGTATACCATATTTATTTACATGCATACCCTCAAACCAACCAACCCACCCACACTATACACAAAAGTATGGAAGTATCCATTAAATTTCCATGCAACAGGACATTTTTCTTGTATTATTTAATATAAAAATGCCTTCTCATATATTTTTGTAGTTACTAAACAATATCTTCAAATTTGTTCTTGTATTGTTAACCTTACTCTCAAAATAAAGTAGCATATAAAATAAAGGTTTTTGGAAAAATAAAATAAAATATTGTATGCAATCTTCATTTTTATTATAATAATAGCATATAAAATATATTTACTTCCACATGACCAAAGCACATCAACATAATTTAAAACTTGTGTCTAATGCTCTACTTTTACTTCCCTGTCAAAAAAGTATTTGACTTGAAGCAAATCCTTGCAGAAGGATACTATTCTTTGAATGTGTGCATGCCTATATATAAACAAATCCAAGAAGTAATAATTTCCCACACAAATTGCAAAACGAAGTTATGACCTATATTACCTCAGGCTTCTCTTCACTATCAAGGCCCTTTTGTAGAGAAGATTTACGTTCTGTACCAGACTGATCACTATTTTGTTTTCCTCTGTTCTCAACCTTCTCCGACAATTTGCACTTTCTTTTATCACTGATTCATTGATCCATATAGTTATTCTGCAGCACCTTTTACCAAATTAGAAGTTTGAAAAAGAAAAAAGTACAACATTTGCTGGAGTGTTACCTCTTCACCATCAGATTCGTCATCGCCACAAAAATAATTAGTCCACTCCTTCGATGCTAGAACTCTAGTTCTTTTCCTTTATCTTGGTTTTTTGTTCCTGTTGATCTTATTTTCAATGATTTGTCCCTTATCAGATCTTTTTGTATAGCTTGTTTCATTCTTCTTATAAGTAATAAATGTGATTATTAGAACAAACTTACTAGGTATTTTGGCATGTTATATAATACAGTGACTAAGCAGCATTGGTATAAATTTTACCTTACGAATGCCATTAGATTTATCTCCACTTTTCAACTCTACCTTCCTAGCCTTCATTATATTTTTCTTCACATTTCTCTTAACATTGTGTTAATCATTATAAAACTTGTTATATTCGGATCTATCTACCTTGACTTAAGACTTAAGGTTAAGTTCGGTAAAGAAATGTTTATTAAATAAAAGGACAAGAAATTATGTTGATTCTTCCAAAGTTCATCTTCTTTTCTCAACCAAACAAAAATAGTAATTATATGGATTGCATTTCTCTTGAATTGTGGGACAAATAAGGGCTCACAAAGACAGACATAGCTTATGACCTAATTGGTGTGGATTGTAAACTACATAAGTTGCCTAAATAGAATGAGGTGAATGTGGTTCGGTTTGGATCAAAAAGTTGAAATCAGGTTTAAGAGTGCTTTTTCGCACAAATCCGACTAGAGACACATAGCTATTAGATACATTCAGATCACTAGTCAAGCCTGATTCAATTATTTTGGACAAGTTTTGGTCATCGATATGGGTTGGAGAATACTACATTCCAATAAATAATGTATCGTACATGTACATATGCTCAGTAGATCACAAAAGCTTTGATTGAGATTATGGCAAGTGTCTTTTGTTTGCTCGTTGTTAACATATAAATAACCTCAAAGTTAAAATTCATTCTGGCACCATACTGAAAAAAAAAATGAACATGCCTCAAATGTTGAGGCCATTATGATAATAATAAGTTTATAGCACTAAACATGAGACGAGTTGAAAGGTATTATAACACATCTAATGTATGGAGGCCATTATGATAGTAACAAGTTCATAGCCTCTAAACATACTATGAGTTGAAAGGTAATTAGCAAATGATAATGAAACATATAGAATTTTTACAAAGCATTTCCCTGAAAATAAATGTTAGTGATCATTGGACTGACCTTCTCAATAGAAGTATCTTCTTCACTGCTATACTCATCACTACTGTCAAAAAATAGTTCTGTAATATAAACAAATAATCTTGCTGTAAAAAATCAAAACTAAAATTTATATTTTGAAGAAAAAAAATTCATCAAACTGATATCACCTTTTTGTTCATATTTTGTAAAAGGAGTTAACATAATATTCAAATTCCTAAATCATCTATAATATTGTGCAACTTAATTTTGTGTTATATCCTCAAGAAGTTTGCAGCTATTGCAATTAAAAATACCATATAATTATCTGAATTTGTTTACCAGTTTACTTTTTCAGTGATATAGTCATGTTTTGTCATTTTTAACCCCTTCTTCGTGAGAAAAAGTTTCCAATAGAAGCTATTTTTTTAGCCTATAAAACTTTATGCATGGCTAAAAGTTAAAATCCACTGGTAAGTGATTAGAGTTAGAAATTCTTTCATTATTGAAAAGAACATAGTTGAGAATCATTTAAACAGAAATAAAGATCAATAACATAAGTATTACCTTTGGTCAGGCTTGAAGAATCCCGCTCCAGCTGCTGAATTGGTCGGAACCAAGCTCCAGGAAGAGAGGGTTGCTGAGCTTTCATATTAACTCAATTGAAGGTAAAGTGAGAGAATATGCAGAATCGGTGAGAATCGAAGAGAGTGGAATTGTGAGAATTGAAGAGAATGGAATCCTGAGGGAAGAAGAAGCGAATGTGAAAATTAAATTTGGCGGCCCTGAAATAATTTAGAGGGAAATGAATTTAGAATGCGAATTATATTTCAGTAGGGTTATTAACTACGTTAGATGATGCTGTCTTTTTAATTAAACAACCTCAAACAACTTAACAATTGCAATTGATGTTATTATGCAATCCACGCTTGCTATTAATGTAACATATTTTTTTGTAGTGATAATACAAGTGATAACACAGTTTTCCACTATCGTATTCCTCGATCGTGCCTTTAGTCTTTTCATTTCCTTTGAATGGATAATAAGTTTGAAAACATTATAAGGGTTTTACATATCACTATTTTTTTTTAAAAAAAGTAGTAGAAATTAGACCTAAGATGGCTTAGTTTTAAATTATGTGTTTTAAACCTTAGTGATTAGAGTTGCGCAGTGAAAATGGTGTGACCGTTGTCGCTGGGCACATTAAATGCTTTGTTTTAAGTAAATGATTGTTTGGTTGATAATTGCATGAATGTGTGTTAGCATAGTAATTGTTGAAATAATATTGAGTAGGTGATATAATTGAGAGTTAGAAACCTACTCAATGCAAATGATAAGAATTGCGGTGCCTTCAAGTTGTAGCTACCGCAAGAATTATTAGAAAGATTAAATTTTGAAAATAAAATGTAATTCATAAGTGGTATTTAACCAAAGGCTAAAATGAAATAAAAAATTAATTTTTTTAAGAATTTCATGGATGCATTTTAAAGAAGTAAAATTACTTAAAGAATTTTCCAGAAAGAAAGCATCCATGTGAATGGAAAATCTTTCTAATAAGAGATATACTTATGTATATAACTTGATTATTTTATGAATTGATTGAATGATTGTATAATAACAAAACGTTTTATGTTTTGAAAATAAACATTGTTACAACCTAGTTTAAGATTTCTTAAGAAATCAAAACAGTTCTTATAATTTCTTGTGTCAATTGGCTAATAAGTTTTTAAGAATTCTGGTCGATGCGTCTGATCAGCGTTATCGATAGGGAATTCTAAACGCTTGCTAGGTGAAGTGATACATGCTTTTGAAATGACAATAAATAATATTTACTAGTATGGATATTGAATGCAAAAATATATAGATATTGCAAAGATTTTGAAAATTTTAAATTGTCATTTGAGATAAGTATTTTATATATACTCAAGGACTTATGAAAATAGTATGACATAGAGGGCAATGGAGAGGCAATGTTAATCTTGATCAACTTTGCAGTCCTTGATAATGTCATTCACTATAAATATATTAGTTGGATGTTTTCATTTTATAAATTGGTAATGAATATGGTTTCATTTAAATAAATTTTATTCATTATTGATTATATTACATGTTTGTGAAAGTTTACATACATGAAAAATTTTAAATGCTTAAGTAAGCTTTTGGGTAAAGTATTTTTGGAAAATATTACCTTATGGTAATTTATATGGAAAATAACTTTAATTAAGGAAATACCTTAATTGGATGAAACTATCATGTGATAGTGATTAATAAAATAAAGTATTCAAATTAAGAAAATGAATTGTTTAGAAATCTAAAATATAGATTGGAAGCAGGTTTAGTAAAAAGTAAAAGGATAGTTATGAAGATTAGTTTAAATATTTAATCATTTGATTAATAACAAGTGGAAAAAAAAAGTATGCCTCCGGGAAAATTTAAGAAAATGCTAATTTAGTGCTTTTGAATTAGCATGAAATTTAATAAGGAGCAAAATCCATTAGAGTAAGTTTGGTTTTGAATTTAAATAGTGTTAAAAACTTGTTAATTATGTATTTGTAAAGTTCAATTGAAAACAAGTTTTAGTTAAGTATCAAACTTGGCTAGTTCTAAGTGATAATAAAATAAATGTTTAGCTTTATGGATCAAGTGAAAATTGAATATAAAAGATTCATTTATTATAAAATGCAAATTTTTGTGAAAAGCTAGAAATAATAATAAATAGAGCAACAAGATAAGATTTCTTTTTAATTGTGAAAGCAATTTAAAAAAAAAATCAATATGTAATTCCAAAGTCTAGTTTGGATAGATAATTGTTTCTTACTAATGTAAGAAAGTAAGTATTTTAATTAAATTATGGGTCTTCTTTCAAAAGACTTTGTTTGTTAATTGAGAAAAAGTTTTCTTTGTAAACCATTTTGAAAGTTTGTTGTATGTATTATAGTGTAATTCTAGATGTCTTGGCTTTTAGGAGAAAAGATCATGTAATAAATGTTTTAGAGAAAAGATTTTTGATCTTAAATTATGTAGTTTGGATTTAACAATGATTTAAATTTTTTGACAATTAAAGGTCTTGTGTCGGAAAATTTTAATTGAAAAGTGATGTTTTAAAATAGCAATAACTTATGATTTACAAATCCAAATGGGTCCATTCTTTTTGCAAAAGAGAGTACTTTCAGTAAGCTAGAAATCATCTTTATGACATTTTTCAAAATTTTGCAGTTCGGTTATTCAAAAAACGAGTTGAAAACTGATGGACATCTCTGTCCTCTTTTATAATTTCTGAGTTTAAAGCTGAAAGTAAATTGAGCATAAATTTCAAAGCGTAAATCCGATTTTGAAGATCTTTATATCGCTGGAAAGCGTGGACTGAGTAGAATAACTTTTATTTTATGAGTATTTTTAGATTATGGGTTTTACTATGTCAAAAGCCTGAGTCTTTGTAGCAGGCCTGAATTTGAAAATTTGAAGTTTTGAGTTGTGTTTTATTTTAAACTATGATTTTAATGCTTCATATGTTTATAAGTGCATGCTAATATATTTCAATAAGTTAAGTGCAGGTGCAAGAAGATATTTGAACAATTAATTAGCAAAATAGTAAGTATAAAAGTAAGCATGCTCAAATGCTAAAAATGAAAGGTATGAATTGCTATGTGTTTATGTGTTAAATATATATATTATGTTCTGACCTTTTGGTCGATGTATATCTATAATTCATATTTATGAAATTGTAAAAGGCTCTCCATGCAAAGGAGAATCTGCCGAATTTTTCGACAAATTAAAGACTTAGAAAATTTTTGAGAAAATTTAATTAGTGAATATTTAGAGCCATCGATGAAGGATCTAATAAGTGTCCTTTTTAAATCATGAAGTAAAATGGTTTAAAATTTGATAAATTTAGTGGAAATTTTTTTTTACTTATTGTAGTATATTTATTTTTGGAATTAGAGTATGGAACAACTCTAATTTAATTTACTTTAAATTTAAAGTAAAGATGATTGAATTGAAAATTTAACTAAGAGACTTTAAAAATTTTCAAGTATTGAAATTTGAGTTTTGTGTATAAAAGAAAATGGACTTGAGTGAAAACTCTTATAACAAATTTTTGAGAAAATTTCTTGTAATCCATTCATGTCTGTCTTGCCTTAATGTGATTTTGTGATGACTTGCATTCATGCAGTCATGTGTTATGGTGGTAGCTTGAATACCACCTATCTTTTATTGAATCCTCTTTTGATGATTGTTCTTATTTGTATTACTCCTTCAAAAGAGTTAGGTGCATTTCAATATATTGGAAAAGTTGGCTTCTAGTTATATAGGACCATCTACTATTATTGAACGTCTTAGTTCAATTGCTTTCATGCATCAATTTTTGTTCAGTTTTGGGTATTCATGATATGTTCCAGGTACCCTAATTTTGTTGTACCTTCGAGATTTAATCTCGATTGTTAATTATCTTGTGTTGCATAATCACGAGTCTCACCGACTTGTGTATTGTGCCGAATTCTAATCGTGTAGTTGTTTCGAAGATTGAACACCTTCGAAATATAATGTTCCGCTTATGAAATTCTATGGTCCGCTAGCCCTAAGTATTGTACTTGGAAAAACATAGAATTAAACGAGCAATCTTACCTCGGTTTTCTATCATCTTGTGTTGAGGGCGAGAATTTTTAAACTCGAGCTTATCTATCTTCCTTTGATTGATGAAATAATTATGTTGAATATAAACTCTTCTCTAAAAGTTGCGTGGACGCAATTTTGTTAAGGGGAAGAGTCTGTAACAACCCTGATTTTGGAGATTACCTGTTAATATTGAATTATAACGGTAGTAATAATTTAATATTGTAAATTAATATAAAATTGGAGAAATTAAATTGTTTATTTGGAATAAACAATGAATTTTGGAAAATTAGAATGAGAAAATAAAGTTTGGAACTTTATTTTATTGTTTGGGTTAATAATGAATGGAAAATAATTTTTATTTATAGAAATTGCAATAATTTTATTAATTATTTCCAATTACTTCTTTTAATAATTTTTAAAGGAAGTATTTGATTTTTAAAGGTTGTTTATTGAAATAAAAGGTGGAAATTGGGTTAAAAATAAGTTTTTGCTGTAAATAATGTTTTGAAATAGTTTGAAATATTTTTCTAAGTGATAAAATAAATTTTGTGGAATTTTAGGAGTTAAAACATGATTTTATACATTTATTTGGTGAAAATTATGCATTTTTGTTAAATAAAAGAATTTAATAATAAAATATTTTAAAAATACAAATTTATCCTTTTATATGGTAGAAAATGTTCTATTTTATATGTATACAAGTTTTCACTTTTTTTTCCTTGTGTAAAACTTGAGAGAAGTGCATTTTTATGTGTATATGTGATATGTACAAATTAATATGTTCATGTGTTGATTTTAACTTAGCCTAATTGGTTTTTCTCTAATTTGGGTCCAAAAGCCCATTAGCCAACTAAAGAGAATTCAAACCTAAGCCTTCTACTCTCAAATTCCTTCAATTTAATTGTTGTTTCAATCAATTTAAAGAGAATTCAACAGGTAATCAACTCCAAAATATAAATAATTTCATCAAAATCTAGTTTTGAGATTTGGGTTGTATGTAATCTCTTCTTTTGGGTTTGCATGGCTTTTTCTTTTGTTTTTATAGGTTCTTGAAGCCGAATCCATCTCAAAGCTCCATTCTTTTTGCTTAAATCCGGGTATTTTGATACATCAGCAAGGTGAGAACAATATCTCACAAATACTAGCTAAATTGCTTGTGTAATTGCTTGAATTTGCTGCATATGTAAAAGTTTATTAAATGTATAGTCTATTTTCATTTCTGGCCTAAAGTGCCAACTTTGGCTATCCATAACTTTCATCTCCGGTAACGAAATGCTGCCGGATCTTTTTCTGAGTCAATTTTATTTGTTAAACTTCATTTCTGAAAATTTTGGTTGAATAATATGGTGTTTTGAGTGTTCAAATTGTCACTGCAAAATCAATGCACAGCCTGCAATTATCCTGTGCACATTGTTTTCTGAGTTGTTGCAAACATGGCCTGAGTACATTTTTGAGACATCATATCTCTTTCGTTTCTTACTCAAATAGCAAAAATATTTTTTTGTTTGAAAGATGAAGTTCTCTACTTTCGGCATACCAAATTTCAGTTCATTCTGACATAGATAGCTTATATAAATCTGCTGTCAAACTTGGACCTGAACCATGTTTTTGCCCAGAGTTCAACAGTGAAACACTGTCTGGGTTCAACTTTGAGAGATCATAACTTTCTCTTATTTTATCAAAATTGCATCATTCTTTTTTTTCTTGAGAGAATAAGTTTCGTACTACTTGTATACCAATTTTTAACTCAAAATGGTAAAATTTGATCCCCTGTTTTATGCCTGAAAGTTGAGACCAGAAGGGTTTTAGGCCTGCACATTTATTTGGTTTTTGAACTATCGTAAACATGGTCTGAGTCCATGTTTGAGACAGCATAACTCATTCGTTTCAAATCCGATTTGAGCGATTCTTTTTGCAAATTGAAGTAGGTGTGCTGATTTACATCTCTGCTAAATTTAATAGAAATCTGGGTTGGTTTGCTATTTCTAAACTACTGTCGAGCTTGTACTCGCAGCTTGTTAATTCAGTGTCTTAAACCTTGTTTTGGTCCGACTTTGAAACGACGCACATTCTTCGTTTCAAATCGGATTTGAATGATTCTTTTTGAAGATTGAAGTAGGAATGTTGAACTACATTCCTACTAATTTCCACATAATTTGGACTCTGTTTGCAGGTCCAAAGCTGCTGTCGAACTTGGGCTCACATCGTGTTTTCACCGGTTTTTTTTATACTAGATAATTTCCGGCTTTTCTGATATTTTCCGATTTCTTTGAGATTTTTCTCTAGATTTTGTACACGGGTTTTATAAAGCATTTTAAAGTGTTTTTCAAACAAATTGGCTTATGAAACTATTATTTAGTATTATTTTAAGTATTAAATTATTTACTTCATAATAGGAGAATTTCAAAGGCAATTTCCAAAGCGTTTTCAAACGATTTCTAAACTTGTTCCAAATTATTTTCTGAGTAAAATTACACTCTTTTGCACTTCGAACGAAGTGGGAAGGTAATTAAATGGTTGGGTAAAACACGTACTATGGAATACGTGCGTTTACCTTTCCAATTAATTCCTAATCTATTCGTTTGATCGTTTTGACCTTCGGGTCTGGTTTACCGATGAGATGAGGTAAACTTTGTACTGCTTTGAGTGTGGAATTGACTAACGGTTAGTAAACCGTTTAGTGAGAACGTGTGGTATGGGACACACGTTAACACTTTTCGGGTTCCTTCCCGAGAGTTTGTGACACATATTACCAGTTAGTGGTGTCCAGTACTGGGCCTCCGGACCTTCGCCACTACGGTTTGTTGCCTTCGGGTCTGTGCCTTCGGGTTTGTTTCCCTATAGTATCGCTTTTGGAGTTGGTCCTTCGTCACCGCTCGAGAGATACTTGGGTTTTTTGCCTTCGGGTTTGTTGCCCTATAGTATCGCTTTTGGAGTTGGTCCTTCGTCACCGCTCGGGAGATACTTGGGTTTGTCGCCTTCGGGCTTGTGGATCCTTGTTTATACAGTACTGAGCACGTGCATCTTTTATTTCATTGATATTTATATTTCCCTAGAGTATCGCCTTTCGGAGTAGGTCTTTTGAACCACTCGATACATAGTGATTACCTTGTGGAAACTTGTGTTACCTTCATTGGTATTTGTTATTTGCCTTTTTGGCTTGATTTGGGATATTCATATCCTTTGTTTATTGAGTTACCGATGATATGAGGCTTGTTATGATTCATCTTTTGTAGATGATTGAGTTATCTCTTTTAGAGATATTTGTGATACTTTATGACCTTGCATGTTCATTATTGTTTAGCTTGTCTAACTGATTTGTTTAGCTAGACCGACCCGTGTATTTTATACTCGGGTCAGACCGAGGTGTTTCAGGTTAGGTACCTTTGGACTTAGCCTATTCTGCTTCCGCGTGGACTATTCTGCTAGCCTCTTTTGTTATACCTTTTTGTGTAGTCCCTCTTGGTTGTAACTCTGATATGTATATTCTTTTGACTCGCCTGTATATTGTGGTTGCTATACCACTTGACATGTATCATTTTGTATACTCTGTGATGTATCTGTATATGTGTATATGTATGTGATGATCTACTGTTCTGTGATGTGGTTTACATTTGAGTTATTATATTTTGTTCTATTAGATCTTATAGCCATTATAGTTTTGTATTAAGTATCTATATGATATGTCGATCCACATAAAAAAAATGCTACATTTATCGACGTACTCAATAGATAGTTAAGACAAGGCTATAGATGGTCGCTCCTATCCAGCTCTATTCTCCGTATTAGCAGACAGTATTACCTTGTAATACTCTTTTCTAATGTGGGTCTCGGAGTGGGGCGTTACAAAATATCAGCCCTATACCTATCGCACTTCATAGTATGCATTGTTATCTCTTAACACATATTGTATCTTCCATGAATTAGAATAGAAGGTCATAACTATAAAGTGATAATTAGAGCAAGGAAAATACAAATATAAAGTTTAGATTATATTATCGTGAAATACAAAAATAGTAATTTATACGTATAAACCAAAGGGTAAATTAAATTATTTTTCCAATATTGATTATATTAAAATGAACCACCTACCGGAGACCAAATATTACTAGTTCCACAAATTAATTTTTTGAAGAAGTAAAACATCATTTTTATAAACCTTATTGATATATAAAAATTAAACAGTACATACCAAAAGCCCTCACACATATCAAAAACGAAGGAAGAGTGAATTATAGAACTCCAGCTAAAGATATAGGTAAATATGACTAACTAAGGAGAAAATTTTCCATCAGACATTACAGGCTAAAAAATTTAGGTCATAGTATATGATGATTTCTTTTAGATAGAGAAGATGAGTAAACAAAATTAAAATAGTAAAACAATGAAAATGGAAGATGTACACATATGAATAAATGAATTTGGAGGTGAATAGTTATACAGTTATTATAATATTATGAAATTAATTTTGGGTTTGAAATTAATTATTTGAAGGGTAGGATAAATTAAAAATGAAACCGCACTTACGTATGTGCATATATAGAAACCAATAGATGAATCACCTTTCATGCTGTACTATAGGAAGAATGGAAATGAATAATAGTAACATAATTTTGTAATTAGATACCATTGAAAAATTAAGAAAAACAATGATGAAATAAGCCTGAACATCCAAGAAAAAAAATTCAAATTACTGAAAAAAATTTAACCTATAGAAGATTGAAGAGTGTAGAATTTATTTTCGTAGAAATAAAGGAAGATTAGGTAAATTAGGGAACAATATTAACTGGGAGATGAGTTTAAATTCTAAAATTAAAAGGAGGGTAGGATACTTATAAGAGAAATGAAGTAAAGAATACCATATGGAAAATTGAGAAAACTCAACAGATAGAGTTGGTAATGAAGGAGAGAAGATAGCTTAAGACTCACTTTTAATAGTAACTATGGATGATAGATCAAGACCCCTCAAAAAAATCATAATTTTACCATTTTAATATTAGCATCAAGAAAACTGACACAATTGTTATTGCATTCATCATGTACATCTACCTCTAATCTTGAATAAAATCTTCGTTTTACTATTACTAAGACATCATAAAGGCTTCTCTTAGTCATTATGTGGGCTAAGCCTTGAAATTATTGAAGTACCATTCAAAGTTTGCGAGGTGTTTTAGTAATAAGGTGTATAACGGCCCCATCTGATTAGGATGATCTCATTGTGCATGCAACTTCTATATGAGCTTCATCATTAATATAATACGATGTTTTTGTCCTACACAATCAAGAATTATATATCTCGAGTTTCACCAAAAGTCTTCAACTCCGAACATCGAAACCTATTTGGTCAACTTGAATCATGATATAATAACATTTGTAGTAAGGGTAAAAAATAATTAAGACAAATGAGGACCATTTGAATTTATAAGTATATATACATTTAGAACCATAATTCTGCAAAAATATATATCGTGATTTGAAATCATAAAATCCTAAAATTTCAGTTTTTAAAAATTAAAATCTATCGACTAATCTCAAAAGTCAAAAATTTCAGTGCAGTTACATAATCTAAAAGTATTGATGATAAAATAAATCAAAACTTAATTTCAAGTCCCTTATGTTTCATAATAATAAATAAAATACTTATATCCTTCAAATATATAAAAATACCGAAATTGTAAAATTGTAAATTTTAGAAATTAAATATTGTTAGAAAAGTAAAATTTTAATTCTGCATTTCGATGTAAAATTATAATTTTAAATTCATAATTTGCAATGCCTTAATAGTATAGTACAAAAGAAGGAAATGAAGAAACACAACGCGAAGTTGACATTTATTTGAATTAGGTGGGTAAAAAAATATATAGTGGCCATATTCATTGTTATAGTACTTTTCTCTATATAATTCTTTAAGTGTGAACGCCAAATTCCACTTTATTAGCATAATAGAATCATACCTGCAATAAGAGCAACAAAATGAAGTAAAACAAATGAGGATTATGTGAGTTTATAGGCATATATACATCCATAATCACGTGAATAACTATTTGAAAACTGCATCTAGATTACACTCCAATAAATCAAACAATATAGCTGACATTGGTATCACATTCAGATTTGTACAATTTTCATGAGAATCATCCCATTTTAGATCTAAAAAAGCCTAAACCTATTAAACCTGAGTTTTAAGTCGATTTTTATTATATTAAACCTATATAAATGTTACCCCAATCCTGATTCAACTAAATCAAAGGGGATAAGAATCTAACCAACCCAAGTAAGCGTCAATTCCTACCAAAATCAAAAATTTCGATCGTTGATCCAAAAATTACGAAGGTGAACCAAACTAGTAAAAGGATCAGAAGATTATAAAAATCGAAAATGTTGAATAAAGAGACTCGAAAAATACCCGAGATGCAAGAGACATGAATTCAAGTATGGAAAAGGAGAGAAGGACAATGGAACCTTCATATATAAGAGAGAATAACGATTGTTCATGGTCCAGATCCAGATGCCAGGTTAAGAGAAAAGGATTATGAGATAACATCAATTAGATTGCGTAACTGATTTCTACAAATTTATTTCCTAATGTGATAGCTTGATTGCAAATTGTTTTATGGAATGCTCTAGAAAAATGATTGCAAATGACTAAGAATTAATAGGAAAAAAGATAATTTATATTCTATGATGGAATGATGGTGGTAAGCATCGAAAAATTGGGCAGAGTGGATTTGGGGGGCATAAGATACAATTAGAAGTTGGGTTTAGAAGAGAAGATGATAATGATGTAATACTTTCTTCCTTTCAATCAGAAAAGAAAAAAAAGGCCTTTGCATTTCAGAATACATATGGCTAAATTTCATTGGTAAATTGAAGAAGGGTTAAGAGCTAAGGAAACCATACTCAATAATAATATAATAGTATGGTATAGTATAGTCTCGTCTATCACTTTCAAATCTCATTGAAAATTAAATTAACATCATGCTCATTTATAAAATATGTGCAAACATATTATTGGCATACATTTTTTACTCCCATTCTCCAATAGAAAATAAACCCACATGTTTCCTTTTGATTTTTCAACTCTTTGTAACTTAAAGCATAATTATTATATTTTTTGCACTTGATCCATTCCAGAATAAATGCGTTTTCAGTTCAAACCATAACATTTTATCTTGTCTTTATGAATGTTATTATTGTCTTTTGTTCTTGCATTGAAATTAGAATTCTCATTCACTCCTTGTAAGTCAAATAAATATATCTATTTAAATTGGCAAAAAATCTCTAGTTTCCTAATTTAAATCCATTCCATTTATCCTATATATTACCATATCTCTATATTGCATAAATTTATATCTTCTTTGTTCTAATTCATTATTGGATCATATTATGTACTTTCCTTAATTCAAGAAATAATTTTCAACTTTTTCTCAATTGTATTTACATTTAATCTATTTTTTATTTTTCTGTTATGATATTTAATAGACAATGAAATGTTCATAGGCATTATAAATTAGAGATATAGTTATTCATAATGGTTATAATCATGTCATATATTGTTATTGTGCAATAAATAAAACAAATTGTTGTCGCTAAAACTGTAAATAAAAGTTATTGCTTCTAATTTTGAGTAATTTTGAATTGAAAATAATTTGAGAACCAAATTGAAATTCAATTTATGACAACATACTAAGTAACTTTATGGCTAACTATGTGACAATTAATATTTTCTTTAATCAACAACATATTAGTTGCATAATAACTGTAAAGGCTTCTATAGTTATATAAAGTCCATTACAAATAAAATTAAACTATTTCTTTTTCCTATATTTTATATCAAAATTTTATTTCCATAATCTTATTTCTATTGGCCTGACTATGAATCTGGGTTCTTCGCCTATTTATAGGTAGTTATTAGTTTGTTAATACATAAATACTAAGAAATTGTAAGTTTATTGTATAGTCAAATTAAGGTAAAGCAGTATTTCATTCTGAAACATTAGTATATAGATAAGTAAGTTGGAAGAAAGCATTATATATGAAGTAAAAGAATTTTTAAATAATGAATTTCATACTGCATTTTAGTGGAAATTATAAATGTATAAGAAATGCTTACATTCTGCCATCAGGAGACAGTCTAGGTTTGTTAAATTTTTATTTTCAATTACTTTTTGGAAACATATTTATTGCTACTCCAGAGGATCATTTCAATTGTGACCAATTCAAGATTTAAAGAAAAGTTCATTCTAGCTGCTCAAAAGTCAGTATTGTTTGGAAAGTTCGTCAAATTGAAGTAAGGGAGATGTCATTCTTGGAAAATGTTGCAGAATTTGATACTTTGTCAAAGTATGGAATGTCATTCATTGATGCTTCCTTGATAAAGAATGAAAATTCATCATTAGCTTGGATGACTACTTGGGAGAAAAGAGAGTAAATCATATTGATGAGCCTTTTGAAAACCTCATAAAGAAGGCGCTTCTCCATAAGAGTTTGTACCCTAATGTTAAGACTGATGTTGTTGTTTCTGTTGAAAAAGAGCAGCTAATACCGCAACAAGGCGGTGAAGGCAGGAAGAAGTGGAATGGAAAGAGAAAGCAGTCCTAAGAAAAGGGTGGTAAAAAGAAGGGTAAATAGGAGCCAACTTGCAATGGATGCAGTGAGAAGGGTCATCTAATTAAATATTGCAAGACAAGTGAGAAGAAGAAATTGTATAATTATGAAAATCCTGGGCATTTAAAGAAGAATTGTTCGGAACTGCTAAAAGATAAAAGATGGTGAAAGCATATGATTTGGACGCTGTCCCAACTTCGTTAAGTGCTCCCTCGGCGAAGGAGAAGGGAGTCGTCATTCAAGGAATGCTTTCTATTGGTGATGTCCATGTTCGAGTTTTATTTGATACTAATGCTTCTCATTCATTCATTTGTAGTGATATAGTAGATAGATTGGAATTGGAATCTGAGATAGTAGACCAACCCTTAATCATGACAAATCCTGTTGGAGGCCCGACTAGCCTATGCATGGTTTATAGTGGCTTAGTTTTATTGAGTCATGGATGTCCTTTTGTTTGTGATTGCTTTGTTTTAAATTTTTTTGTGTTTGGGATTATTTTAGAAATGGACTTTCTAAAGAGGTATGTGACTATAGTGGATTACGAGAAGCTATTGGTGGCAATTGAATATGTGGATGAGCGAACGGTAGTGATTAGCTTCCTAACAAGGGATGGGGTGATGGTTTTCTTTCTATATTCGATTGAGATTCCACATAAGGGATTGTCATCTATACCAGTCGCTAGAAAGTATCCAGATGTCTTTAAGGAGGCGAGCAGTTTGCTGTGGCATAGAGAGATCGAGTTTCGAATTGACTTAGTGAAGGAAACCAGACCTAAAGATAGGCCTTTACGCTGTTTCGCACCTAAAGAGCAGAAGTAATTAGAAGTGCAAGTGAATGACCTATTGAGGAAAGGGTTCGTTGGAAGAAGAATATTTAAGTAGGGTGCACCGGTTGTATTCGCGACTAAGGCGGTTGGCCCTTTGAGGTCATGTGTGGTTATCGTGAGCCGAATAAAGTGACATAGAACAAAAATTATCCACTCACATGCATTGATGATTTATTCAATCGGCTGCACGACGCAAAGGTGTTCTCTCAAATGGATTTAGCAATAGGATTTCACTAGCTTAGAGTAGCCAAGGAGAGTGTTCTTATTACTGCGTCACATAAGCCACAGGGTTTCTATGAGTGGTTGATAATGCCATTTGGATTAATCAATGCTCCAACATACTTTATATATCTCATGAATTGGGTATTCAAAGACAAGTATTAAGTTCATGCTTATGTTTGTGGATGATATTCTGGTTTACTCCAAAACTGAAGAGGAGAACAAAGTGCACTTGGGGATTGTGTTAGAGATATTGAGAAAGCATATGTTGAGAGCGAAGTTCTCTAAATGTCACTTATAGAGAGAAGAAGTGAGTTTCTTGGGTCATGTCTTGTCGGGACAGTATAGTAGTGATTCTGCGAAGGCAGCTACGGTCCAGAGTTGGAATGTTCTCAAGAATGCTACTTATATAGGGAGTTTCCTAGGATTAGCGAGATACTATTGAAGTTTCATTAAGGACTTCTCAAAGATAGAAGAACCTTTGACCAATTTAACAAAGAAGAATCAGACTTTTGTTTGGGAAAATATGAGCATGCGTTTATAACTCTGAAGTAAAGGTTGACGAGTGCACCAGTGTTGACCATTCCAAGTGGAAATGAAGAATAAAAAGTATACACTGATGCCTATGGTACTGAATTGATTGCGGTGTTAATGCAGAAGAGAAAGGCTATCGCTTATGTGAGTCATTAGCTACATGAAAGGAATTACCAAACTCATGATTTGGAATTAGGGGCAATTATATGGAAGTTTGTGCACGACTCAGGTATGGTGATCATATCAGATCAGCTAGAAGATGTTAAGGTAGAACCAGAAGTTTCTATAGCTCGTAGGCTGTGTCACATTGTTGGGTATGATACGAAACTGCTTAGGAGAAAGACGGTAGAACTAGTTAAGGTATAATAGGGTGGAAGTGGTGATGATTGTACATGGGAGACGGAAGAGATCACGAGGATAAGGTGTTCGAAGCTCTTTGAATAGTAATAGCCAATGCTTATCGTATCTACTTTCACCATTATATATTATGTTTAATAAGTTAGTATTCCACTTGCTAGGATAAGTTCACTATACTATTGGTTGTGCTGCTGCTTGTTTGAGATGTTTGACGGTTTCTTATGATTGGTAGGCATATGGAATGATCATGGTTGCTTATACTTTAGCTTGTTTGGGGATTTCGGAGGCGAATTCCAAATGAGGGGAAAATGTAATGACCAATATTTTACGTATCGGAGGATCATAAAATATTTTTATTTTATTCATACGAGGTTGTGTGATTCTATAGTTTTGGTGTATAACTCTTAGGGTCATTTTACGGACCTATGATTTTTCTCGAATTTCTATGTGACCATTTTAACCATGAAAACCCTGTTTGGACTGTAACTTTTGTTAGGAGTTGAATTAAGGTCTCAAAACTAATTCCATTGCTTCAAGATAATGGTTTCCTATTTTGTAGAGT
Organism: Allium cepa; assembly: GCA_030765085.1. Classification (NCBI taxonomy): domain Eukaryota; kingdom Viridiplantae; phylum Streptophyta; class Magnoliopsida; order Asparagales; family Amaryllidaceae; genus Allium; species Allium cepa. The sequence continues at coordinate 812,275,317 of CM060943.1, forward strand.
AATTTTAATAAAAAACGGACATACGTTTAAGAAGATATGGTTGTTTTAAGTTTTAACAACTGCTGGCTAGAATAAATGTATAATTAATAAGCCCAATAATAAAATTAGAAAATCTCTATAAGTAGAGGTCCAAAGAGTCAATAATAACTATTTCCTCTCATTCCATGTCAGGTATAAACCCTAATTAGCCCTAAATCCATCCTAATTCATCCAAATTGCTCTCTAAATTGAACAAGATTATGGATTAGAGATTAGATCCTCGAATAGAAGCTAGAGATCATCAAATTGGATGATTAAAGATTATTGTTTGGATTTGATCCACATCAAAATTGGTATAATTTGGTAATTGGCGAGTGGTGTATGCCCTCTCACTGTCCTATGCATGTTTATATGGTAGAACTATAGGTTTTGACATGACATTGACCCTTAAATCTTTTCTCTAACTTTACTAACTTGTTAACATACGATATGGCCTAAATTGATTGATTCTAATATCATTTCTAGGAATTGTTTAGTAATTCACCACATTCATCTTAATATGTTGATTATTGCTTAGATTTGGGTTGGAAATGTCTTGATTGCTATAATTCTGTATATTGTTTATTTGATTGATTGTATGGCATGTATGAATGGATGTAATTACTATGATTCTATGATTGTATGTTGTGCTTTGATGTTGTTTACTAGTGTTTTGGTTATTTAGGAAGAAAGGTTGGTAAGTGGGAAAATCGGAGGCAAAGTTGGTCGGAATTGAATGAAACTTGGAGGGAAGGCTTTGAAGAAAACTAGCACCTATATTATGACTCACATAAAAATTGGAAACAAAGGAAAGACTTGGTATCGAGTCATCACGATAAATCGACACCAAGTTTTGGTGGTTGAGGCATGACTCGGTTATTTGCATGGGTGGATAGAGCTTGGTCAAAGGAGTGATCCCTTAGTTAGGTGTTGAAGATTTTGGTTAAGTGTTGGATGTGTATCGAGTTTCTCTAGAACTAGAAGAAGGAGCTTTGGATTGCATGCCATGTTATCAAGGATGGATTAGTCGGGGTTTGAAACACCTGGAGAAGAATACTAGAGGCATGGAAAAGATGGCAGCCAATAATTGGCTAACTGTATAACTTGGTACCGAGTTACCTCGATTAGTCAGTACCGAGTTATCACTTTATGGAATGAGTTTGAAACTTTTAGTTCAGGAAGAGGATGTTTTTTAGATTGTGTTAGAGGTGTTAACTCGTTCTATCAGGTTGGGTGACGATATAACAACATGATGAAAAGCTAGAATCTTCGGATATTGGCTCGTGTTAGGAGTAGGTTTCGAAGATGGTTGCTCATAAAGGAGTCAACCGTAGGATCGAGGAATGTGGAAAGGTTCCTAGTGAATAATGAAAATTGGATTAAGCAAGAAGGGCTCGATATCCAAATGGAGCGGAGGTGGGCTCGGAAGTATGTGCTAAGAAATTGTTGATGATCGAAGTGTTTTTTTATTTTATTCAAATAGTGGTATTATAAGTGTGTGCGCCCATGGGTTGGTAATAAGGAACCGTATACCCTGCACCTATGGCTTCGGGTCTAGTGTCCAGTTTTAGGCTATGAGACACGTATCCAACTTTGGCTGCGAAATATGAGAGTACAATGAAGAACTGGGATTTCCATTAGTCCCTGGCAGTAAGGAAGCGATACGAGTTATATATATCCAGAGCACAGGGATGAGTGATATTGAGTCGTGTTTGACGGATAGTATGGTTGCTTTCCTCTAGTGGGCTATCATTTAAGGATATCGGTGGGAGTTGGTACTAGAAAAAGGGATATTTAGGCATCCATTATGACATTTTGCATTGTACCTATATGATATTATAGAGTAGCATATTATACTATTATGTCCAAACTCTTTAGTTGTAGGGACATGTCAAGTATGGATCGTGTACTCTTATTCCTTACCATATTTACGTGTATAGTATTTTGAGATTTATTTATCGCTCATACCATATTGTTGCCTAACCCAAGGTTTTGTACTTTGCTTCTTATTACTTAGGTACTCTTAAATGAGTAGATTGAAAAAATAGGTCCAGATGACGTAATAGTTGTTCAAAGGACGAGCTGAATGGAGCTATCTCGTATTATATACTTATATGGATTCTACGCTTAATCTGTTGTGCAAAACTGTGTTGCCTTAATAGTGACCACCTATACTTGTATTTGAAACAATTATAGAGTTTGTTTCTGTTATATAAACTCTCTGACATTTGATGTATAACTTTGCGAATCTATACTCTAATGATTTGTTCACATGGTTATTAATGTCCCTTCTATTATATCGGTTATATTATATTTTATCCCTGTGCTATGAGATATGACATGTTTTATGCTATATTTGTCATTATTTATCTTGATGATTGTCCTATATCGGCCAGGAACGAATACAACGCATTTTTTAGTTATCATTTATGCTAGTGGTATAGGGTGGTCATCACAGTTTTCTTTTATTCTTTCCATATTTAACCTAATTGATCGATAAGAACAATTAGCAAAAAATAAAATTCTTCTTATGCAAATATTTGAATCACCCAAATTTAAAAAGTTATTTTTTTCATTCATTATATGGTGGTATGATTATTTGAAGTGAATCCTAGAACTATTTGGTTGTTTCAAAAAATAGACTACAGTGTTCTTGAGTGGTAGCTTATTTAGTCAGGGCAATAGAGTTAATAAAGAGGTGCATCGATCGATTACCAATGGCAACATTAAATTAACATGTCAACTGCCGAAAGTAGATGGAGTCTCTAGTGCACTCACTCGGGAATTTATGAAATTTTCCAGTATCCCTCAATGTTCAAAAATAATAAAGTATGTTTAATATTTGTTTATATTTCTCACATTATATTATGTTATATTGATTAGGAATATAACCTTTGAAGCTGCTAAATATTTTTCCATTCAATTAGTACACGTTAGTGTTAACAAGTGTACTATCTCAAATTTTAGAATATTGTTCATTTATACTAATTTCGTAACACTATTTCGCACTTAGTGCGATTTCCTTATTCCATATATAGGACACTATTATTATATTGAATGTATATACATTTGAATTGGTATGTTATACAAGATGAACACGTGTTGTACTTACGAATCACTTAAATTAATAAGAATGCTCAGTAATGTAATCTACCAAGTAAGCAATGGTTGATAGTTATTGTTAATAATTTTTGGTGTAAATCCATTATTTTCTAAAAAATTACTATAGTATGTGTGCTTCAAAATTACTTAAGTAGGTTTATTGATAAATATTTACCATTGGTGTTAAGGAAATAAATTAATCTAAACTAATTTAATCCATAAATATACACTTTCATCATCATATAACAAAAATATAGAAATACACCATTAAATTAATTATAGGGTTAACCCCATGTGCGTTGCATTGATTTCCACTAGTTATTGTTAAAATTGAAAGTGTAGATAATTTATAATTTCATCCACTGTCAATCTTGCTTATGAAATAAACGTATGGTTATTTATAATTTCACCAATTGCGAATCTTGCTTATAAACTTAAAATATACAATTTAAGTTTATAAATCTTGTAACGAATTTATTATGCATCAAGATAATTAAAGGAAATAAATAAATGATATGAAATTCAGTTCAATTCATAGACAATTATTGATATTAAAATTCTGCATACTAATAAGTGTAAAAATAGGTTCATCTTGAAAATGAATATATTTTTGTTGACATATATAACTGAAGATGAAAATAAATTAAGGTGTTTACAATTTTAAATTTGAATTCAAGTAAATTAAGTCATTAATCTAATTAAGTTAATTACCATTAATATGATAATTAAATGCACTAACCGCCATTGATACAATAATTAAGGGAAAACACACACACATAAACACACACGCACTCATACATACATATGAATCTTACTAAAAATCATATGTTGATTCTAATACGTGTCAAACATTTCATCATTATTCTTTGTTGTTCTACTCAAATGATATACATGTAATCCCTCTTGTAATGTCATATTTCAAGCATATGTAGTTGTGTTTCAAAAAAATATTCCCATCGTTAGCATCATATTTTGTTGTTTATTTTCAATATATAAACATTAATTACCATTCTGCATAATGAAAAATATATAGTGAATCAATTTGTACTATGACCAATTCATATTTAATAGAATTAAAAAAATCTTATTAATAATACTTAACTAAATAAGAAAATTCATTTATACTATAATTTAATGAACCAAATAAGCCACTCTAATATTGAACCATGTTAAGAAATGCATGACTACATTTACTGAAAAATGAAAAATAAGTATATACAATAATACTAGAAAACTCAACAAACAAATAAAACTAGGAATCAAAACTCAATATCCACATTAAATCCAATTTTGATGGAGAAAAATATTTGGTTGAGAACTTAAGGGAAAATATTACCTTCAGTGATAAAAGGTAGGGTAGAATACACACAGATTTTTCTTGAGAAAATTTGAGATCATAATGCATAATGCAAAGAAGTATGTGCATTGAACTGCAGAGAAATTAATTTTGTTTTTTTGTAGAAGAAAAAGGACTAGGGAGTTAATGAAGGATAAAATTGTGTTGGGATACGGAGAAGATATAGTTAAAGCCACGAAAGTGGGGGTTTGTGAAACCGGCATTAGTTTGATCAGAATAGTAAAGTTAATGAGAAAGAATGTTGTAATTTAATGCAAAAAATAGGGGGGAAAATGTGACTCTTGATTTTGCATTTTCTAGAATAGGTAAATTGTGATAATATTGATTGTTCATAAAAAAACTTAAGGAGCCAGTGGTAAAAGTTTTCTTTAACTAATAAGAGGTGAGTATATGATTTCAGAGTGAACGTGAATCGAGAATACTAATGGTCTCATAGCATCATCACTAAACATATATTACACTCAACATCTAATAATAAAATACTATAACGAAATTGTTAAATTTTACCGGTATAAAATCACAAATAGAAGCAAACAAATATGCAAAAAATAAAGTAATCATATGTGTTCATTATGGAAATGCATAAATTATTGGATCAATTTGCATGAGATGACAACGAAATAAATGCATGCGTATGTTATGAAATAATATATATGCAAAAGGATATACATGTTATTTCTTTCTCGATAATCACATTGCTTTGGGATTATTTTCTTCCGTCTTTTCTAATTATAGGAATGAGTGAATTATTTGCTATGTTTGCACCATTTGTTACCATTGTAACTTCCCTCAACAATCTTATTACCATATTTTGGTAATTTAATCGATGACTCACATGAATTTACATTGGCTATATATTGAGGGTAGAATTTATTGTATACCTATCATGCCATTCAGCCAGCGATCCCTAATAAAGTGTCTCTTCTTGTTAAGCCAAATTTTGGGCTTTGGTATGTAAACACTTATCTTGTTAACCTTTGTAACTCTCTCATGTGTAATATATTCTCTTTTCTTGAGACTAGATGTAAACTATCTTGACGATAGTGGAACTAATATAAATATTGTGCATCTCTTTTCTTCTTTATAGTTATTTACTATTTATCAGAATAATTGTTGCTACATTGAGTGATGTTCAAATTGGCAAATCTTGATCGTGTCAATTGATTTTTCCGCATTTGTGCAATTTTTGTACAACAGATTGATATTAGAGCAAGGCGATTTGTTTAAATTTTTGTAACCATTATTTCTAGAAAGAGTGGTAGATCCAATGGTAATTATGCTATTACTCGTTTGGATGGAAAATGAGATTTTGTGCAATATGGAAGTTAAAGATGGAGGAGAATATGTTGAGAGAGATGAGCATTCCAGTTTTTTGAACATTGGTGATAAGGAGTTTAATGTGCTGAAGGGGCAACCAGATTTTGGAACCTATATCTACTTTATGGCTCAACGTTAATGTGTGAGTCTTATGTTGATTTCCGAAGAAAATTTAGATGATTACAAAAGGAGATTCCAATTTCTTTTGGTACACCATAATTATAGTCCACTTGGTTCTTCAAGTATTAAGGGTGGTGCTCATAATACTGATGTAATGACCCGCATTTTTTTTCGATAATTAAAATATTAAACTAAATAAGATTTTGTAATTTAACATTTGAAGAAAATAAAATTTATGATATAGGAATGAGAAAGCTAACCAGAATGAAGTTTAATAATGTAAATTAATATGATAGATGACTATTTGAATGTAATATCAAGTAACTGTAATAATTGTAAGTTATAATTGGTTATACATTTAAAATAAGGAAATAAATTTGAATGTTAAATTAATTAATGAAATAATGTGTAATAAATTGGAATTGGATAAAATTTGTGTTGTGTTAGTAGTTATAACAATTGTGTTTAGATAAAAAATTTATAAATGTGATTAAATTAAGAAAAAGTAACAAGTGTTATTTGTTATCAATTATTTAATATGTGAATTAAGTTGGAAATTAATTACAATTAAATGTAACTAAATATTATGTTAATTTGAATTAAGATAATAACTGTAAAATGTGATGGTAATAAAATGTACAGAAATGTCGATTATATTCTTAAGGAAATAATTAATTTAATGGAAAGAGTGAAACTAAGAAAAATTAATTTATTGGGACTTCAAATTATAATTAACGTGAAATTGTCAAAAATTCAATATAATTGAAATATTGCAACTAATATAGTAAAAGATGATAATTGTAGAATATTAATACAATAAGATGTAAACAAATGTTAACTATGTCCATAGAGTAATTTTTGATTGAATAAAAAGATTGAAATCTAATTAAATCAATTTGTTAGAATTAGAATATAATTAGTTGGAATTAATTGTAATTAAATATCGTGGTTAATGTAAGAAAAAGCATCAATCGTAGAAAATGAGGATAACAAGATACAAACCAATGTTAATAATTTCGTAAGGTATTGGTTGATTTAATAGTAGGAGTGTAAATCAAAATAAAAGAATAAAAATGAATAAGTTTAGTGAAGGAGTAAACATATGTTTATTTATTTGAAATGTTTGTTAGTTGAAAGATTGATTGTAGACACGAGAAACTATTATTTAGTAAGAAATGTGTAGCTACCGTTTGTATCCAATAGTGTATAATTATGTTTAAATTACTATTAGATAGGAAATAATTGTTGTACTTCTCATTACATTCATTTAGTCCATTTTAAAACTTAATCAACTGAAATTAATATTGAAAATTTTCAATTAATAGGAGAGAGAATACTAAATTGTAAATTAATGGGTGTAAATAAAAGTAGCTTATGTTTTGTGAAAATATAAGGAAAGTTTGATTTAATGAAAACAATATTTAATCAAACAAAATGAATGTTTCATTTGTGAATGTAGGTTTAATTTCGTTAAAATAAAGAATATAATGACTGATGTTAAAGGAAAAAACATATGTTTATTTGAACTTTGTTTTAGCTTAGGATTGATTATAAGAATAGAAAATAAACTATTTTAGTAAGTTATTTGTTACTCCTATTTATAAACGTGTTTAAATAAACAATTGTTCTATTTTTCATCCATTTTAGTTGTCTATTTTGAAATTTAACCTTGTAAGTAATTGCAATTAATGTAATTCAAATATTTTAATTAAATGGAAAGAAAAGGTTTAAGAGAAACTCACGTTTTGTGTTAAACAAAAAGGGTGTTTTAATGGAAATAAAAAATCATTTTGGGAAAACCCAATTGAACTTTTTCATTTTTAAGGTGGGTATAAAAAATTTATTATGCGTAGATAAAAACCTAAATGCGTACAAATTTGAATATTATTTGAGTTAACGAAGTTAATTTGGTTAAGTTTCAAAAAGTTGGATTTAAAAAGGTTGTGCGATGTACATGGTCCCTTCATTTCTTTTGTTATTAATTATTGCATGAACGTTTTAAAATAGACCTTATTATTAATACTTGATCCACTCATTTATCCTTCTATTTAATGCCTGAGCCTAGACTTTTAGGTTGTATTTAACTCTTGCCACCTCTTTTTTACATATACAAAATTTTACTTTCCTTTGGTTTGTAAATTTTTCCATTCCTACGTACATTTCCTTATGCATTATTAATGCCTGGAACTTTCAAAATAAAGTGTGAAATTTATTTTATCTCTCCACCGTCATTTCCTAATTATAAATAACCTCAGCTTATTTCTTCATTTGCATTTTGTTTCTCCTGACACCTCATATTCAAAAGCTCTTATTCTTGCAAATCCAAAGGCTTTCTTTTATGACACATGATTTTTTTTTCATTTTTTCATACACGTCCTGTCCTCATCTTAGTTTCTCTTCAATCTTTTCCTTAATCCTCATCTTGAAAAAAACGTAAGTATCAAAATTTGTCTGTTTATTTGTTTTAATGCATACTAATTTTTATTTTAATAATATTTCTTTAACATGAATATCTTTTGCATATAAACTTTGATACACGGGCAATTTCTTCTATTGGATTCATATTTAAATTCCAAACAATATGAAATTGATTTAGTTGAATTTGAAGACTGCTGAGTTTTTGCGCTTCTGTTTAGATTTTTATGGGCAGTTTTAACTCACTCACAACTACTAAATTATCTTATGTTAGTTAAATTGAAATTATGATGTGATTTGGAATTGAATGGTTGATGTCTGGTATATTTAAATCGTCATTCTAGTTAAATTTGAGTTTTGTTGCATTTAACCATCGTTTAATTTAATAGGAATTTAATTGTCAATTTAATACTTGTTAATTATAATCAATTATCTATTGATGCTTATTGTTGATTTGGATGATGATTGTGATGGATGTTTGATTGTTGATATTGGACGAATGGATGTTATATTTTTATATTGTTATAACACTGCAAGTTCCCTATGGGTTGAAATGATACATACCCGAACAATCTGATAGAATATGGAGAAATCGTTATGGGTTGAAATGATAGATTCGAACGATTTCATGTATTTGAAATTAAATTTTGGGATTCTGGGTTGAAATGATATTCACCTATAAAATTTTAAATTGCGAATTGAAATGATAAACATCCTATCACTTGACCATAAGGAAGAAAATTATATACGGACAGTTAAATTAAATGATTTTAATTCTTTAAATTTTGAATTCAGTTAATTGGTATTTTGAAATTGAAATTGATTTATATAAACTTAATTATTTTTGAAAATCCAAGTCTTAATGCTGAAATCGAAATTGATTTAATGAATTGTTCAAAGGATTTAAATTGGAATTTCAAAGTTGAAGTGTCAAATATGAATGAATTCATCGAAATTAGGTTATTGAAAATATTTGGATAAAATTGTGAAATCCAATTTAAATTAGTTTAAACTATCTTAATCAATTTAAAATATTTTCAAATTATTTTAATCTATTATAATCTATTTAATCTAATTTAATCTATTTTACCTATTTTAGACTAATCAAATTTATTTAATCTATTTTAAATATATTTAATATAATTTAAATATATTTCATCTATTCGAAATCTATTTAAATCTAATTAAATCTAATTCAAATCTATTTAAACCATTTTTTCTATTTAAACTATTTTAATTTATTTCAAACTATTTTAAATCATTTAAAACTGTTTTAGAGTATTTTAACTATTTCTAAAACTATTAATACTATTTATGACTATTTAAACTATTTTCTAAAATTTTAGACCGTGTAAAATTGAGGTATTTATACTTTATGATGATACAACCTAAGTCGGGATTTGAAATTGATACCTTTTTATGAAATGACATATTCTAGTAATGTGATATCAAGGAAATTTGGCAATATAAATTTAATAATCTGCGTTGAAAATTAAATTGATTTGATAATTTTAGATAATAAATTTTGAATTGATCTAATAATCTTCTTTTAATAAATATTTAAATCGGAAGATTTTATCTTTTTAAAACTAATAAATTGTTTTCTGTTTATAATATATGTAACAGTATATATTGTAAATTGATAAACTTTGATTTGGAGATTAGTAAATGAATTAATTTTCTAGTTTTAAATTTATATTTGGTAAATTGGGAATTTGATTTAAATTTAACATTTAACTTTTCAACACAATTTAATAAATAATTTTATGGTTTATACTTATGGAAAATCTTATTTGTTTAAACTTATATTTTATTTAGCTTAAAAATATGGATTTGAATTAGATTAACATCAAAGTTTTGTTTTATTTTATTTTTAAATATTGCTTGAAATTTATATATAAGAATTTAAAATACAAATTACAAATGATCTTAATTTGTTTATAATCTCTTTTATAAACCATTTTGAATATGTTTAATTTGTTATTTTTAAATAATAATGACAATACTTAAAGTTTTTCATAAACATAAATTGATTTTGTAGGAAATATGATTTTTTATTTTTAAAATTTAAAGGTAGATATATATACATAACTTGGTTTTGTAATTTAATTTAAAATTTGGATTTAATGTTTTGAAATTGAATAGAATAAATACTTAAATATTTTTTAATAAGCTTATATTTTAAATTTGTTGTTTCATTTCTTTTTAATTTAAAAGGAGATAAATTCATTTATATTTATACATAAGAAATAAAAAAAGGATTTAAAAGCTCTTATAAAATAAGTTAAAGTTTTATAAACAATTTAGAATTAAAATTAAAATACTTAATACATGTGTAAGTTTATTAACACTTAAAAAGACATGTGTTAGTCATATAATAAACTATAGTGACAAATGTTTAAAATAGAAACAAGTGTCCTTTAAACTTTTCTTTTTCTTTTATTTTTAATTGAATCAAAATTTACTTATATAAACTTATCCCTCCTCATTTTATCTTCTTTCCTTCCTATTCTTCTTTGTCAAAACCTCAAGAAATTCTTCAGCCAAAGAAATCTGAAAATCAATATTCAAACTAAAATTTAATTTCTTTGATTCATCTTCTTCAAAAAAAAAATAGAAATTCTGTTCAATAAAATCTGCCAATTTCTTCTTCAAATCTGTTTGAATCTTCCTCTAAACCAAAACCATCTAAACCATACCTAATCTTGAAATGCAAATCTGCAAAATTTCCTCAGAAACCAGAATGAAACCAATTTACAACTCAAAGGACCTGCACGCATTTCTGTTTTGAACTTCATCAAAAGACCGCAGATCCTTCTTTTCTGTTTTGAAAACTTCATGAACCATGCCTGCAATTTCTTTTCTTGGAAACAACAAGCATGCATCTGGGAGTAGGGCATTTCAGCATAAATAAGATGAATGTTATTAAAAGCAACTGCAGTTTAAAAAGCGAGGCAAATTGAAGTTCAAATTTCATAAGCAAATAATAAAAGAAGAATCTGAAGCTTCAAATTTAAAGCACCATTCAAATTTTCTTTCAGCAAGCAAGACTCTGCTCCTAAAACCAGTGAGTAACATTTTAGTTTAAAGCTAATTTAAGTAAATATATTGGTTGATTGTTTTCCTGAGATAAACATGACTTGTGTGTGAATAAATTTGATTAAAATTCCTGTATATATGTATAATAGACTGCATGTTCACTGTTGATATTTTTGCCTGTTTCTAGAATTCAGGTTTAAAATCCAGACCAAATCATGATCTCAAGATTCAAATCTTTGTTAAGGATTTAGATTGCAAACAAAATATAGTTGAAGTAATATAAGTTTAAAGTTCAAATTTTATAAAAATAAAAAGGAAGCATGTAATGTCTTTGAAACATAAATACAACAAGAGCAAACTTTTGAAATTAGGAATTTAATCATCCAGATTTGTTGATTTAATATTATCAACTGATTACTTTAACAAAGACATGAATTTTAAAACTAAAACTAAAATTTTTAGTTTGTATTTGATTGTGTATTCCTGGTTTAACCAGAAATCACATTTGGGGTTAGAACTATCGATCTGGGCAGTTTGGATGGCCAGTATCTTTTCTGGTGATGGAGTGTTGATCTAAGTTGCAGGGAAAAATAGATGGAGATGGATTAAATCACTGAGACAGTGGTGATTAGGGATTAAAGTATTTAACCCTAGTTTTTGTTCATCTGAGGAAATTGATTATCACGGCTTATATTGGTGATCGAGTTCTTCATGTTTTGGGGAAATGATAGATGGTGTATGGATCGATTCGTGGTCGGAGGTAAAGATTTCCTGGTGGTCGGAGTATGGGGATTTGGGGTGGTTTCCTGGTTCGACATTTTTTCCAGTTTGAGCTTGAATGCTCGATTTTGAATTAGGGGTTCTGCATTCAAATTGAGGGTCGGAATGGCACTGGGAGATGGCCATTGACTTGCGCATGGGATCGTGAGTGGTCGGAGTTGATTGTTGTGGTGGTGCAGGTGCACGTGGATTCATGGCGTGTCAGTGTTTTGGGGAAGAATGTATTCTCGTAATTTATATCGGGTTGTCTTATGTTTGCCTCGAAGATTTGGGGTATGGGACTCGAAGTAAATTATGTATGGGCTCGGGTATTTTTTTTTGTTATTATAGGTTTAAGTATTAACCTGTCAGTATTTTAGTTTAATAATTTGCAAAATGAAAATGGTACTGGAGTTACTCGAGTTGTTTAGCGATTTGCTTGAGTTAAGTTAGAATTAGGCTCGAGTGAATTTTGTGATGGCTCGAGTTGGATTTGTTTCAGGTTAGAATCCTGATTTATTTTCAATGTTTTACACTGAATTTGAAATATTAAGCAAGAATTTAAAGTATGTTTTAAATCTAATTTGTAATTATGAATTCAAGTTTTAGTTTGAATCTCAAGATAGAAATGAATAAGTTTTCAAATTCAAACTTGTTTTAAATAACTTCAAAGGGGATTTATTGTTTAAAAATGTTTAAAGAAATTTGAATTTAAATTGGAAATTTAAAATGTAAAAGATGTTTAAACAATGTTTAAATTTGATTCAAATCTGAATTTGAATCTTTGGTCTAAAATACATTTAAGTTTTTATAAATTTAAGTGTTTAAAACAAATTTAAATGATAATGTAAATTTAAAATTTTTTAAATTTAAAAAGAAATTTGTTTTAACTCTTGTGAAATTTCTTTTATAAGAAAAGTATTATTTACCATGTAATGTAAAGGTTTTTAATTGATTTTAAAACTTATTGAAGTTAAATTATAATTTAATAATTTGTTATGCATTTAATTATTAGGATAATTAAATGAATAATTAATTTTATAAATTAATGAAATGAATAATTACTCAAAGTAATTAAGGTTTTAGAACTTAAAGGATTAAGACTAATTATTCTTAGAATAATTAACTTGTAATTTTACAATCATTAGTGAAATAAGATTACTTTTTAATGATTAATAATTAATTTATCAAGTAATAATGGATTAATTAAGTTTTAGTTAACACTTAATTAATTAAATAATTAAGGGTTAATTAATGATTATTAATGATTAATTAATAATGATTAAAATAAGTTAATTATTTTAGAAAAATAATTAATGAATTGTTAATACTTAATGAAGGTCATTAACTAAGGATTATTTAATAATTAATTAATGTAATTAATTTTAATTATTAATTAGATTAATTAATTTAAAGATAATCATTTGTGCAAATTGTTAAGTATAATTACTTATGGAAGTAATTAAGGAATTAATTACTAATTGTAATTAATTGAGTTCAATTTGATTAGATAAGTTAATTAATTCAGTTTAATTAATTTAGAATAATCAATTGAGGATTGTGAAGTATAATTACTTAATGTAATTAAATGAAGAGAAATTACTTAGAGAAGTAACTAATGGATAATTACTATATGTAATTAATTAAAGATGATTTATTGATGGAAGTAATTTGAGTATAATTACTTTGTAAATTAATCAAGGGATTAATTAGAGATAATTAATTATGAAGTAATTAATTTATTTGGTGAAGTAATTAAGGGTAGTTAATTATTGAATAGAGTTAATCAAGGGTGATTAACAATTATGTGTTAAATAAAGATTAATTACTTAATGTAATTAATTTAAAAAGAAAATGTAATTATAAATTATTATAATTAATGATATAATTAAGAACGAGTTATTTAGAAATAATTAATAAATGAGGAATTAATTAATGAAATAAATTAAGGAGTAATGTAATTAATTCATTGTTAATTAAATAAGAAAGTGATTAAAAGATTAATTACTGTATTTGGTTAGGTATAATTAATCTAGGAAATTAATTAGTGGATAATTACTTGAATGTAATTAATGGTTAATTTATCAGTGATGATTAATTAAAATAAATAATTGGTTGATGATTAATTAATTGATTGTTAATTAATTAATGGTGGTGTAAGCTAGATTTATATTGTTGAATTAATTAATTTAATTCATTTTAAACTAATTAGAAATGATGTAATTAATTTAATTCATTTTAAATTAATTATATTTAGTGTGATTATTAATCCTTGCTTATATGGATGGATGACGTAACGTCCCGAAAATTTTCGACTTTCGAAAATTCAACATCGATACTCACTATATCGACTGCCGAGAAATCGAAGGCCGAAAACACGAAATGTTATGGGTTTAAGAAAGAAGAAAAGAAAAAGAAGAGAGAGAGAAGATAGAAAATAAAGAGTAAAGAAAATAGAAAATAGAACGGAACAGAAATAACAGGACAACATCAGAATCTCACAATTCGCAGCGGAACAACATATAATAGATAAATGAATAATCTTTAAACAAAGAACTATATCAGTTATTACATTACATCACATCATATCATCAGAGTGTACAATAACAACAACAACAGCGGAAAAAGAAATACTATACTAGTATTACGCCATGCCATCCATCTTGCCTCCTGCATTTCCTAAATTCCAGAATATCCTGATAAACCTTAACTCTTGACTGCCCGTGTGAAAATTGGTGGGCACCCAGAGTTTAGGAAGGAAAACAATAAACTCCGAGTCAGTCATGTGACTGGTGTGGGAACTTAAACAGTTTATTTTTCTTTAAAATTAAAATAGAGGAATATTTTTAAATTCAGTTCGCAATGCTTTTAAAAATGAGACTACCATAAGGCCTCCCGCACACACACACAATGCAAACGCAGAATCGGAGGAGATTTCTCCTTATGATAGTCAAAGATGCTTGATACGCATTAAAAAGAACATTTGATATTATTACTAGTGCATAGTGTAGAGAAAATTCATTTCGAAAATAAAGATATAAATCTTAGCCAGCATAGACATTTCACACTTATGCCTACTATAGCTACCATCCAAACAGTGGGTTACCACCATAAGTAGATGGCAGGTAATACAACTAATACCGTACAAGGCTCGTATTTGAAGAATGGATTTTCCAACAAATGGTCAGGCCAAGGAACTTCCCATTGCCACATGGAAACGCCTCTGCAAGGACGCCCCGAGAACCACCGTTCTCCGCTAAACAAAGCCGGGAATCCCTTTTCCCAAGGAATATTACAAACCCTCAGATATGCCACTCCCGGTCCTTTGGAACCTTTAAACGAGAGCTCTCTAACCAACATCACACCATAAAAATAAGTGTTTCAACATGAGTAAGTATCTGGTATCCATACCATGATACTACCCTTTTCCAGAAGGAATGGTCATACCCTAGGGAAGCGATCCCTGGAAACCTTGCCGCACAATTCCTGTTTCGACCATTACCGGTTTGTGAGGCTCGACGAAGTCACGTCCACAAAAACACACTTTATACAAAAAGCCGTGCTTTGGGTCAACAAATGATCATAGAAATGATCACCAAGATAGACGATCAAATAATTGATCCTATCACAAATAATCAACACAATGATCATTTCACAGCAACACTCAGTATGTCACATTACCAAATTGGGAATATATCGCTGATAACTTCAACTATATAACCTCTGAGCTCGTACGTATCAGAGAAGGGTGTTAAGCTAAGAGAATAAATTCTCCGCCACCAACAGAAATAATTTGAAAGAAATCGGCTTTACATCTCAATTTGTAATGTCAGACACACAATCCATACAAGTCTGTTCCGGGCTCGAACAGAACCGAAGGCACTTACAAAGAAGTCCTTGCAATCCGAATAATCTCTAATCACGTTCGGATTTCCCATCACATATGGAGATCTAAATACCGGGGATCAGCCAGTGCAGAGACAATCAACAAGAAACCCTTTCGCTTTCGAAAATATCCGGTCTTCAACAGCGATCTTCGAATGCAATTCATAACGACGTATCACATATTCGGAATGGGTTATACGACCCCAAGGTCCTTTCCCGGTTAACCCGAATAGTGAGCGCTTATTTTAAAAAAAATAAGTGTGGCATTCAATTTCAAACAAATTACAACAAATACCTATTTAAAGGTAAATATTGATAGTCAGTTATTGAACTATTAATAGATATGCCAACATCACCAGATTCCAAATAATTTTCCAAATTATTTATTTTCCAAAAATATCTTTACAAGATATATATTCTCCATTCTTCAAAAAATAAATCAATATTTATTTTTAAACTCATTTTCCAAATTTTATTTATAAATTCCATATTGAATTTACATTCCAAAATATTTATGAATATACGATTTCCATTCAATTTCTAATATTCATTTTCAATTTATCTTCAAAAAGATAAATTCCAAATATTCACTTAATATTGGAAAAGCATTTCTATACTTATTAAAAATAAGTAATTCACAGATATTTTTATTTTCTATACTTAGAAAATATTTAATATACCCTAATCGAAATTAAGTATATATTTCATTCTTTAAGGAAATCATTCTCTTAACCATATTTATTAGGGCCAAAACGAATGTTTCGTAAAACATCGTCACGACAACCCAAAATCACTAGTATAGGGATTCGAAATTAAAATAGATATATAAATCCCAATACTATACAAAACATTTCCTTTCGGAAATCATTTATTATAACAACAGTGTTATAATCTACCATTTCCTTCTATTTCTCGAAAACGTCTATTTCAACCATGAATGTTGAAATCTATGGTTTCGAATCTCAACACCTTTTAAAACATCTTTAGATCGTTTTAATTCTATTTCAAACATCACATCCAAAATAATTTCTTTAACATATTATTCACTATTCAAAAATGTGAATATACTTGTTAACCAATTTCATCACTTCTATTCATTTTATTTTAAAGAATTATTCACTGTCTAAAACGTGAATATAACTCCATTAATAAATTACAACAATTTACTTATCAAAATAAGTCGTTGCGGATTTATAAAACAATGTTTATAAATTCCATTTCCATTTATTTTACAACAACTTCCTTTTACAAATTCCTTTATTAACCTATCTCAATTTATATCTCAATGATATATTAAAAATTCATATTATAAGTCAAATACTTATAATTTATTTGTTTATAAAATCGTTCCTTTAAACTTCATAAATTTTATAAATCTTATAACTTATAAGATTCATTTATTTATCCAAATCCATTCCTTTAATAACTTTATGAATTTTATTTTGTTTTCCTCTACAAATTTTATAAACCTACTATTTATAAAATTCTATTTATAACTTCATCGTTATAATCCCATAAATTTCATTCATTTGTGAAATTCATTCACAATTTTCATTCTAACTCTTATTAATTTTGTAAACCTACTGCTTATAAAATTCCATTTATAACTTCACCGTTTATAATTCTATAAATTTCATTCATTTATGAAATTCATTTACAATTCATTCTAACACTTATAAAAGCTCGTTTTATAATTCCAATATTCTTAATTTATAAATATCAATTTATAATCCTTTTAATATAAATCAATTTATATTACTATTTTAAAACGTCTTTAAACTCCTTTATAATTTCACCATTTTTTATTTATAAAATAACCAAATTTCATAAATCCTATTTTTAAACTTTTTATAATAAATTCAAAAATCCCAGTTTAAACTATTTTATAAAATCATCAATCCCATATTTTCAAAAATCACTGTTAACTGTATTTCTCAAAAATCATAATTTTTATAACATTAAAATTATAACGTTTATTTATTTAAGATGAATCAATTCAAAAAAAATATTTTATAAACGTATATTTCCAAAAAATCACTTTAGAAATTAAAATCGTTGTTTTTAAATTTCAAAATTTGGATCCGATGACGCAACACATCAAATAGTCAATCACGAATTTCAAACATCATATATCATCCATGATAAACAATCAAATATCACAATATATGAAATCAAATAAATATTTGTGAGGAATCCAGTTGGATCCCTCCAACCTGTTTCCCTGCATCCACAGACATTAGCACAATACCAATTCCGTTTCAAGACGGAACATCGCGGTATATGGGATTTAATAAATATTATCCGCTTACTAACGGCGCATAGGGTCTCATCCGCTAAACAAATGCGGGAAATCAATCAACTGCAATATATACATATGCCAATATATATATATATATTGCTATATATATAATATAATACCAATTCCACTTCGAGGTGGAATATCGCGGTATATGTGTGTAATAAATAACCTCCGCTTACTAACGGCGTATAGGGTCTATTCACATCCAATATATATATATATATATATATATATATATATATATAACAATCATTATTCAAGCATTCAATCACTCAATCAACAAATTTTAAATCTAACTATTTAAAATTTAAATAAACAATAAAATTCCTTTTGAGTGAGAAGTTCTCACCTTTGCTTTTATTTTGCAATCCACTTCCAATTCAACTTGTTTTCTTCATTTATACCTTGTATAAATATTTACACAATTTATTAATATTCGAAATAATCGAATAATAAATTTTCGTTTTGATTATTAAATTAATCAAGGGTTTTATTTAAACCAATCTCTTCCCAAATAAATTTATTTTAACTATTTATTTTACTTTAAATTAATATCTTTAAATCAAATTCTTTCGATAAATTTATTTAACTAACAAATTTTATTTTTTTAAACAAATCTCCTCCTTTTTTATACAATATCTTTATTATCTTTCAATTAAATTTTTAACAAATTCTCCTTTTGTAAATTTAATTTAAATTAACCCATGATTTTCTTTAATATTTGAAAAATTCAAATCACCAATTTTCGTTCAATAGATTTAATTAACTAATTATTTAAATCTAAATTTAAAAATAAGCAGACTGTAATCCTTTATTACATTTTCAAAATATCTTAGTAAATCAATATTTCCAAATTCTCGTATATATATATATATATATATATATATATATAATTTAAAAACTGCTTATGTATATTTTTATTTTCAAATTTTCCTTTAAATAATTTAATTAACTATAGACTTAATTTTAATTAAAGATTTTCTTTTTTTAGTAACTAAAATAGATAAAACAAATTAATTATCGTAAACTATTGTCTATAACTTCTTAACTAATCATTTCACTTTAAATTAATTTCTTTAAATCAATTTCTTTTAAATAAATTTTATAAAAATTAAGTTTTAATCTAATAAAATTTAAATTTCAACTAAATTTACTTAAATAAATTTATTTAACTACAATTTAATTTTAAAACTAAATTTTCTTCTAGTTTTAAAAATTCCTATTATTTTTATTTTCATATAACAACTTTAGTCTATCTTTCCATATACATATTAAATCGAAAAGAATCTATACTTCTGAAATTTGTCCAAATATATATATATATTTTCTGTAAATATCATAAATAGCTATTTTGTTACTGTAAACTTTTTCTACATGTATATTTTTTTTTTTCAAATTAAAATATGTATGTTTAAAATTAATTTCCTTTTCCTATAACAACAACAAAAACTTACTGTTTTTTTTTTCTTTACTGTCTACTTATATATATCTACGGATTTCTAAATAAATTCAAAAATTCAAATTGTTTTAAACTTGCAGTATATATATTTTTCAATTTATATGTACATATAAATGTTTATTAATTTAAATTAAATCGAATACCTTACTGACACGCGAATGCCACTGCCACCATCATCGACGTTGCCGCCCCATCTCCACGCGCGACCCACTGCAGCCATCTGAACGCGCCGCCCTATCATCATCGACCTCGCCCTCACTCGCCGCGAATCACCTCGCGTGCACGCGAGCCACTCGACGTCGCCGCCCACTATACAGCCGCCGCCATCTCAAATCCCCAATCGCTTCATGCCGCACGCGCGCCGTCGCTCCTCCCCTACCATCGCGCCTCCAAGCGACGCCATTACCACGCGAGTCGCGCTCGCGATTACGATTTAGGGCTTCGGCCTTCTCTTTTTTTTTTTCTGAATAAATTTTCGAATGATAAAGGAAGGGGTACTTCGTGTTTTAAGGAGAAGGGAACGTGTTTTTGCAGAGGGAATGCGTGATGGAAGGCGTGATTAAAGGCATAGATTGGGGCGTGGGTTTTGGCGTGGGGGAAGGCACGAATTTAGGCGAAGTTTTAGGATCTGGTTGGAGGTGAAAAGAAGGCAGTGGAAAATTTTATATTATTATTATTTTTTCTTTTTCTTTTTGAATTCAATTTTTTTTTTGCTTTGTATATTTTGCTTGATTAATCTTGTTAAAATTTTAACCAGTATTTTATTTATTTATTTTGTTATTGATTAAAATTTTATTCTATTTTATTTAAGTTAAGGAATGTTATTAAAACTAACCATCTTTTATTAATTTAAATAAGTAATAATTCTTGTATTCAAATTATTATTCCTAGTCATTCGTTCAAATTTTGAATACCAATTCAATATTCAATTTCAACTTCAAAGTTAAATTTAAATTTATTCAACTTTAAATAGATTAAATTCTAAAATTTAATCGCCAATTTATTCTGATAATTTGAAATTTAAGTCAAATTATCATTTAAATATTTAAAATAAATTAAATATTTACAAATTAAATTGTTCAATATTCTGGGTCGTTACAATCTTCCCTCCTTAAAAGAATTTCGTCCCGAAATTACAAGTTAAGAAGAATGCCCCAATTCCCATTAACTACTTTTCACATCCCAAATAGTTTTATCAACTTTCTAACCTAAATCTTTTTACTAGAGATTCACTATTATTTCAACTAGCTTTCCAACTTCAATTATAGGTTTCAAACAATATTGTTTTCCTAACAATTCAAATTTAAATTCAAATTCAAATTTTAAACTTTCAAAATTTCTCAAATTTTTTTTCTAACACCCTGAATTTTCGAAAAATTTCGCCAGCGTCTCCTTTGCGCGGCTAGCTCGGTACGACTACAAAATGGCACCACGGCCCCTCAGAATCAAAAAGAAAAGAGAAAGCCAAGTGGTTGGAGAAGAAAGTCATCAAATCTCATACTGAAATTGAAATACGTACCTTTTTGTCGAGCAATTCTATTTTATCTTTGAAATCAAAATCTCAATCCCATTTCTTTTTATACACCTGTATAACCTGCTAGTAGTAGCATCCAAATCCAAATACAATATTCAAACCAATTTGCCAATTCTATTGCAAAATTTCGATATATGTTTCTTATACATTTTCACTTCACTATTGGAGTTACATATTCACTTTCATTTAATTTTACATTTCAATTTCACTTGAATTCAATTCACAATTCTAAATATTGAATTTTAACGATTAACTTCCATTTAGTAATTCATATTACTACTTTAAATTAGTTTCATTCACTAATTCATTTTAACCTCAATTTCCATATTCAATTCATCTCGAATTTACTGAATTACTAACAAAGGGAATTTCAATTTATTTCTTTTACTTACTTGAATTTATATCCAAATTCAAATCTATCTTCAAATTTAGCTCACGACTAAACTTTAATTTAACCAATTCAAATTCCAATTCATTAGTCCATGAATCAATAATTTATCAAGTTAGTTTACATGAATTTAATCCATTTTATCTTATTTAATTTCATATAATAATGATAATAATTCAATATTATCCCTTCCTAATAATCCATGCAACCATATACTATAATAATTCATAGAAAATTATTTCTTTTCTATACAAAAATAGTTTTGGGCAAAATTATCTTATTTACCCGATTCAAAAACAATTTTATATTCACTAACAAATACGCGCTCATATCTATTATTACACTCAAATTCATTCTAGAGTACTGCTGACTCTATCTCTAATGAGTAATACCCAACAGAACCATGGTTGTCGCTTAACCATAAGCTCTGATACCAAATGTAACGTCCCGAAAATTTTCGACTTTCGAAAATTCAACATCGATACTCACTATATCGACTGCCGAGAAATCGAAGGCCGAAAACACGAAATGTTATGGGTTTAAGAAAGAAGAAAATAAAAAGAAGGGAGAGAGAAGATAGAAAATAAAGAGTAAAGAAAACAGAAAATAGAACGGAACAGAAATAACAGGACAACATCAGAATCTCACAATTCGCAGCGGAACAACATATAATAGATAAATGAATAATCTTTAAACAAAGAACTATATCAGTTATTACAATACATCACATCATATCATCAGAGTGTACAATAACAACAACAACAGCGGAAAAAGAAATACTATACTAGTATTACGCCATGCCATCCATCTTGCCTCCTGCATTTCCTAAATTCCAGAATATCCTGATAAACCTTAACTCTTGACTGCCCGTGTGAAAATTGGTGGGCACCCAGAGTTTAGGAAGGAAAACAATAAACTCCGAGTCAGTCATGTGACTGGTGTGGGAACTTAAACAGTTTATTTTTCTTTAAAATTAAAATAGAGGAATATTTTTAAATTCAATTCGCAATGCTTTTAAAAATGAGACTACCATAAGGCCTCCCGCACACACACACAATGCAAACGCAGAACCGGAGGAGATTTCTCCTTATGATAGTCAAAGATGCTTGATACGCATTAAAAGAACATTTGATGTTATTACTAGTGCATAATGTAGAGAAAATTCATTTCGAAAATAAAGATATAAATCTTAGCCAGCATAGACATTTCGCACTTATGCCTACTATAGCTACCATCTAAACAGTGGGTTACCACCATAAGTAGATGGCAGGTAATACAACTAATACCGTACAAGGCTCGTATTTGAAGAATGGATTTTCCAACAAATGGTCAGGCCAAGGAACTTCCCATTGCCACATGGAAACGCCTCTGGAAGGACGCCCCGAGAACCACCGTTCTCCGCTAAACAAAGTCGGGAATCCCTTTTCCCAAGGAATATTACAAACCCTCAGATATGCCACTCCCGGTCCTTTGGAACCTTTAAACGAGAGCTCTCTAACCAACATCACACCATAAAAATAAGTGTTTCAACATGAGTAAGTATCTAGGCTCCATACCATGATACTACCCTTTTCCAGAAGGAATGGTCATACCCTAGGGAAGCGATCCCTGGAAACCTTGCCGCACAATTCCTGTTTCGACCATTACCGGTTTGTGAGGCTCGACGAAGTCACGTCCACAAAAACACACTTTATACAAAAAGCCGTGCTTTGGGTCAACAAATGATCATAGAAATGATCACCAAGATAGACGATCAAATAATTGATCCTATCACAAATAATCAACACAATGATCATTTCACAGCAACACTCAGTATGTCACATTACCAAATTGGGAATATATCGCTGATAACTTCAACTATATAACCTCTGAGCTCGTACGTCTCAGAGAAGGGTGTTAAGCTAAGAGAATAAATTCTCCGCCACCAACAGAAATATATTTGAAAGAAATCGGCTTTACATCTCAATTTGTAATGTCAGACACACAATACATACAAGTCTGTTCCGGGCTCGAACAGAACCGAAGGCACTTACAAAGAAGTCCTTGCAATCCGAATAATCTCTAATCACGTTCGGATTTCCCATCACATATGGAGATCTAAATACCGGGGATCAGCCAGTGCAGAGACAATCAACAAGAAACCCTTTCGCTTTCGAAAATATCCGGTCTTCAACAGCGATCTTCGAATGCAATTCATAACGACGTATCACATATTCGGAATGGGTTATACGACCCCAAGGTCCTTTCCCGGTTAACCCGAATAGTGAGCGCTTATTTTAAAAAAAATAAGTGTGGCATTCAATTTCAAACAAATTACAACAAATACCTATTTAAAGGTAAATATTGATAGTCGGTTATTGAACTATCAATAGATATGCCAACATCACCAGATTCCAAATAATTTTCCAAATTATTTATTTTCCAAAAATATCCTTACAAGATATATATTCTCCATTCTTCAAAAAATAAATCAATATTTATTTTTAAACTCATTTTCCAAGTTTTATTTATAAATTCCATATTGAATTTACATTCCAAAATATTTATGAATATACGATTTCCATTCAATTTCTAATATTCATTTTCAATTTATCTTCAAAAAGATAAATTCCAAATATTCACTTAATATTGGAAAAGCATTTCTATACTTATTAAAAATAAGTAATTCACAGATCTTTTTATTTTCTATACTTAGAAAATATTTAATGTACCCTAATCGAAATTAAGTATATATTTCATTCTTTAAGGAAATCATTCTCTTAACCATAATTATTTGGGCCAAAACGAATGTTGCGTAAAGCATCGTCACGACAACCCAAAATCACTAGTATAGGGATTCGAAATTAAAATAGATATATAAATCCCAATACTATACAAAACATTTCCTTTCGGAAATCATTTATTATAACAACAGTGTTATAATCTACCATTTCCTTCTATTTCTCGAAAACGTCTATTTCAACCATGAATGTTGAAATCTATGGTTTCGAATCTCAACACCTTTTAAAACATCTTTAGATCGTTTTAATTCTATTTCAAACATCACATCCAAAATAATTTCTTTAACATATTATTCACTATTCAAAAACGTGAATATACTTGTTAACCAATTTCATCACTTCTATTCATTTTATTTTAAAGAATTATTCACTGTCTAAAACGTGAATATAACTCCATTAATAAATTACAACAATTTACTTATCAAAATAAGTCGTTGCGGATTTATAAAACAATGTTTATAAATTCCATTTCCATTTATTTTACAACAACTTCCTTTTACAAATTCCTTTATTAACCTATCTCAATTTATATCTCAATGATATATTAAAAATTCATATTATAAGTCAAATACTTATAATTTATTTGTTTATAAAATCGTTCCTTTAAACTTCATAAATTTTATAAATCTTATAACTTATAAGATTCATTTATTTATCCAAATCCATTCCTTTAATAACTTTATGAATTTTATTTTGTTTTCCTCTACAAATTTTATAAACCTACTATTATAAAATTCTATTTATAACTTCATCGTTATAATCCCATAAATTTCATTCATTTGTGAAATTCATTCACAATTTTCATTCTAACTCTTATAAATTTTGTAAACCTACTGCTTATAAAATTCCATTTATAACTTCACCGTTTATAATTCTATAAATTTCATTCATTTATGAAATTCATTTACAATTCATTCTAACACTTATAAAAGCTCGTTTTATAATTCCAATATTCTTAATTTATAAATATCAATTTATAATCCTTTTAATATAAATCAATTTATATTACTATTTTAAAACGTCTTTAAACTCCTTTATAATTTCACCATTTTTTATTTATAAAATAACCAAATTTCATAAATCCTATTTTTAAACTTTTTATAATAAATTCAAAAATCCCAGTTTAAACTATTTTATAAAATCATCAATCCCATATTTTCAAAAATCACTGTTAACTGTATTTCTCAAAAATCATAATTTTTATAACATTAAAATTATAACGTTTATTTATTTAAGATGAATCAATTCAAAAAAAATATTTTATAAATGTATATTTCCAAAAAATCACTTTAGAAATTAAAATCGTTGTTTTTAAATTTCAAAATTTGGATCCGATGACGCAACACATCAAATAGTCAATCACGACTTTCAAACATCATATATCATCCATGATAAACAATCAAATATCACAATATATGAAATCAAATAAATATTTGTGAGGAATCCAGTTGGATCCCTCCAACCTGTTTCCCTGCATCCACAGACATTAGCACAATACCAATTCCGTTTCAAGACGGAACATCGCGGTATATGGGATTTAATAAATATTATCCGCTTACTAACGGCGCATAGGGTCTCATCCGCTAAACAAATGCGGGAAATCAATCAACTGCAATATATACATATGCCAATATATATATATTGCTATATATATAATATAATACCAATTCCACTTCGAGGTGGAATATCGCGGTATATGTGTGTAATAAATAACCTCCGCTTACTAACGGCGTATAGGGTCTATTCACATCCAATATATATATATATATATATAACAATCATTATTCAAGCATTCAATCACTCAATCAACAAATTTTAAATCTAACTATTTAAAATTTAAATAAACAATAAAATTCCTTTTGAGTGAGAAGTTCTCACCTTTGCTTTTATTTTGCAATCCACTTCCAATTCAACTTGTTTTCTTCATTTATACCTTGTATAAATATTTACACAATTTATTAATATTTGAAATAATCGAATAATAAATTTTCGTTTTGATTATTAAATTAATCAAGGGTTTTATTTAAACCAATCTCTTCCTAAATGAATTTATTTTAACTATTTATTTTACTTTAAATTAATATCTTTAAATCAAATTCTTTCGATAAATTTATTTAACTAACAAATTTTATTTTTTTAAACAAATCTCCTCCTTTTTTATACAATATCTTTATTATCTTTCAATTAAATTTTGAACAAATTCTCCTTTTGTAAATTTAATTTAAATTAACCCATGATTTTCTTTAATATTTGAAAAATTCAAATCACCAATTTTCGTTCAATAGATTTAATTAACTAATTATTTAAATCTAAATTTAAAAATAAGCAGACTGTAATCCTTTATTACATTTTCAAAATATCTTAGTAAATCAATATTTCCAAATTCTCGTGTGTATATATATATATATATATATATATATATAATTTAAAAACTGCTTATGCATATTTTTATTTTCAAATTTTCCTTTAAATAATTTAATTAACTATAGACTTAATTTTAATTAAAGATTTTCTTTTTTTAGTAACTAAAATAGATAAAACAAATTAATTGTCGTAAACTATTGTCTATAACTTCTTAACTAATCATTTCACTTTAAATTAATTTCTTTAAATCAATTTCTTTTAAATAAATTTTATAAAAAATTAAGTTTTAATCTAATAAAATTTAAATTTCAACTAAATTTACTTAAATAAATTTATTTAACTACAATTTAATTTTAAAACTAAATTTTCTTCTAGTTTTAAAAATTCCTATTATTTTTATTTTCATATAACAACTTTAGTCTATCTTTCCGTATACATATTAAATCGAAAAGAATCTATACTTCCGAAATTTGTCGAAATATATATATATATATTTTCTGTAAATATCATAAATAGCTATTTTGTTACTGTAAACTTTTTCTACATGTATATTTGTTTTTTTTTTCAAATTAAAATATGTATGTTTAAAATTAATTTCCTTTTCCTATAACAACAACAAAAACTTACTGTTTTTTTTTCTTTACTGTCTACTTATATCTATATCTACGGATTTCTAAATAAATTCAAAAATTTAAATTGTTTTAAACTTGCAGTATATATATTTTTCAATTTATATGTACATATAAATGTTTATTAATTTAAATTAAATCGAATACCTTACTGACACGCGAATGCCACTGCCACCATCATCGACGTTGCCGCCCCATCTCCACGCGCGACCCACTGCAGCCATCTGAACGCGCCGCCCTATCATCATCGACCTCGCCCTCACTCGCCGCGAATCACCTCGCGCGCACGTGAGCCACTCGACGTCGCCGCCCACTCTACAGCCGCCGCCATCTCAAATCCCCAATCGCTTCATGCCGCGCGCACGCGCGCCGCCGCTCCTCCCCTACCATCGCGCCTCCAAGCGACACCATTACCACGCGAGTCGCGCTCGCGATTATGGTTTAGGGCTTCGGCCTTCTCTCTTTTTTTTTTCTGAATAAATTTTCGAATGATAAAGGAAGGGGTACTTCGTGTTTTAAGGAGAAGGGAACGTGTTTTTGCCGAGGGAATGCGTGATTAAAGGCATAGATTGAGGCGTGGGGGAAGGCACGAATTTAGGCGAAGTTTTAGGATCTGGTTGGAGGTGAAAAGAAGGCAGTGGAAAATTTTATATTATTATTTTTTTTTCTTTTTCTTTTTGAGTTCAATTTTTTTTTTGCTTTGTATATTTTGCTTGATTAATCTTGTTAAAATTTTAACTAGTATTTTTTTTATTTATTTTGTTATTGATTAAAATTTTATTCTATTTTATTTAAGTTAAGGAATGTTATTAAAACTAACCATCTTTTATTAATTTAAATAAGTAATAATTCTTGTATTCAAATTATTATTCCTAGTCATTCTTTCAAATTTTGAATACCAATTCAATATTCAATTTCAACTTCAAAGTTAAATTTAAATTTATTCAACTTTAAATAGATTAAATTCTAAAATTTAATCGCCAATTTATTCTGATAATTTGAAATTTAAGTCAAATTATCATTTAAATATTTAAAATAAATTAAATATTTACAAATTAAATTGTTCAATATTCTGGGTCGTTACAGATGATGTGTGTTTGCCTTGGATGGTTGAATCTCAGTTATGAGATAAGTAATGTTGATTGATATGGATGCATTGGTTGCATTGTGATGATGATTTGGATTACCTTTTGATAATGATAATATGGTTTATCTGTTGTGATGATAATATTGATTATCTATTTTCAATCTGTGATTTATCTATCTATGTATATAGATAATTGAATTGTTTTAAACCTTTAAAACAACTTGGCCTTAAAAGACACGTTTTGGATTTCGATGAGACCGGGGTCGGGTTTCCATATTTGGATATCCGAAAACCACATCGATCCAAATTAATGATAGGTCGTGATCTCTTGTGAAGAGTGAAGACTCGAGGTGTAAGGACTATTCATCAGTATAACTCTGGGGGTGATTCCGTGATGAGTTTGACAGAATTAGTACTTATAGATTCGAGATGGTGATTTAGAGTGCAAGGGCATGGTCGTTGACTCTGAGGGTGATTCCAAAATGAGTGCAACGAGATAGTGACTTCGGCTTCGTTCGAACTTGGAACGAACTCGTATGGATTGAATGCTTTCAGAACATCGTCAGGTGGACGATGAGAATTCTAAGAGATGTGTTCTCTAAAGGTAATCGTAGCCTCAAGCCTCATCAACTGGGAATGGCTAAAACAGGGGAGGTGCAGCAAGGCTAAGTGGGTCATGCCCAAGTAGGACAAGATTTTCCCCTGTCTAGAGGTCCCTTTTTATTTCAGATGTGTGGGCGGTTGGAACGTAAGCCAACTGCGGGGTTGTCTTGTTCGGGGCTGTCCAGTAAGTGTTGGTTCCGGTCTTGTGTTGTAGGGGAGCGGGCGTACTCCTCGGTACGTTGGGTTAGGCCACGTACTGTGACGGATGGCACCCCAGTAGCCCTGCCATTGATGGAATCCACAATCCAATAAGTGCCAACGGTTTTGATTGTATTACCCACTTTTTTGGCTAGTAGCTGGATTTCCTATCAAATGTTTTGGTTAGCGTAAGGTAAAAACTATTCCATGTTTATGTGTGGGAAATCTTACGTGATACCTTTTCTTTTAAAAAGTTTTCAAAGTTAAGCAACTTTAACCCGTTACTCACACCAGACCCATGTCTGACCTAGAGTTTATCTTTTGTTTTCTTAAACTCTTGGGTACTCAAATTTTTGCGAGTAGCCAAGGGATTCAGGTTAGCTTTTGACGAATTATGGAGGAGAAAATGGAGCAGGAGGCTTCTGCGTTGTGGATATATAGTTCCGCTGTGTGTTCTCGGAGTCGTTTGTCTGTGCTTGTATACTGAGTTGTATAACTAGACAGGTGTTTATAACTATCTTGTATGTATTGTTTAGCTGTGTATCTCTGATGTATATGATACTATGTAATGTATTATGTGATTAATATAATTTATTCGTTCCGCTGTTTAGATTCTGATGTTGTTTCTTTCTTCTTCTCTGTCTTTTCTCTTTTCTATCCTTTTCTTTCTTAAAAATGATGCGATTTTCTGTGGTAAAAAAGTCGGGTCGTCTCAAGTAAATATGATGATTTTGGAACGAGGATTTAATTAACCTATCTTATGGATAATTTCAAAAGGGAATATAATTTCAAAATGAATATGATTTTTGAATGTGAATATGATTTCGAAAGTGATATAGTTTTGAGAATATGATATTTTGATATTAATTATGAATTGGTTCTGGAAATATTAAAGAACCATCCGGTGTGAAATAATTGTTTGGTTGTTAAAGGGATTGGGATCAGATATTGTCATACTCACTGCCAATACTGAAAACCACTTTAACATCTATATACGTGGTGAAGATTCCAGATGGTTTGGTGAACGATTTTGTGTGAGGTATTTACATGACATTGACTCCCGTGAGTCAGCTTAGATTTGACTAAAACAGGAGCCATGCCGTGCCATGTGAGAACATTCCTCCGATCGGACACATTTCTTCGATACCATATTTTGACTTTGTGATGATTTGGTGGCCACCACTTGATTTTGATTTGGGAGTGCGTTCCAAGGTGGGAGATAGTAGCTGTTATGCATTACCACCAGTCTGGATCCGCAAATGGTATATCTACCATGGCATTGCCTCAAGTGTCGTGTTCACATGCCCTACGCACCTTCTACGTGTTTGATTTGTACCATACCTATGGACTGCCCTCTTAATAAACATCACAAAGGAGCTTATAGTACTATATAGACTATAAGAATATATAAAATGTATTAAGGAGGATATGGATAGCACCTTAACGCTATTTTAATTCTTTATTTTATTGTAGGCACTATTATATTGTACTATGTATGTAGGTAATTTAACGAATCTTTAGGAGATGGTAATCCCGAACATCTCTTAAGTTATTGCACTCACGTGGGTAGGAGATGTCAAACCCCCTAGACATCTCTAACGCCGTTACACTCATATTTATTTACTGTTGATTTAACTTACATAAGATCTTTTAGTTCTGACTCGAGTGTTTTGTCTTTTTAATTTGCTCGGGTCAGTCTAAGCTTTTCGGTTTATCGAAGGCTGCTTTTTGAAGGATAAAGACGAAGATTTTATACTATTATTATGTACAGGAAAATAGGCACAGGGAAGAAGTTGCGAAAAATTTTAGTCTCAGGGATAGCAACTTTGCTTTTTAGTCTGAAGGACATTTGTTAGTGTAAACAGAAAATGATAATTACAACTATCATTCTATGATTTACACTAAAAAGTGTCCGTCGGCCTAAAAAGCAAACTTCTTGTCTCTAGAGCTACATTTTTCTACAACTCTTTCCTTAAGCCTAAAATCCCCTATTATGTATAATATTTGTTCCACTGCATCATGTTTTCTACTGCATTTATTTATTATTTATTCTTGTTATATGTAACTCTGATCTGTATTATAAAAAGTTTAATCAGTGTTATTTGTAAACAGCTTCATGAACTATTTATTTGATTATTATATTTTGTCATTCCGCTGCGAGATTCTTTATTTGTTTCCTTTCTTTCTTCGCTTTTTAATTTTTACCCCACAACAATATGCCTTTTTGTATGGTTTGAGTCTGACATATGTAGTTCATTGTCGATTTAAACCGTCCAAAAAGGCAGTCATTACAAATGAAGAGTTTAGTTGATGTAGCTGATTTTGGGGATGGATTCGGCGCCGTTGAGGCTTGCCAACTTATGATTCCGTCTTAGAGGGTTCAGTTCATAGAGCTAATTTTTGGTGGATTTGGTGCCGCTGAGGTACATCGTCGATTTTATGATGCTGTCTTAAAGGAGTTATGCAAATCATGTGTGGACTTTAGGGATATCGTGAAATTGCTAGCTAGCTTTAGATTTATTGATTTGCATATTGGTGCATTCGAGTGTTCCTTGAACTTGGTTCATTTTTTTCCTTAGTGACTTGTGGTGCCACAGGATGGTATATGGTAGGAGAGAAATTTATCTTGCATACAGAGATTTAGATCAGCCTTTTTATGTCCATTGGCTCTTATTTTTGGCTCTATATTTAGATTGGTGATTGAGATAATTTTTAGCCTTGGTGGCATTGATATTATTTTGGTATCTACCTTTTTTTGATTTTGGATATTTGCAACATTTTGTTAACAGGTGAGGACATTGTCTGAGCTTGTTAGCAAGGTTTGATGGGGGTGTCCTTGGCTGAACCCATTGGGCAAGTATTCATTTTTGGTTCTGTCTTGTTAAAATATTTTGGTTGAAGGTGGAGTTCGTTTTTTTAAAGAGTTTTATGTTGAAAGAGAATTTGAACTAGGCGGGGTGTTGGAGATATGTGATTTTTCATCAAGGTGGGTAGTAATCCAAAATCACGACCGGGAGGAAATGAGTATGCAAAAAAAGAAAGTAATCACGTGTGTTAATTATGGAAATGCATAAATTATTGGATCGCTTTTGCATGAGATGGTAAGGAAATAAATGCATGTTCATGTTATGGAATAATATAAATGCAAAAGGATATACTTATTATTTCTTTCTCAGTAATCGCATTACTTTGAAATTATTTTCTTCCATCTTTTCAAATTAAAGGAATGAGTAAATTACTTCCTATGTTTTCACCATTTGTTACCATTGTAACTTGCCTCTTATATCTTCTTACCATATCTTGGTAATTTAATCGATGACTCGCATGAATTTACGTGGGCTATATATTGAGGGTAGACTTCATTGTAAACCCATCTTGGCATTCAGCCGGTGATCCCCTAATAGAGTATCTCTTCTTGTTGAGCATAATTTAGGGCTTTGGCATGTAGACTCTTATCTTGTAATCTCTTGTAACTCTCTAACGAGTAATAAAACCTCTCTCCTTTGGACTTGACATACACTATCTTGATGATAGTGGAATTAATATAAATATTGTGCATCTCTTTTTCTTCTTTATATTTATTTACTCTTTATTATAGAGTACTAGAACAATTGATGCTAGATTGAGTGATGATCAAATTGGCAAATCTAGATCTGTCTATTGTTTTTCCGCATTTATGCAATTTTTGCACAACAAAATTGTCAAAAATATCCAAAAGGAATGCTTAGATTTGAAATACTTATAACATCAAATATCTTCGTATATTCATGTTTTTAAACTACCTCTAACATCAAAAGCACTACACTACATATAGAAAAACTACTTTGTCTTCAAAATCATAGTGCTTGAATCCAACATGTTAATCACTTACAAAGCTATCTGGTAAATCAACATTAATTTTTATTCATCGCTTGAAACTAAACTACAATTTTACAAGAGCTTAAGATGTATGAGTAAAGTTTTATTTCATCAGTACTTTCATAAATAAATAAGGAATTATTAGCCATTAATGGATTGGTTATTTTTGGTGATAATTTCACCCATGATTATTACTATTGCATTTGTTGTGCTTCTATAAAACATCTTATAATGTACATATTATGGAGATAAAAAAATCTGAAATATTAACCATTAATTATTAATCAAAGATGTAGTAGTAATATATCAAAATAATATTGCACCTAAAAAGGGATAAGACAACTTTTAGTCCATTGGTCTAGTGTACGCACGTGAACAATTCTACTCTCAAGTGCATGAAGAATACATCTCTTCATAAGTCTAAGCTTGGCATCTATCCATTATATTAAGGAATGCATAAATTAAATAATGATATAGCAAATAATATACTATAACTGAATTATAGAAAACAAATGAAGAACAACCATAAATGAAGACGAATAATACAATACTAAAATATCCTTCCTAAATATCTCCTCTGCCCATAAGCCAAAACAATAAATATAATAATTCCCATTTAAGTAAACATAAGTTCCATTGACCTAAAAGATTTTTTAGTAACAAATAGTTTGCTCGTATTTTATTAGCCTAATTTTCTCAAAAAAATAATATTTGTTTTCAACATATATAATCATGTGTGTTTTCTACTAAAGTTGAAAATAAGCTTGATTTTGTTTTTTATTAATCTAGATATCTCTATACAAATTTTTTATTGAAGATTGCTTAGATATTTATAAAATAATACAAAAATATGTCAATGCTCTAGTTGGTTATAACCATTAAATCAAGCGAATCTTCATTGTTTTTAGTGAAAATATGAGTAGAGTCACTATTATGGATGCAAGAAAATATAAAGGCATTTGTGATCAAATTTTGCAATAAATTTTTTGTTCTTTTTTATATAAAAAATTGCCTTTTACTCCCAGCACCAATCTATCTTAATTATGTTTTTTTATTAAAAAAACCCCAACAATGGTATTAAAGCCAAGGCAAAGGAAGAATGACAGGTGAATTGATTTTTTTTGAAGTCCGCTATTCAAGGAAGCATACTATGATAATTGGAGCATTTGCATGAAGCGTTTCATAGATCACAAGATGTATGGAATGTCATAGAAAATGAGCATAAGGAGTCTGCCTATGTCACCATTTTATCCAAACTGAAAAGGACAATTTGATGGAATTGAAGAAGGTTCAACATGCTCTTAGCATCATCCATAAAACTTTAGATGAATTTATGTTCAAAAAGTTGCAAATGCTCAAAGTAGCAAAGAAGCCTAGGAGATTTGGGGAATGCTTTAAAAAGAGTTGACATCATGACGAAAATTAGAGTACAAACCATGCAAGATGACTTTGAATCTTTATTTATAAAATAATTGGAATCAATTGAAAATTATTTTTATAGAGTTCTACTATTGTCAATTAAATGAAAAGATATGGAGTAAACAATAGAATATTATGAATAGTTGAGAAAATTGTACGATCTTTGGACTTTAAATTGGACTTCATTATTATAGTAACTGAAGAATACAAAGATATAAAAATAATGGCCATTGATCAACTCATGTAATCTCTTGAGCCCATAAGGAAAAATTAAAGAAAGAAATCAAATAAGAGCCACTAGAGGCCCTTTAAATAAAGTCCTCATTATGAAGAATGAGATATTTAAAAATGAAATAAGCCGTAGCTAAAGAGGAAGAGGTTGTGGCTAAAATTAAAGGCGTCTATAAATTTATTGGTAAAGAAGAAAGAAGCCAACATACATATGCTACAAGAGATATAGGAAGAGGAGGAAATAAAATCAAAATGGAAGGGTACGATATGATAAATCACAAGTTAAATCTTATAATTGTGATTAATTTGGGGCATTTTGTTTCTAAATATAGAGCAACTTTCCTTAAATTCAAGAGAGATCTAATTTCACTAAAGAAAACGATTTAGAATCCACACTTTATGGAACTCAACATAGATGAAACCAAAATTGAAAATACATGGTATTTGGATATGGGATTTAGCAATCATACACATGGAAAGAATGAAATATAATACATTAAAAAGAGATGTTGGTCATTGAGAAGGAAGAAAAGAAAAGTAACGAAATGAGGGATTATGCTATGAAGTAAGAGAAGGACAAAATAGAGAATGATTTGTAAGAAGAAGTTGTAGAAATGATGCCAATGACAAAATGAGTAATGGAAGAGAAAAATGAAGAAAAAAAGATAAAGAGTTATTAAGGATAGCTGAATTCATTGAAGAGATATTCAAAAGATGTAAGATGAAGAGCTGACAGAAACTGTAGTTGTGATAAAAGTGGCTACCAAGGAAGTAAAGATGGATCGGTTGGAAGTAGAAATGAAAGAGGAGTTAGTGCAAGAATTTAATGATGAACTACATGCTAACTTGATGAGATAAATGAGAATATGCCCATAATTATCAACACTAACAACAATGGATAAACCAAGGAAAACGAAAGAATTACTTACATCCAATGTTAGAGTTGAAGGTAGAAGTCTATATCAAAAAAATTTCTTCCTCCAAAATTAGAACTTATGATTTCCTCTTTATGTCGTAACCCACTTATCTCTTACCCATTCATCCTCAATTACTCCTCCTGCACTAGTGCTTGCTCCAGGTCATCAACCCTCATGCTATCTTGCTTTCCCCATGTCCATTCATCATGGGATGGCAAAGAATCAGAAATCAAAGACAAGGTTTACATGCTTGAGCCTCATAAGTCCACCATCAGATCTGGACATATCATTATGGCTTCCCCTACTATGTTGTTTCTTGTCTCACGTGAAATTTTGTAATGCCTCAAGTTGCTCCGTCCAAGTTGGTAACTGCTGCTAAAAATGAAGACTCTTCTAAAAATTCTATGTAGGATCGGTTTCACCTTAGAGGGGGGGTGAATAGGGTGATGGTATTAATTGCGGAAGCTTATGAAATAATTTCAACGCAGATCACAGAATAATAGCAGCACAGAAAAATAGCAGAATAATAAAATGCAGAAATAGAACGATATAGAATTTACCCAGCTTTGACAAAACCCTGCCTACGTGCTGCCCCCAAGGTTTCTACTAGAAATTAAGTAGTCATACGCTTACACACGTAAACTCGCGACACCCGCTACTGACTACCCTAACTCTATGCTCAAAACCCTGCCACAACTCAGCCACTGAGTTGCGAATTCTCAAAGCACGCCACGTAGTTTGTCCCCTAGTCACATAACTAGAAATTTCAACGGTTGAAAAGAAAAATACAAATTAAAAACAGTTTAAAATTAAAACAACCCTAATTAAAAAATTAAAAGGCCCTTATAATAAAAAAGAAAGCTGGCCCATTTTATATTCTTTAGCCCGTTCCTTTTTGTTAGTGGCGGCTTTGTTCTTTCTTTGCAATTTAGGGTTTCGTTCCCTTTGTTCCAAATTAGGGTTATTCTGTAACTCGAAGTAGCCGACTTTGAGTTGATTGATCGTGGATAATTGCGAGTAGCTTCGATTGTTTCCTCGTTGCTCACTTTGGCTACTTCGTTGATCAAGTTTTATCTTTTCTTCGGTATGTAATTTATGCTTTTGTGCTTTAGTGTTTTCGTACTTGAACTCGATGATCTATTCCGCCGATGATGTATTGGCTTAAATAAGAGTTCGATCTCCTTGAATTGTGTTCGTCTGATGTTATTTGAATTTGTCAATTGATATCGCTCGGCCATTGATTTTCGTATGGATGATGGTGATTTTTTCTGACTTGTTCATAATCGTATATTTCTGGTTTACTTGATACTCACGGCTTTGAATTGCCTTGCTCATCACGGTTTCGACTTTGGCACTGACTTGTTCAATATCGGCTTTGACACTTCTGTTGACATTATTTGAACTTCGGCATTTAAACTTGACTATGTTATACTTTGTTTTACTTGTACGCTTGATCGCTGTTTGTGACGCCCCACCTCAATACCCACGCTAGCCAAGAACACTACGGAGTAATGCTGTCAACTAGCGCGGAGAATAAGGCTGTTGAGGAGCGACCATCCATGTAACTTCTTTGTGCGAGCACCAATATGTCAGATAGTATAGCATGCATTTCATTTAAGGAGGAAGTCCGGCATACCGATACAAACTCAAAGCTATTACACGGTGGCTATAAATAAATCTTCGGAAACAAATATAGAAATAAACATAACACAATCAGTCACAGACATCCATATCACAAAGGCGGAAAAAGATATGAATATATAACTAACACATGAAAGTGTACATCAGAGTAGTGGTCATGAAAGGACCACATACACAAAAGAATAGCAACACGTGTTATTCAAAAGAATACATCTATGAGTCTATATCTCAAGTGTAAACGACAAAAACTGCTAATCTAAATGGTCAGCCAAAGTCAGAGTAGTAAATCCCTAGGGGAGAAGTCAAGCAGAAGCACCTGTAACATCTCGGTCTAACCCGAGTATTATTTATAAGAAAATAATAAACGGATCAGTCTAGCTATAAATATCAGATAACATGATATAAAACAATAGATATGGCAAGAACATATAGTAACTATAAAGACATACTATGATAAGCATGTAAATGAAGATCATCAAGAGATCAAACAATATCAAAAGAATCTTCTAAAAGATCCAAATTCACCTAAAAAAAGTGATGACACACAAATTCACCAAAACATAAAAGCTGGAAAATCATAACAATGAAAGTCATGAAAATAGGTGAAGCACAAATTCTAGAAGACTACATAAGAAATATAGAAATCACAATATAGGAGCATGAAAACTCACAAAATGGAGCATGAAAACTCACCTACACGTGTAACACAAAGCGAGACGCTATCACATGGTTGCAAGCCATTAATTTTGACACACGAATGGCCCGAAGACCGTGGGGCGCTACCCCACATATGTGATGGCGAAACATCACACAAATGCGATGGTGAAACATCACAAGAGCGGGGTCTAGTCTCCCTCGCAGACAAAGAGACATCGCACAGTTGCTAGTCTAAAACATAAAAATGATCGTCATGATCATCAAGTAGTGTCAATCTCACCAAGTCAGTAAATATATGAGTTTAGCTTCATGTCCCATAACCACTTGCTTAACTTAAATTTTTACGAACAAGCTGTAGATCTTCACTAGAAGATTGTCACAAAAGGTTTTAAGGAAAAGGTTTGTATATACTAGTAGATTGGAAAACGGTTTAAGGAAAGAGCTTTGTAGTAAAGTAGAGTTAAAGTCGTTTTGATGAAAGAGTTTTGATATTTACTACTAGTATTGAAACCTTCATATTTCTAAAGTTGTTATCCCGCCTTTTTAGCAAGGCCGTGATACCATAAAATCGACCGAGAAGCCCAAGATAGTTTGTCTCGAAGAATGGTCAACTCAGCATCTCAACAAAGCAAGTTCTGTTGAATGTTTTTCAGATAAGATCCCCTACGGGGGGGGGGGGGGTCCGGGGGGGTGGCAACCCCCCAAGGTGGGGGTGCGGGGGCAACACCCCCGCTACGGGGTTCGACCTAGTGAAGACCTAAGGGAGGATAGGATCGAGCGACCTAATGGTTGCGACCTAGGGATCTAAGGGGTCAAGCGACCTAGTGGTTGCGACCTAGAGGTGTTCGCGAGTTAGAAGAAGCGAGCGACCTAACAGAGGCGAGCGACTTAAGGGGTCATGCGACCTAACTGAAGAAACCTTGTGGTCATGCGACCTAACTGAAATGGCCAAGCGACCTAACAAACCAGGCAAGGTCGAGCGACCTAACGACCTAATGGAGCAAGCGACCTAAAGGAAGTAAGGTCGAGCGACCTAACGACCTAATGGAGCAAGCGACCTAAAGGAAGTAAGGTCGAGCGACCTAACGACCTAATGGAGCAAGCGACCTAAAGGAAGTAAGGTCGAGCGACTTAAAGTGGTAAGCATGCGGCCTAGGTGGACGCGACCTAATGGTCATGCGACCTAGAGGGATGAGCGACTTAAGTGAGCGACCTAGTCATTTGAGGCCGAATGACCTATTTAACCCGCGACCTAACACGTCTAACACGCGAGGGGCATAAGGGTTTAACACGCGAGCGACCTGAGGATTTTAACACGCGAGCGACCTATCGGTTTTAGCACGTGAGCGACCTATCATTTTTAACACGCGAGCGACCTATCATCCCAAGGCCTAACGACCTAACTCCGAACGAGCCAAATATGCAGGCAGATAAACCTATAGGCGAACGACCTAGAGGCAACGACCTAACTCTGAACGAGCTAAGGCCAGAACGAGCCAAATGAAGGTGAGACTTTTCCTAGGCGAACGACCTAAAGGTCCAGAATGACCTAACTGCGGTTTTTCGCCTAAAACACCAAAAATTGGAGTTTTTCACCAATCCAATCCAAACCAAATGCAAATGTACATGCTAAAGTGATGGGGAATCATTCCCAACAGTCCAATATAGTTATAGACTAGAATTGTGAGATAAAAATCTCACCTTTTCACCAAATTATGAAGGTAAAGCTTGAAGGTGAATGGAGAAGCAACTACAAGCTTGAATCCAATGCTTTTCCTTGAATTTGGAGTTGAATTATGGAGTTGGAGTTGAAACCTAGGCTTGGAGTTTCTAATTTCCCTTTCCACTCACCATTAATGTTAAAGTTTGTGTTTGGTAGGAATTTATGAAGAGTGAGGAGAAGGAGAGAAGTGGGTTTGAGTTATAATGGCTAATCTAACCCAAAGTCCAAAGCGGGAAAAGTAAGTGAAATTCCACTAACTCCAAACCTATGAATGTTTATACTTAAAAAAGTTGTAAACGACATTTCGAACTCAATGGAAGTGGTCTCGAGTCCTAATTTGACCGTTTGCAAAAAGTAGCTTTTCGGACCAATATCCAATTAACGACAAAATATTTAAATAAAATATTTAAATATAAAATCGATAAATATGCGGGTTGTTACACTGTTCATCATTGGAAATTGGTAGTTTGCATTGGTTTCCAGTTTTATATGTTGGTGCTTCTGTACTGTGCCTTGTTCTTGGTTTACTGGTGGTCTTGTGGCATTAAGTTTGATCATCCTCCAATTTGGAAGCATGGTGTTCCATTCATTGATCATGGCCTTAATAGACTCGACTGCAGCATGTATATATATATGCATTCATGTATGTATGTATTTGCTATCGCCGTCATTGTTGTGGCTATGCATTTGTTGTCCCTGCATGTTTGAAACTTTGTTGGTCTGTTGGCTTTGCTGCCTTTATGTATTTGCAGTTTTTAGTTGTTTTGGTTGTTGCATAGTATATATGAACTTGTTGTTGCCAGTTGCCTCTGTCATTTACTTGGTGCATTTGTTTGCTGTTATGTTAGTGGCATTGCATTGCTGTGCATTGAGCATTGTTCAAACTTATATCACTTGAGAATGTTATACAGCTGTCTTCACTGTAATATGTCTTCAACCTGATAGCACTGGTGCATCACTTGACTTGTGCATATGCATCTATGTTGAGTCGAGTTTTGTAATTGTAGTCTTTGTGCCATGCTTGTTGTGAATTTAAAGTTGAAGTAGTCATGTGTACTTTCTGGTTTTGGTTTCTTGATGTGATTATGCACTGTATATACATGTGCCATTTCATTTGCTTCTCTGGTCTTGCTTATATTGAACTGGTCGACACTTGATTCTTGAGTTTTGGCCATTTGCACCTGTGTTGAATCCAGCTTGTAGCTCGGGTTTGACCTTGTGCTAATTTCGTGACTTTATATTTATTTCACTTGTGTTGAACCCGGCATGATTTGGTTTTGACCTTGTGCTCACCTGTCCCTGTAATATTATTAAGTGTATATCGGTGTGCATGGTCTTGTGGCATGTACAGTGATACACCGTGCATGTCACAAATTGTTTGTGTATGATGAATTCAAATTTAAATGATGACGAACAACTCAAACAACCGAGGCAAATATTATTTTCAAAATTCACATATTGTTTTATACTGCAAAAAATATTTCCTTTTCAATTTTACTGCGTCAAAATTTATTGTTGGCTTAGATGTCGTTGAATTATTTCACAAAGTAAAGCCCATAGTGGCTTTTGATACATTATCTATAAACAAATTGGAATATGTTGTTACTCTATATATTCCATTTAGTGGTACTGGATGTGTTAAGAATGTGGGGATTGACATGGGGATGAATATTAGTATTACTCCAATGGACAATACAGTGCATGAGGTTATATAATGCCCTCATGGTATTCGAGGGAATGCTCAAACCATTCTTGATGCTTGATGCTCACTTACAGTTGTGCATGCAACTTTTTGTGAATCGGCGGAACAAGGATCTTAAGGATAAATTAACCCTGAAGGGGGGTGAATAGTGTTTAATGGATTGTATGAATATTACTCAAATTCTTTAAAATTTTACTTGGAGTGATGGAATTAAGAATCACAGAAACAATCGCAGAATCAAGGTACAAACAAAAGTAAATGCAGTAAAAGTAAAAGGGAAAGAATACACTAGGATTTACACTGGTTTGGGGTTACCCTACATCTAGTTCCGCACAACTCCTTACATAGATTTCTTTTTCAACTAGTAAGTGAAAATAAAATCATGATTTAAAGACTACAAGACGTACCCTCCAGAATCATGGCCATTGGGTAGAGCCGCTTGATTTTAGGCCACAAACATACCCACTAGATTTATGGGCTACTAAGCACACCCATTTGATTTAATCTAGCAACAACCACACCTACTTGGATTTCAGGGATACCAAGCACACTATATAGTATAAGAGTATGATTTGATAGAGTTACATACTCAGTTCTTCGATCTTGATTACAATAGATCATATAACTCTTGAATCGCACTTGAACATGAGAGAGATGAGAAAAATTGGACAGTATATGAAAGAGAATGAATGTAACAATGACTGCATTTGATTCTAGTTGAATTTTGCTAGAGTTTCGATAAAAATTGCTTTAGAAATAAAGAGAGTGAAAAGAGGAGAGAATAATAAGAAAGTAGCTAATAAAAATTCATTCGGAATAACAGTATATATAGGAAAACAACGGTCATGTCCACTCACGAAGAGATACGACGAAAAGACACTTCCATTCAAATTTAATTTTAAAAAATATAGATAGTATGTTGACATACTTGTGGAGGATATGTCGACATATCCCTTTGTATTTTGAAAATTTACTTAATAAAAATTGTTTTGAAAATATCAAGTTTTGTAAAATATTTTGAAACTTTGTATAAACATTTAAACATAATTTATACATATTTTAATCATATTAAAACTTAATAAAACTTTATAAAATAATTTTGAAAGATTTAATATGAATATTTAATATAATGTAAATAATATATGTAAAATCAATATAATTATAAATTATTAAAGAATAAACAGTAATTCAATATATACAAAGCTAAAAACACTAGAATAATATCTTTATAAGTAAATTAAATTTAAAACTAAACTCATCCATTTAAAATATATATAAATATAAATATATATACACACACACACACACACATTATAAATAGAAAACAATTTATTAGCTTACTAAAAGATAAATTCACTAATTAAATATTTAATAAAATAAGATATATTTTCTAATTCCAATATTTTGGTAATTGGGAAATTATGATTTATTTAATTTAAGCTTTTCAAAGCTATTTAATAAAATAACTATATGATTTTAAATACATAAGTAAATGTTTTATTTGTTTAAAATATATTTTAACTTAAGTTTGAATATTAATTTAGATTAAAATAAAGTTATAAAAATGTTTGCTTTATTTCCTTTTTAAAATATTGTTTAATAAATGTGATTTGTGAATTAGATATGAAGTTTAAAATACAATTAAAAATATGAAACATTTATTCATATAAATAATAAGTAATTTACAACCTCTTTTATTAATTTATTTAAATTTTCTAAAATGTTATTTTCTAATAATAAATATATGTATTGTTTTTATTTATAATTATACTTGGTTTTATTCTTTAAAAATTATTTATCTATATAACTAAGTATTTGTAAACTAATTAATTAAGCATAGTATTATATTAAACTTTAATTATAAACACTAACTAATTAAAGACAAGTGTTGTTATGTTAAGATTGCATGATAATAAGTGTAAACATCTTAGAACCTAAATTAACAAGTGTTAGTAATTTACGACAAGTGTCATGTTTTAACTTTGATTTTCTTTGATTTGTAATATATCATAAAATAAGTTATATAAACACTTGCTTTCTTCCATTCTTTTCTTTTCTCATTTTCAATTCCAAAACTAAGAAATCTTTCAGCTGAAACTATTTACTCTAAACAATCCTCAAAACCAAATCTGAAGAATCAAAACCCATAGTTCATTTTCAAACAAAAATGTAAATCCTGTATTTCATTTTCAAAAGCCTGTAACTCCTTCTTTTCAAACCAACTCGCAAATCATTTTCAAAGAGCAAACTTCATCTCTTTAAAAATCTGTAACCATCCACATTTTCAAAATGCAAAGCCTTTTTCATCAATCTGTAAATAACTCCTAAAACCCAGAATCCATCTGAGATCCCTGTAACATTTTCCAACATGCATACAAAATCCTGCATTCATTTTTCAAAAAATCTGGAAACCAAGCTACCTGCATGCCTGAAATTTTCAAATCTGAAGCATGCATGTAAGTTTGTAAATCAAGGGGCAAAGGCATTTTAAAGCAACATTCAAGTTTAAAGGTTTCAAAGAATCAGACAACTCAAGTTTTAAAAAGCATGGGCAATCCAGTTTTAAAGTTTTCAAAGGGCTTTTTCAAAATCTAGAAACTCTGTTTCCCTTCACAAATCAGGTGAGTAACTTTTTATTTAAAAGCTTAAGTATTATTAAACCTGATGCATGTTCATATCTATAAATTTGTATGATTGTGTGTATATTTTAAGTGCATTTCTGTGGATACATTAATGTGTGATGTGTATAGATATATGATACTGTTGTATATGCATCTAACAGTACTTAGTTTTAGTAATATGGATTTTGTTAAAAATCCATTTCCTCTTATAACAATCTTTGTTAAGATTTAAGTTTAAAACCAAAGTTGGTTGTTTTATCATAAAGTAAATTTTAAATTTTGATTTAAGTGAAATTAAATTTAGAAGCTCACTGGAAACCATGAACAACAGGGTAAGATAAAGATAAGCATAAATTTAAATATCATAATTAAATGTTCCAGGTTTAGGATCTGAAATCTCATCCAAAATGATGATTTTTAAAACAAAATTCCTAATTTTTAGATTAAGGTGGAAGGTGCATTTCTGGTTCAACCAGAAATTGGTCATTGGGAAGAATCTGTTGATCTCTGGATTCTGGAAGGTTGGATTTTCTTCAGAAGGTAGATGAGTGGTCAGAGAGGCCAAGAATTTTTTTAAATTGGGGTGCATTTCATTTTGGAGGCGATGGTGGTGATTTAGAGTTTGGAACCTTAGTTTTACTGGGTTAAATAAAGTTGATAATCTCGGTAATTATAGTTGATCGAG
This sequence comes from Allium cepa, assembly GCA_030765085.1. Taxonomy (NCBI): domain Eukaryota; kingdom Viridiplantae; phylum Streptophyta; class Magnoliopsida; order Asparagales; family Amaryllidaceae; genus Allium; species Allium cepa. The sequence continues at coordinate 812,320,124 of CM060943.1, forward strand.
TTCAACAATAACTTGGGTATTGGAAGTTAGTGGGTTGGCGAGGTCTTTGCCGGAGTTTCAGAGACAACGGTGGTCGGAGGTGTTTGGATGAGGTGGTGACAGGTTGTGGATTGTTTTGGTTCTACCTGTTCCAGGTTTGGGTGTGAGGCTTGATTTCAATTTCAGGTTTGGATGGATGTTGTGGTGGCCAGATTCTGGTGTGAGGAGGATCGCTGTTCTGCTCGAGGGTGTGGAGTCGACAGGAGTTGGTCGGCGGCACCGTGCATGTGCACGGTGCACTAATTTTCTGATGATCTGTGTTGATTGGGTCAGCTGGTATCAGACCGAGTATTACAGATTTTCAGGCAAGGACGTTCTAGAGCTCAGGAGGTGAGCTGGAGGGTAGGAACGTATGGAGTGTTTTCCATTGTGATACGTTATTGTATAGCTAGGACATGTTGTTTTAAACTGTCCAGTGATTGGTAATGGTTGTAACTCTGATGTATAAAAATATAAGTGTACCGATACAGTTCTTCTTTGTAAAACTATTATTTATGTGATATTATATTTTGATCCGCTGCGAATGTGAGAATCTGTGTTTGGTGTTTCTATTTCTTCTTTTTCATAACTATCTGGAGTATTCAGCATCGAAAATTCCAGGTCATTACATTTGGTATCAGAGCCAGGTTATCTAATAAATACAATTCATGCCCAAGTAGGACGAGATTTTCCCCTATCTAGTGTTTCAGATTTGATAAATGAGGAGTTTTGATTTGCATGAGAACAAATTTTAGATTTACAGGAAAGTGAGTTTCAGGAATTTGAGAAATAAACAGGCTGAAGTTTCTCTTGTCTTTTGAATTGAGAAGAGAAAGGGAAGAAAGAGATGAAGATGTAGGTTTATATAAACCAATTTAAAATTTTATAAAAATTAAGAAAAATAAAATTTTAAATTGGTTTATATAAACCAACATCTTTATCTCTTTCTTTCTTTTCTCTTCTTAATTCAAAAGACAAGAGAAACTTCAACCTGTTTATTTCTCAAAATTCCTGAAACTCACTTTCCTGTAAATCTAAAATTTGTTCTCATGAAAATCAAAACTCCTCATTTATCAAATCTGAAACCATTCCCAAAAACATCTTTTATTAATCTACATTCAATAATTACCATAAATTACTTTACGAAGTAATTACAATCCATTAATCACATTAAGAAATTATCATCAAATCATCAAGTGTTTAAAATTAATTAAACTTAACTAATTAATTTAAACAATCACATTAAACTCAATTAATTACATTAATAATAGATTTGAAAATCATTTTGGAAATATTTTGAAAAGATTATTTTAAGAATAGCATGACTGAAAAATAATTTAAAACAAAAATAAAAAAGGTAAGAGAGATCAGGAAAGTGCTATCGAGGTTCTAACATAAATTCTATAACTCTATAAATTATCTGGAATATCTTGAACTCTTTAATACTCATGAGTTTTCATTCTTGAATTTTTAAAAATTTACATCAGCATCTTGAATATACTCTTGATATTAGAATCTTGATGTTGTACGGTCTTCTTAATCAATACCTATCTAATATCTTACACTATATACTATATATATCTTGATAAAACATTAGTATCTACATTTTATATAATGTCATATAGTTGTTATCATCAAAACCAATATCTAAGATACTAACACTTTTAACCAGCTATACAAAGCCATCCAAATTCCTGCTTGTCACCCGACCTCTACAAAATCGAGGTCCCCTCTTTTAAGTTCATTGCCTCATAGTGTTGGTGAATATAATCCTTAATCGTTTAATATAGTTGAGATATATGGGACTATGGTACCTCTGGCTAAGGTTATTCAAGTGGGTTTTAAATTTTTGGTTCAATTATTTGGTCAGTTTTTTCCTTGATTCAAGCCCACCTTATAATATGGTTAGAGAGCATTGCCATTTTGCTTGGAAACTTAATGATGGCCTAAAAATGCATTATGGTAACTCTCTATTCTTTTTCAAATTTTCCATAATATAGAGAGACGATGTGTTTTAGAAGTAGAGCCTTCCCTCATCGACAGGAAACTTTTTATCATTATTCCTTGGCGTCCATCCATTACAATGCTAGGGAATAGGTTTTATCTGTTTCATTTTGGGCATATTTCACTCATATCTCTTCTTCAGCCCATGTGAGGGCTAAATTGGTTAGCTAGCCCTATTGGAAAACTAAAGTATTTTGATGCAAACAGTGTGGCTAACAAGAGACTTGTATAAGTGAAGGATCTAACTGAAATTTAGCCAGATAAGCCTATACCCATAAAAATCAAAGTACAGGCTGTTGAGGGACATGTTGATGTAGTTGATCCCAAATAAAACTAGGCTTCTGGTATTTGTTTGACTTGTCACTTCTTTGGTCACACTATGGAATCATGTGAGTATGTTATTTCTAATGGTTCTACTACTGTTATCGATGCACCTTCGCTTATTCCAATCAAATCCTACTCTCACATCCTCTGGTTTGGAAATGGGTCCCTAAGTCAAAACCTGCATCTAGTCCTTCCTTTTGAAGATTTCGGTCATTCCACTCATCTAACTGTTGTAACTAGCTTTTGCACTAACTATACTTCAGATCCTATAGGTTGGAATTCAGCAAAGAAAACTTAAGTTCATTAAGTGAGGTCGTTCTACTACCGCGACGAACAACCCTTCGTAATATCTGTATTAACGTAGAATGACAATGTCTAGCTCCCGAATACCATAAAGACAGCTTGTCGACTTAAAATACAAAAGAAAAAAAAAACAACAAACCAAGAGGAAATTATAAAATCTCATAGCGAAATGTTAATATATAATATACTAAATATAGATGAACATAATAGGATAAACAATATATAAGAGACTATGCTAATGGAAATAACTGAATAATAAATATCAATACAAAAGTCAGAATACATTATCTGAAACAACAAGTCTCGTATACTACCATAATTTCAAGTGTATAACCAAAGTATCGACTTTGCCTCCAGATTGCTCCACCTGTCCTAGAAGCATATCCCCAAAACACCTGGCTTCCAAACTACTCAGTCGAGTACTCGAGAGATGACATGACACAAATAGACAAAGAAACGTGGGTCAAACATAAATCTTGGTGTGATGGAAACTATCCTAAAATAATGTATATCAAAACCATAAACAAATAAACAGGAAACAACTGAAGTACAGTCGGGCTTCTCCACAAACATGGCTCAAAGATAATCCGAACTGCCCTTAAATAAGTAAGTGAACCATATTCAAAGGAAGGAATCATACTATAACATAGTATTCTCATGTCATTAATGAGTTAGCACAACTTATATAGTGTGACTGATACATAATTATATACTATGACAAAGATAATCCAACATGCAAATGCAGTGGTAATATAGATATCACAATAATACTAACAAGCAACTAATACGCTACACAAAACACAATAGTAAATGGAAAATAGAGAATAAATTGATACCTATCATTACTGATGGGTAGAGTCCACTACAATACTAACCTATTCAACAATCTCTATCGAAGCATTCGAAACACAAAACAAATACAACGATATAACAATACTACTAACGTAGCATCTCCATACCCAAAACCAAAATATGGATATCTATAATTAATACCCATCTCGAATCGTAATTAGCTACCAAAGAGACATATCGAGAGCCACAACCATATTAGGACTCCCTAAAAACCAACATCTCAAAAGAAGTTGGCATGTTTGTCCTATTACAACACACATCCATATAACACAACAGTATATAACCAACTCAATATTGGCGTCCAATCTCTCTTCGCCTTGGCTCCAGGACCACGTTTACAGGTTATGCACCACAAAGGTACAATGAACTCCCTCGCTGGCATCCTTTCCTTCCGGTTGTTTATATCGACATACCATAATTGTATATAACCACTAAACTCCATATACACCCTGTCCATATAGGTACACAACACCAACGTATTATCGTCTTTGTATGAATTGTGATTCATTCTTGAAGTGTCTTGCACTATCCGGTTGCCACAAGGTAGGTATACCAAACCAATATATAAATCACCCAAACCATGCTTATATGATTATATATATTAGTTAAATCACATATTCATATAATATATTATGTCCACTATTCAGTAACTCAAGTCAGGCATACTAAACTATACATACCCTTAAATTGTGTATCGATCAAATGTGTTAATTTACCATTAGCCACAACTATATTGTATCTCCTCTGAAAGCCAACACCACAAAAGAAGTTGGCATGTCGGTCCTTTCACAATATACATCAGTACAATGCAATAGTATATGACCTACCTTAGATTAGTGTCACGTTCTCTCTTCGCCCATGCTTTAGGACCACATATGCAGGTTGTGCCCCCTAATGGTACAATGGATTCCATTTACTAATCGGTAGCCCAAGGTCGAACCTACCAAAACTATATATAAACATGTTAAATCGCATATTAAGTTATATATATATATATATATATATAATATTTCATGCATCTCCCACTAGCCCAAAGTCAAACATACTATAACTATACTTATGCATATAAACAGATATAAATCACATATACTGCATACAGGGGGTGTACGTATAAGCAGTCTAACTATATGGTACTAATAAACATTTATCATGCACATTTGCATACATGAAGGCAATACGCAACCAAAATAACAAATCTATCATCTCAATATCAATAACAATTCACACATACAATCATATAAACAATTCTACAAAAATTCATCTTACTTAAGTAACCAAATCAATAGTTATATCTTCTTTCTACTATTATTTTAAAGTTTCAAACTTATTTTACAAAATAACACTCTCGCCTATCAATTCTATTATAGTTTAATATCACCCAATTCTTCTATTAAAATTAAGTTTAGTTATTAATAAAGTCTCAAAATATTATAGAGGTCATGTATATATTCTATATATACATACATATACATGTATGTATTTAAGTATATATACACTTATATCACAAACCATTTCTTAAGGTCTAAAGTTAATAAATCATTTTATAACCTTAATCGACCATATTAAATAAAATAATACTCACTTTTGTAATTTCTAACTTTTCATATCACCTTTATAAAAATTCTTTAGTTAGTTAATTATTGAATTACACTATAATAAACTAATACCATAGCTAGATAAACTTCAAATTCATTTAATATAAGTTTCACCTGCGTAAACAATTATTTTTGCCTTACTGCTTATTTTAAAGGTCATACTTTTAACTCCTAATTAGCAGTAAAATATATAAGAATAATTTTATCGATAATATAACAACAAATTTGAGTTTAATTAATTTATAACCAAGTCTAAAATTAATACCAATTTCATCTGACTCTATTCAATACGAATAGAACACAATATTGATATATATAGGATCATAGTCAATTATCCTGAATATTTGCAATAAAATATCTAACAATATTTCTGTCATTGGTTTAATTAATTTATAACCATGCAAAAAAATTAATATCAACTCCATCTAACTCTATTCTATAGGAATAGGATACAATAGCTATATATATAGGGTTTTAATCAATTATCTTGAATAACCACTTAATCTAATCGAACTGGCTGGGGAAATAATTACTTGTGTTTGTGCATGTGTGTTTTATTCTACATCCTAGGTAATATTTTACGATATATATAAATATGATAGTTTACACTGAAATATAAATTCCTTGAGGAGGAGTGGCCTTTTCTTATTACTGAAGAAGGAAAGGTAATGAAGAGGGAGAAAGGGAGTGATGTATGGGATATATATAAATATATATATTTGAAAGAAATGTGTGATCCTCTAAAGTAGAGGAGAGCACATATGAAAATATATATAAATATATCACCGATAATAAAGGAGCTGCCAACATGCTTGGCAGGTGACAAATCAATATGCGGAAAAGTTTAGATAATATCTATAGGTAACTTCTTGAATGAACTTCGGCAAAGCCACTGCCCATTACACCTCAGTGTCGAACTCCGGCAAGGTTACCGCCCGATAATGAAGTGCTCGAAGTACCCAAATAAACCATGGTCATCCAAATGCACAAATGAGATCAACAGGCAGCTCCATTAGAGAATGAACACCTCACATCTAACAAAGAAGGATCAGATCAAAAGTATGAAATCTCTCCTACCAATAATCTAGCGAACAACAGTCCTGCAATCCTGCAACCAACAACCCTGAAACCTTGCAAATAGCACTTTTGTACCATTTTCAGCCTAAATCTATACATGTAAATAGAACTTAACAAATATATAAGAATAAAACACACACACACACACACACACATATATATGTATGTATGTACTTAGAATTTATATAAATATATATATGCATTAATGAAATAAAAGCAATAAAACTAGAGTTAAAACAGTAAGACAACAAAAATTGGAATAACTAGACTAATAAAAGGTCAATCTCATTAAGTAACATCATAATTTTCTTTCATGTTATAGTGATCATTAATCAAAATATACAGATATTAAAAATATGTATTTATAAACTTATATATTTAAAATCAAAAAAATTAACATTGTGCTCTAGTAATCAAAAGAACATTAGGATTATTAGTAAAATCTTCATTCGAATTCGAATAAACGCTAACGCTATAGTTATTAATATTAAAAATATTATTTTTTATTTAAATAAATCAATGAGTTTTTTAACCTTATTAAGATATTCTTTAAAATGATTATTTTTTACCAATCTATATTTTGGATTTGAGATCCAACCGAAACAAAATGATGCGATTGTCATTACCAATCTATTATTATGATGATTATTATTATTATTAAATAATCTCTGGTTTCCCTTAAATAAAATATACCGACAAATTATAGTAAATAAAGTGTTTAGTAAAAATATATATCCCTTTTTAAACATAAATCTTAAGTTATTCCGGTAGAAATCACAATTAGTAACTTTCATGATAAAAATAAAGTTAAAGATCTTAAGAGTATTATTATGAATGTAACAATTATCCTTACAATCGTAATCATTGCGCCATAGATTGCATACTACAACACCAAGAAGTGATGCAGGAAGTGCCAAAAAATGTCGTTGCAGGCTAAAAAAGGGTAAAGGCAACACTTTCTCGGTGATGCATTTTATCGCGTTGCCTTAGAGTCAAAGGCAACATCTTTGCGGCCCTAGGGCAACATCGGTTCTATTGTTGCCATTGGTACCAAATTTACTAAAAAGTGGGCCCCACAATCTGGGCCCCAACTTGTGGGCCCACATTGTGCGGCCCACTAATTCTGTGGCCCACCTTTACGGAACCCTGTTGTGGGGTCCATATTCATTAATCTATGGTAACACTTTTACCATCCAATGGAAACACTTTGCCAGTTAATTACCACATTTAACATCACATACTGCAACATTATATCATATCTATGGCAACACCTTTTGCAATTTAAATTGAAAATGTACTGCAACATTATACTACTGCAACATTATATCATATCTAATGGCAACATTACACTGCAATAAAGAACTTTTCATTTCAGAATAACCAGCAACACAAGTTTTACTTAGTCAAGTACAAAATAACAAACATACTTAAAAATATAGCCAGTGTGTTCATTGTTACTGCCAGTACATACTATGTATGTGCTTGTTGTTGGGGCATATTTTGAAACTTCTGCAGACTTTGTGTGCCGTCCTATAAGCCAAGATGGACCGTGCAACTTTCCATCAGAAATTATTTCTTGAACAACTCCATCACTTCCTCCTTCACCTATTGCTTTTTCAATCTTATCCTGCAAAATAAAGCAGTTTCAAAATGTTACATTAAATAAAATTAACAATTCCGAAACAAGAACATTTATTGAAAGATTTTGCAAAATGTTTGAAAGTTTAGCAGTTATAATCAAAGGGTAAAAATATTTCCATAGAAAGAACAATACCCAATTTACCTTGAAACTAGGAAGGAAAAATGTATCATGAAAAACAGGATGACCATTTTTTAACTGTTCCCACATTAAGCCAATGGTAGTTTACATCGAAATGTAAACTTGAATAACAATTACTAATCAATGTATTATCAAGGTACACGCTACTTTTATGTGTGTTAAGATGACGCCATCTTCAATTGGTCAATTCAGTAAAAGTAACCACCACAGATTTGTAGTTTGTATTTGACCAATCAATGTATTATGTTAACACATAAAATTGGTGTGGATAAAATTTTACTCCCATTAGAAAATAATCAAAAACATATGTAGTCGAAAATAAGGGAAAAAATATATTTACCTGCAATAAGCCTGGTCAATCATTGCTTAAATATTCAAAAATCACTTGTGAGTAGAAATCTTGAAAATTAGAGTTTGATCTAGACATTAAAAGGTACATATTATCATATCAAGAGCAAAGGATAAACAAATTTATAGTTCTAGGGTGACACAATATTTGCATATTATAATATATATATATATATATATATATATATATATATATATAATCTACTATTTCTGTTTATGCTATGTCAAATCCAAACAAATTAACATAGTATATAGAAGAAGAAGAAGAAAAGAGGGTAAAAAACCAGAAAGGATTCGGCTTGCCTGTTATTCGATGTTGGGCCACAACATACTTGTAAAAAAGCCATCAAGCTTGGATCTGCAGAAAATGTACTTATCAACTGCTCAACTTTATACAATCATATATCAGAAGTGTTGTCATCTTTAAGGGATGAGGAAAAAGATGGTGTGTCAAGAATCCGTCAAAGGTAAAAGGTAATTTGTCCAACATTACGATCCAGTTTAATAGCTAATAATTTACAAAACAACATACCTTGTGCATTGCTCGAGAGAGCAATGACTGACATCCAACTGGATCATCCAAATATGAACATGATCCAACTTTACGCTTATTATACAAAAGGCCACTATCGAAAGGGTTGTTCTTGTCCCCATATCTCCACCATGGCTTTTCTATACATTAAGAACACATGCCCAGTAAGCTTGCAATTCAATATACATATATTCAAAGTATAGCTTCAAATACCTTCAGGCAAACATAATATGACTTGGGGCCAATATTTTGGTACAAACTCAAACACTCTTCAACTACGATAGTATGCAAATTACAAGTTCTCCATCGGTATATTTAACAAGGGTTAATGACAATTTAGATAGTTTTTGGCGTCGACAAACCATTGATCGCTTAGGTAAAATGCATGGAGTAACTTCAAAAATTTTAGTCCCTGAGCAGTGATGGGTTTCTTTGACAGTAATTTCAAAAGGAACATAAACTGGGAGGCCTATATCCATATCTACAGTTTGTATGCAGTGAGATTTTATAGCACTAACATATAGATGCCTAAAAGCCTAACATGATTTGACAGCCAAAATGTAGCAATCAACAAGGATAGTGAAAGGGAAAAGTAAAATAACAATATTTTAGCCAACAGTACTTGGAGATGATAGCGATTGTCACTCGGCTATGTAGGAAAATGTGGATAAAGTGTGATCAGTAATGTAGCAATTGCATTGTTTCCAGTTGAAAATGTTTGCATCCCTCCACCAAGAAATAAGAATCCAATTGCCAAGCTTACCTATGTGCATTTTACAATAAAATTTGTTTATGAAGTAAAAAAGAGCGGTGTGGCTGCAGTAACCATTTCAGTAATAAATAAGCCAGGAGAGCATTTTTTTTCTATATTAAGTAGTAAGAAAAAAATATTAACAAATGAATTCAAAGTAACTTCTTCTTTCCCGTGATAAAACTAATAATGCAGTATATTCTAAAGTACAATAGTATTAAAAGATTGTAAAAATCCTTATCATGGAATGGACCAAATTTTATATGTAACAGTGACATGTTTATAGGAATTATTTATGACTAATTATCCATTATTTACATTGACATGTATGGTACATACAATGGTAACTGATGACACAATTCCTCACAGCAGATATGAGTATCGATAGCAAAAGTAGCACATTAAGCATTGGATTACTTGGAAATCTTCTTTATGAAATAGTAGAGAAACAACAGTTTGATTTTCAATCTAGGGATTAGAAGTTCAGATATGCATATTTAAAGGAAAAAAGTTCTCCTCTGGCATCTCGATGTTAAAGTAGTCTCTTTGCAACCATTGGTATTTATTTCAAGAATTAAACATTATGGAAACATATATGTGTGCACCAAATTTAACCTACATCGGTAAAGGAGTTAACATTAGCCTATATCAGAAAACCATAAGTTTCACTAGTAATCCAAAGTAAAAAATATAATGAAAACAAACTGAAACTTATCTATGTATTGGATATAGATCAAAGTGGATATCCAAACTTTATAAAAAAAATCTATAATATTTCAATGAGCATAAGATACATTTACATCATACAAAAGTTTCTCCAAGCATTCTAACATGTACCTTTATATACAGTCATAATGCATAACAATAGTACACAAGTATTATTATCACATCTAGAATTATTTGTTTTGGCTTTTGGGTATATGAAAATTTGAAATTTATGATGGACAGTGACTATAAGGAAATAACATAACATATTAAATAACCTTTAGTTGATGACTGAAGCACCAACTAAAGAAGCTTTGTATCATATATTACTATAATGCTAAAGAGGCTATAAAAAGAGGCACTAAGAGACATACAGCCATTTTTATTTTGTAGTTCTCATTCCCTTCAGTAGAACTTCGACCACAAAGATATCTCGGTAGTCGAAATGTCTGAAGATGACCAGAGCCAGCTATAACCTACTCACGGAAAAAGAAAAAACAAGAAGAAAGCTAATAATTACTTATTTTTCTAAGACAAAAAATCTGTTATATATTAGTTCCCCGACAAAAACATAAAAACTTAATGCAAGAATAGCATATTTGAATGCTTATGAGAGAAAAATGCAAATTGAACAGAAAGTGGAGCAACAAACTTTTTATGACAATATTCATATCATATTCAGTCTGAAATAAAAATACCATTCAGTATAGTAACCTAAAACTGGTCAATAGTTTAAAACAACAATTAAAAGATGAAAACGTTTAAATGCTTCAGACCATTCGTCTTACTCTACAAGCATCAGATATCAGCTTCTTCAATTAATCAAACGAAGAAAAACTTAATCAAAAAAATAAATCACTTTATTTGAATTCGGCTATATAAAAAATAGCGATCATCAATATCAGATTTACATTCGACAGTGGGTGTTCAATTTAAAAATTGAATAAGAAAAAATAAAATTACCAGAATCGAAATTCAAATCCACTAGCAACGAGCTGAAGTCGCATTCTGCCTCTTTTTATTCACCTACCTAGTCGCGACCTCTAGATCGTTGGTTTGATCCACGTTTGCTTAGATGTTGCCACCACCGCTCGCTCCAGGAATCACTTGAGTGCCTTAGAATCGACCGTGACTTCATTCTACACCACACATCGACGTCGGTCTCCCTTTGTATCACGCACGCACCACCAATTGTCGCGACAACCTTCACCTCATCTCGGCCATCATTGCGAGCCCTTAATTTGTCTTCATCTTTTCTATATTCTGTTTGAATTGAATTCGTTCCCCTTTTTTTTGCTGTCGATTTTTGGTTTGAAATGGGAAGAGGAAGAATGAACTTTTAACCCTAATTGAAATCGTAGAGTGTTTGAATATTTGAGAGATTGAGCGGCGGAGTACGTATTTTGTTAACTTTTTGAGTGATACCCTTCAATATTTTGTTAACTTTTGCCGCTTTGTTTTTGCTTTCCGTGTTAATTTTTTTTTCAACCCGCTTTTTTTTCAGCCCACACACATTGTTTATAATATTTTTATAAATCTATAGGTACTGCAACATAGTGTTGATATCTATGCTAACATCCTGAAGCTAATGTTGTAATAGACAAAAATCAGCATAGCTATCGTTACATTGTAGCTAGCAACATCTTGTATTTTCGTTGCAATATGCCATCATGGCGTAGTGAACATATATGATTAATATTTTCTAAATAAAAATTATAAAAAGTACATTTACCACCAATTGGAAAATTCTTTCTTTTTAAAAGTTCAACGGTATTTAACTTCCCATGCGTGATTAAGCACATATGGATCTTAGCTTTTGGTGGCGCATTTGTTTTCTATATAAAACTAAAAGTGTTATTAGTAACGCCCAAAAAATTAAGAAATTTATATAATGATTTATAAATGAATTTCTTATTTTAATCCCATTCCCAATTAATAATACCATTTTTGTTATCAATATTATATAAATTCAATCTTACAATATTAACGTAATTGCCTAAGAGTTGTATCTTCTAAGATTATATTATAAATATAGTTCCAAGGGTGTTTGTAATGATCCCAATTTTGAATTAAATTTAAATTAATAGTTAATGTAAATTTTGGAATAAATTTTGGAATAAATTTGAATTTGAAATACATATGTACATGTATATATGAGTAAATTTGAATTTGACTTTAGAATTTGAATTTGAATATTGAATTTGTATTTGAATTTAAATAGATGACATTGAAAAATGATTTTAGTTTGAAAATATTATTTATGTAAATTAAGTTATGGGTAGTTCGTTTTAAAAGCATTTTCTTTTAAATAATGTGTATATAATAATGATTAAGAAGATGTATTTTTAAAATAATAAAAATGTGAAAACAAGAATTGTGTTAAACATAAATATATAAGGTAAGATAAACTATAAAGACAACATATGAAATACATATAGGATTGTATATTAATTAGGCAAACAAGAAGATAATAAAACAAAAGAATGAATGCAAGAAAAAAAAAATCTACATACAAAAAAAATCAAGCAAGATGAGGCATGTAAACAGAAATGGAAACACTTGCATTAATTGCTATCATCTCAGCAAATAAAACAAATTATTTCAGCCTCCAAAATAAGAAAATATCTTTGGTCAAACATGGAGGAAAGGATAGAAAAAAAATCTGATCAAAAGGAAATAATCTTGTACAGCAAGCCTCCCCTATACAAACACTTTCACTCTACATATTTACATCTACTCTTTGTTTCAATTCATTCAACAAAAACTTAGCATTCCAGAAAAATATAAACATCATTATTTTTACAAACCCAACTTTATTCAACAACAAAGCAGGAAGATTATAGGAAACTCAAAACTGCAGCCTTCAACACAAGAATTGTTCTCTGTTTCAACAATATTTCATGTGAGCAGACCTTTGAACCCACTTTATATTTTGATGTTTGGATTATTACTGGTAGTTTTGATGTGACCATACTTGTATACCTATGTGAAAATGCCTGCATGCTATGTATGTATGAAGTTGTGAATGTGTAGGTCTGTATGTTGCCCATGTTTTTTGTTTTCAGGCATATGATAAGATTAAAAATTCAAAATCTCACCCCTCAATCTTCTTTAATCTTTGATGTTTAAAACAAAAAGGATCGAAATATCAAGTTATTTATTTTAAAAATACTTTTAAGTAAAAAATTTGCCGAGTATTTTCTGGAAAGAGGAAAATACAGTGGAAACCCAAGCACGTCATAAATTCGAGTATCTAGATTTAATGACTCGTTTATAGAATCAGTTTTTTTATCAACAAACATGATTTTTAGAATTAATTCCAAGAGTTTTTGTTTAGTTTTTAGTTAGGATTTGAAAATTGAATGGAAATGACACTTAGGTCAAATACCGTCAAACGACGAGATGGAGTTGGTCATGCTTGGGTCAGAAGTTGGTTCGAGCATCAAAGATTGATAGAAAAATATAAACTGAATTTATAAATGATCGAGGCACTGGGATGATGGGAATTTAGGGTTTAACGTGAAGTTTTGGGTCGGCATGATTCTCGTGCTTGTGTGGAGTCAGTGGTTGATCGAGTTCGGCGATACTCAGGGAGGTGTTGGCTTAGAGGTTGTTGAAGACGTGGCCGGAGGTGGCGACGCTCTGGTGGTCGGAGTTGCGCATGCGAGCGAATTGCAGGGATTGGGTTTCGATTCTAGGAAATCGAGAATGGATCGATTTCGATTAAGGGGTGATTTTGAGTTGTGGGTTGCTCAGACTAGCTTGGGCGGTCGTGGGTGATGTGCTGGTGGCATCAACGCCGATCGGCGAGGGGCGCCGTGCTTGTGCACGTATATGTGCAAGTTTACGTATCTGGGTTTGATGATTTTGGGAAAGAAAGGTGGAACTCGGGGTGGTCTCGAAATTGTAACCGTGTGAACTCGAAGTCATAATTCGAAGTATTCACGAGCGTTTAACAGATGTAAAAGTTTAAAATATAACAGAAAGAAAGGGGTAGGAGTGTAAAATTTTCAGGAGGAGGATTCGAATGAAACTCGAAGTTGGGGACGGGGAAGAACAGGGAATGGCTCGGGTGTTTTGAGATTGTAAAATTTAATTTCAGATTGTCAAGATTGAAAAGAAAAATAGTTTTTTTCCGGTTTTGAATTTAAAAATAAAATACGTACCAGCTTTGAAAGTTAAAGAAGATATGAATTAAGTTTCCAAATACAAAGAAAAAAAATCAAAGTTTTCAAATATAAGGAAGATGGTATAAAGTTTTAAAGCTAAAATAAATTTTAAAATATATTAAACACAAATAAGTTTTAAAGGAAAATAATCCGAGTTTTCGAATTTAAATTGTAAATAAGTTTTAAATAAGTTTTCAAAGACTTGTTTTTTTAGTTAAAAATATATTAGAATTGTTTGGGTTTGAATAATTATATTGAGATAATTATTTAAAAATGTTCTTAAATGTTTCAAATGAAATTCGCTGATGTGATTAAAATAAGTGATTAAGATAAGTGGTTTGTCTTAAGTAAATTTAGGTATTGGGTACTTGAAGATTAATTTATAAATTAATAATTAAAGGGTTAATCAAAGATTTTTAATGATAAGTAAATTAAGTAAAGGATGATTGAATAATTAAAAGGTTAATTATTTAATAATTAAAGGTTGATTAATTTAATTAATAAATGATTACAGGACAATTAATCAAACGATTTGAAATTAATTAATGTTAATTAACCATGATTGATGACGTATCTGATTTAAATTAATCAGATAATTAATTGAGTTTACTTATGGATGTTTGAATTCTATTGATTGTCGAACTTTTTGATATTTCTGATATGTTATGCGTTGTGCTATGAATTGTTTCGATGTGATGATTATGAATGTAATTTATTTATCTGTGATAAATTTATATTATTTATCTGTGAACCTTTGAATGAACGATAAGCATTATAGATTATACCGCTTATCAATATCGATGTGTTTAAATATGTGATGTGATGAATTATGATGTTGCACTATTGTGTAAAACCCCTGGACTACACCATACACACACAAATATGGATTGCACGAGGAAATCGGCTAATTCACATATTTTTAACAATTTTAAAGATTGAATTCTTGAAACCAAAATGGTTTTGGAATTGGAATTGAAAGCTTTTGAAAATGAGTTTTCAAAAATAAAAGTTATTTTTTTAAATAACTTAATAAAGTTTTGAAATTTAAATAATTTGATTTAAATTTGAATTCAATATTTGAAATTGAATTCAATGATTTGGAAATTATGGTCTAAAAAGATTATACAAGTTATAATGGTGTTTATATGGGGTTTTAACCATTTAAAAAGTATGGTTTTGGAAATTTAAATTTAAATCCAAGTTTTATACTAGAATGACTTTAACTTATGTAAATGTAATCAGCTTTAACCCTTGTGAAAGATTATTAAACCTTGTATCTTTCCCATAAAAGATTTGAATTGGAAATGATTTGAAAGTTATAAACTAAATCTTTAACTTAAAGATTGGATAAGATAATCCAATTTGAAATGGAATAGTTTCGAAAAGCCGTGAATGAACCTTTGTGGAAAATTGGTGAACTTTGTGAAATGAACCTTTTTGTTTAAAAGATTTGGAATGATAATTTGCTTTAAACCATTTAAAGAAAGGTTTTGCATAATAAGTTGTGACTTAATCGAATCCCATATCCATATGTTTTTAAATTTACGCTCATTATTCGGTTTAGCCGGGAGAGGACTTTGTGTCATATAACCCATTCTGAATAATGATACGTTGATATGGATAGCATTTGAAGACCGGTGGTGAAGACCGGGAATTTTCAAGAACGAAAGGATAGCATGTCGATTGTCTCTGCATTGAGTCGCGCCGGTATAGAGATTCCCTAGTCTGGGAAGTCTGATATGGATTGTGAATACCCGGATTTGCAAGGGCTTCTTCGGAAGTGACTTCGGTTCTGTTCGAACCCGGAACAGACTTGTATGGTTGTATGTCTGACTCTGCACTTTGAGATATAAAGCAGATTTCTTTCAAATACATATCTGTTGGTGGCGGAGAATTTATTCTCTTAGCTTAACACCCTTCTCTGAGACGTACGAGCTCAGAGGTTATGTAGTTGACGGTTATCAGCGATATACTCTCAAATTGGTAGTGTGGCATGCTAAGTGCTATTGTGTGTTGATGATCATTTTTTGATCATTTGTGATCAAAGCATGACTTTGTGAAAAAGTGTAGCTTTGTAGACGAGACCTCATCGAGCCTTACAAACCGATAATGGTCGAAACAGGAAAGATGCGGCAAGGTTTCAGGGGTAGCACCCCTAGGGTTATGTCCATTCCTTCTGGAAAAGGGTGGTATCATGGTATGGAGCCCAAATACTTACTCATGTGGGAAATATAGTATATTTATTACTGCGTGATGTTGTTGGTGTAGAGGATCCTCGTATAAAGGTCCCAAAGGACCGAGGGTGGTATATCTTAGGTTCTACTTCCTCGGAAGGGGGTAACAGGCCTTACGTTAGTAGAGATCCGGGTAGGTTCTTGGAGCGTCCCTCCAGAGGCGTTCCCATGTGGCAATAGGAAGTTCCTTAGCCTAACATTTGTTGGAAAATCCAAAGAAACAATACGTGCCCTGTACGGTTTTAGTTGTATAACCTGCCATGGAATGTGGCGGTAACCTGCTATTGAACATGGTAACTATAGTAGGCATACAATAATGGTTGTATGCTGGCTAAGATTAATATTATACTTTCGAAATGTTTTCCACTATGCACTAATAATAATATCAAAATGGTTTTCGCGTATCAAGCATTTTTGACTATCATAAGGAGAAATCTCCTCCAATTCTGCGTTTGCATGGTGTGTGTGGCGGGAGGCCTTATGGTAGTTTCATTTTACAAAAAGCATTTCAGATTTGTTTTAAATTATTTTGTTGTTTCTTTTAAAGGATAAAATGTTTTGTTTACTCGTACCAGTCCCACGACTGACCTGGAGTTTATTGTTCCTTTCCTAAACTCTGGGTGCCTACAATTTTCCACACGGGCAGTCTAGAGTTGGGTTTTTCAGATAGTCGAATAGTAGGAATCGATTCGATGGCCTTCGAAGTCTTTTGGATTTGTGAATCGAATTTGCTACACTTTAGCTTTCCTGGCTGACCTTGCTTAGCTTAGTGCAACTTGATGGTTGTTCGAGCTATCTTTAGTTTGGAGATAGTTTGCAGTTGCATTTTGGAGATGTATTCTATTGAAGATATTCTGTTCCGCTGCTATTCTTTGTATCTCTGATAGTATTGATATCTATTATATCATTCTGTAGTATCATCATTGTATCTGAATATTGTATCAAAATGTTGTACATCAAATGTATTATTCATTTTCTTCCGCTGTGTTGTACTTAATGTGTTATAAGCTCCGACACGAGTCAAATTTTGAGTTTGGATATGCGGCATTCAAGTACGAGTGGAGTACGGGTGTTGATTTCGAACACTGAAATTTGGAATGTGACAGGGGTCATTATTCGGGGAAAAAGCATCTTTAACTAAAGCATTTTTATAGTTACAAATATCAAAAAGTTCTTTAAATTCAACCCTAAGTTGAATGATAGATAACCAACAATCATGCCAAAAGGCTGTATTATTTTCAGAATGAACAATCATATTAATACCAAGGTTTTAAATATCATGACATTTTAAAATTGATTTCCAAAAATTAGACAAGTTATTATTAACAATAGGCGTAATTTTGTATAAATTATTACTACCATTATAATAATGTTTAGATACAGTTTCCTTCTATATAGAATTATCATTTGTATCCTTAAATTTCCACAACTGCTTCCCTAATAAAGATATATTCATGTTACGCAAATTAATAACATCCAATCCTCCTTCCTTCTTCAATTTACAAACAGTTTCCCAGTTAAAAAAATATTTTAGACTATTGCTTGGATTGTCACCACTCCAAAAGAAATTACTTCTTATTTTATCAATTTTGTTAACTACCATTTTGGAAAAAGGTGCATAGACATCCAATAAATTGAAAGAGCAGATAAAACAAAGTTTATAAGAATTAATCTACCCGCTCTCGATAAAACCTCCCATTCCAGTTATAGATTCTATTTTTAATCATATCTATTATAATAAGCCAGTCATCATGTTTAAGTTTAGTTGGTCTAATAAAAAATCCAAGATAATCAAAAGGAAATTTCATGGTTTTACAATTTAACGTTTAGCAACTAGACCCTCAACCTTATCAACATCATTTAAAATTAAAATCGAACTTTTATTAAAATTAATTTTTAGTCCTAAAAGTAGTTCAAAACTATATAAAATAAAATTTAAAGCAATGACATGATTAGGTAAATGAGAAGTAAATAATAAGGTGAAATTTCGCTACCTACGCTCCCTAAAGATCCATTTCTAATAGCTTTTTAATTTTTATAGCAAAAACGTTGGCACTAAAATTAAACAAAAGAAGCGATAAATGATCACCATGTCATAAACTACGTTTTGAATGTATTTTATTCCCTAGAATCCCGTTAACTATTATGCTACAATTACCAATTTTGAGCAATGTCATAATCCAACCAATCCATTTACGACTAAAACCTCTAGCCAGTAACATATCAATTAGAAAATCCCAATCAACCAAATCAAAAGCTTTCACAAAATCAAGTTTTAGAAGCACAAATGTAATGTTATTCTTACAACAATGAATAATGTACTCTTGAACATCATCCACTCCATCCATGATATATCTACCCATAATGAAAGCGGTCCGTGAACAATCAATTAAGGCGTTCATTTTTATATTAAGTCTATTTGCTAAAAATTTTGAGATAATTTTAACTGAACAATTAATTAAAGAAATTGTTCTAAAATCTTTCAAATTATTTGCACCGATCTTTTTATGTAATAGAATGACATTTGTAAAATTAAATCTTCCTAATTGTAGTTGCCCATTATACAATTAATTAAACATGTTAATTAAGTCATATATTAATATGTTCCAAAATAGTTTATAGAATAAAATAGGAAAACCATTGGGTCCAAGGGCTTTATCACTAGGCATATCGTTAGTAGCCTCAAAAATGTCCTCTTTGGAAAATGGGTTATCAATGTCATTAAGATTAATTCTAAATCAATAGGATATAGCTCATTCCATCCAACATTTATTCTATGCTTATTTTTATTGCCAAAAGTATCCCTATAATAATAAGTAAAGGCCTTGTTAAGATCCCTTTGATCAACCAGTTCAACATTATTCGCGAAAATAGAATTTGTTGTGTCGCTACGTGTTCTACCATTACCATATTATGAAAGAATTTAATATTGTTATCTCCTTCATTAATCCATTGAAGATCTCTGTTTCCATGTAACCTCTTCTTTTTCTAAAATTTGAAAGTGGCTATTGTGTGGCTAGCTATCACTTAGCATCGTGTAATATGGAATATAATTAAATCTAAATGCGAAAATAGATGATAATAGCAAAGTAAATAAAAAAGAGCACACCAGGAATTTTTATACTGGTTCAAACTTCCCATTCGACATCCAGTCCCAGACTTTCCTTTGGAATTTCTCACAATAACTCTCTCTTAACCCGGAGGAATAGGTATACAACACCTGAACAACTGAACAGGATTTTTCCGCCTCTAACAACCGAAAGAGGACTTTACCTGCCTGAACAACCGAACAAGACTTCAACAGTTTCAATAGAATTGCTTTGACACTTTGTGTTCTTAATAACATTAATTTGTCTTTGATAGTACAACCTTCCTATAATCTTTCCTCAAGTATATATGTGTGTATAAAGATTTAGAAAGGAAAATATTGCTTTGAATCAAAGAATAAGTTAACTGATTCAGAGATTCAAGAAATATATGAAAGTTTTGATTGCTTTTTAGAATACAGAGATAGCAGAAAGTAAGATCATAAAGTAATCAGAAAATTGGTGATTTGTGAAGTGAATCTTGTGTGTTTATATAATAGTTAAAGAGATGCAACCGTTCATGAAGGGTTCTGATCAAAGGAAGCATCCATACCTCTTCATATTAGAACGTAACTCTTGGCAAAAGGAAGTGTCCATTCGGAAAAAAATAGCTGTTGAAAGAATTCATTAGACTGCCCCAAAATGATCAGTCAACTGAATGTTCAAAGTTGTTTAAAACAGAACGTTTCTGTGCACCTGTACAGATTCAGTCGACTAGCCATATATGGTCAGTCGACTGACCTGACAGTCAAAGCACAATCTTCACATTTTTTTAAAAAGTTTAAAGTTTTAAAACAACTTAACTGCTTGAGGATATATTTTAACATTTCTAAGACTAAAAAACTTCAATAAATCAACATACTATACTCATTTTTATAGCCTTGTCTCCTTTGTATTTTGGACAACATAATTCTTTTTCTTTTTGTCGCTTATCCATATAGTATAATTCACTGATTTTTCATGAATCAAAATATGTGATTCAACATTCCCCCCCCTTTTGATTGCTGACAACTTGTTATATATGATACTATATTGGAGAAATATATAACAGGAGTTATATATATATATATATATATATATATATATATATATATCTCCCCTTAAAATATAGCGACATTTTTAATCCCTGCATGAAATGGTTAGTCATATAAATTTCTTCCCCTTTGTCATCGACAAAAAGAAAATGATAATTAAAGCATTAATCTAACAAAGTAGAATAAAAATACTAGTTACGATCACAGAAACAAAATATTTCAAATGTTACGAGTACAAACTTATAGATAGAATGTTCGAAACAAAGAAATAACTTACTACCACTAAAGCTAACAACCTCATTCAGAATCATATTCTGTCTCCTCTTCTTCAACTTGCATTAGTCCTTTTCCTCTAGAGGAACTTCCCACAAACTGTCTACCACCTCCATGCCACTTGTGTCTGAACTAGTATGTTTTTCTGATGTTGACCAAGTAAAATGAGAGGTTTTGCATTTGCCTAGATCACGTTGAGAAGTCTTCGTAGCGATGGAAGAAGAGTATGATATCGCATCCCGTAAAATCCCGAAGAAACTCTTGATTTTGTCAATTTTTTGTCAATTTTATTACAAGAATTTTAATGCGAGAATCCAAGATAACTTAATTTAAATTAATATATTCCCTAGTCCTTAGGGATGGAGTTGGCATACGGATGTCATCTCTTGATTAATGTTGTTATTGGGTAGAGGTTTCTTGGCGAGGTCGAGATTTCCATTCTTGAAAGCTCATGATAGTGAGAGGTCTTGTGGTAATTTCATAAGGCTAATGGTGCGGCTATTCAAAGTTTTTGGAATAGAGGTATCGGATTCCGGAATAGGAACCTGGAGATTCATAAGTAACCGCAAAATATATTCTCAAAAATAAAAAATATTCAAACGACCTTGGTTGAATGACAAAAATTCGTCTAGGATGAGTTTTGGCCGATTTACTTCAATTTCTCCCCAAATAGCATATAATGCTTTATAGTTGTTTGGATAGACAAGCTTATAAGAGCCAGTACGGGGTAGAATTATGTGCATTAATATAACGATCCTGACTCGACCTTCGAAAATTAGCACTCGTACTTCACTTGTACTCGAATGCTGTAGATTCAAAAGTCGAATCTGGCTCGCCGGAGCTTATAACACATTAAGTACAACACAGCGGAAGAAATGAATAGTATATATCATATACAACTCCAATGAATACAATATCCAATCATATGCATCAATATCAGAGTGACAAAAATAACAGCGGAAACTAATAACAATGATCTCAAATAGAAATAATAGTCTTCAGAAGAGAACTCCAATATCAGCAATGTCTATAGATAGCTCGAACCACCATCAAATTGTACTAAGCATGGTCATTCATCCAAAGACTGAAGAAGATTCTCGAAGACGGAAAGCTACCGAATCTACACCTACTACTCAACTATCTGCAAACCCAACTCTAGACTGCCCTTGTGGAAAATTGTGGGCACCTAGAGTTTAGGAAGGGAATAATAAACTACAGGTCAGTCATGGGACTGTATGAGCAAACGAAAACAATTTATCTTTAAAACAAACAACAAAAGATTTTAAAACATTGAAATCCACAATGTTTTTTGGAAAATGAAACGACCATAAGGCCTCCCACCACACACACCATGCAAACGTAGAATTGGAGGAGATTTCTCCTTATGATAGTAAAAAATGCTTGATACGCGAAAACCATTTTGATATTATTATTAGTGCATAGTGCAGAAAATCTTTCGAAAGAATAATATTAATCTTAGCCAGCATAGACATTTCGAACTATGCCTACTATAGCTACCATCCAAACAGTAGGGGGCCACCATAAGTAGATGGCAGGTTATACAAATAAAATCGTACAAGGCGCGTATTGGAGATTGGATTTTCCAACAAATGATCAGACCAAGGAACTTCCCATTGCCACATGGGAACGCTTTGGAGGGGTGCCCCGAGAACTTACACAGCTCTCTGCCAACACAAGGCTGGTGCACTCCCTTCCCGGGAGTAAACCTAAGATATGCCACCCCCGGTCATTCACGACCTTTATCCGAGGTACCTCTACACCAACAACATCACACAGTAATAAATATATATTGTCCACATGAGTAAGTATCTGCGCTCCATACCATGATACTACCCTTTTCCGGAAGGAATGGACATATCCTAGGGGTGCGACCACTGAAACATTGCCGCATCTTTCCTATTTTGACCATTACTGGGTTGTGAGGCTCGATGGGGTCTTGTCCACAAAGGTACACTTTTTCACAAAGTCATGCTTTGATCAACAAATGATCAGCAACACTTCGTATGCCACATTACCAAATTTGGAATGTATCACTAGTAACCATCAACTACATAACCTTTGAGCTCGTAGGTCTCAGAGAAGGGTGTTAAGCTAAGAGAATAAATCTCCGCCACCAAACAGAAATGTATTTGATAGAAACCAGCTTTACATCTCAAAGTGTAATCTCAGACAAACATTCATACAAGTCTGTTCCGGGTTCGAACAGAACCAAAGGCACTTCCAAAGAAGCCCTTGCAAATCCGGATAATTCTTAATCACGCCCGGACTTCCCATCACATATGGGATCTCTATACCGGGGCCAATTCAGTGCAGAGACATTCGACGAGTTATCCTTTCGCTTTCGAAAATATCTGGTCTACACCGCCGGTCTTCAAATGCTATCCATAATGTCGTATCATTATTAGAAATGGGTTATATGACACAAGGTCCTTTCCTAGCTAAACCGAATAATGAGCGCAATATTTAAAAACATATGGATAATGGGATATCAGTTAAGTCACAACTTATTACCCAAACTTTCCTTTCAAATGGTTTAAACAAATAACCATTTTCAAATCTTTTAAACAAAAAGATTTACTTCATGAAGTTCACCAATATTTCACAAAGATTCCCTCACAGCCTTTCAAAACAATTCACATTTCAATTTGGCTTAACTCATTCAATCTTTAAATCAAAGATTTAATAACTTTCAAACCCGTTTCCAATTCAAATCTTTTATATAAAAGATACACAATTTAAAATCCCTTTAGATTTCAAAACAAGGTTTAATAATCTTTCACAAAGGTTCATTCATAACTTTCAAAACAATTTACAATTTCATTTCAAACTTGAAACTTTTCAACACAAATTGGAAATCCTTTCCTTAAATGAAAGCTTTTATTATTTGAAAATAAATAGCTTTCATTTCGGGAAAATCCGGTTACATTTATGCAAGTTAAAACCCTTTAAGTATAAGGCATGGTTTAAATTCAAATTCCCAAAATAATACTTTTTAAATGGTTTAAAACCCATACTTACACATTTATAACTTGTATAATCTTTTTAAACCATAACTTCCAAACATAGAATTCAATTTCAAATCTTGAACTCAAATTAAAATCAAATTATTTAAATTACAAAACTTTATCCAGTTATTCAAAATAAATTTTATCTTTGAAACTCTTTTCCGAAGGCTTTTCTACACTTAACTCAATTCTATTTCCAAAACTGTTTGGATTCAAAATTCAATTTTTAAAAAATTATTTTCTAAAATCTATGACTTAACCGATTTCCTCGTGCAATCCATATTGTGTGTGTATAGTGTAGTCCAGGGGTTTTACACACAATAGTGCAACATTAATAATCATCACATATACACATGAAGAAATATAGATAAGCGGTATATTCCTATAACGCTTATCTTTATTTACAGATCACAAATAAATAATATAAATTCATTACAGATAAATAAATTACATTCATCACAGATAATTACATTCATCATAGCTCAGTTCAAAAAAATTCATGTCACACAGCATCACATATCAGGGATATCAAACAATTTAACATTTAATAGAAATCCAAACATTTATAAGTAAGATAAATTAATATCCAATTTAATTTAAACAAGATTAATTACTTATGAATAAATCACTAATCTTGGTTGATTAAAATTAATTGCAAATCATTTTGATTAATCATTCTTTAATCATTAATTAACCTTTAATTAATAATTAATCCTTTGATTAATTAACCTTAATTAATTAAATAAATAATTAATTAATCCTTAATTAATAATCATTCCTTAATCACTTTCATTAATTAATTAACCTTTAAACACTTGATTAATCAATCTTTAATCATAAATTATTCATCCTTAATTACTTTCATTAAGTATTTATTCTTAAGTAATTAATTATTCTTAAATTGATTATTCATTAGTTACTTGATTAACAATGCTAATTTTTTAACAAATTTACCTTAATTACTTTTATTAAGTAATTCACTTCAAGTAATTAATCTCCTTTAACAAATAAATTAATTTTAAACTTTAAAAGTTAATTAACCATTAAAACACTCTTTATATTAATTAACTAACCTTTAATATTATAAAGTTTATTTAAAATAAACTTTTCAAAATAAATGTTACGCTTATTTAAACCATTTAAAACTTGGTAAATTTAAAAATATATATTTAAAAAGCTTCTTAACCCATTTAAAAACTTAGATAACATCTAATATTAAAGAAAATTTGTTTTAACCAGATTTATTTATTTTTAAAACTTGATTTCCCATAAATTTTCAAAACTGTTTACATTACATCAGATAACCTGAACAAAAACTCATCTTCCCCGAGGTTGACTTCAAGTCACCCATATTTCTTTTTGCTTCGAGTATTTCCATAATCCATTTCGAGTTCGACCCTGGCTCCTTCGACACAAACCATGCTCAGACATATACACAATCGTGCACGTGCACTGAAGATCGACGGCGTTCTGGCCAACACCACCGTTTCCACGAGCACAACTTAGGGACAAATTCAAATTTCCCCGAGCTTCTCTTCTTCGTTCCAAATCACCACAAAACTTCCAGATGCATGAATGACCACCATGCACATACACCCATCACTGGTGAACTTTCAGCCATCGCCGAGACCCTCCACATATCACCGATGACCTTGACAATCAACTCGTGTACCCAGAAACGTCGAACTCGCCGTATCTCGAAAATTGAGCTACCCATCACCAAACTAAAACCAACCCAGAGTGAAAAACCACCTCGCCGTCGACAAACCATGCCACCAGAAACCCTGAAATTCTAGCCTCAGCTTCACCATTCAACCATGCTTCGAACCCCCACTGACCGATCGCCTCAAAAATCTTGTCGACGTCGCTTCCCTCGAAAACCCAATCGACCAAAATGGTTTCTTAAACCCTACTTATAAGAACCCAAGACTAATTGACCATCAAGAAAATTTCGTATCATTTTTTCATCGACCAGCATCACATCGTCTATCTTCAGACTCGAGCTCGAAGCCCGACTTCATGTTGATCGTTGGGAATTGATGTTTTTGTATTTTCCGTTCAACTTCCTCGTACTCGAGATTTTCTAACTAAAAATTATATAATGATTATCAAAATTCATAATTTTGTAATATGAATCGATTTGTGAAGCCAAAATATGAAATCAAAATCATTGATTTTTTTTGACTTAAATTTAGTTATCACTGTAAATCCCTGATTTTGAAATAATTGATTAATAAATTCATCTGAATTTATTTCAAACAAATGGTGTTATCATATTACAATTATCTTCCTTTTGAAGGATCATAGCTCATACATTCTTTTGGGTGGTAAAGATTTTTAAACATGTTTATCAACTTGTCATGTATAAACAGAGGCATAATGCCTGTGCACAATCAGTTCCGTGGGTTATTAATCATACACACAGTTATCCACACATAGATACGAGCATGCAGTTACTTTTCACATGTTTACATTCAAGACTTATCACATGCAAAAAAGATTACATCAAGTTCGAAGAATGGTTTGCTCACTTGATCTCAGAAGGCAGAGACAGTGAAGCCTGGAAATGCTCTGAGAAACTTGGAATTTAGCATTTTTGATTGAAATGGATTTAATTTTTAACTTGCCTGATCTTTGAATTGCTCATTTAAGTTTGAGATGCTCTGATTAGTAATTTGTTCTGATTTTCTTTTAAATCCATAGCTTTAATTGTTGTTCCAGGTCTTTGATTTAGTTTCCAGTTTTGATCTGATGTTGATTGACTTTGATTTATTTTTTCTTTTCTTGGTTTTGCAATTTTGTTTTCAGATGGTAAGTTTAAACTGATTTCCTTTTGGTTTACGGGTTTGTAGATGGAAAGAGTTTTGGTTAGAAGGATGAAGAGAACGTTTGGACTGAGGTAGAAAGTTCAGTCACTAATTTTCTCAAATCATTTTTACATAAAAATAAATATATAAGATAACTAAGTGCCACTTGTTCTCTTTATTAACACTTGTTAATATCATATTTTCTATATCTTACGTTTGTCAAATATGATAAAATTATGTTTAAACCCTCTTTTCTAATCTATTTATAACTTTGTTTTATATCCCTCTTTTAAATAGTTTCATAACTTTTGTTTTTAAACCTTTATTCTTTTATGCTTACATGTTTATACAATTTTTTTTCACTTCTTTATTTAAAAAAAGATACACATATCTATATCAAAGCTTTTATATCTAATTCCATATGTACTACCATATTCATTTTCAAGTATAAAAGAAAAGCAATATAAATTTTTATCAAATCTCGTAAATTTACAAATCAATTTCTTCACATACATATATGCTTAATTTATAAAGCTTCTTAAATCTAATATATTTATTAAATCTAATTTTATGTTATAAATTTTATTTTATTTATTCTGGAATTTTTCTAATTAATTCATTTTTAAATTCAAAATGTAAAATTAATTACCAATTAATTCTTGATTTAATCAAAAAAATCAAATTAACTACCAAATTAATTCTAGCTAAAATCTGGGAATGTTATAATTAAAGCTCTATGCATTATTCTGGCAGTAGGTCATAATGCAATAGACTTAAGTTCGGTCATGTCATCTTCTAAGAATCGATGACTTACTTCGTCTCTCTCGCCTACGATAGCATTTAATTCTTGTAACTCAATACCTCTTGTCGAAGTATGGAGAATATGACTGATTCTATCTAAAGAAAGAAACACTTGTTAGCCACATACTAGACTCCAAACGCAATTGTCATGATTGTGTGGGTTTTGATGGCTTAAATTCAAATTCGCATAAAAGCGTTTTACCAAGATATGATTAATCTTGATATTGTTTTGATTATGATCTAGGAGTGATTCTAGATGACTTCTCCTTGCTAAATCTTGAATCCTATACGACGTAAAATCAGGAAAGACAAAAAAAGAACCTTCAAAGAATCAGGCTTCTTTCATCTTATTCCATCGTTGAACTATAGTTGCATCATATAGCCATTGAGCGATTTGAGAATCAATTGGCTCAGAGGAAGAAGAAGCATGCCTAGATCTCTTTGTTTGATGAGGAGCCATTTGAATTTATCAAAGTTTTGAAGAAATTTGGAAAAATTTAGGAACTAGGGTTTTAGAATTCTGGAGAATGGAGGTAAATGTAAAAAGTAAAAGAGAAGGTAAAGGGTTTTAGTGGTAAAAAGGTGAAAAGGTACGTTTCAGATTTGAATTCAGTCGACTGAACGATTGAGGTCAGTCGACTGAACTACTTTCCGAGAGTTCTGCTTCAGCTTCAGTCGACTGGGCTAATGTGGTCAGTCGACTGAACCACTTTCCCGAGAGTTATGTTGCAGAATTAGTCGACTGGTCTAGTCGACTGAATAAAAAAATATGCCCTCTGTTTAGCCATTCAGTCAATTAGTTGCATTCAATCATTCGACTGAATAGTGTATGAAAACAAACAGTATACAGATTCAGTCGACTGATCGAATTTTTCAGTCGACTGAATAGGTCTTTCAGCATATTCAGTCATATTTGAACACAAACAAGTAATATATTTTATATATTAACAAAATGTATACAAGGTAAGTTTAAAAAACAATTGTTAAAAGTATACAAAAATGAAATTATGTGGAAGAAGAAGTTGATGGAGACATTGAGTTTTTCGGTTCATCCCTCGTCTTCTCTACATATGGTCGCAGTGGTGACCCACGGTCTCCACACTCCCATGAGTCTGGAGAGATAGGCAGAGCTCATGGCGACCTATCCCATGGATTTTGAGATGACAATGGTGTAGGTTGATGAACCGAAGAGGAAGATGAACTACAGAATTTCCATCCAATCTGCTCAAGAAAACTCAGACGTCTAGGATTCATTTTCTGTTCATAATAATTTCGCGTTGAAACGTTATCGATTCACTATGGTAATGATGTAGATCATCAATTTTTTGTTTAGTTTGAGGAGAACCAAAGAACAGGAACCGTCTAGCTTTCTTTTTCTCGGGTGTATAACCCATGCGATAATTTGATGGTCTTGCAGGTTCATGGGTAGGAGTAGGTGTAGGTAGGTTTGACGATGCACATGAAGGAATTTCAAAGTTGATAGATGAGTAGGATGATCCATCTGATGAAACGTGTGATGAAGACATTTTGATTTTGTAAGTAGTTTTAGAAGATTATGTAGAGGTAATAAAAAAAAATTGAGACACTATTTTTTTTGATGGAAAAAGGAGAGATGAGAACTGAAATATGTAGGAGGAAACGCAGTTAGAAAATTATGGTTCTATGTGCAATTTAAAAAAAATGAGGAAGAGAATTAACCAAAAGTTTGTGGCTGAAATTTTATCTTCAAAAGTAATTTTAAAAAATATAACAGAGAAGATGTATAAGGAGTAGATTTGAAACATTGAATGGTCAGGTGGAAAAGACATTTCAGCAATGTTTATATATATATGTACATACATATATATAATTTTTTTTTAAAATAGTTATAGGATTTTGAAGTGAATAAATGGTTCTAAATTTTTGAATATACAGTAAAATTTAAATTTGGTCAAAAATTTATCAAAAAAATTTAAGTTTTGATTACATAATTTAATTCGTGATGTTAAATTACGAATTTTAATAGTTGAATCACAAGTGAAGAGTGAAGACTCGAGGTGTAAGAACTATTTTCCAGTATAACTCTTACTCTAGGGAAATATAAATATCAATGAAACAAAAGACGCACATGCTCAGTACTGTATAAACAAGGATCCACAAGCCGAAGGTGACAAACCAAAGTATCTCTCGAGCGGTGATGAAGGACCAACTCCAAAAGCGATACTATAGAGCAACAAACCCTAAGGCGACAAACCCAAGTATCTCTCGAGCGGTGACGAAGGACCAACTCCAAAAGCGATACTATAGGGAAACAAACCTAAAGGCGACAAACCCAAGTATCTCTCGAGCGGTGACGAAGGACCAACTCCAAAAGCGATACTATAGGGCAACAAACCCGAAGGCAACAAACCGTAGTGGCGAAGGTCTGGAGGCCCAGTACTGGACACCACTAACTGGCAATATGTGTCACAAACTCTCGGAAAGGAACTCGAAAAGTGTTAACTTGTGTCCCATACCACACGTTCGCACTAAACGGTTTACTAACCGTTAGTCAATTCCACACTCAAAGCAGTACAAAGTTTACCTCATGTCATCGGTAAACTAGACCCGAAGGTCAAAACGACCGAACGAATAGATTAGGAATTAATTGGAAAGATAAACGCACGTATTCCATAATACGTGTTTTACCTAACCATTTAATTACCTTCCTACTTCATTCGAAGGGAAAAAGAGAGTAATTTTACTCAGAAAATAATTTGGAACCAGTTTAGAAATCGTTTGAAAACATTTTGGAAATTGCCTTTGAAATTCTCCTATTATGGAGTAAATAATTTAATACTTAAAATAATACTAAATAATAATTTTACAAGCCAGTTTGTTTGAAAAACACTTTAAAATGCTTTATAAAACCCGTGCACGAAATCTAGAGGGAAAACTCAAGAATTCGGGAAAATATCAAAAATGGCGGAAATTATTCCAAGTATAAAAACCGCTGAAAACACGCTGCGAACCCAAGTTCGACAGCAGGTTTGGACCTGAAAACAGAATCCAAATGACATGAAATTTTGTAGGAATATTATTTAACATTCCTACTCCAATCTGAAAAAAATTCACCCAATTACAACTTGAAACGAAGAAACTGCGTCGTTTCGAAGTTGGACTAAAACCACTGTAAACTGCTGTGTAAAAACAGCGCAAAGGTTCAACTTCGACGATGAGTTCGAAGGGGCAAAAGAACCCAGATCTTGGTGAAATTTGGTAGAAGCATAAAATAATGCTTCTATTTCGATCTGCAGAAAGAGTCGTTCGATTCTGACTTGAAATGAAGAAGTTATACTATTTCAAACATGGACTCAGGCCATATTTGCAGCAACTCAAAACAACTACAGGCAAAAATCTGTGCCTGAGTCAATTTTGCAGCAACGTTTTGAACATTCAAAAGACAATATATTTCAACCAAAATTTGCAGAAATAAAGTTCAACATGGAAGCTACCAAATGCATGAAATCCGGCAGCATTTTGTTGCCGGAATCAAAAGTTATGATCTTTCAAATAGGCAATAAAAAACATATTTCAGACAGAAAACAACAACAAAAATTCATTAACAAAAGCTAATGGGACATCCGATAAAAATGGAACAATACAGAGAGTATTAGCATGGCCCTTAAGGATCGGGTTTGCTACAGTACATCGTTATAGGGGGTTCTCGTTTTGCGTTAGGTGGCGAACGGGAGACTCCTACCCCTACATGCCCCCAGGGGTAGTATAAGGCCTTACGGGTTGGTTGCGAGTCGAGAGGCTGGACGTAAAAGCAAACTCGAGGTACCACTGTAGGCCACGGCAGGGCTGGGATGGTTGAAAAGCCTACCAGTCGAGTGAGCCGCTGTTGATGGCTGCAAAGCCTAGACTACTACAGAAGGCAATAAAAAATTCATTAGTTAGCAATGTTTATAATTCTTTTAAAGAAATTATACCAAGTTCTCTTCTTAATCTTATAAAACAATTTTCATTGAGTGGTTTAGTAAAAATATCAGCTAACTGATTTTTAGAATTTACAAATTCTAAATTTATTATATGCTTTTCAATATTATCATGAAGAAAATGATGACGAATGTCAATATGTTTAGTTCGTGAGTGATTGACAGGATTTTTAGATAAATTTATTGCACTAGTGTTATGACAATATATTATAGACTTATTTGATTTTATATTAAAATCCTTTAATGTTTATTGCATATAGATTATTTGAGCACATGCTAAAGCTGCAGATATATACTCTGCTTCACATGTCGATAGTGAAATGCAATTTTGTTTCTTACTAAACCAAGATACTAAGGATCATCCATTGAAATTACAAGTTCCACTTGTACTTTTCTATCTGTCCGACTTCCTCCAAAATCAGCATCACTATATGATACTAATTCAAAAGGACATTCTTTTGGATAAAAAATCCTAAATCTTTGGTTTTATTAAGATAACGAATTATACGTTAACTACTTGCACATGTGATTCTTTAGGATTTACTTGAAATCGAGCATATAAACAAACACTCATCATAATGTCAGGTCGACTAG
This sequence comes from Allium cepa, assembly GCA_030765085.1. Lineage (NCBI taxonomy): Eukaryota > Viridiplantae > Streptophyta > Magnoliopsida > Asparagales > Amaryllidaceae > Allium > Allium cepa. Next base: position 812,352,396 of record CM060943.1, read on the forward strand.
CAGTTAAGTAAAGTAGTGATCCAATCATACTATGATATAGTTTTTAGTCAACACTCTTACCATTTTCAAGATGTATAGTTATACTCATAGGAATTGGTTTGGCAGACATGTTTTCCATACCGAATCGTTTAATTAGATTATTACAATACTTTTCTTGATTAAGAAAAATGCCATTTTGCGTTTGTTTGATTTGTAATCCTAGAAAATATGATAGTTCTCCCGTATGTGACATTTTAAATTCATCTGTCATGATAGTCAAAAATTCCTGACATAAATTTTCATTTGTTGAACCAAAAATAATATCATCAACATATATTTGAATAATTAAAATATCTTGTTTAGTTTTCTTAATAAATAATGTTTGATTAACTTTCCCAATCTCAAAACCAGATTCCAGTAAATAGCTTTTAAGTCGGTCATACCAAGCATGAGGTGCTTGTTTTAAACCATATAAAGCTTTCATAAGTTTATAAACATGATCTAGAAATTTTCCATCAGTAAACAGAGGAGGCTCATCAACATAAACATTTTCTTTTATAAAACCATTTAAAAAGGCACTTTTAACATCCATTTGATATAACTTAAAGTTATGAAAACATGCAAAAGCCAGTAGAATACGTATAGATTCTAGTCTTGCAACTGGAGCAAACGTTTCTTCATAGTATATTCCCTCTTCTTGATTATAACCTTATGCTACTAATCTAGCTTTATTTCTAGTAATGTAACCTTGTTCATCAGTTTTGTTTTTGAAAACCCATTTTGTACCAATGACTGATTGATCACTTGGTCTATGAACTAATTCCCAAGCTTCGTTTCTTTCAAATTGATTTAGCTCTTACTGCATAGCTATAATCCAATAATCATCAGTTGAGGCTTACTTAATATTTTTAGGTTCTATATTAGAGCGAAAAGCTATATGGCCCATTTGATTTAATTGATGTCTTGTTCTTACATTTGAATTTACTTCTCCAATTATATTTTGAACAGGGTGATTTCTAAGAATTCTTGAAGGAGATCTTATTATATTATCATTATTAATAGTATTTACATTTTCAAAAGTAACATCAGAATTATTATTTTGAAGAATAATATCATCATCTTTTGAATTATTTGTCAAAATTATATTTGTATTATTTTTCAATTTGTGAATTTAGAAGAAGTTTTGACATTTTCATCGAATGAAACATGAACGGTTTCTTCGATTATTTTAGTTCTTATATTAAAAACTCGATAAGCTTTGCTTCTTTCGAATATCCTATGGATATACCTTCATCAGATTTTGAATCAAATTTGCCAAGCTGACCTTTAGTGTTAAGTATGAAACATTTTGAACCAAAATTTTTAAAATATGAAATATTTGGTTTTCTACCATTTAAAAGTTCATATGGAGTATGTTTTGTTAATGATCGAATAGAAACACGATTCAAAACATAGCAAGCAGTTGCAACAGCTTCTGCCCAGAAATGCTTAGATAAAGTGCTTCCATTTAATAAAGTTCGTGCATATTCTTGTAATGTTCTGTTTTCCCTTTCTACAACTCTATTTTGTTGTGGTGTTCTAGGAAAGGAGAAATTATGATTAATTCCATTCTTGTTTTATAAATGTTCGAAAGCTTCATTTTCAAATTCACCTCCATGATCACTTCTAATGTATTTAAATTTAAAATTCTATATATTTTGAATTCTTTTTACAAAACTTTTAAAATTTTCAAAAGTATCGCTTTTATGTTTCATAAAAATAGTCCATATATATCTTGAAAACTCATCTACAATAACAAACACATATCTATTGTGATTAATAGATTGAACTTGAGTAGGTCCGAAAAGGTCCATATGTAATAGTTTTAATTGGTTGTGTTGTAGATATGATTTTCTTAGATTTAAAAGAAGATTTTGTTAATTTTCCTAACTGACATGCATCATAGATATTATCAATTTTGAATTTCATACCAGATAGTCCTTTAATAAGTTTATTTTTAGCTAATTTATTAATAGTATTATTGTTTATATGACAAAATCTTTTGTTCCATAGCCAAGAATCATTTTCTGTAGCTACTAAACACATATTTGTGTTATGATTTATATTCGTATTTAAAATATAGATATTTTTATCTCTTATACCTTCAAAAATTAAATTTTGATTTTTATCAGAATTATTACATTTATTTTCTGAAAAAGATATATTAAAACCTTTATCACATAACTGACTTATACTCAATAAATTATGTTTTAAGTTTTTAACTAATAGAACATCAGTAATGAGAGGTGAGTTAGAGATACCGTTATTGCTCACATCGCCTTTGCCGATGACATAACCTTTTGAATTATCTCCAAAAGTGACTAATCCTCCATTTGAGTAGACTATGTTTGTTAACATGTCTTTATCACCAGTCATGTGTTTCGAGAAACCACTGTCTAAAATCCATTTTCCTCTCTTTTTAAGTGGTACTTGCAAAAATTAAAGATTAAGATGGCACCCACTTTTCTTTTAAGGGCCCTAAGAGTTAGGTCTTAGGAAACCAAACCCAAGAAGGTTCAGAATTCCCTTTAAAAATATAATTCTTATTTTTATGAACAGTTTCCATAAATGTTCTGATATGTTTATTTCTAATCAAGTTATTATTTGTTTTAGAAATCCATATTTTAATAGTTTTAACATTTTTAGAAACTGTTTTCTTTAAATCTTGCTTAATTTCATTTTTAAACTTGTTTTTAAACTTTTCAGATTTCTTTGGATTTTCAATTTTCTTATATCCTAATCCCATTTTATTTGAAGTTGACTGAGAATTTTCTATTATTTTAGAAAGATTTTCTCGTCCTTTATTAAAATTGGAAATATTTTTATTAATATCTTCTAGCTTAGTTTTATGACCAGATTTTTCTAATTTTAAAACTTTAGTGCTAGATTTTAAATCATTTACTTCAACTGATAAAATATCATTTTTCTTCTTCTGAATATCTAATTCCTATGTTATCATAGAAAGTTGAGAAGCTAAATTAGAATTAGATTCTTAAGATTTTTCAAGTTCTTCTTCGAGAATTTTTTTTTCATCTCCAAGCATACTAATTTCTAATTCAGATCTATTCAGTTTTCCTTGTAACTTCTTATTATGTTTCTTAATAAGTTTTACAAAAACTACTAGTTCAGAATTAAGTTCAACTAAATCTTCAAAACTTAGTTCACTTACATCATAATTTGTAGCCATGAAGCATACATTTGCTTGCTTTATGTCACTGTCAATGTCCCTTTCTGATGATGAAGAATCTGAATCATCCCATGTTACAGAAAATTTGTTCTTCTTGAATTTTTTTTTCTATTTTTCTGGACAATCTTTCTTCATATGACCCTTCTTATGACATTCATAACATTCCATGACAGATGGTGATGGTTTATTGCTATTATTGTTGCTAGAATTATTTTTGTAACTCTTGCCCTTGTTATTCTTTTTGAATTCAAAAACTTTTTGAACTTCTTAGCAATAAATGCCATACCCTCTTCATCTGAGTTAGAGTCATATTGTTCTGCTTGAAATGCTAGATTCTTCTTATCTTGTGCTTGAACTTTCTTTGCCTGTAAATTCACTTCATATGACATTAGATTTCCTATTGACTCTTCTAGTTTCATAACTGAAAGATTGTTTGCTTCTTCAATAGCTAGGACCTTTCTTTCCCATTCATCCGTTAAAGAGTTTAGGATTTTTGATACTATATCAAAATCAAAGAATTTTTCTCCTAGTGCCAATAGTGAATGATATATAACTTGAAATCTAGAATACATGTCATTTATATTTTCATTTGATTTCATTTTACAATTTTGAAACTGATTTTTCAACATTGAAATTTTGCTTTGTTTGACTTTGTTAGTTCCTTCATGAGTTATTTTTAGAGTTCTCCATATCTCATAAGCATTCGTGCACATACTAACTCTATTAAACTCATTTATATCTAATGCACAAAATAGCATATTCATTGCTTTTGCATTTGTAGTAGCATCAGTTTTCTGTGCAGCAGTCCAAGTTGAAAAATGTTCTATTGGAGTAGTATATTCGTTTTGAGTAATGTTCCAAGTTTCAAAACCCTTAGATTGCATATATATTCTCAATCTAGTTGACCAGTAATTATAGTTCGTGTTATTGAGTGGTGGTCGTGCTGTAGATTGACCTTCAATAAAACTAGTGGTAGTGACAGTGCTTGTGTTGGTGTTATTTTCCATATTAACAAAAATTATCAAATAACCGTGTTACGGTTATAGGATTTCCTTGCTCTGATACCAAATGAAAGTGGCTACTGTGTGGCTAGCTATCACTTAGGATCGTGTAATATGGAATATAATTAAAATCTAAATGCGGAAATAGATGATAATAGCAAAGTAAATAAAATTGAGCACACGAGGAATTTTTATACTGGTTTGAACTTCCCGTTCTACGTCTGTCCTAGACTTCCCTCTGGAATTTCTCACAATAACCCTCTCTTAACCCGGAGGAACAGGTATACAACACCTAAACAGCCAAACAGGATTTTTCCGCCTCTAACAACCGAAAGAGGACTTTACCCGCCTGAACAAACTAATAGGACTTCAATAGTTTCAATAGAATTGCTTTGACACTCTGTATTCTTAATTACACTGATTTGTCTTTGATGGTACAACCTTCCTATAATCTTTCCTCAAGTATATATGTGTGTATAAAGATTTAGAAAGGAAAATATTGCTTTGAATCAAAGAATAAGTTAATTGATTCAATGATTCGAGCAATATATGAAAGTTATGATTGCTTTTTATAATACAGAGATAGTAGAAAGTAAGATCAGAAAGTAATCATAAAATTGGTGATTTGTGAAGTGAATCGTGTGTGCTTATATAATAGTTAAAGAGATGCAACCGTTCATGAAGAGTTCTGATCAAAGGAAGCATCCATACCTCTTCATATTAGAACGTAACTCTTGGCAAAAGGAAGTGTCCATTCAAAAAAAATAGCTGTTGAAAGAATTCAGTCGACTGACCCAAAACGATCAGTCAACTGAATGTTCAAAGTTGTTTAAAAACAGAATGTTTCTTTGCACCTGTACAGATTCAGTCGACTGGCCATATACGGTCAGTCGACTGACCTAACATTCAAAGCACAATCTTTACATTTTTTTAAAAAGTTTAAAGTTTAAAACAACTTAACTACTTGAGGATAGATTTTAACATTTCTAAGACTAAAAACTTCAATAAATCAACATACTATACGTGGTTTTGTAGCCTTGTCTCCTTTGTAGTTTGAACAACATAATTCTTTTTCATTTTGTCTCTTATTTGTATTGTATAATTCACTTCTTTGTCATGAATCAAAATATGCGATTCAAAAAAATTGAATTAAGATCTTCTTTTAAATTAGCAACAACGTTATGCTCCCTAGAATTTAGTTGTCTAGTTTCTTCTATCTTATTAATTTTAAGCACTTTAGAAAGTACATTATCTTTCTTAATTTTAATACTTCCAAATATGTTCTTATTCCAATTTTTAAGAAAATTCCTAAGATATCTAATTTTTAAAACAATTTTCTTTGTCGAGAAATTCATTGATATCCATTTATTTGTAATTAGATTAGGAAAGTTAGATTCTAATAACCATATTTTTTCAAATTTAAAAATTTTATTAAAATTTTTATGATGAGCACACATAAGTATGACAGGGAAATGATCAGAAACATATAGGGAAGACTAGTGGCTCCACAAATTGGATATTTTTCTTTGATTTAGTCATAAATGAAAAATCTACAGAGCCATTGAAGGGGTTTCCCTAGTATCACTCCAAATAAGTTCTCTATTAGTTACTGGAAATTCTATCAAATTACTATTAATAATAAATTGATCAAATTCTTGCATAGAAGAGAAATCACCTTCCCAGGGTGACTGTTCCCTTAAAAAACGTGTAACGTTGAAGTCACCACCCATAATCCAAGATCCAAGAGCAAATGATCTAAATTCTAGACATTCTCTCCATAGAACTCGACAACCAATTTTTGTGTTTGGTCCATAAACGTTAGTTATATTAAGTAAAGAGTTATCGCTAAGATTAATGAGAATAATATGTAAAGGGTGTTGCTTAATTATAGTTTGAAGAAGTTTAAAAGAATTTTCATGCCACCATATAAGTAAATCCCCAGAGGCTCCAAGTAACCAAGCCTGATGTCGAAAACAATAACCACTTAATATTCTATAAAAACATCGATAAGGACAATCTATTTTCCTCTCTTGTAATAGGGCGATATCAATAAAGTGATCTTTAAAAAATTCTCTAATTTTATCACATTTATTTAAATCATTAAGACCTCTAATATTCCAACTAATATCCTCATTATCCAGATTATCTAACTCCTTCTATTTCCCTACTTCTAATGTAAGCAGTATCTAACTCAACATTAGTAAAAACAAAAGTGGTATCACTTGCTAACCGACATAACTCGCTGGTGGATAAACTACCCAAAACATAGGAAGAATAAGTACTGCCTGAAACAAAAGCCATACCTGAACCTGAATTCGAAGTGCCACTTATAGTTCTTGAATTAGGTAACTCACCCATAATCGTAGAATGACTATATATGTACACACACGCGCCTATTTTATATAATTTCTTAAATAAATCACTATAAGTTTGAGCTTGTACGATCACATGGTACACCCGATCGCCATGAAACTTGCTGGCATACATCTCTTTATTTTTTCGATTCCAATGGTATAAATTTCGACATTGTCCAAGACAGCACATTAAGATGATAATTTCTCGCATTTCGAGGTCGTTTTGGCCATCGGATCGTCCAATTCTAAAAATTCTTCAACCGTACTTCTCATAATCAAACCTCATCCTAGAAACACAAATAGTTTGTCGAGATCCCACTGGTCCTTGGCTATGCATGTGTTTTTTTATAGAATATATATAACAATACATAAATCTAAAAATGCAATGACTCCAATTATAGTGATATTCATACTCATTTTAATTTGCAACATCGATCCTAGCTCAATGGAAGTGGTCTAGGATCCTAATTCGACCGTATGTAAAAAATCAAAATTTAGACCTTTAGTTAATTAACGGTACAATATCTAAATTAATTACATAAATATCCAGCCCTTAAAAAATGCGGTTGTTACATTCTTCCTTCCTTAATAGAATTTTGTACTTGAAATTCTTGTTAGTATGACAATGCAACTCATCATACATACATACATAAATTCATGCATGCATGCATACATACATACATATCTCTGCGTGTGTGTAGACATACACATAGACAGCATCTCCTTTACATGGCTAACTCCAAAAAAAATCCAAAACAACACATATATAGACACACACACATGCCTTATATCCGAGGCATCCCATATCCGAGGCATCTCATTTCTAAGGACATAAAGCATATAAATCCATATTGTCTACACTATAGATCTTATGTATCTCTTTCAAAACAAGAGCATGCCATTTAGGTGTGAATCTGAATAAAATAAGCATCCCAATAGTGCATAACTTCTTCTGTTATCCCGCCTTTTAGCAAGGCTGTGATACCAAAAGATTAACTGGAAACCAACGACAGTTCTCCTTGATTGCCGGTTATGTACAGGTCAGCTATGGATGTCGATAAATTTTATCGGAGTGCGGATCAAGGTACAATTGCCAAGACATGAAGATCAAAGCTGCTAAAGCCAACGTTCCAAATCTCAAGTCAATCCGAGTTCGTATGCTCAAGATATGATCGATGCAACCCAAAGAAATCATCTTAATTGCATCCATCAAAATGCTTCATTTCGTATCAATCGGTTGAAGAAGCCTTGTTCGAATCCATCAGGAGAACATGGCTTCGTATCGGTGGAGGGAACTTCACTCTTCATACCCATCCACTTAGCAGCTTTGTTCGCATCAATCAAGTTCCTTCAGTTCGTATCCATCGAGTGGTCCTCATCCATATCCATCAGATAAACACCATCTTGCATCCCTAAGAAGGCGTCGTACTTCGTATCCACTATCTACAACGTCCATGTCCATTTTGTATCAATTAAATTTACACTCACTTTGTATCGATTGACCGCAGATCGATACGAAACCAACACCCCTTTTGATACAAAGTAGCATGCACAAAGTCAATTAAAAGTAAGATACATTTGATTGATACGAACAACATAATATTATCGATATGAACAAGGCTGCGGTGCATCGAGTCGAGGAAGAACACACAATCGATATGAACAAAGCAGTGTGACAGGTCAATTCGAACAGCACAGTCACGATCGATACGAACAAGGCGAGAACCTTAGGCTGACTCGGTCAACTCGGCATCGAAAGTGGAGCGATCCAAAATTCAAGCGCTAGTCAACTAGCTGGCACGTGCTCGATCGATACGAAGAGAGCGATATGAAGAGCGATCGATATGAACAAAAAGGTCATCGAAGAAGCCAAACTTGCATCGATCATAACTTGCAATCCACAAGTCCAAATGCTATGAAATTTTCACAGGAGCTTGCATATAAACTAAAGAATGTTCCTGCCAAATTTTGACTCGATTGGATCAAATCTTGATCGATATGAAATTCGTTCGTATCGATCACGGATCGAGTCGAAATTATGTGGGATTGATCGCGTGGGCCCACTGACGTGCCAAAGGAAGTCCTTCGAGATTTGAGCGAGATATTTGTACCCTACGCCTATAAATTGCACCCTAGAGCCTATAGAAAAAGGATCTTTTTGGGCTCTTCAACATCTGGACTCTAATAAGACCATTTTCAGACTTCAAGGCTGCTGTTGTACTTGAATTTTATCATTGTAATCCGCCGTAATCCTTTGTAATCAGCAAGTGAATAGCAATAAAGTCATCAACTTCAAAGTGGATGTAGGTCAGACTGTCGAACCACTATAAATTCTATGTTCTTTACTGCTTACTTCATAATTTTATGAGTGTTCTTCATTTTTAGTTCTCTACATATTCATTATCTAGGATCTATGATTGTGAACTGGTGCTTTCATTAATAATTGGGTGTTTGTGACCAATTTTGGCACAAACATTTTGGTGCTTTCACTGAGAAATAGCTAACCTAGGGTTCTACCACTTGGAAGTTGAATTTGAAGGCTTAAGGATTCAAATCGGAAAAGCTATGACAAGGCAATCAAGTAGAAGGTAAAAAGCAGAAAGGAATCAACATGAAGGGAGTTAGGAAGCTTGCTCAAGAGCGCAACAGACGTCGATTCATCACCAGGGACGAGATGGAAACGATGGTTAAGAGACAAGAGGAGTTGTTGCAGAACCTATTTCGACAAGTTGGACAAGTTGGAGTGCAGATTCAGTGGAACGCAACTACAGGAGATGCGGAAGATAGGAATCGGGAGCATGGAGCAACCAGAGTTTAGAATGGAGCAGGACCATCCGGAGTAGCACCAGAACTAGGGGGCACTCACCTAGAGCATATTGTCCCTCTCCCGGGAAGAGCATCAGGTGGACCCGAGCAACATGGAATTGATAGAGGAATGGATGCTCGTCCAGGAGAACAGATTCCAGGCTTCCCTCGTGAACTCGGGGGGCAGAACGGAGGCAACAGACAAGGGCTATAGCTTGACGATGGTGACAGATTGGCGGAAATGGTCAGATGAGGAATGAGAGGTGGACTAGTAATTAGAGATTTGAAAGATGTTAATAGGAGTCCCTTCGCAACTATGATCAGGCAAGCTAGGAATCCACCAGAATTCAAGCTACCAACATTAGAGACGTACGTTGGAAGGATAGATCTGGTAGTTCATCTGACACGATACATGAGGCATATGGAGGTGTTGGGGGCATCGGAAGAGGTAATGGCCCGATGCTTCCCATTGTATTTGATAGACATTGCAGTGCTACGGTTTAGACAACTGGAGAGTGGCTCCATTGGAACATGGACCAATTTGACTGAGAACTTTATGAGGCAATTCGAGGTTCACATTTCGAGATCCAAGAATGTGATGAGCTTGGCAGCACTGAAGCGAAGAACCGAGGAATGTTTGAGGAGCTTTCTGACACGATTCAATACAGCAGCAGCATCGGTGGATCGACCAGATCCATTCATGGTTTTGATGACAACTGTATTTAGCATAGCCGATGGCATAGAATTCAAGAATTCGTTGACAAGGGATCTCCCTATGGATCTAAGAGAATTTTATCATGAGGCTGAAGGGTTTTTTATGATTAGAGGATGCAAATGCTGAGAAAGAGGATGGAAAGGAGTCGATATTTATGCAGTCAAGGGCAGAAATCCTTCTGAGGAAGGTGCAGGAAATGATAAAGGGAAACAGAAGGTCGAGGATAATGGTGATGGACCGACGCGACCACGAAAGGAACCAAGATTCACCTCTTATACAGAGTCGAATGAGACTTTAGAGCGAATCTACTAGGATACTATAGGGCAGATTCCCTATCGAAGGCCAATGAGAAGGGATCTGACCAGTAATGAAAGATGGTCAGACAAGAGCTGCTTATTCCATGAGCTGAATGGTTATAGCACAAATGATTGCAGGCACTTGATGGATGAGGTTGAGGGGCATATTTGAAATGTTCTGCTATCGCAGTATGTAAGAAGGGGAACAACGATGGTGGAGCGGGAGTGGCCACCACCTGCATTAACTGGAAATGGCTCGGGATCGAGGCATCAACTTGTTATTAATTGATTGAGAAAATGACGAATGTTAGCACCAGAATTGGTTACTAACACCCTTAAGAAAGATTGTGTAGAGAGATTAATGAAGAAAGTAAATTTAAATATAGAAAAGTGTGCTAAATTAAATGTGAGGACAAGAACACCATATTTATAGTGGTTCGGCATATCTGCCTACGTCCACTTTGAAGTTAATCTTTATTGCTTTACTAGACAATTGACTACAGATACAATCCATACACCAACTATTTGAATATAATTGCTAAGTAAAAAGAACGAGTCTTAAATGTGGCAGAGTCTCCCCAATGTTCTCGAAAAAAAGTCCTTTTCATTATGCCACTGCCCCTCTATTTATAGACGAAGATGGGTTGGACTTCCCTAATGGGCCTAGTAGCAAGATACCACAGCCCGTGGTAAGTGACTTATGTTTGCCGAGCCGCATATGCTGATCGGGAAATGCCGAGCCATATCTCCAAGCCGAATGAGATAGTGTGTTGAGTGAAGTGTATAGGCTGAACGAGCTTGGAATGCCGAACGTGCCTGGAATGCCGAACGAGGATGGAATGCCGAACGAGGCTGGAATGCCGAACGAGGCTACTCTGCCGAGCGACCTTGCTATGTCGAGCGACCTTGCTATGCCGAGCGACCTTGCTATGCCGAGCGACATTGCAATGCCGAACGAGGTTCACGCCGAATGACCCTGCTATGTCGAACGATGTTGAATGCCGATCGAGGCTTCCCCTCCGAATGAGGTTCGTGCCGAACAGTATGGAATGCCGAACAACCATGCTGTACCGAACGGCCTGCAATGTCGAATGAGCCTTCTACAATAAGCCTCTTGTTATACGGTCAAACCACTGGATAACACTTGCCCCCTAAAGTGTGTCGTGTGGATGATCATGACACGCTTTGAACCATTAGCACTCCGTGTTTCTCTTTAGAGTCATCGTTCTGTCTTTAGATAACGTTTTTCTTCGACCTTTCGAATGCCGAACAAGGCATTGAATGCTGAGCGGAATACTAATGCCGAATGACACACTAGTGCCGAGCAGCATGCAAATGCCGAATGACATAATGTCGAGCGAGGGTGGTGTATGGACCGGTTCTACCGGTCATTGTCCATTCGACTTCCCTTCTCTCTATTTAAGCCGAGACTTCTTCTTCCCCCTCCTTTTACTTCTACTTCTACTCTTCAGAACCTACACGTTTGTCTCAAACTCCTGCAAACTATTTACCTTTCCCTTCCTTTCTCGAAATCAACAAGTTGCCTCACCTCCTTTCCCAAGTAAAAGAACCCGACCAGAATCGCGCTTCCTACTCCAGAATATCTCTAAGCTTCTAGTGACTTCTTAGGTAACAGCCTTAACTTTAAACATGTTATCTCGAAGAGGAAACATAACACAAGGTTCAAACTCGTGAAACTTTGTAAGACTAAGGATAGTTGGAACCGCGTGGATAAGGACATCGAATTCGAGGTCAAAACACGTTTTAGGGCTAGGCGGATTGACGAAAGGGAGGAAATGTCAGAGGTGTTTAGGATATGAGGGAGTAAGGAGTAGTAAAGTCTAGTGATATAAATTGAGCGTGGTGTGAGATTCGAAAAAGAGATGGCCATGGCTCGACATTACTCTTGCGTGCCGAGCGGCGTAGAGAAATTGGAGAAGGGCAGTGAGTTATGCCGAGCGAGGAAAGAGGGAGAACATAGAAGAAGCGAGGGTTGAGTTTGGATGCCGAACGATGCGGCTCGGTATGCTCTTGGCTTAGCACGATTCTTTTATGCCAAATGAGTCAGGAAGAAGTGTTGAAGAAAAGTAGGAGCTAGGCAAAATGCCGAATGAAGCGGGTCGATGTGGCGGCGGTTCGGCACGACTAGACGAATGCCGAATGACGAAGTGGATAGGTAGAAGAGTGTTGGTGTTGAGGGTGAAGTGCCAAGCGAGGCGGCTCGGCATGAATGCGGTTCGGCATGACTAGCTGAATGCCGAACGATGGAGAGGAAAAGTGGGAGAGTTATACACAACAGCAACACTAGTCGAACCTAATGCATAGTTGACTCAACACATCTCATGCCCGAATATATGATAATGAACAATGACAGACTTACACAATTAAGCATAATGGACAATCCGGACGGATAACTCCCGTGTTTAGACAACTGTAAACTTGAACTTAACTTGCTTAATAGTTAATAACCTTTCATATGCAGTGTCGATGCCAAGTTCAGAACATAAACTATCTTATGATAAGCTCTCGTAGAAGGTCAGCGATGACGGTTTTCGAAGATGATAGTTCAAAGTTTAACTTTATTTCACCAATCCAGTGACTTTTAATTTCTTGGCACTTTCATTCAAATGATCGCACTAGTTCACACACCATATGAGGGAATATTTATGTCATTAAGTCTAATGTCGATTATTTTTCAAGTATAGTTCAAACAGGTATTTTATGAGATTCAATCTTCATTAGAGATGTCTAGGAAATCTAGTTCTGCTACGATCTCGGATAGACCCGGGCCATCCTCTCGACAAGAAGTAGTAGGAACTTCAAATCTGTCAACTACTCCCGCACAAGACTTGCCGAGCCCTGCGACCGCATCTGTCGACTTGGCTCCCCATGCCCTTGAGGCAGCGATCTTCTTAGATGATTCAATCGATTCCCAATCATCAAAGATTAATGAAAGCACGCTCCGTCTGATATGCTTAGTCCATGGAATCCCCTTCGACGATGTGTTAGTTCCATCGAGGCATGATCGTCCTCACTTGCCCCCAGTTGGTTTACAGCCTGTAACAGATTCATGTGCTGGGTTAGCACCATGCCACCATTCAACTCCTTCCTTTGAGACGTGTTGAAGTATATCGAGAATGCCCCATCGCAATTGCATCTGAATAGCCACATATTCATATACGGCACTTGCATTCTCTTCATGAATGTCCTCTTCCGGCTTCCGACTCCGGGCGATATCCACTATATTTATCGCTTCAAGAGATGGTTAGATATCCCATCTTTTATATTCCTCGAGCCATATAGTAAATGCCAAATCCTGACTGGGGCATAGAGCAAATTTTCTCGGTACAAGCAAGAGTGGTTCTACGCGTGTTATCCCCCTGGTTTTTCCAGGAGATGGGTAGAAGGAAGTAAGTTCCTTTTCTGAATCAATACTTGAATTTGGCAAAATTTTCATCTTTTCTGACTCTTTGTCTGCTTTCACAGGTATTAACCCGTGTCCGGAGGGCCCTGGATATTCTAAAGCTGTCGAAGCCATCCAAGCTCTCCCATAGAAGACCGGGACATCAGATCTCTCATTTCAAATGAATCTCTCTCGAAATTTGGCTGCTGGTGGATGGTCGTCGAATAAGCGTCCCCCAAGGTGTTACCATAACTAAGCCTGCTTCAGGCAAAGGAAAAAAAACAGGCCGAGTCTTCAGCACGCAACGCTCCTGACACACTAGAGGAGAGGGAGATTAACAAAGCCGAAACGCCCGAAGTACAAGGAAAAAATGTTAGTCCATCTCGGCACCCAATAGTCGAAGTTCATGACATTGAAACGACGCCTTCCCCTTCGAAGGGGAAGAAGAAACTGACATACAAGATGAGGAAGAAAATAGTGGGCGGAACTTCTAAATTTACTCTTATTCCAGTGGAGAAAGAAGCTTCCTCGCAGCACTTAGAAAGCTCTCTTAAAGGCCTGTCGAACCTTACCATACCTGATGATCTGCTGCACTATGGTTTTGACGATCCAGAGGCCCTTAAGCTTCATTTGCCCGTGAGAGGTGATACAAGCGATCAAGCCCAAAACCAGGGAGAAAAAACTCCTATTGGTAAAGAAACTGCTCCATTGAAGGGAAACACTAGGACACACACAAACACATGCACTTCACCATGCACTTAAATTTCTGTCACTTCTCTATTCTTCGCTAACTCGTCGTTATTTAAACTCTGTGTAGATGACATGGGGCATACACATGGACTTGACCACCTTCACATTTCATCGATTTTTCACCAATCCGGCCGAGATTCGAGTTCTGGAAAGCGTCGAAATAGAGACGACTCCGACAACCGAGACTAGCACCGCCGAGAATCGTCCTACCGAAGAAAAATTTATAGTCAGTTCTCCTACCCTCATGATCCTCCTTCTCAACCGAAGCACAGCAAATAGAAACTACACATAAGGGGCCCAGCCTGAGGCCCATCGAGGTCAACACTCTGGTTGATCAAGTACCAGGGAATATCGAGATCCCCATAGAACACCAGCATTCTCCAAGCAGACTCCTCTTGCTCCTGTATCTGATCCATCGGTCGCAGAACGACTTGCTGAGCTTAAAGCCTCATTTCCTAAGATATGCTTCGATGGCTTAAAATTTCTTCTGGCGATTCACCAGATTCCAAGACATGTCAAGCAAGTCGCTATTGCTTGCACTAATGATGTCTATGTTCAGCATGATGCATTCGTGCACCTAGCCGAAAAAATTTCAGAAGTCTCCATTAAGCGTCAGCATGAAATTGATCACCTGAAACTCGAGGCTATCCATGATAAAAATATTATTAAAGCTCAAGATGAAGAGTTTGCTTCTTACAAGTCTTGGCTTGAAGCCGCCTAACAAAGCGCTAAAGATACAACGGAAGCATCAATCGCCTGGAGACAACTCATAAAAAAGAAGTTGACGAGGCGGTCCAACGTTGTGGGGCCCTGGCTTTAGAGAAGATTCAGTGTAGGAGGAAAGGGATGCATTTGCCCTCCTAGTCAAAGAGCTGGAGGATCAACTCCGTAAAGAAAAAGAGGAGAAGACTGCTGCCCAAGAAGAGTCGCAACGATATTGCGACGCGGTCGTTGCTACTTGACTTATGAAGGTGAAGCTTGATGACGAGCTTTCTAAAGTCGGGATGCTAAAGGACGAAGCCCGTGAAGAGGGCAAGAAATTAGCATTTGCGTAGATTGACTCTCGCTTAAGGCGGCT
This sequence comes from Allium cepa, assembly GCA_030765085.1. Classification (NCBI taxonomy): domain Eukaryota; kingdom Viridiplantae; phylum Streptophyta; class Magnoliopsida; order Asparagales; family Amaryllidaceae; genus Allium; species Allium cepa. Next base: position 812,368,003 of record CM060943.1, read on the forward strand.
AAAGAGGCCGGTAGGGAGGAGGTCAAATGCATATTCGACCCACTGATTGCATAATTCAACGCCCATGTCCTCATGCATCGGGACTTAACTTTTCTGGACGAGGGCTACCTCGAATCCCTAGCTTAGGCATGAGAGACATTAATAAAAATCAAAAAGGTCGAACTTGTCACCGAGAAGGTCGACGAAGATGCTTTAATAAGAGAATTTATTAAGGGGAACGAGCCTTCGGACCTGTCTGCAGCGAAGGCTCTCTACTGCAAAGGTTCCTCCTCATCGAAAGGGAAAGATGTTATTGTCGGTCCATCCGGAACCGAGTCTCTGGCTCATGCTCCTACTCAGTCAGCTGATTGGTCGGCACTTGATCCATTTGAGCAACATGTTGGTCATGACCCGGAGGACCCTGGCCTCGGCATTCACGTTTTATCTCCCATTCCAAAGGATGAGACCCCTCGAACGGTTGAGAGTCAGCCAAAAGCCAGTATATAACTCTTTATTTTGAAATTCCAAGAGTCATTGTTTTTTATGGGAGGTCATTGCATTCTAATGCTCATTTTCCTTGATTTTGTGCAGGCCGTTCTGATCCTGAGCCCACTCCAAGAAGCAATGACGCCAAGGAGGTAAAGGGAAAAACAAGTGAGACTACTCACGCAGCAGAGACTCCTGGTCCAGATGCTCAAGTGATTAGGGCGCTTGATGAGGTTCAGTCTAAGACTTCATCTCCCATCGAGGGAAGTTATGAAATCGAGATCACAAACGTCTTTGAACATACTTCTAAAATGAGCATAAAGGAGCAGCTCGAGGAGGAAAAGAAAACGATGGCCGAAATCAAAGTCGAGCCTCAAGTCATGGACCTAGATGTTCCTCTGAACAAGCCGTTGAAGGTCATCCTCCCTGGTGGGTCTAGGCCACTAGAGGTTCCTCGCTCTTCCTCAGTTGTCACCTCCCCATCAAATAAAATTTTCAAGTGAAAACGCATGGGAGAGGAGTCGTCTGAGAAGACAAAGGAGGGAAAAAAGTCGAAGAAATCCAAGAAGTAATTGTTACTCTCATTCAACGAGAGTTAGTTTAGATTATGCAATTATTTTTATTTATTTTCGTAGTCCATGTAAATAGACTTTCGACTTCGAGTTTTGAAGGAGTTGTAGTAGAAACTTATTTTTGAATAAATAAAGCTTAGTTCTTTTGTCCTTCAAAAGATTTTCATTGTTCAGCTTTTTGTATGATTGTGGTCGAAACCCAAGCTATTGTGAGTTGCATTACTTCTTAATTTGTCTTGATATAAGTCAGAAACTCTTTTGAATTGTACATCCTTCATTCCATGCTTCAGGTACTTAGAATAATTTTCAGTCCATATGCCAGGGACTTGATGACTTGAAGCCATTTGTGTCCTTGTTCACACTCCGAGGACTTAGAGAATTTTAAACCGTTTATACTCCAACCTGCACTATGGGGCTTTAGAGTGCTCCAGTCCATAATCTGGGGACTTATAAATTTTTAAGTCGTTTATACTCTGGTCCGCACTCTGGGCACTCAAAGTACTCCAGTCCGCACTCAGGGGACTTGCAGATTTTGAGTCGATTATACTTTGGTCCGCACTCAAGGGACTCAGATTACTCCAGTCCGCACTTAGGGGACTTGGAGATTTCGAGTCGTTTATACTCTGGTTCGTACTCAGGGGACTCAGAGTACTCCAGTCTGCCCTTAGGGGACTCAGAGTACTCTGAGTCGTTTATATTCCAGTCCGCACTCAGGGGACTCAGAGTACTCCAGTCTGCACTTAGGGGACTCAGAGTACTCTGGGTCGTTTATACTCTGGTCCGCACTCAGGGGACTCGGAGTACTCCAGTCCGCACTTAGGGGACTTGGAGATTTCAAATCGTTTATACTCTGGTCCGCATTCAGGGGACTCAGAGTACTCCAGTCCGCACTCAGGGGACTTGGAGATTTTGGGGCGTTTATACTCTGGTCCGCACTCAGGGGACTCAGAGTACTCCAGTTCACACTTAGGGAACTTGTAGATTTCAAGTCATTTATACTCTGGTCCGCACTCAGGGGACTCAGAGTACGCCAGTATGCACTCAGGGGACTTAGAGATTACGAGTCATTTATACTCTGGTCCTCACTCAGGGGACTCAGAGTACTCCAGTCCACACTCAGGGACTTGGAGATTTTGAGTTGTTTATACTCTGGTCCACACTCAGAGGACTCAGAGTATTCCAGTCCGTACTCAGGGTACTTGGAGATTTTGAGGTATTTATGAGCGTTCGTACGTCAGATAGAATAATGTAACTTCAGTGGTTTGCCATAGAATTATCACACATAGAAACACCAATAATCAAGGAAAAGAGCGCTTCAAGCCTTTAATATTGAAAATAAGCTAAATTTTCTTATTACATGCTGTAAACTAAGAATAAAAAGATGCTAGAAATAAGTGCAACTAACATATAAAAGAAATGGACTAAGTATAATAATGCTGCAAATGTTCACTATTCCATGCTCGGGGGAGTGTCGCACCATCAACGGTCGCTAGCTTGAAAGTTCCCTCTCCAAACTTCCGTTCAATGACGTATGGACCTTCCCATGCGGGATTCATATGCGATGGGACCGGGAAAATTCATTTCAAAATGAGGTCACCCATATCAAAGATTCTGGGTCGGACCTTTTCATTATAATATCAAGCGACTCGGTGTCTGTATGCTTCCGCTCTTAAATCAACTTCTTCACATTTTTTATCAATGAAGTTAAGTGATTCCAGCAAAAGATCCCGATTCGACTCAAGGTCATAGTAACTTAACCGATGTGATGGAACTTCAAGTTCTACGGGAATAACAGCTTCCATGCCATATGCCAACGCGAATGGAGTGTGGCCAGCCGCGGATTTGTAAGTGGTTCTATAAGCCCAAAGCGATGTCGGAAGTTCATCCACCCACTTGCCTCTTGCCTTTTCCAAACGCTTTGTTAATATGGACTTGATTATTTTGTTCATGGCTTCAACTTGTCCATTAGCCTTCGGATGAGAAAATGCTACAAACTTTTTCTCAATACCATATTTTTGGCAAAACTCTTTGAACTTCTTGCTTTCGAATTGAGTTTCATTATCTGTAATGATAGTTCGTGGAAGACCAAAACGACATATAATATTTCGTACAATGAAATTGATGACCTTTTTGGTGGTGATAGCGGCCAAAGGCTCTGCTTCTGCCCAATTGGTAAAGTAATCGACCGCAACTACTGCGTATTTCGCACCACCTTTGGATATGGGTAAAGAACCGACTAAGTCAATCCCCCATATTGGAACGACCAAGGACTGACCATTTCTGTGAGTTCCATCGGCGCAGCTCTCGGGATCTTTGCATATTTCTGACATTTGTCACATCTTCTTACATAGTTGGCGGCATCCTGATTCACGGTTGGCCAATAGTATCCATAGCGGAGGATTTTCTTTGCTAACGTTTGCCCCCCAGTATGGTCACCACACTCTCCTTCATGGACTTCCTTCAGGACTCGTTTTATCTCATCGTAGGCTATGCACCGGAGTAAAGGGGTTGAGAATCCCTTTCGATACATTATCCTGTCCTGCATTACATATCGCGAAGCCTTACGAATGACTTGTCGTCTTTCGATCCTTCTTTCGGGTACGACCTCGTGTAGCAAGTATTGTTTGAATGGGGTCATCCATGATTCCTTCTCGATTTCTGTTTCTAACACGAAATCTACCTCCATTGTATTTATACTCGGAGCATGTAATTTTTCAATAGGAACCAACCCCATTTGCTATGCATTGCCAGTGCTTGCAAATTTTGCCAATGAATCGGCTGCCCTGTTTTGTTCACGCGGGACATGCGAGATATCATAATATTCTAGATTTGCTAGCAGCTCCTGAACCCATGCAAGGTATAGGGCAAGTCTCTGTCCCTTCGCTTGATAGTCTCCCCGCACACGGTACACTATCAGTTGTGAGTCATAAAAGATTTCAACTGATATTACCCCAAATTCCCTGATAAGTCTCAAGCCAGAAACCAATGCTTCATACTCAGCTTCGTTATTGGCTGCTAGGAATTCGAGCTTCAAAGCGTAACAAACTGATTGGTTTTCCAGAGTCACAAGAATATGCCAACATCCGAACAACAGTCGTTAGATGCCCCTCGGTGTACATCTTCCATCGAACGGGAGGTACGACATTGTGACCGTTTGACTCATCGGACATGGTGAATTCAGCAGTGAAGTCTGCTAGCGCTTGCCCTTGTATGGCCCTTCTTGCTAGGTAGGTAATATCGAACTGACTCAACTCGATATTCCATTTTTACATCCTTCCAGAGGTTTCTGGTCGTTGGAGTACCTGCCATAGGGGTTGATCAGTGTAAACACTGATTGAGTATGCCTGAAAGTATGGACGAAGCTTGCATGATGCAATTACCAAGCAGTAAGCTAGTTTCTCCATCTTAGGATAATTACTTTCTGCCCCCGTTAAATGTTTGCTGACGTAATATACCGACTTTTGAACTTGGTCCTCCTTACGAACCAAAGCCGTACTGATAGCATGTTGGGATACAACAAGGTACACATACAACATTTCATGGTCAATTTGTTTTGATAGCACCGGGGGACTCTCTAAATGCCTGACCAGAGCTCGGAATGCTTCATCACAATCGAATGTCCACTCGAAATTTCTCTTTCCCTTCTTTATCATATGAAGAAGGGAATGCACTTATCTGTAGCCCTGGATATGAATCGACTCAGCGCGACCACCTTTCCGTTCAAGCTTTGTACTTGCTTTATAGTTTTGGGCACTTGTATGTCCCGAATAGCTTGAATCTTCTCCGGGTTAGCTTCGATTCCTGGCGCATTCACACTGAAACCCAAATACTTCCCTGACGCAATGCCAAAGGAACACTTCAAAGAATTGGTTTACATCCTACAATACCTGAGTATAACAACATCTCTGCTAAGTCTTGTATGTGGTTATTTGGCTGTCGTGACTTCACGAGCATGTCATCCACATAGACTTCCATCGTTCTACCAATCTGATCTTTAAACATTCGGTTCACCAGACGCTGATAAGTTGCTTCTGCATTTTTTTAATCCAAAGGGCATCACTACTTAGCAATATAACCCGACGTTTGTGACAAAACTGGTGTGTTCTTGATCTGGAATGTGCATCGGGATTTGATTGTATCCCAAGTACGCATCCATAAATGACAGTAACTCATGTGCGACCGTTGATTCAACCAACTGGTCGATTCTAGGTAAAGGAAAACTATCTTTCAAGCATGCTTTGTTTAAATCAGAATAATCTACACAAATTCTCCACATTCCATTTGCTTTCCTCACTAGCACAGCGTTAGATCCCCATTCAGGGTAGAGGGCATCGCGGACGAACCCATTGGCTTTAAGTTTGTCCACCACCTCTCTGAGAGCAGTGGACCTTTCCAGGTCCATGCCTCTCCGTTTCTGTTTTACCGGGACGTACTTCGGGTCTATTTTCAATATATGACTCACAATAACGGCAGAAATCCTTCACATATTAGAATATGTCCAAGCGAAATTGTCCAGGTTCGCTCGGAGGAAATCAGCAAGATCCTCGGCCATTGACGTGTCGAGTTGCGATTTAATCATAAGAACTCGTGATGGGTCATCCCGGCTGACTGGAATGTCAATCGTCAGCTTAGTCGGTGCTGCATTCGCTTCCCTGGGTCTCCCATCATCATCTCTTGGATCTATGTCTCTATAGATATGAGAATGTCGCCCGAGCTAGGGCTCGGGCACTACTTGTCAATCGTCAGTATTTCGGATGCGGACGGAGTTGCCCGCAACCTTTCCTTTCTCTCTCTGCCGAGCCTCTCTAGCTCAGCCACATAACACGCACGACCGGTCGTCTGATCACCATGCACTACACCGACTCCTATGTCTGTCGAAAATTTTAACATCAAACACCATAGGGCCAAAGCTGCCCTAAACTCCGCCAGGGCCGGATGACCCAGAAATACATTATATGGAGAATCAACATCCAACACTATGAACGGTAGGTTTCGCAACCTCCTACGCTCAACTTCGCCCAGTTCAACTGGTAACTCAACATACCCTATCGCGTCAGTCGCCGCACCATTAAAGCCATGGATACGGGCTTTAGACGGCTTTAGATCTTTCGCCTCCATCTTCATTTGGTCATATGCCTTTTTGAAGGTGATGTTAACAGAGCTTACACAATCAATTAAAATTCTCTTGACGTATGATAGCCCGATTGTCGTAGATATGAGCATCGGATCGATGGTACGAGCCTCCACCTTGTTCGCATCTCGGCTCCTAAACAATATACCGTCTGCCATCATGCGTTGTTGTTTTGCAGGGGTTCCATCTTCCACATTCGAACAACACTCATAATCTGCATGCCTTAATGAGATAGCATATCATTCCATCTCCTGCCAATTCTTGTCTACAGGATGAGGTCCACCAACTGTCGTGTTTATGACCAACCTACCCACGGTTCAGGCAGGTTCCATTGGTTGGTGTGGAGCCGGCCCGCGTCCAGGGTCTGATGTTCCTTTCCAACACTCCTGCGGTTTCTTGACAAATTCCTACAGCTTTTTCTGTCTGATCAATTTTTCTATGGCATCGTGGAGGTGTCAACACTCCTCTATATTATGTCCATACATTTCATGGAATCAACAGTACTTCTCCGTTCGCTTCTGTTCCTCTGTGGAATTCTTTGGACGTGGCTTTCTGTATTGAAAAGTGTTACAGGTTGACAGATAAATATTTTCCAGAGACGCATTCAAGGGGGTGTATTCGTTGTAGGTTGGAATCCTTGGCTTCCATTTTCCTGCTTCTCTTTTCTTTCCAGGATTTCCTCATCCGGACCCTTTAGACTGTCCAGGCTTATTCTGGACGTTGACTTGAACCTTTCCCTAGTTATCGGCGGCTTGTTTTACGGCGATGTTGCTTTTCACAGTCTCTTGAATAGGCCTTGTTGCCTTATCTTGCCTCATCCATCTGGCTTCCTCACTTCTTATGAATTGATGAGCCTTTGAGTAGAAACGCTCCAGCGTTGTTGGAGGCTTTTCTGCCAACCAATCTCTAAATTCTGAGTCTGCATCCACACCTCGCATCACCGCCATCAGAATTGCATGGTCGTTAGGGTTGCTAATTCTTGTCTGCAGGGTGAGGTCCACCGACTATTGTGTTTATGACCAACCTACCCATGGTTCGGGCAGGTCCCGTTGGTTCGCGTGGAGCTGGCCCACGTCCGGGGTCTGATGTTCCTTGCCTGCCCTCATGTGGTTTCTTGACAAATTCCTAGAGATTTTTCTGTCTGATTAACTTGGCGTCGTGGAGGTGTCTACACTCCTCTGTATTATCCATACATTTCATGGAAGCAACAGTACTTCCCCGTCCGCTTCTGTTCCTCTGTGGACTCCTTTGGGCGTGGCTTTCTGTATTGAAAATCTTACAGGTTGACAGATAAATATTTTCAAGAGACGCGTTCAGGGGGGTGTATTCATTGTAGGTTGGAATCCTTAGCTTCCATTTCCGTACTTCTCTTTTCTTTCTAGGATTTCCTCCTCCGGGCCATTTAGACTGTCCAGGCTTGTTCTGGACGTTGACTTGAACCTTTCTCGAATTATCGCCGGATTGTTTTATAGCGATATTGCTTTTCACAGTATCCTGAAAAGGCCCTGGGGCCTTATCTCGCCTCTTCCATCTGGCTTCCTCTCTTCTTATGAATTGATGAACCTTTGAGTGGAAACTCTTCAGCATCGTTGGAGGCTTTCTCGCCAACCAATCTCCAAATTCTGAGTTTGGATCCACACCTCGCATCACCGCCATCAGAATTTCGTGGTCATTAGGGTTGGCTAACTTTCATAGCCGCAATATAAAATATTTGAAAATATTCTTTCAACGGCTCCCCCAGAGCCTGGATTACACTAGATAAGGACATCACATCCTTGGGGAGAGCTGCATGTATCTTGAATTGTTCTACAAATTTCGTTTCCAATTCGTCAAAGCTAGATATAGACTGTGGGGGCAGTCGAGTGAACCACATGGTATTGATTCTTGATAAAGTGATCGAGAAGCATCTGCTCTTGGTTGCATCATTCGCTCTAGCCGAATCCATCATCCACTCATACCTCATCACGTGCTGTTTGGGATTAGACTTTCCTTCGTAGGCCATCATAGTTGGCATGCTGAACTTTCTGGGATACTCATCCTGCAGAATGGTATGGGTGAATGGAGTATGACTTCTGGATACTCCAATCTTTGTTGGTTAGGCATTGATTCTCCCTCACCAACTGCCTGACCATAGCTGATAAGTCCGGAGTTTGTATGGAGGATGGAAGGTTGGGTTCTGTTCTAGGAGACCGCTCAGGTTGATGCCCCCTCTTCTGGCGATCGGCCGAACGTGTGTCTTGAAGGCCAGCTTCATTAGGATCTTAGTGGGTCAGGCGTCCGATCTCCATACGCGCTCCCGCTCTTAAGTTTCCTGTTTCGGCTTGGGCGTGGTCTCCAAGATGTGACCGATCCCTGGTTGATCGATCGGTAGCACTTGCTTGCGTAGTTTCAGTTTTACGGCGTCTACACTGGGAGGTTCATCAGATGAAGTCAAGCTATCAGATGAAGAATAAGGAGCAGGGCTACCTCCATCATTTTGACGTTGCTGTTGAGTAAGCTGAGTCATCAGGTAAGCATTAGCTTGAATTTGCTTAGCGAGTTGTCTTCTACTTTCCATGAGTTCTCTCATTAAGTCATTGAACTCTGTCCTTGTAACGACTTCCGCTTGATTTTGGGTAGTCGTCTCTACACCTAAGTTTGCTTGTTGGTTGCTAGATCCTATCTGTTATACGCTAGCAGTCTCGTTAACGTCCGCATTATGAGAGGCTGATCGGGTGCGTGGTCTTCCCATAGTAGAGTTATTGATAAGAACTCTGAGTAGAATCAACAGACGTCCTATGAATAACTTAGATCTCCTTCGGGGGATTTATTCAATCTAGTAGATGTAAAGTAGATCCCAACGGCCTGAGAATTCGACTCTCAGTGAAATCACCAAAATGTTAGCACTAGAATTGGTTCCTAACACCCTTATGAAAGATTGTGTAGAGAGATTAATGAAGAAAGTAAATTTAAACAGAGAAAAGTAAGCTAAGTTAAATGTGGAGGAAAGAACACCAGATTTATAGTGGTTTGGCGTATCTGCCTATGTCCACTTCGAAGTTAATCTTTATTGCTTTACTAGACAATTGATTATAGATACAATCCGTACATCAATTATTTGAATACAATTGCTAAGTAAAGAGAATATGTCTTAAATGCGGCAGAGACTCCCCAGTGTTCCCGAAAAAAGGTCCCTTTCAATGTGCCCCTACCTTTTTATTTATAGAGGAAGATGGGTTGGACTTCCCTAATGGGCCTAGTAGCAAGATACCTTGGCCCGTGGTGAGTGACTTCTATTTGTCGAGCCGCATATGCCGATCGGGAAATGCCAAGCCATGTCTCCAAGCCGAACGAGGAGTGTGTTGAGTGAAGTGTGTAGGTCGATCGAGGCTGGAATGCCGAACGAGGCTGGAATGCCGAATGAGGCTGGAATGCCGAACGAGGATGCTACGCCGAGCGACTATCCTATGCCGAACGACCTTCCTATGCCGAGAGACCTTGCAATGCCGAACGAGGTTCACGTCGAACGGGTCTGCTATGCCGAACGGTGTTGAAAGCCGGTCGAGGCTCCTCCATCGAACGAGGTTCGTGCCGATCGATATGGAATGCCGAACGACCTTGCTGTCTCGAACGGCCTTCAATGCCGAACAAGCCTTCTACACTATGCCTCTAGTTATTCAGTCAAACCACCGGATAACAATGAACGAGTGGAAAACTCCACATCAACATGATTAAGTCATTTACACATGTCCAGGACCACGAGTGATCCTCACGCACGCTCTGATGTGACTACTAATCGCATCGGTGTAGGTGTTGGCACTTTGACGTCCCTATGTTGCTTTTGTTTTCCATTTCTCGTGTTTGAAATTGATTTTGTTGGACATTTCTGTTAAAAGACTCATTTTGAATGTAAATATGCTATCTATGATTCCTTAACGGCCAAGCCACTTACACATGTACGAGGTCGCGAACGGTCCTCATGCATGCTCTGAGATGGCGACAATTGCCATAATAGACAAGTCAGAAGTTCACTCGTGGTTATAATTTTCCACAAACGGACCCCGATCACGAACAATCACAACTCGCCTCGAATGGAACCCAACCGCAAATGGTTATAATTTTCCACAAACGGACCCCGATCACGAACAATCACAACTCGCCTCAAACGGAACCCAACCGCAAATGGTTATAATTCGCCGCGAACGGCACCCGATCGTGAACGATTACAACTCACCTCGAATGGCACCTGACAGCGAATGGTCACAATTTGCCGCGAACAGCACTTGACCTCAAACGGTTACATACTACCCCGATTGACATATGATCCCGAACCATCATCATTCGCGGTCAGATAAGACTATCAATTTCTTTGCAGGTCATTAACATGATACAAACATCCAGCCTACCGAACTACAAAACACACCTTCCTATCCCAAGGCATGTTTTGGGAGGCAAATGTTATTCGCCTTTTAGCAAGACCGTGATACCAAAAGCTTAACTCGAAACCAGAGACAGTTCTACTTGATTGCTGATTATATACAGTTCAGCTATGGATGTCGGTAAATTTTGTATAAGTTCGGATCAAGCTACATTGACAAGACATGAAGGACAAAGCTATGAAAGCCAACGTTCCAAATCTGAAGTCAATCCGAGTTCGTATGCTCAAGATATGATCGAAGCAATCAAAAGAAATCATCTTAATTGCATCCATCAGAACGCTTCATTTCATATCCATTGGTTGAAGAAGCCTTGTTCGAATCCATCAGGAGCACACGACTTCGTATTGTTCAGGGGAACTACACTCTTCGTACCCATCCACTTAGTAGCTTTGTTCGCATTAATCAAATTCCTTCAGTTCGTATCCGTCGAATGGTCCTCATCTCGTATCCATCAAATTACCACCATCTTGCATCCTTAAGAAGGCGTCGTACTTCATATCCACTATCTGCAATGTCCGTGTCCATTTCATATCGATTAAGTTTTACACTCACTTCGTATCGATTGACCACAGATCGATACGAAACCAACACCTCTTTTCGATACGAAGTAGCACGCACAAAGTTGATGCGAAGTAAGATACATTCGATCGATACGAAAACCATAATATTATCGATACGAACAAGGCTGCAGTGCATCGAGTCGAGCAAGAACACACACTTGATACGAACAAAGCAGTGCAGCCGGTCGATTCGAACGGCACAGTCACGATCGATATGAACAAGGGGAGAACCTCGGGGTGACTCAGTCAACTCGGGATTGAAAGTGGAGCGATCCAAAATTCAAGTGCTACGCCAACTAGCAGGCACGTGCTCGATTAAGTCCTACGAGATTTGAGCAAGATATTTGCATCCTACGCCTATAAATAGCACCTCAGAGCCTACAGAAAAAGGATCGACTCTTCAACGTCCGGATTCTGATGAGACCATTTTCAGACTTCAAGGCTGCTGTTGCACTCGAATTTTATCACTATAATCCATCGTAATCCTTTGTAATCAGCAAGTGAATAGCAATAAAGTCATCAACTTTAAGGTGGACGTACACCGGATTACCGAACTACTATAAATTATGTGTTTTTTACTGCTTATTTCTTAATTTTCTGAGTGTTCTTCATTTTTAATTCTGTACATACTCATTATCTAGGATCTATGATTGTGAATTGGTGCTTTCATCGATAATTGGGTGTTTGTGACCAATTTGGCACAAACATCTTCCATATACCTAATCATGTACTCAACAAAGAGGATAAAACACACTGCAACATTAAATCATTGATTAAGAATGCTAAATCATATATAATCAATCATCTTAAATAACTATTTTATAACTAACTATGCAACAAACACATCTAACGTGACAAACATCTCAAATAAACATGTTATAATGACTATGTAACAACCATATCCAATGTAACCAACATCTCAAATAAACATGTTATAATAAACTATGTAATGGGAATTTATGATAAACATGTTACTATTTAAAACAACTACACTAGTAAAATAGAAGCAACAAAAAAGCAAGCTCTGCACTACGTTTTCTTTCATTTTAACAAAACAAAGGGGAAAGTGAAAATTTTCTTAAGTAATAGGAGAAGTATCATACAAAGCTCAATCGAGTGCAGACAAGCTTAATTCCATCGACCTAAAACCACATAGTCCTATTCTCAAAAATATGAATATGCCTTTAGGGTCTAAAGCTATATCTGGTTTGCATCAACATTCTCTAGTCGATTGCATAATGACGTCAATAAATTTTCACACTCATCCAAACAGAATTCACAAAATACATTGTCTACTCCTTCTACAAAAAATTAAAATTACCATAATATGCTAACAATAGTAATCGACATCAAGCAATCAATATGAAAGCAAAAAAATCAATCAACATATAAAAAATTAATCAATAATCAAGCAACAACAAGCATTCAAGAAGCAACCAAAATCAATCAACAAAATAAATAATCAATCAATAATCAAGCAATAACAAGCAATCAAGAAGCAACAAAAATCAATTAACAAAACAAACAATCAATCAATAATCAAGCAACATCAAGCAATCAATAAGCAACAATTAACATACAAACGAAACAACCCATCATTCCAAAGGAGTATGTCGTAACCAATAATAGTCATAGCGTGCATGCCAAGATGTAACTCCCATGAGTCTATTCGACATTAAAAATGCTTAAGCGATGCAACTCCTTTTATAAATACAATATATGAAATACTATCACCCCTTCTGCTCTGAAAAAGGAAAACCTATGTGATAGACTTGATCATTGATCCTCATGACTCTTGAATAAACCCAACTATCTAAGTCTCAACTTTCATTTTCTTTTTGAACAAAACTCATTCTCTAGAGGAGAAAACTTTAGCAATTAAATCATTATTAAAAGAAAATTAACAAATGCTTGGGCTCGCTCGGGTTCAAACTTCCCTCAACCGCACAATGATAATAAGGATAATATACCAAGGATACTTTGACACTCGCCTAGGCAAGTATCAAATCATCACTTAGTAGAGTATCTAGATCATCACAAAACTAGTCGAGAAGTCATTTCCAGAAGTATCCCAAGCTATTCATACTATGTAATGTATTATAAATAATTTTACAATGAATAAAGACCATCCAAAATACAATATAATGCCCGATCCTAACCTTTGTTCGCTTGGAATATTTATTTGTTAAACTAGGGTTGGCCACCTGATTCCTCTTATGTGAATTCTGCTCTAGTTCCTTGGTTTGACCATTGAAATTTTCTTCCACTGCTATAGTTGCAATTCAAAAATCTCTAAGACACCCCAAATATCCGACTCATGTTCTCACCTTTAAGAATTGGGTGAAACAACCCTTGCCTAACTAGTGCAAATCACCAAAAAAAACCTATGTTCAAACTAAGGGTTACAAATAGGTACATGACCGGACCGATCCTTAAAAATACCAGCGCAATTCATGGGATTAATCCCACCACTTAAGATGTGCTAATGCAAAGTTAAACTTTTTCCAACACCAATGACTCGATGCAAAACATAGAAGTCATCCACTGGGTCCTTGCTCATTTCCAAACAACCACTGAATCCTCCTTGGATGAGAATCCAAGTTACACTCCACTTAATAGCCCCACTCTATTGAAAAATTAGCCAAAAGGTTAAATTAGCTACGATACTCCTTTACTAACAAGATACTTGCTGCAAATGAATGAAATGGTCAAGAAGCACGTCCCTTTCGATCTCAAAAATAAGCCGAGACGCAAAGCGACATACATAATCATTCCAAGCTATTTCCTACTCACCAGCCACATTTTTCTGTTATGGCCCAAAAGCTACGCCACCTCTATTACTTATCGCAGCTGCTAGAACTTTCGTAGATGGAGAAACATCCCTTGTGGTATTAAATAGTCTCAGAACCAATCAAGCATCTCAAATCACCTATCATAAGTTATTCGTGCACTCCATTAGCATATATGGATAGCCTAAAACGAAGAAACCCTAGCCACTAGAGATTGTGTGAATCAAAGTTCAGGAGATGAGTGATGTATGCAGTAATATATAGTAAAAAAATACAGATATGCTCTCTCAACGTATCTACATCTACCGGGTTGCTTAACTCAAACTAGTTTATTTGGTCTTGAATGTTGAGCCTATGCTCTAATACCAACTGTGACAATCCACCCTTTGTAATATCAACGATGAATAACAACGTTTAACTCCTAAATACCACAAAAGATAGCTTATCGGGGCAAAATGATAAAAAACAAAAAAACCATGGCCAATAAAATCACTCATTGGAATGATAATATATAATGTACTGAATATACGTGAACATAATACGTTAAATAATAGATAAGAGATTGTTATGATGGAATAACTGAATATCAATACCGAATGTTATAATAAAATGTCCCATACAACAAGTCTCGTATATAAATAGCATATTTGTCTTGTAGTACCATAAAACCAAGTATATATCCAAAGTATCGACTTCACCTCCAAAGTATTCCAACTATCCTTGAAGCGTATCACCAAAAGCACCTGGCTTCTAAACTACCCAGCCAAGTATTCAAGAGTTTCCATGACACAAACAAACAAAGATAAAATGTAGGTCAGACTTAAAGCGAGGTATGAGGGGAACAATATGAAAATATAGTATATTAAATCCATATACAAATAAACAAGAAACTACTAAAGTATAACTCGTCCTCTCCACAAACGTAGCTTAGGGATAATCCGAACTACCCTTTGTTAGCCATAAAATCTACTCAATAGCAGAAGTATGAAAGAAGCTAATAAGAGTGAGGTTTCGATGAAGTAACAGGCATGAGTTGTGCAAATTTCGTAAGAAGATGTTTTGAAAGCTTTAAGGAGGTTTCGAAGGAGTCGAAGGCACCGTCTGCTTATATAGTATAAAGGCTTATGACTCGGATAAAAACAGGCATACCCTTCTGCCACTTTAAACCTTCCAACACAGATGGAAAAGAAAAGACAGCTTCGGAATCCCTTTCGAAGGCAATAGATGGTAATCACTCACTTATATGCCAAACCTTTCTAAACTAGAGGTTTCACCTCTATACCAACCTTTTCGAAAGCATATACAAGCCTTTCGAACCGATCGAGGCCAATAATATTAAAGAGAGGTTCCACTTCAGTTCTCGAGCATGCATTCAAAGGCTACTCAACATCATCAAGACCATTAGTACTTAAATCTCTTCCAAACCAGTATGAACAACCTATCGAAAAAGTTGAAGGCTTCAATCTTACTTCTAGAAACAACAAGGTAACATGGAGAAGAAGATGCATCTACAAACTTTTTAACGGTGTCGAAAGGTGTTGTAAAAAAGCAGTACTCAAGGTTCAATAGAGGGGGAAGGTTAATGGAGGACCTTTTTGATTCAGTCGAAAGACCTAAGAAAAAGAAAGGATGCCAAAGATCAAACCATAAAAAATAAGAAGAAGCCTTTCGGCAACGTCAAAAGGTGTAATAGTCTGCTTTTCCGTACCCTTGAATAGACACTAATCTCCAGTGATTAACTCAAGATGAACGGAAATACGAACCCTTAGGGTTTTAAGAAGAAGAAAGAAAAGAAGATAGAACGGAACAGAAAGAAAACAACAGAACAATATCAGAATCTCACAATTCGCAGCGGAACAACATATAATAAATAAATGAATAATCTTTAAACAAAGAACTATATCAGTTATTTCGTTACATTACATCAGAGTGTACAACAACAACAAACAGCGGAAAAGAAATACTATATGCTAGTGAATACGCCATGCCATCCATCTTGCCTCCAGCAACTCCTGAATTCCAGAATATCCTGATAAACCTTAAATCTTGACTGACCGTGTGGAAATTGGTGGGCACCCAGAGTTTAGGAAGGAAAACAATAAACTCCGAGTCAGTCATGTGACTGGTGCGAGAACTCAAAACAGTTTATTTTTCTTTAAAATAAAGTGTAGGATAATTTTTTTTTAAAATAGATTCGTAATGCTTTTGAAAATGTAACTACCATAAGACCTCCCACCACAAAAACAATGCAAACGCAGACTTGGAGGAGATTTCTTCTTATGTTAGTCAAAGATGCTTACTACGCAAAAATCAAATCAATTTTGATGTTATTATTAGTGCATAGTGTAGAAGACATTTCGAAAGTAGAATATAAATCTTAGCCAGCATAGGTACCATTATATTATGCCTACTATAGCTACCTCCTGAGGAAGCAGGTTCTACAACTAAAACCGTACAAGATCGTATTGTTTCTTTGGATTTCCAACAAATGGTCAGGCCAAGAAACTTACCATTGCCACATGAGAACGCCTCTGGAAGGACGTCCCCGAGAACCAAACCGGATCTCTGCCAACACAAGGCCGGGTTACCCCTAACTGGGTATCTACTGACACGAGTATGCCATCCCCCGGTCCTTTGGGACCTTTAACCGAGCGCTCGTCACCAACATCACACAATCATAAATAAAGTGTTTCAACATGAGTAAGTATCTGGGCTCCATACCATGATACCACCCTTTTCCAGAAGGAAATGCACATACCCTAAAGGGAGCTACCCCTCATAACCTTGCCGCATCTTTCCTGTTTTGACCATTCCGGGGTGTGAGGCTCGACGAAGTCTCGTCCATAAAGCCACGCTTTATACAAAAGCTGTGCTTTGGGTCAACAAATGATCATAGAAATGATCATAAAGATAAATGATCAAACAAATGATCATATCACAAATGACCAACACAATGATCATTTCACAGCAACACTCAGCATGTCACATTACCAAATTGGGAATATATCACTAATAACCTTCAACTATATAACCTCTGAGCTCGTACGTCTCAGAGAAGGGTGTTAAGCTAAGAGAATAAATTCTCCGCCACCAACAGAAATATATTTGAAAGAAATCAGCTTTATATCTCAACTTGTAATGTCAGACATACAATCCATACAAGTCTGTTCCGGGCTCGAACAGAACCGAAGGCACTTACAAAGAAGTCCTTGCAATCCAGATAATCTCTAATCACGTCCGGATTTCCCATCACATATGGAGATCTCTATACCGAGGATCAGCCAGTGCAGAGACAATCAACAAGAAATCCTTTCGTTTTCGAAAATATCCGGTCTTCAACACCGGTCTTCAAATGCAATTCATAACGACGTATCACATATTCGGAATGGGTTATACGACCCCAAGGTCCTTTCCCGGTTAACCTGAATAGTGAGCGCTTATTTTTTTTTAAAAATAAGTGTGGCATTCAAATTCAAGCAAATCACAACAAATACCCATTCAAAGGTAGATATTGATAGTCGGTTATTGAACTATCAATGGATATGCACATCATCACCAGATTCCAAATAATTTCCCAAATTATTTATTTTCCAAAAATATCTTTACAAGATATATATTTTCAATACTAAAAATAAATCAATATTTATTTTTAAACAAATTCCACTTTATTTTATAAATTCCTTAGTGAATTTATATTTCAAAATATTTATGAATAAACGATTTCAATTATTCATTTTCAATTTATCTTCAAAAAGATAAATTCTCAAAACGTTTCATTTCACATTGGAAAACATTTCCATACTTATTTATTAATAAGTAATTCACAAATCTATTTATTTTCTACACTTGGAAAATATTCAATACACTTAAATCGAAATTAAGAATATATATTTCATTCTTTAAGGAAATCATTCTCTTAACCATATTTATTTGGGCCAAAACGAATGTTGCGTAAAACATCGTTACGACAATCCAAAATCACTAGTATAGGGATTCGAAATGAAAATAGATATATAAATCCCAATACTATACAAAACATTTCCTTTCGGAAATCATTTACTATAACAACAGTGTTATAGTCCACCATTTCCTTTTATTTCTCGAAAAAGTCTATTTCAACAATGAATGTTGAAATCTGTGGTTTCGAATCTTAATACATTTTAAAACATGTTTAGATCGTTTTAATTCTATTTAAAACATCACATTCAAAACCATTTCTTTAACATATTATTCACTATTCAAAAACGTGAATATACTTGTTAACCAATTTTATCATTTCTATTAATTTTATTTCAAAGGATTATTCACTGTCTAAAATGTGAATATAACTCCATAAATAAGTTATAACAATTTACTTATCAAAATAAGCCATTTGCGGATTTATAAAACAACGTTTATAAATTCCTTTATTAACCTATTCAATTCATAACTCAATTAATACTAAAAGTTCATATTATAAGTTAAATACTTATAATTTATTTGTTTACAAAATTGTTCTTTTAAACTTCCCAAATTTTATAAATGTTATAACTTATAAGATTCATTTATTTATCCAAAATCTATTCTTTTAAATAACTTTACAAATTTTATAAACCTACTGCTTATAAAATTCCATTTATAACTTTACCGTTTATAATTCTATAAATTTCATTCATTTATGAAATTCATTCAAAATTCATTCTAATACTTATAAAGGCTCGTTTTATAATTCAAGATATTCTAATTTATAAATATCCATTTTATAAATCTTTTATATGGATCAATTTATATTATTCTTTTAAACATCTTTATAATTTCATCATTTTGATTTATAAAATAATCAAATTTCATAAATCCTATTTTAAACTTTTTATAATAAATTCAAAAATCCCAATTTAAACTATTTTATAAAATCATTAATCCCATATTTTCAAAAATCAACTTTTAACTGTATTTCTCAAAAATCATAATTTTTATATATTAAAATTATAGCGTTTATTTATTTAAGATGAATCAATTCCAAAAAAATATTTTATAAACGTATACTTTCAAAAAAATCACTTTAGAAATCCCTTAAAAATCAAAATCGTTATTTTTAAACTTCAAAATTGGATCCGATGATGCAACACATCAAATAGTCAATCACGACTTTCCAATATCATATATCGATATGATAAACAATCAAATATCACTATATCTGAATCAAATAAATATTTGTGAGGAATCCAGTTGGATCCCTCCAACCTGTTTCCCTGCATCCACAGACATTAGCACAATACCCATTCCACTTCGAGGTGGAATATCGCGGTATATGGGTTTTATAAAATATTATCCGCTTAATAGGCGGCGCAATAGGATCTCATCCGCTATACAATGCGGGAAATCAATCAACTGCAATATATACATATGCTAATATATATATATTGCTATATACTAATATAATACCAATTCCACTTCAAGGTGGAATATCGCGGTATATGGGTGTAATAAATAACATCCGCTTACTAACGGCGTATAGGGTCTATTCACATCCAATATATATATATATATATATATATATATATATATATATATATAACAATCATCATTCAAGCATTCAATCAACACAGTCTAACAATTTTAAATCTAACCATTTAAAATTTAAATAAACCCTTTTGAGTGAGAAGTTCTCACCTTTGCTTTTATATAGCAATCCATTTCCATCCCAGACTTGTTTTCCTTGATTTATACCTTGTATAAATATTTACACAATTTATTAATATTCGAACAGATCGAATAATAAATTTTGATTTGATAATTTCGATTCATCGGTGATTTCATTTTAATAGTTAAATTAACTGATAGTTTTATTTAAACCAATTTCTTCTTTAATAAATTTATTTAAATAAAAATTTAATTTAAAAACTAAATTTTCTTTGATACTTTCATTTACTGTATATAAACATTATACGATTTATAAATATTTGAACTAGACGAAAAATTTAATTTCTCATTTAAATCAATTTAATCAACTAACAATTTTCACTTTAAGCTTTATAAATTCCACTTCTATGTTTAAATTTTTAACAAATTCCTTTTTAATTTTAAATAGATTACTCTTAACAAATTTATCTAATAAAAATTAAATTTCAACTAAATTTACTTAAATAAATTATTTCACCTAATAAATTGGATTTCTAACAATTTTCCTTTACAAATTTCCTATTTAAATGTACTTACTGTTTTTAACCAAAATATGTATGTGGGTGTTTATATTCATTTTCAAATTTAAATTGAACTGATTTTTTTTTTGAATATACGTTACTGTACATGCGACCACACTGCTCCTCCTCAATCTCGCGACGCTGCCTCGAGCCTCCCAGTTGACGTCGCCGCCGATAGCTGCCGATTGAGGACACCACGTCCACCTTCCTCCTCGCAAGCCACTTCCTTGCTCTTGCGCACACGCGTACAGGCCGCTCGTGAACCCTAACTCGACCCCAACCCTAGCTATGCAGCATCTTGATCTTGATAACCCAACTCGAGTTCGAACTGGAACGGATGGAGGTCGGCTTCGAATCCACGAACTTTCCCTTTCTTTCTTGCCTGGAAACGAAATGAAAAAGGAGGAGCGGCCATTGAATTTTAATTTGAATGAGATGGGCTTCGGCCATTATTTTGTACCAGAGGGAGAGAGATGCTTGCGATTTTGAAAACAAATTGAAAAGGGCACGAAGTATTTAATTCGAACGAGGCAGCCATTTGTAAACGAGAAGAAGGTTTCTTTTGGATCGGCCATTACTATCTTCGTTTGATTTGGAACTAAAGAGGGATTATTTTAAAACGAGCTTGGCCATACTTAGCACGATCTCTCCTATGATTCTCTGCGTTATTTTAGGCTGAAACAAAGGGGCGTGTTTTAAGGAAGAACGTGGTGTGTTGTTGACCAATTTAAATTTTAAATTTAAATTGAATCTCGATAAAAATTCAATGCGTTTACACGTCGTGTGCTCACATATCAACTCCGAAAAATACGAAATTTGAAATCCGAGAATAATTCAATATTACGGACCCAATGGAACTGGTTTCGTCGAATTCCGAGACTGTGCCTCGGACGGCTATTTTTAAATATCGATTCAAACGATATAATTTCAAAACTGAACAATTTACTTTCAAATTAAATTCTGAAGCTTCGATTATCTTCAATATTATCAATATGAATTTTACAAGCCTTTGAAATATTTTTAATCGGCTTAAAATTGAAGATTCAAATTTTTATTCAACTTTCAATAGATTAAATTCTAAAATTAATCGCTAAATTCATTCTGATAATTTGAAATTCAAGTTAAACCATCATTCAAATGTTTAGAATTAATTAAATATTTTCAAATTAAATTATTCAAAATTCTGGGTCGTTACAATCTTCCCCCCTTAAAAGAATTTCGTCCCGAAATTACAAGTTAAGAAGAGTGCCCCTATCCCGTCTATTATTTTTCACAATCCAAGTAGTTTTATCAACTTTCTAACCTAAATCTTTTTATTAGAGATTCATTATCATTTCAACTAGCTTTCCAACTTCAATTTTTAAGTTCCAAACAATATTGTTCTCCTAACAATTCAAATTTAAATTTAAATTCAAATTTCAAACTTTCAAAATTTTCTAAAATTTTTTCTAACACCCTAAATTTTCCAAAAATTTCGCCAGCGTCTTCTTTGCGCGGCTAGCTCGGTACGACTACAAAATGACACTACGGCCCCTCAGAATCAAAGAGAAAAGAGAAAGCCAAGTGGCTGGAGAAGAAAATCACCAAATTTCATACTGAAATTCAAATACGTACCTTTTTGTCGAGCCATTTAAATTATCTTCAAAATCAAAATCCAATCCCTTTATAATACCTGTATATCCTGCTATCCATAATATCCAATTCCAACATTCAAACTATTTTGCCAATTCCATTACAAAATTTCCAATATATGCTTCTTTTACATTTTTTTACTTCACTATTGAAGTTACACATTCATTTTCATTCATTTCAATTTCAATTCAATTCCATTTAATTTCATTTGAATTCAATTCACAATTTAAATTTCATTCGAATTCAATTCACAATTTAAATTTCATTCGAATTCAATTCTCAATTATAAATATTGAATTTTATCGATTAACTTTCATTTACTAATTCATATTACTACTTTAAATTAGTTTCATTCACTGATTCATTTTAAATTTCAATTTCCATATTCAATTCATCTCGAATTTACTTAATTACTAACAAAGGGAATTTCAATTTATTTCTTTTACTTACTTGAATTTATATACAAATTCAAATTTATTTTCAATTTTAGCTCACGACTAAACTTTAATTTAACCAATTAAAATTCCAATTCATTAGTCCAAGAATTTATTAAGTTAGTTTACTTGAATTCAATCCATTTTATTTCTTATTTAATTCCATATACTAATGATAATAATTTAATATTATTACTTCCTAACAATCATGCAACCATATACTATAATAATTCATAGAAAATCATTTCTTCTCTATACAAAAATAGTTTTGGGCAAAATTATCTTATTTACCCGATTCAAAAACAATTTTATATTCACTAACAAATACGCGCTCATATCTATTATTACACTCAAACTCATTCTAGAGTACTGCTGACTCTATCTCTAATGAGTAACACCCAACACAGCCATGGTTGTCGCTTAACCATATGCTCTGATACCAAATGTAATAGTCCGCTTTTCCGTACCCTTGAATAGACACTAATCTCCAGTGATTAACTCAAGATGAACGGAAATACGAACCCTTAGGGTTTTAAGAAGAAGAAAGAAAAGAAGATAGAACGGAACAGAAAGAAAACAACAGAACAATATCAGAATCTCACAATTCGCAGCGGAACAACATATAATAAATAAATGAATAATCTTTAAACAAAGAACTATATCAGTTATTTCATTACATTACATCAGAGTGTACAACAACAAACAGCGGAAAAGAAATACTATATACTAGTGAATACGCCATGCCATCCATCTTGCCTCCAGCAACTCCTGAATTCCAGAATATCCTGATAAACCTTAACTCTTGACTGCCCGTGTGGAAATTGGTGGGCACCCAGAGTTTAGGAAGGAAAACAATAAACTCCGAGTCAGTCATGGACTGGTGCGAGAACTCAAAACAGTTTATTTTTCTTTAAAATAAAGTGCAGGATAATTTTTTTTTAAAATAGATTCGTAATGCTTTTGAAAATGTAACTACCATAAGACCTCCCACCACACACACAATGCAAACGCAGACTTGGAGGAGATTTCTTCTTATGTTAGTCAAAGATGCTTACTACGCAAAAATCAAATCAATTTTGATGTTATTATTAGTGCATAGTGTAGAAGACATTTCGAAAGTAGAATATAAATCTTAGCCAGCATAGGTACCATTATATTATGCCTACTATAGCTACCTCCTGAGGAAGCAGGTTCTACAACTAAAACCGTACAAGATCGTATTGTTTCTTTGGATTTCCAACAAATGGTCAGGCCAAGGAACTTCCCATTGCCACATGAGAACGCCTCTGGAAGGACGTTCCCGAGAACCAAACCGGATCTCTGCCAACACAGGGCTGGGTTACCCCTAACTGGGTAACTACTGACACGAGTATGCCATCCCCCGGTCCTTTGGGACCTTTAACCGAGCGCTCGTCACCAACATCACACAATCATAAATAAAGTGTTTCAACATGAGTAAGTATCTGGGCTCCATACCATGATACCACCATTTTCCAGAAGGAAATGCACATACCCTAAAGGGAGCTACCCCTCATAACCTTGCCGCATCTTTCCTGTTTTGACCATTCCGGGGTGTGAGGCTCGACGAAGTCTCGTCCACAAAGCCACGCTTTATACAAAAGCTGTGCTTTGGGTCAACAAATGATCATAGAAATGATCATAAAGATAAACAATCAAACAAATGATCATATCACAAATGATCAACAAATGATCATTTCACAGCAACACTCAGCATGTCACATTACCAAATTGGGAATATATCACTAATAACCTTCAACTATATAACCTCTGAGCTCGTACGTCTCAGAGAAGGGTGTTAAGCTAAGAGAATAAATTCTCCGCCACCAACAGAAATATATTTGAAAGAAATCAGCTTTATATCTCAACTTGTAATGTCAGACATACAATCCATACAAGTCTGTTCCGGGCTCGAACAGAACCGAAGGCACTTACAAAGAAGTCCTTGCAATCCGGATAATCTCTAATCACGTCCGGATTTCCCATCACATATGGAGATCTCTATACCGAGGATCAGCCAGTGCAGAGACAATCAACAAGAAACCCTTTCGTTTTCGAAAATATCCGGTCTTCAACACCGGTCTTCAAATGCAATTCATAACGACGTATCACATATTCGGAATGGGTTATACGACCCCAAGGTCCTTTCCCGGTTAACCCGAATAGTGAGCGCTTATTTTAAAAAAAAAATAAGTGTGGCATTCAAATTCAAGCAAATCACAACAAATACCCATTCAAAGGTAAATATTGATAGTCGGTTATTGGACTATCAATGGATATGCACATCATCACCAGATTCCAAATAATTTCCCAAATTATTTATTTTCCAAAAATATCTTTACAAGATATATATTTTCAATACTAAAAATAAATCAATATTTATTTTTAAACAAATTCCACTTTCTTTTATAAATTCCTTAGTGAATTTATATTTCAAAATATTTATGAATAAACGATTTCAATTATTCATTTTCAATTTATCTTCAAAAAGATAAATTCTCAAAACGTTTCATTTCACATTGGAAAACATTTCCATACTTATTTATTAATAAGTAATTCACAAATCTATTTATTTTCTACACTTGGAAAATATTCAATATACTTAAATCGAAATTAAGTATATATATTTCATTCTTTAAGGAAATCATTCTCTTAACCATATTTATTTGGGCCAAAATGAATGTTGCGTAAAACATCGTTACGACAACCCAAAATCACTAGTATAGGGATTCGAAATGAAAATAGATATATAAATCCCAATACTATACAAAACATTTCCTTTCGGAAATCATTTACTATAACAACAGTGTTATAGTCCACCATTTCCTTTTATTTCTCGAAAACGTCTATTTCAACAATGAATGTTGAAATCTATGGTTTCGAATCTTAATACATTTTAAAACATCTTTAGATCGTTTTAATTCTATTTAAAACATCACATTCAAAACCATTTCTTTAACATATTATTCACTATTCAAAAACGTGAATATACTTGTTAACCAATTTTATCATTTCTATTCATTTTATTTCAAAGGATTATTCACTGTCTAAAATGTGAATATAACTCCATAAATAAGTTATAACAATTTACTTATCAAAATAAGCCATTTGCGGATTTATAAAACAACGTTTATAAATTCCTTTATTAACCTATTCAATTTATAACTCAATTATATACTAAAATTTCATATTATAAGTTAAATACTTATAATTTATTTGTTTACAAAATTGTTCTTTTAAACTTCCCAAATTTTATAAATCTTATAACTTATGAGATTCATTTATTTATCCAAAATCTATTCTTTTAAATAACTATACAAATTTTATAAACCTACTGCTTATAAAATTCCATTTATAACTTTACCGTTTATAATTCTATAAATTTCATTCATTTATGAAATTCATTCACAATTCATTCTAATACTTATAAAAGCTCGTTTTATAATTCAAGATATTCTAATTTATAAATATCCATTTTATAAATCTTTTATATGGATCAATTTATATTATTCTTTTAAACATCTTTATAATTTCATCATTTTGATTTATAAAATAATCAAATTTCATAAATCCTATTTTAAACTTTTTATAATAAATTCAAAAATCCCAATTTAAACTATTTTATAAAATCACTAATCCCATATTTTCAAAAATCAACTTTTAACTGTATTTCTCAAAAATCATAATTTTTATATATTAAAATTATACCGTTTATTTATTTAAGATGAATCAATTCCAAAAAAATATTTTATAAACGTATACTTTCAAAAAAATCACTTTAGAAATCCCTTAAAAATCAAAATCGTTATTTTTAAACTTTAAAATTGGATCCGATGAAGCAACACATTAAATAGTCAATCACGACTTTCCAATATCATATATCGATATGATATCACTATATCTGAATCAAATAAATATTTGTGAGGAATCCAATTGGATCCCTCCAACCTGTTTCCCTGCATCCACAGACATTAGCACAATACTCATTCCACTTCGAGGTGGAATATCGCGGTATATGGGTTTTATAAAATATTATCCGCTTAATAGGCGGCGCAATAGGGTCTCATCTGCTATACAATGCGGGAAATCAATCAACTGCAATATATACATATGCCAATATATATATATATATATATATATATATATATATATTGCTATATACTAATATAATACCAATTCCACTTCAAGGTGGAATATCGTGGTATATGGGTGTAATAAATAACATCCGCTTACTAACGGCGTATAGGGTCTATTCGCATCCAATATATATATAACAATCATCATTCAAGCATTCAATCAACACAGTCTAACAATTTTAAATCTAACTATTAAAATTTAAATAAACCCTTTTGAGTGAGAAGTTCTCACCTTTGCTTTTATATAGCAATCCATTTCCATCCCAGACTTGTTTTCCTTGATTTATACCTTGTATAAATATTTACACAATTTATTAATATTCGAACAGATCGAATAATAAATTTTAATTGGATAATTTCGATTCATCGGTGATTTCATTTTAATAGTTAAATTAACTGATAGTTTTATTTAAACCAATTTCTTCTTTAATAAATTTATTTAAATAAAAATTTAATTTAAAAACTAAATTTTCTTTGATACTTTCATTTACTGTATATAAACATTATACGATTTATAAATATTTGAACTAGACGAAAAATTTAATTTCTCATTTAAATCAATTTAATCAACTAACGATTTTCACTTTAAGCTTTATAAATTCCACTTCTATGTTTAAATTTTTAACAAATTCCTTTTTAATTTTAAATAGATTACTCTTAACAAATTTATCTAATAAAAATTAAATTTCAACTAAATTTACTTAAATAAATTATTTCACCTAATAAATTGGATTTCTAACAATTTTCCTTTACAAATTTCCTATTTAAATGTACTTACTGTTTTTAACCAAAATATGTATGTGGGTGTTTATATTCATTTTCAAATTTAAATTGAACTGAATTTTTTTTTAATATACCTTACTGTACACGCGACCAAACTGCTCCTCCTCAATCTCGCGACGTTGCCTCGAGCCTCCCAGCTGACGTCACCGCCGATAGCTGTCGATTGAGGACACCACGTCCACCTTCCTCCTCGCGAGCCACTTCCTTGCTCCTGCGCACACGCGTACAGGCCCCTCGTGAACCCAAACTCGACCCCAACCCCAGCTATGCAGCATCTTAATCTTGATAACCCAACTCGAGTTCGAACTGGAACGGATGGAGGTCGGCTTCGAATCCACGAACTTTCCCTTTCTTTCTTGCCTGGAAACGAAATAGAAAAGGAGGAGCGGCCATTGAATTTTAATTTGAATGAGATGGGCTTCGGCCATTATTTTGTACCAGAGGGAGGAGATGCTTGCGATTTTGAAAACAAATTGAAAAGGGCACGAAGTATTTAATTCGAACGAGGCGGCCATTTGTAAACGAGAAGAAGGTTTCTTTTGGATCGGCCATTACTATCTTCGTTTGATTTGGAACTGAAGAGGGATTATTTTAAAACGAGCTTCGCCATACTTAGCACGATCTCTCCTATGATTCTCTACGTTATTTTAGGCTGAAACAAAGGGGCGTGTTTTAAGGAAGAACGTGGTGTGTTGTTGACCAATTTAAATTTTAAATTTAAATTGAATCTCGATAAAAATTCAATGCGTTTACACGTCGTGTGCTCACATATCAACTCCGAAAAATACGAAATTTGAAATCCGAGAATAATTCAATATTACGGACCCAATGGAACTGGTTTCGTCGAATTCCGAGACTGTGCCTCGGACAGCTATTTTTAAATATCGATTCAAACGATATAATTTCAAAACTGAACAATTTACTTTCAAATTAAATTCTGAAGCTTCGATTATCTTCAATATTATCAATATGAATTTTACAAGCCTTTGAAATATTTTTAATCACCTTAAAATTGAAGATTCAAATTTTTATTCAACTTTCAATAGATTAAATTCTAAAATTAATCGCTAAATTCATTCTGATAATTTGAAATTCAAGTCAAACCATCATTCAAATATTTAAAATTAATTAAATATTTTCAAATTAAATTATTCAAAATTTTGGATCGTTACAAAAGGTATCATGGCCTTTCGACTAAGTCGAAAGGCTTGAGGCAGCATATAAAGAGGGTTCCTTTCGACCAAGTAGAAGGCACAGGCGTAGAAGGGGGTTGATCTACATCTATTAATAAGATCCAAGAAGTCTAGTTGTGAGGAGGGAATTTTGGGATACTAAATTCATTTCTTTTACTCTACTTTCTTAGTTGCAATTAAATTCTCAAGAAACCCTAAATCGATTTGAGGAAAAAGCTCTATATCTTGTAACCCATTTTTGATTACGAGTAAAAAGGAGATGGCTTGTGCATTAAGGATGTTGATGATGAGGAAGATCATTAGCTAGATTAATGATCCTTTGCACATGATTCTAACCTATTCTCTTAACTTATTTCTGTCTATGTGATGCATATGATCGACTTGGGTTCATTTTGTTGAATCACATCATCACCGGAACCAACATTAGTCCATAAAAACAAGGATGATGACAGAGTTTTGACCATGTCAAGTTATGAAATTGGGGAGTACCCAAGTCGATCTTATGCAAGGAAATCAAAGTAAATCTTAGGCAGTTATAAACTAGAATCATTTCAAAGGAGTAAAACCCCTTTCGACACAATTGAAAGGGGATTTTTCAATGGGAACCTCAATTTACAATTGACTAGCAATTCATTAGAGAAGAACCCATTCAAAATTGTCTGTCCCTAGTGACCTGTAACCCTTTCGAAGGGGTTCTACAGCCAAAATAACAAAACTATAGGGTCGAAAGCAATTGTGTCATAGTAACAAGATATGCATTTCTTTCGACATAATCGAAAAGGCCAGAGTGTTACCTTTCGACATGGTCGAAAGGAATGAAAAGCTAGGATGGCCAATTGCTTTCGACTCACTCCAAGGAAAGAACTCAATCAAATGCTGCTTCCTTAAAATAC
This sequence comes from Allium cepa, assembly GCA_030765085.1. NCBI lineage: Eukaryota > Viridiplantae > Streptophyta > Magnoliopsida > Asparagales > Amaryllidaceae > Allium > Allium cepa. Next base: position 812,397,209 of record CM060943.1, read on the forward strand.
ATGCCAAATCAAACTCCCTGAAGCCTTTCGACTAAGTCGACCTAGTCAAAAGGTAGGGATAGCTTTATTGACCCTTTCGATTAAGTCAACTTGGACGAAAGGTAGAGCAATATCCAAAACCCTTTCAACTATGTTAATCTGGTCGAAAGGTATGCTTTTAAAGGAGAGACTCTTTTCAACAACTTGGATTCATTTGAATCTAATTACCATTTATTTAGCATTGGGGATGTTGATAAGTTTTCTTGTTAGCATTTTTGGCGCTAGAAGGAGTGCTTGAACCTCTGACCTAGTGGTTATATTATGGACTAATTCTGGCTCATTTCTCTTGCATAGGAAAAAATGAGATCAAAGAGATTAAGTGCAGTTGAGGAAGGAGCAATTCATTCAACCACTATGGAGGAGAATATAGCTCCATCTTTTAATCTAGAGGGGGCCATTCCTGGAAAGACTTCATCACCAACACAAAAGACGAGAACATAGCTAAATTCAAATGCTTGGAACAACAGCTGCAGGAGATGCAGAAGCTGCTCAAGATGGCCCTATCACAAACATCTTCGAAGACTTCGAAACAAACTCGTAGAGAAGAGAGATAGTCTCTCCAAGGAGGAATGTAAAAGCTAATTTCAATGAGTATAAAGACAAAGTGGATCTGACGTCCTCAAAGAAGAAGGGACCCCCCAATCGAAGGCTAACCATTAGGGGAGAGTTCTCGACAAATCGCTTGAATAGACTTGGAGTTCAACATTAAAAGAACATTGCCCAAATCAGAAGAATTATCGTAATGTCGAAGCTTACCTAAAGGATGCCGTTGAAAAGGCAATTAAAGATGCTATGAATTCAAAAGGCAAAAGAATAATGGATGAAAATAACAATGAGAGAGTGCCTCCCTTTACTGATGAGATTATGGCAACAGTTATCCCACCATATGTCAAAAATCCATCAATGAAGTATCATGGGGTTACAGACCCTAACGATCATCTAATGCCTTTTGACAGCCAAATGTACTTGTACAATGCATCTGGAGTTGTCAAATGCTGAGTCATCTCTGTCACTCTCTTGGGAGCAGCAACAAAATGGTACGAGAAGTACCGGGAGAAGACCATATACTCATGGAAGAAGTTCTCTTATGAGGTTTCTGCCCAATTTTGCATCTGCAAAGATTCGACGATCGACTACACAGTCCTAACTAATATAAAACAAAGGCAGGGAGAGTCCTTGGGAGATTACTTGAGAAGATTCAATGCTGAGGTTTTAAAAGCCAAGGACATGAACGATCAGGACAAGCTTATAGCAGTTCATTCTAGCTTAATTGAAAACACTCCCTTTTGGAAGCTGCTCTTTGTTAACGGCTACAAAGACTTGCAAGACTTCCATTTTCAAGCTAATAAGTTCATCCGTATGGATGAGCTTTATTATGCCAAGAAGAAGATTATCCTCCGAAAGGAAGGAGGAGATTTAGCCAAGACCATGGCCACAAGAGGACCAGATGGGAGGAGCCGATTGCTAACATAGTTGCTTTAAACAAGTAGTTGTCTTACGTATATGCTATAACTAAGGAAAGAGTCAACTTTCCAACCTCCTTCAAAGCCAAGAACAACTCGAAAAAGAAAAAGGGAGGAGATTATTGCGCTTATCACAAAGCTAATGGCCATAATATTTATGAGTGAAAGGTTCTGGCTGGAATTATTCAAAAGCTGATCCAAGAAGGTCATTTGAAGGAGTTTATTCAAGATTAACAGAAAACTCAGTGTACAGAGAGTGGTCTGCAAAAATGTCCAGGAAATGTTGTGAATGTGCTAGAAGATGAGGAGCCCTTAAGCTTAAGCCCGCCCATCAACAGAATTGACGTGATACACGATGGGCCGCATCCGACAGGAAATAGCAAGGGGGCTTGAAGCAGGTACATTAAAGAAGAGAAAGAAGGGATTTACTACATCCAAGAAGAAACCCAATAAAGAATTCACATCTAAACTTCCATACGCCTAATCTTGTTGTCACTTCAAGAGCTAAAAAAAGGGGTTCACCATCCTCATAACGATCCTTTGATGATTATCGTATAGATTGGGTTATCTATTATCTCTAAGATTCTAGTTCACCTAGGCGGTGTAGTTAATTTAATCTTCATGCATGCCCTTGGTCAGATGAACATTCTAGAACACAAGTTGGGGCCAAGCATAGAGCCCACATTTGGATTCAACAACAAAGGGTCAACTCCAGTGGGACAGATAAAGCTGCTCGGACAAATGGGAGTGTCGTCCACCTACAGAACATTTGAAACTGTTTTCGTGATAATCGATCAACCCTCCTACTACAATGCCATCTTGGCGGGCTAGCTTTTGATGAGATCGATGTTTTTGTCTCCCCAAAGTACCTCATGGTAAAATTCCTGACCAAGCGAGGCTGGAGAACAGTCCGAGGAGAGAAGTTTAGCTCTCGACAAATGTATTTTACAACTCTTGACCAGTATAAAAGGGAGTATTCTACATACTTTGATCCTTCTACTATTTAACGACCTTTGGATCCTTCTACTATTTCATAACCTTTGGATCATGGATTTTCACATCCAACATTCGAAGCAAAAATTAAAATTAATAAATCTAACAAACGTATGTATGAAAGGTACATTCCTTATAAAGGCAAGAGAAAGAGAATCGATGAAAACTCAGTAGAAGAAAGCCCTATAATCACAGAAATCGATTGCCGAGGTGAAACAGAAAGAGTAAAACCCACAGAATATCTTGAGGAAGCTTACGTAGATTTAGATGATGTTACTAAGGTGGTCAAAGTCGGAAAGGATCTTAATGATGACTTAAAGAAGGATTAATACAGTTTCTCAAGGTCAACAAAGATGTATTTGCCTGGTCACATTCTGATATAGTGGGGATTGATCCAACAGTCATGTTCATGCACTTAACATCAATCCTGGAGCAACCCCCGCAAGAAAAAAAAGGCAGTTGGACAAGGTGCGGTCAGATGCTTTAAAAAAAGAGATTGACAGACTCCTAGAAAATGGATTTATTCTAGAAATATACTATCAAAAGTGGTTAGCCAACCCAGTTCCGTTGTAGAATTCAAACGGGAAATGGAGAGCATGCATTGATTACACGAACCTAATTAAAGCATGTCCAAAGGATTTCTTCCTATTGCTATGGATGGATCAATTAGTGGATGAAACAAGTGGACACAGATTGTTATCTCTCATGGATGCTTATTCAGGGTACAACCAAATACCATTGTTCAAACTGAATGAGGAGCACACCAACTTTATAACTAAATGGGAATTTATCACTACAAGGCAATGCCATTTGGACAGAAGAATGCAGGTGCAACCTATCAATGATTAGTTAACCGAATGTTTAAAGAGCAAATTGGACGAAACATAGAGGTTTATGTGGATGATATGTTGGTGAAGTTTAGCGATCCCGAGAACCATCTTAAAGATCTTGAGGAAATGTTCTGGATATCGCAGAAATGTCACCGAAGTAAGTCTTGATCAAATTCAAGTCATTAAGGAGATGGACGAACCTAAAAACTAGCAAGGAAGTGATGGTTTGAACGAAAAGGTAGCTGCCTTAAGTCAATTCATTTCTAAAGCTACCGATAAGTGTATACCCTTCTTTGAGGTGATCGAGAAGAAGAAGAAGAGCTTCAAATAGGGAGAGAATTGCAGGAAAACCTTCTAAGAATTAAAAAACCATTTGGAGAAACCACCGATACTTTCTAGCCCTGAGAACGGGGAAATCCTGTACCTATACATGGTAGTCTAAGAAAATGCACTCACCTCGGTACTAATTAGAGAAGGGAGTGAGGCACAGCTCCCAGTATATTATATAAGTAGACAGTTAAAGGATGAAGAGGTTCGATACCCCGTTATAGAAAATTTAGCCTATTTCTTAATTCTCATGGCTCGAAAGCTCAGAGCATACTTTCAGGCACATCCGATAAGGGTATTGACCAATTTCCCCTTAAAGCAAGTTTTTAGTAAAACCAAGACTTCTAGAAGATTGTAAAATGGTGGATCGAGCTCGGTCAATATAACATAGAATTTCAACCACGAGCTATAATCAAGGGGAAAGAATTGGCAGACTTTGTTAATGAGTGTAGAAGTTTTTTAGGAACAATCGAAAAAGGAGAAAGATCAGAAGCCCTTATTGTAATTATTTGTTGATGGAGCATCAAACGAGCAAGGGCCAATGTAGGATATGCTGTCATAACACCAAATGGACATCGGTTGTATTATGCCATGAAATTGGGATTCCTCGCAACCAATAATGTGGCAGAATATGAATCTATGGTAGTAGGATTAACCTTGGCGCTAGAACTCAAAATCCTACGAATATAGGTCTTTAGTGATTCTCAGATGACGGTAAACAAAGTGAAACAGATATATCAAACAAAGGACCCCAAGCTATCCTTATATGGGAAGAAGATACTACAAACGCTTGCTTTGTTTGAAGATTTATCAGTATACCAAGTCCCAGGAGTAGAAAATTCATAGGAAGAATCCCTAGAAAAACTAGCCAGCTCAAGAGGAGCCTTGGAGACACGTATTGTCCCAGTAGGATACCAGGAAATTCCAAGTATTGAAAAGGAAGCATCCGAACAAGGGAAGCAATTGTTAGTTGTGAGAAGATCCTAAGATAAATCACAAGGAGAAGAGAGAAGGGAAAATGGAAAAGAAATATCAAATGAAAGGGTTGGCCGTCCAAGAAAAAGTAACATATATGATGATACCTGGGTGTCATCTATTATTGAATACCTTATTAAAGGAATACTCTCATCCGACAAAGAAGAAGCAAGGAAGATTTGGAGACAAGCTCCAACCGGTATTATGATAGACGAGATCCTATATAAAAAGGGATATGCTCTTCCCTATCTAAGATGCGTGAGCATGAATGATGGAATAAAATTAATTACTGAAGCACACGAAGAGTTTTGCGAAGATCATTCAAATGGAATAAAGCTAGCAAAGAAAATAATGAGGCGGGGATTTTATTGGCTGCATAAGTAAGCCAAGCCATCGAATATGTGAAAAGATGTGAAAAATCTAAAAAATATCCAAAGATTCCTAGATTGCCCTCGATTCAATTAACTCTAATTACAAGTCCATAGCCCTTTGATGTATGGGGAATAGACCTAATCGGTCTATTGCTAATTTCAAAAGGAGGGGCAAAGTACGCCATGGTTGCCATCGACTATTTCACTAAATGGGTTGAAGTAGGACCACTTCCAAAAATTACTTCTGGGAAAGTACCTAGATTTGATACCAAGAACATCATAACCAAGTTTGGAATTCTTCAAAAGATAATTTCTGACAATGGGCCACAATTTGAAAGTGAAGAATTCTCCCGCTTTTGCCATAAAAATGGAATTATTAAGAGTTTTTCCTCTATCACGCATCCAAAAGCAAATGGAGCAGTTGAGGCTGCAAACAAAACCATAAAGACAATTGTGAAAAAGCGGCTAAACAAGGCAAAAGGAAATTGGGTAGAAGGGCTATCACTTGTGCTATGGGCTTACCAAACGTCTGCTAAAACAGCAACAAGACATACCCCCTACTCTTTAACATATGAGTGTGAGGCGATGTTACCAATCGAGATTAAGATACCCTTACACCGAATGATTGCTTATGCATTCAATAAAAATCAAGAATTAAAAAAAGAACCGTAAACTTAATACATGAACTAAGAGATGAAGCAGCGATAAGAACCGAAGAGTATCAAAGAAGAATCTCGAAATATTATAATTCAAGAGTAAGAACGCGATCATTCCCCAAGGGGGATTTAGTACTCCGTAGAGTGATGGCCAACACCATAAATCCTATAGATGGACCCCTCGGACCAAACTTGGAGGGACCGTTAATTGTTCCAAAGTAATCGCCTTGGAAGCTTACAAATTGTGCCGATTAGACGACAATATGGTTCCAAGAACATGGAAAGCCGAACATTTGAGGCCACATTTTCCAAAAATGAATGAATAAAGTATATATTTCTTCAAAAAGAAATCTACATAGTTGGGAGTGAAATGCTCCTTATATTTGGATACTACCTAAGATGGTAGTCTACCTGAGATGGTAGAAAAGCCTCATTCCACGCTAAGTTGGACAGGGCAAAGCACCTCCTGGAGGGAGGCCGGGTAAGCCTTTAGGTATGCCATAATATGGCTAGGTTAAAGCACCGACATGCCCTTGGTCGTGCCTTTGGTTAGGTCATGGAACCTCCTGGAGGGAGGACGGAGTAAGCCTTTATTTGTGCCATAAGATAGCCAGGTCAAAGCACTGAACAAGCCCTTATCCGCACCACACTATTGCCAGGGCAAGGCACCTCCTGCAGGAAGGATGGAGTAAGCCTTTATCCATGCCATAAGATGGCCAACGTAAAGCACCAAACAATCCTCTGTCCACGCCGCAAAAGGTCCTGGGTAGGGCGTCTCCTTTAGGGAGGTCGGGTAAGTATTTGATTCCATTCTCTAAGATGAGCTAATCAAGGGCACCAGACAACAATGGACTAAGACGTTAGGACCAAGAAGAGGCCCATCAAACAATGGACTAAGATGTTTAAGCCTAAGAAGAGGCTCATTCAATTGTGGACCGAGACGTCCAAACCCAAGAGGAGGCACATTCAACAATGGACTAAGATGTCTAAGCCCGAGAAAAGGCTCATCAAATCACAGACTAAGACTTCCAAGCTCAAGAAGCATCTAATCAGATTATTTCAATATTCAAAACTTGAAGGGTTCATACATGTCAAAGAGGATATAAACAATAGAGTGGAAGAGAACTCCGCTTATTATTACCCGAATCTGGGTTTCGAGACTTTCATTTCTAAACATCACCTATTAATACCTAAATCTAGGTTTCGGTTCTCCCATATCTGAATTTCATCAATTAAATATCCAAATCTGGGTTTCGGAGCACACATCTTAGGATTTCATTTACTAATACCCAAATATGGGTTTCGGGTCTTTGTCAATAATTATTTTTATTATACCCAAATCTGGGTATGGAAACATTATTGACCACTACAGTTGTTATATTCAAACATGGGTTTCGATATTATCATTTGGTTTTGCCTAAAGTACCCTAATCAGGGTTTGAGTCTTCTATTATGAAAATAATTTTATGAAGATAATTCCCATGGACTTCTGGTTGTTCAATATATGCCCTAATCTAGGTAGAGGATTTATGTCTTGACAACAAATACCACAGAAGTCTGCTTACAAAATACTTGCCCTGATCTGGGCTGAAGATTCTTTTACAAAGATAATTGTCTGACATATGCATAGATCTAGGCTTAGATCTTGATACAAAAACAATATTTACCAATTACCGTTTAATTTACCATAAAAACCCGAACTTGGGTTTAAAAGGGACACACGGAGTACTATTTTTGGATATTGTTATCTAGATTCTGGATGTCACATTATCAACTTCCAAACTTTGCAAGATAATACCCTAATCTGGGTCAATTTCATTCCTTCCTAATCTCTATCAAATCCCAAACTGAGGGGATGATGTAATAAGAGTTGAGATTATCGTGGATAGCCAAAAGTTTCAAGCTGGTCATTTTAAGGCCAAAATTAGAGTTAATGTTTTATAATTCTAAGCAATGCTCACCAGCGTTCGAATGAAGGATTCAGGATCATTCAAATTTCTAGGGAATTTCCAAATACATATTGAAGTGGATGAATTACAAAGGCTTATTTTTCGATAATTACCTATAGTCCATATTTGCAGCTATTGGCTGTTCCCACAAGGAGTTCATAAATTAAATCTATTATATGCCTTAGTAGCTACTAATTACAAATTTCAGTTCTGATGAATCAGGATTTTGATAGACCAATCGTCCAAATATGAAAGCATTAATATGCTGGTCTATTACTAAACACGCACGTAAATACAATAATGAGATAACAACCAAAAATATCACTTACTTTGAATTTTGCAATAAAAATAAAAGTTATGAAGAGCGAGAAAGTTATATAATTTTTGTCCTAAAGAACAAAAGCATCTTTCATAAGGGAGGGGGGCCAAATGTTAGCCATAAAATCTACTCAATAGCAGAAGTATGAAGTAGGCTAATAAGAGTGAGGTTCTGATGAAGTAACAGGCATGGGTTTCACAAAGGTCATAAGAAGATGTTTCGAAGGCTTTAAGGAGGTTTTGAAGGAGTCGAAGGCACCGATTGCTTATACAGTATGATGGCTTTTGACTCGGATGGAAACATTCACACCCTTCCGCCACTTTAAACCTTTCAACTCAGATGGACAAGCAAACACAGCTTTGAATCCCCTTTCGAAGGCAATAGATCGTAAACGCTCACTTATGCACCAAACCTTTCGAAACTAGAGGTTTCTCCTCTATCCCAACCTTTTCGAAAGAATATACAATCCTTTCGAACCAGTCGAGGCCAATAATATTAAGGAGAGGTTCCACTTTAGTTCTCAGGCATACATTCGAAGGCTACTCAACATCATCGAAACCATTGGTACTTGAATCTCTTCAAAAACAGTATGAAAAACCTATCAACAAACGCGAAGGCTTCAATCTTACTTCCAGAAAATACAAGGCAACATAGAGAAGAAGATGCGTTTGGAAACCTTTCGACGCTGTCGATAAGTGTTTTGAAGAAAGCAGTACTCAAGGTTCAATAGAGGCGAAAGGTTAATAGGGGGCCTTTTTGACTCGTTCAAAAGGTCTGTGGAAAGGAAAAGAGGCGCAAGACCAAACCAGAAAGAACAAGAAGAAGCCTTTTGACAGCATCAAAAGGTATCATGGACTTTTGACTAAGTCGAAAGGCTTGAGGCGGCATATAAAGAGGGGTCATTTCGACCAAGTTTAAGGCACATGCACGAAATGAGGCCGATCCGCATCTGTAAATAAGACCAAAGGGGTCCTATTTTGAGGAGGGAATTTTGGGATACCAAATTCATTTCTTTTACTCTACTTTCTTAGTTAAAAATAAATTCTCAAGAAACACTAAATCGATTTGGGAAAAATCCTATATCTTGTAACTCATTTTGGATTATGAATAAAAAGGAGATAGCTTGTGCATTAAGGATGTTGATGATGAGGAAGATCATTAGCCAGACTAATGATCCATTGCACATAATTCTAACCTAATCTCTTAATTTCTTTCTGTCTTTGTGATGCATATGATCGACTTGGGTTCATTTAGTTGAATCACATCATCATCGGAACCAACATTAGTCTACAAAAACAAGGATGATGATGGGGTTTCGTTCGTGATGAGTTATGAAACTGGGAATACCCAGGTCGATCTTATACATGGAAATCAAAGTAAATCTTGGGCAAATAAAAATTAGAACCTTTTTGAAGGAGTAAGAAACCTTTCGACACAATTTAAAGGAGATGTTTCAAAGGGAACCGCAGTTTATAATTGACTGGCAGTTTATTAGAGAAGAACTCATTCAAAAGGTGTCTGTCCCCAGTGACACCTGCAACCCTTTCGAAGGGGTTCCACAACCAAAATAACAAAACCATGAGGTCAAAAGCAGCAGTTTCGTAGTAACAATTTATGCATCTCTTCTGACATGATCAAAAGGGTCAGAGTATTAGCTTTCGACATGGTCGAAAGGAATGAAAAGCTAGGATGGCCAATTGCTTTCGACTCACTCCAAGGAAAGAATTCAATCAAATGATGCTTCCATAAACTACATGCCAAATCAAACTCCCTAAAGCCTTTCGACTAAGTCGACCTAGTCGAAAGGTAATGATAGCTCTATTGACCCTTTCGATTAAGTCAACTTGGATGAAAGGTAGAGCAATATCCAAAACCCTTTTGACTATGTTAATCTGGTCGAAAGGTATGCTTTTAAAGGAGAGACTCTTTTCAACAACTTGATTCATTTGAACTAATTACTATTTACTTAGCATTGGGGATGTTGAAAAGATTTCTTCTTAACACCCTTAAACAAGTAAACTAAACCCAACTCAAAGGTAGGGAATGATACCATAGTCCTGTCTTTTCTCATCGGTGAGTTAGCATAACTAATATAGTGTGACTGGTACATAATAGTATGCCGTGATAATGGTATACCAATATACAAAACCAAGGGTAATATGGATATCATAATAATACTAATAACTAACTAATATGCTACATGTAAAATAACAGTAAATGACAAATAGACAATAAATTGATTCCCATCATTACTAGTTGGTGGAGTCTACTATGGATACGAATCGATCAATGATCCTTATCGAAGCATCTGAAACGAAAAATTAATACAGCAATATAATAATTCTACTAACATAGTATCTCCAACAAAGCTGAAATATAGATATCTATAACCGATACCTATCTCAAATTGTCATTAGCTGCCAAAGAGACCTACTGCAACTCTACTCTAGACTCCTTCGAAAACTAATACCTTGACAGATGGTATGAAGGTCCTATCACAACACCCACCCATATAGTGAAATAGTATATGACCTACTCTAGATTGGCGTTCAATCTCTCTCTTCCATGACCACGACAGTAGGTCATGTGTCTCAATGATGCAGAATGATCGTCAAACGAAAGAAAAGAAGTAAAGAAGAGGAAATGGAAGAGAAGAGAATGGAAAATAAGAAAAAGGGAACATCAAATAATCACATAACCTGTCATATATCTCACATCGCATCAGGTAAAATATAATTTCCAACACAGATATAAAACAGTTGAGATAGTTTATAACAAAGTAAACTAATCATCAGAGTATAAGATCCATAGAGTTGTACAACACAGTAAAGGAGTTTAACTTGTATATAAACGCAACTGATAAATTGTCTCTAATAACAGTAAGTCAAACACCGTCAAGGCTCCATAGTGTCAGATAATGGAATACACAATAACAACTCAAATATAAGTATGAGTAAATGTCACCTCCTGCTAATCCATCAGTAGAACTCCATATGCCACCCACACTAGTTCTCTAGTCTACTAATTTAAAACCAAGATAATAAAAGGCAAAACATAAAACCATAATTCAGACAACAGTTTGATCTGAGCGATAAAAAAATCTCAAAATACTATAAAATTTGATATAATATACGAAACAAAGGGTATATGGATCATACCTGACTTGTTCCTGCAACCAAAGAGCCAGCACATAACATCGATAATACGCTACTCTACAACATCATTAAAGGGTACTCCTTACTCAGTAAACTATCAATGTGTCTAGGTATCTCCATCCACAATACCTACTCCATAGTAAGTATACTGTCTGGGGTATCTATGTATCCCTATGCACAATATCTACATCGTGTAACATCCCTTGGGTGAAAAGTGGCTAGTAAAATAAACATAACAAACATAACATCCATCAAACACTAACTGCCAATCAGTGTGCTCTAGATATATGATAACTCGTATGATCCCAACCGAGAGTAACATCGCTAATTTTTGATAACATTATTTAGAAGATTTAATTAGATAAATTAAATAGAATAATGGTGACAAGGAGTTTGATATATGAATAAACAATATATAAACTTAGGGTCGTGCTTAACCATAAATTAAATGGGCGTAAATTGGTATATAGGTTAATTAAATTACATATGGGCATATTAGTAAATTATCCTTTCTATTATACACGGCTATGACTTTTTGTAATTGTCCATTCACGTTTATTTTCCTAAAATCAAATTAGACGTAAGAACCCTAAGATAGCTGGCCATTAACAAGGAAGGAAAAAGAGAAAATTCCAATCTAAAGCTAAGGATCAAAGCTAGGAAGGATAATCAACAAAAAATATTAAATTTATTATCAAGTTTAAGGTGAATAATAATTCTATGCCATTTATATTTCTTTTTATGATTGTATGTTTTAGTATTTACGATTAAATTCGTTTTTATGCTAATATGGATGATGATATGCTTGGATTATTTTATGTTTGATTTATCTCAATTTAATCACATATGAATTCATACGGTTTCAGGGTTAAAACCATGGGTTATTGATTTTAAAATGTCATGGAAAAGTTTTATGTTAAGTAAACCATGATTTTGGAGATAGGTTTCAATTTTCATAATTTTCCAAGCTATGGAAATTTTATTATGAATTTTTAATGGAAAATATGATATAATTGGGTTTAAAATATAATTCGAGAATTTCAGGTAAAAATTGGGTTTGAAATTTTTAATATATTTGGTTACATGATGAAATTGAATTTCTGTGATTTTCGGGGATTTTTCTCAATTATTTACTAGGGGAAATAAATTATTTTAAAAGAAAGACTTTTCTGAAATAATGGGTTTTGGTATATGGAAGGGCTTAAATGTTACATTTTATGGTTTAAATCTGATATAAGTGCGGCTTCAAACGCATCTCACTCTTTTATTAGACCCTAATTCCAATCTTTTATTTTGCATTTAGTTTACTTTTCTTATTCTGTTGCTACTTATTTACCCTAATTAGCATAATCTTGTCCCAGCCTCACGTAACTGTCATCAGTTCCTGACCGAAAGGGAATGCTGTTATATGAGTCACTTCTATTATCTTGCTTATTAATTTAATTTAAGCCTTAAGTTGATTGAAATAAGCCTCTTCTATTATTTCTGCTCTATTTGCTTATTAAGTTAATTTAAGTCGTAAATGAGTCTTTTTGTTCTTTCTACTTAATTATACTCTGTGTTATAATTTTACTTGTAATCGTCACTTTTGTTTTCTTTTATAATCTGCGCACTATAAATATAATTACAAGCGTTTCTTTTCTATTCTAATCCGTCTTCCTTTATAATGATATTAAAATCTATTTAATTCTCTTATATTATGTGATGAGCTTAGCTTGAGACTATGTCCGCTTGTCACAAATTTACTTATTGTAATAACTACTTTACTTTTATTCTATTATCTGCATAGTAAATGCAGATCTAGGTACATTTCTATTTATAGCTTCAGGTCTTATCTAATAATAAACTTGATTCCCTTAATTCTTTACTTTATTTTCCTATATTATAGGAAGTAGTTCTATTCCATTTGGTTGGTTAAAATAACTGTGCTAAAAATTTATTTCCATATTTTAATACTAATAATGCTATAAACAATAATCTGTAACTGCATGATACTTCTTTTATTATTTCTTTACTTTTTGGATAGTGCAAAATATAATGGTTTCTCTATTTTACACTAATCTCCTTTTTCTTTCTTTTATTCTTGCAATTATATTTATCATTATCTTTTTAAATATTAAACTATAGAAATGTATTCTGTTTCGTAAGCCAACCAATTAATCTGTCACATACTTCCAAATTGAGTTATTAGTTTTTTCTTTAATTTATTACTCCCATTTTTAGCATAATTTACTGCAAAATTCCTATCTTTCTCTTCTTATTCTAGCTTTTTTATTTTTACATCTAATTTTTATAAGTCTAGTATCCTTCTATTTTAGTCCATATTTTCCAATTCTGCTCTTTATTATTTTATTCGCGTAAAAAGGAATAAGAAGAAGCCAACATTTACAGGCTAAATTTCAACTTTAAAATAGATGTAAATAACTGTAATTTCTCACTTTTAGGCTTATGCCTTTCTCTAACTGTCAAGCCTAATATTAATTAAATACAAGCTCTCTTACGCAATTTACAGTCTCAACATAACTACTTAACATAATTAATTACTGAAATAAATACTGAATAAAATTATTTAACACGAATCTAACGATAATACATCATAAGCATAAAAGATATATAATTAAATCCATTCACATGTTGTCTTTAGCTTTGCTTACGCTCAGCTTGGCTCCATGGTTCTTCTGCATTCCCTTCTAAGGTGTATAATATTTTTGTTCAGAAGACCCCCACCCTAGAAATATTTTCTCTTTGGGTCTAGCCTCAAGCAATGAACGTATTAGGAGAAAATCTGATTGTGAGAAAATAGCTAGGCCTAAGATACTATTTATAATGGAGTTTGGGGATCTCAGACCATTGGATTCTTGGATTGAACTTGGAGCCACCATGTCACAGGGTCGTTTGGAGCCATCAGATAAACAACATATGGCTTAGATCGCGCAAAAATCAACCCAATACACTTCCACATGTCCCTGAATGAATTCACGTCCAAGGAGACACGCTGGTCGACCCTAGGGTCGACTGTGCTCTCCTAGGGTCAACCTAGCGGTCGACCTACGGGGTTGTGGGTCGACCCACATACACACACACACAAACATTTTTTCCTTTTTCTTCTCTCCGATTTTTGTTTCATTCGTAATTTCTTCGTATTAACTCGGATTTTGACAAGTTATATATGGAAATTGATCATAAAATCGCCACAGACACAATGGTATAGGTTTTGAGGCCATATTCTGGCAGTTATAAAATTATTTATTTTCACTATTTATCGTTATTTGATTATTAATTATATAAAATGTAAGTGTTACATTCTCCCACCCTTTAGGAAATTTCGTCCTCAAAATTCAACAAGAGTAAAATTATGTAATTTCTCGCATTACTCATAACCATTTTATGTACATCCAATTTTGCGACCATCCGCGTTTGTGTGCAAAAGTGTTATTCCATATAGAATATATGCATGTACATGAATGTCCAAGTGGTACCTCTTATATGAATGCTTTGCTTCTTTAAAAATTTATTTTTAGAACATGATGAATGTATCCTAAATATACTTGCAATTTCTATATGAATGTAGTCTTTTGAAAACTCAAAACGTTTTTCATCCAATTTTCGCCACACTCCTACTCAACAGGGGTGTAGTTCGACGAATTTTTCATCTAAATCCTACCATACAAATTTTGAGATTCGAATTTTAGAAAAATCTAATTCTTCGAATTCGATTTCTTATGTCTGAAAGAAGGTAGAAAATGGAAAAACTTCACATTTCTCCGTTTTACTTTTGCGTACCTCTCTCTCCGTACTTGGAGCCCGTGCCGCTATCCTATAAAATCTCTATTTCCTATCCTAGCACGATTTACATAAGAAAGATTTTTCTTTTCAATCTTTTTCCCAAGCTTAATTCATGGGAGAGATGTATTTTTCTTTTTCAATTTTCATTTATTTCTATTGACGTCTCTATTGCTTTCTTTAGATCTTACTAATTTTCTTTTATTTACCTTACATATGTTTTTACTCTTCTTTTAATACAACTAAAACAGCTATCATCGAGGGCAAGGATGCTTAGGACTATGTCCACCCTAACACAGAAAGGTCCTACTCTAGGAATCCAAGTAACTCATATGCTACTCCTACCGCCTTTTATTTATTACCAACAATCGTCTTATTATCATGAAAAATAAGATCTATTTATCTCTTTTATTCCATGCTCAAAAAGGAATATTTAAGTCTCATTTACTGCAATGGATAAGGGTTTCAATCTATTCAGTCTCTACCTAAAAAGGCAACTAAGCTTGGGCAAATTCTCTCTTTAGCTTTCATTTTTCCGCAACTAAGGTCTACCTATCCCAACCTCGTGTGTCTTATTATCTTACTAATATCATTTCACTATCATTCTATAGTCTACACACATGAAGCAACATCTCTAGGTTTTCACTAATGTCCTATACACCTTACGGGAACTTTTATTATTACTACTAGAATTAATTACTGCTATAGCCTTATACTTTTCCCGTTACACCTAGAAAATGATTCCTATCTACTCCATATTTAACAGTCTGGTTTGGTTTGGTATTTTTCATCTTACTTCAAAAATTAAAGCTTCTAAATTTTTGAAATATCAAATCCCAAAATTCTCACCATTGAAAGTGTTATTTTAAAGTTTCCTGTGAAATTCAAAGATACGTGATTACCTAAAATTTTATCTTTTCAAAAACTTATTTTCTTTTCCACCAAACCATCTTTCTTTAAAACATGTCTTGCTTGTTCTTAAAACATTTTTTTCTTGACTTTAAAAAAATGTTCTCATATGTTTTCAAAATATCCTTCTTTTTTTCCATAGATTTTCAAATTTACTAAAACTGGAATAGATAAAACAATTATTTTATCAAAAATCTCTTAACTTTCTTGCTCTTCCAATTACTTAACCTTAAGGAGTTTCTACTTATTATACTTAATGGTTTTATACCTTAATGTATTGGAATTACTTTCTTTATGAGAAACCATTGACGCTAAAACCTCCTATGAGTCCTTTAAAGGAGGATTTCATGTATATATGAAATTATAAGGAATTTATTTTATATTTTATCGAAATAGTCAACACGAAATATGTTTCCATACCTTGTACATCTCTTTCACATATTCGTTATAACTTGCACAAAAAATCTTTATTTATGATTCATAGAAATTATATCATTATTCTTTTCATTCCAATAGACTAAAGTATGTTTACTCTATATTCACTTATATAAGTTATTTCCTACTAAATTCATCAATTTAACGTACATTATTTTTCAAAAGAACTCATTTTCCAAAACTTCTTTAATATTTTCATAACTAGAAAATACTAATGTACTTATTTAAATAATAAGTGTAACACAAACTACTTTAGAAATTATCTTCAAAACTCATTTGGGTCAAAACAGATGTGGCGTAAAACACCATTACTACAACCCAAAAATACTAGTTTATGGATTCAATTAAAATAAATTTTAATAAATCCCATATGCTATGAAAAACATTTCCTTTGGGAGTCATCTACTATAACAATAGTATCATAATTTATGCTTCCTTTTTTTTTACCGAAAACATCTATTATAACAATAAATGTTGTAACCTACGTTTTCGATACTTAACACACTCTAGGCTTTTATATTTAAAATATTTGTTTCCTACAAAGAAAATGACAAGCTATACATGCTCTATAATTCTTCAAAAAGAATTTCATTTTTAATAAAATTTACATCATATAAAAACCAATTTAAATTTCATACCACTTATTTTTTCAAAAACCGAATATTTACTTCCTCAAATACATTAACAATTAAAATTTTCAACTTTTCAATTCCAAAAGTTTCATTTTATTGGGCTAGACAGAAAGTGGATTTTCTTCTTACTAAAACCACTTATTCCTCCCAAATTAAAAACACTCTCCCTATTATCCCTAGGGAACTTTCCTACTTCCTATAACATATGGATACCAACCTTCTCTTAAAACATGGCTTATTTGTACGCTATAAATCGGTAATTAACATAGGGCTCAACATTCTTGGGTCATCCTAAACCCAAATAGCAAATTATGCATGAATATACTTCTAAAAATTTTCCATATACTAAAATCTATGGTTAGGGACTATTTGGATATATATTTATATTTTATTTAAAAATACAAATACGTTCACTCACTATCTACCTAGGAATTCTAAACCTAAGCCCTGATACCAAATGTAACAACCCGAATTCCAGTGGGTCCGGATTTTTCACAAAAATGCTAAAATCCAAGCCCACTGAAGCCTGAGTGGGTTTCTGGTATCCTGCAAATAGGAAAAGACAAACATATTAGAGTTCAGATAATATCTCACAGCGGAACTGACCAAAATATAATAGTAAGTAAATACTCACCAATATATTAACACTTTCTAAACAAGTGTCTCAAAACTGGAAAGTCTCTTCCATCTACCTAACCTGTAGAATGTTATGAGGAGGGGATCAGAACTAAGTTCCGGTGAATAGTCAAATTATACACTTCTAAGCTTAATTTTGCATATAACGTTTTATTACCATTAACTATTATATTAGGTTTATTGGGTTTATAATACTCTCGCCTCTGTGAGCTAATCGTGCCCATCTACTCCCTAGTAGATTAAAACCTAATAACTGATATATATGTAGCTATATGCCCAATGACCGCATCGGTCCTAGGTACTACGCATAGTACCTTCCGTATCCTCCTCGCAAAGGACTCCATCATCTTGCTTCCATGGTGTTCTGTGACTACATCTATAAAGGACTGCCTCGTAAGGCCTACAACACAAAAGCTCCGTCGTCTACTATGAAAATGTAAAACTACGTTCGCGCTAGTCTATAATAATGCTCGGACATCCACAATGTACCGCCAGTGTGTACCTTAAGGACTATACGTAATCGTTCTGTCTACTCCATGAATCTTGCTTAAAAAGGTCTACCTTGTACAGAACTCAGTCGGGGATTTTCTATTTCTATAAAGGACTACCTCATTAGGCCTACAATACAGCTATTCTATTTGGTCTGTCTCTTTCCTTATCGTGGCTATGGCCCCATGCAACCACCCCTCAACTAATAGAAAGACCTCTAAAGAGCTAAGTGGCTGTGCCCTACTGCAAACAATCTAAACATCTAATTGGTGGCGCCCCTCATCCAATGTCTCGACAGTGAAAGTTTCACTGGACTGTTGGTTTTACTCTATCCCAACTCGCTCTTGGTTTTGATGCTGGCCCGATATTCGAGTGTGACTATCCTTTTTGGTCCTGCCCACTAAAACTTACTTGCAAGTACTGGGATATACGAATATCCTACTCCAAACATCAACCTCTTTTGACTGCCTACAATGGTCCTACCGTGCAAAAAGCAGTCAAGCCATACTCTTTTGATGGAACACCTACAAACCTGCCTCTGGAGGACTGCATCACTACGCCAACACCAATGGGCCATCCTAGAGTACACTCATGTCCCGTTGAAGTCTCGTACTTCCTTCTTGCCTAAAATAACTAAGTTGGACGTGCTTCTTCTATGCTGAAATTTATGATGAACTGCTTCGTTAGCTCTTCATCTTTTGGGCTACTCCAAATGCATTTCACTCTTTTATTAGACCATAAGTCTAATCTTTTATTTTTTACTTTTCTTGTTCTATTAGCTACTTATTTACCCTAATTAGCATAATCTTGTCCTAGCCTCACCTAACTGTTGTGAGAGCATCAGTTCCTGACCGAAAGGGAATGCTGTTGATATGGGCTACTTCTATTATCTTGCTTATTAACTTAATTCAAGTCTTAAGTTTATTAAAATAAGCCTCTTCTATTATTTCTACTCTGTTTGCTTATTAACTTAATTTCAATCTTAAATAATCCTTTTTGTTCTTTCTAGTTAATTATAACCTATGTTATAATTTTACTTGTAATCGTCACTTTTGTTTTCTTTTATAATCTATAAATAAAATTACAAGCATCTCTTTTTTATTCTAGTCTGTCTTCTTTTTTTATTATATTAAATTCTCTTTAATTCTCTTATACTATGTGATGGGGTTTGCTTAGGACTATGTCCGCTTGCCATAAATTTACTTACCATAATAACTACTTTGCTTTTACTCTATTATCTATGCAGTAAATGCAGATCTAGGTACTTTTTTTATAGCTTCAAGTCTTATCTAATAATTAACTTGATTCCCTTAATTCTTTACTTTATTTTCTTATATCATAGGAAGTAGTTCTATTCCATTTGGTTGGTTACGAAAACAGTGCTAAAAATCCATTTCCATATTTTAATACTAAATAATGCTATAAACAATAATCCATAACAATAAGATATTTCTTTTACTATTTCTTTACTTTTTGGATAGTGCAAAATACAGTGGTTTCTCCATTTTACACCAATTCCCTTTTTCTTTCTTTTATTCTCGTAATTACGTTTATCGTTATCTTTTAAATATTAAACTATAGAAATGTATTCTATTTCCTAAGCCAACCAATTAATCTATCATATACTTCCAAATCAAGTTATTAGATTTTTCTTTAATTTATTACTCCCATTTTAGCATAATTTACTGCAAAATTTCTATCTTTCTCCTTTTATTCCAGCTTTTCTTATTTTACATCTAATTTATGTAATCTAGTATTCTTCTACTTTAGTCCGTATTTGCGAATTCTTCTCTTTACTATTTTATTCGCGTAAAATGGATTAAGAAGGAGCTATCATTTACAGGCTAAATTTCAACTTTAAAAAAGTTGTAAATAACTATAATTTCTTACTTTTGGCTTACGCCTTTCTCTAACTATCAAACCTAATATTGATTAAATATAAGCTCTATTATACAATTTACAGTCTCAACATAACTAATAAACAAATTTAATTACTGAAATAAATACTGAATAAATTATTATATGGGAATCAAACGATAATATATCATAAGCGTAAAAGATATATAATTAAATCCACTCACCAGTCGTCCTTAGCTTTGCTTGTGCTTAGCTTGGTTCCATGGTTCTTCTGGATCCCCTTCTAAGGTATATAATATTTTTTGTTGAGAAGACCCCCTCCCTAGAAATATTTTCATTTAAAGGTCTAGCCTTAGGCAATGAACCTATTAGTAGAAAATCTGATTGTGAGAAAATAGCTAGGACTAGGGTCCTATTTATAGTGGAGTTTGGGGATCTCAGACCGTTAGATTCTTGGTTGAACCTGGAGCCACCATGCCACAAGGTCATTTAAGGCCATCAGATATAACAACGTATGGCTTAGATCACGCAAAAATCAACCCAATACACTTCGGCATGTCCCTGAACAAATTCACGTCCAAGGAGACATGCGAGTCGTCCATATGATCAACCTGTGCTCTCCTAGGGTCGACCTCTCGTTCGACCCATATATATATATATATATATATATATATATATATTCTTTTTCGTTTCTTTCGTAACTTCTCCATATTAACTCGGATTTTGGCAAGTTATATATGATAATTGATCAGAAAATCACCACAGATATGATGGTATAAGTTTCAAGGCTATTTTCAAACAATTAAAAAATGTTTATTTACATTATTCATCGTTGTTTGATTGTTTAATTATATAAATATGCAGGATGTTACACCATAGCCATTAGTTTTAGGCCTCCAAGTAGGGGGATGTTACAAGTTGGTATCAGAGCATAGGTTTATGAAACTTTAAAAGAAACTTAAGCCTAAAATATTTTTAAAACATAATCCAATGGATAAGATAATAAGATTGGGGTTTGGGTTAACTCTATAATATCGTACTTATATTTGATATATAGTAATATATATAAGTACATATTCCCCGCTCTCTTAAATTGTTCTTCTATATCTTACTAAAGCTCATATGTAGACTTATGAGAAAAAAGATATGGGAGTAGGAAACGGAAGAGAAATCTCAGTATAGGGAGCACTACAACTAATGTAAATGCTCAACCCACAACTAGGAGAAAACCGGGTCAACCGACTAATACTAGTAATTAAAGCGCTAATGCTTATATGGGTGTTGGAAATCCACCAGTAGATATGGGGGTGATGTATCGGTTCTTTTTAGTTTGATGCAAGCAGTGGCTGCTACTGGAGTTGCTGAAAATCTAGGAGGAGCTAATCATGTGGCTCCAGTTTAGAATATTGCTTTGCTTAGTAGATATTACACCAGTTTGGATAGGAAGCCATTCTTAGGAACAGAAAGTGCCATAGAGGTTTAGAATTGGTGGTTGCATTATGAGCATATATTTACCGATTTGGGTCTGAATAATGAACTAAAGAGAAGGTTGGCTTTTAGGTAGTTGCAGAGATCAGCACTACATTGGTGGAATAGTGTTACTGCCGGAGTGCCGGAAGCGCATATAACATGGGCTAATTCTAAATGAGATTTAAGCAGAAGTTTGTATCTGAGTTTGCTAAGTCTGAGCTAACGAGGAAGTTTATAGATTTAGTTCAGGGAGAGATGTCAATAGTTGTGTATGCTACTAAATTTGAAGAGCTATCTCGATATGGATATGCCATTATAGATATTGACATCAGGAGGAACGAGAGTTTCATTTTGGGATTGAAGTCGGAGCTTGCTACACTGACTATGGCACATGTTCATGATCAGTGTAATGTAGTGGTGGAGATGGCCATTCGCTATGAGGTGTTACTTGTTGATCAAGCTAAGGAGAAAGTGTAGATTTACGATTCTTAAGGGAAGAAGAAAAGGTTCTTTAAAAAGAAGGAAACCCAAAAGGAAGATACATCTAAGAAGTCAAAGGTTGAGGTAGTTTGTTATAAGTGTGACAAGAAGAGTCACTTTGCGAATGAGTGCCGGTCA
This sequence comes from Allium cepa, assembly GCA_030765085.1. Lineage (NCBI taxonomy): Eukaryota > Viridiplantae > Streptophyta > Magnoliopsida > Asparagales > Amaryllidaceae > Allium > Allium cepa. The sequence continues at coordinate 812,419,115 of CM060943.1, forward strand.
AGAAATTGGAAGAAAGATGTAAACAAGAAGAATGTGAAGTGCTTCAACTTTGATCAAGTTGGGCATTACAAGAATCAATGTCCAAAGCTAGTCAGGGTGGATAAAGGAAAGGCCATTACTATCAGATCGGCTAGGCCTACTACGGCAGATAAGGGAAAGACTATGTTGGAAGGTACGCTTTTGATTCAGAGTGTTCCAGTTAGTGTACGTTTTGATACCGGTGTGTCACATTCATTTATATCTTGATGTTTAATTGATAGAATATGTTTAGAACCCACCTACCTTATTACTTACTTAAGGGTTGCAAATCCAATAAGAGGGTATGCAACTCTAGGACTAAGATGTGACCAGCTAGAACTTGATTTGATAGGTTATAAATTTGTATGCAGTTTGTATTTTATTGATTTCGTAGATTGTAGGATCATTTTGGGAATGGATTGGTTGGGTTGGTATGAGGCTAGATTATTTTTCCACTATAGAGAGATATCGCTGAGACACCCTGATAGTCATACTAAGTGATATTATCAATAGATAATACTAACTAGAGTGTTAGTGCTTTGCTTAATGCCATGGAGATAAGAGAAGAGCTAGGTCAGGTTTGGGTAGCAAGGGAGTTTGCAGATGTCACTGAGCCAGTCGCTGGATTACCACCTAAGAAAGCTGTTGAGTTTAGAATAGATCTTGTGTCTGGAGCCAAACCGTTGAGTAGACCACCTAGCAGGATGACACTAACTAAGATGAAGGAATTGAAGCTGCAGCTAGTGGATCTAGAAGGAATGAATTTTATTAGACCAAGCGGTTCATCTTTGGAAGAGGCCATAATGTTTGTGAAGAAACCAGATGGGTCGTTAAGGATTGCAACAACTATCGTAGGTTACACGAAAGGACAATTAAGAATAAGTATCCTTCGCCGAGAGTAGATGATTTATTTGATCAGTTGAATGGAGCTAGAGTATTTTCCCAGTTGGACTTGGCAATGGTTTCCATCAGTTAAGAGTGGCGGAGGACAATATTCCTTTAACAACATTTCGGACTAGGTACGGTTCATATGAATGGTTGGTGATGCCATTTGGACTGACGAATGCACCTGCTTTCTTCGTGGATTTGATGAACCGAGTTTTTTCCGAGCGTACTTGGATAGGTTTGTACTAGTGTTCATAGATGACATTCTAGTATACTCTAAGGATGATAGAGAGCATGAAGTTTGTCTTAATGTGGTGCTTGAGACGCTGAGGCAGAATCAACTAAAGGTTAAGTTTACCAAGTGTCATTTTTAAAAGAAAGAGGTCGAGTTTCTTGGTCACGTGGTTATAGAGAAAGGATTGTCAGTTAATCCAGATAAGATCAAAGCTGTGAATAATTGGAACGAACCAGAGTCAATGATTGAGATCGGAAGTTTTCTTGGACTTGCTGGCTACTACTAAAGATTCATTAAAGATTTTTCGCGGATAACAGCACACTTAACTAAGCTAAAGGAGGTGAATTTTGTTTGGTCCAACAAATGTGAGGAAGCATTCCTTAAGTTAAAGAATGCGTTGGCTAATGCACCCGTGTCAGTAATTCCAGACAGAAACCAAGGATTAGTTGTGTATAATGATGCATATGGAACTGGATTAGGAGCATTATTGATGCAGAATGGTAAAGTTATTGACGACGCATCTAGGCAGCTTAGGCCGCATGAAGTAAGATATCTTACTCATGATTTGGAGTTGGCAGTGGTGATTTTCACATTGAAGAAATGGTGACATTATCATTTAGGTGAGTGGTTTGAGCTATACATAGATCATAAGTCTTTAAGGTACTTATTCTGTCAAAAAGGGTTGAATATGAGACAACAAAGGTGACTGGAGTTTTTGGCAGCTTATGATTTTGGTATAGAGTATACACCAAGGAAAGGTAATAAGATAGCAGTACTCCCAGTAGAAAACATCAGAATGTGGTGTTAGCTATGTTGGTAGAGTGGAAAGATCTAGAAGCTTTAGCTACTTGTAATCTGCAGTTAAGATCAATTGCTGGTTCTAGTCAAAGTTCCACCAGATTGTCTTATTTAGAAGTTCGGCCAGTATTGATTGAGAGAGTTGCTTCTAAGAAGAAGGAGGATCTAGTGTTAGCTGAAAGGATTATAAGAATTGAGGTTGAAATAGATATTAATGATTTAAATGATTTTAACCCTGACCAGAGAGGGTGGCTAAGAAAGAAGGGACGGTTGTGTGTCTCGAATGTGGAGGACTTGAGGAAGGAAGTTCTTGGAGAATGTCATCGATCCAAGTTTACGATTCATCCTTAAGGAACCAAGACGTATTCCGATATGAAGAGGAGCTTCTATTGAGAAGGCATGAAGAGGGATTTGGCTTGTCGGTTTGACAATGTGCAAACTGCCAACAGGTAAAAGCTAAATATCAATGGCTTAGTGGATTGCTTCAGCCTATAGAGATTCCAGTTCGGAAATGTGATTCGATATCCATGGATTTTATAGACGGGTTGCCAAGAACAAATAGAGGCAATGAAAGTATATGGGTTATAGTGGACAAATTGACCAAGAGTCCCCATTCCATTCTAGTTAAGTCAACCAGGACATCACCTATTTTAGCTAAGTTGTTCCTGAAGAACATAGTTAGACAACATGGAGTTCCCAATAGTATAGTTAGTGACAGAGATGCTTTGTTTACTAGTGAATTCTGGAAGATTCTACAGGAAGTGATGGGTACCAAGCTGAATATGAGTACTGCATATCACCCTCGGACAAATGGGCAGACAGAGAGAGAGTCAATAAGGTACTTGAGGATCTATTGAGAGCTTATGTACTAGATTTTGGTGGATCTTGGGAGGATCACCTACATTTGATTGAGTTTTCCTATAATAATAGTTATCGGACTATGATAGGGATGACGCCCTTTGAAGCTTTGTTTGAAAGACCATGCAAATCACCAGATAATTTGTTGGAGATTGGAGGCAGACTGGTCTTAGGTCCAGATTTGGTTAGAGAAGCGTCAGAAAAGATTGAGTTAATCCAAGGAGGATGAAGGAAACTCGGTCTATGCAAAAAAGTTATGCAGATAAGAGACATAAAGACCTAGAATTCTTAGATGGAGATAAGGTTTTCAGTAAGGTATCACTACAAGAGTGTGGTACGATTTGGAAAGTCGGAAAAATTAGCCCCTAGATATGTAGGTCCATTCCAGATTTTAGAGAGGATTGGAAAGCTTGCATACAGAGTAGAATTGTCGAGCAGTATGGCAGGTTTCCATAATTTATTTCATGTGTCTCATCTTCGCAAGTATGTGTATGATCCAGAGACAACTATTCCTCCGGTAGGGTTGGATGACTTAGAGGTTGAACCTAATTTGACTATTGTTAGACAACCAGTCCGGGTTGTAGCTAGAGATTAGGAAAAATTAAGGAATAAGACATTTAGGATGGTAAAAGTTTAGTGGAGCGACAACGAGAAGGACTGTACTTGGGAGACAGATGATAGGATTAGAGATACTTATCCTGGTCTGCATTGAGGGTATGTCTATATTAGATTTAGATAGTTGCTAGTCGGATAGGCTACTATGATTGTTATGGTTGTTAGGAGTGGTTACAGATGATTGTTATATTTAGTATTTAGTCCATACTAAATTTTGAGGACAAAATTCTTTAAGAGGGAGCCTATAACATCCCTAATTTTTGATAACATTATTCAGTAGATTTAGTTAGATAAATTAAATAAAAAAACGGTGATAATGAGATTGAGATTTGAATAAACAATATATAAACATAGGGCCGTGCTTAACCATAAATTAAACAGGCTTAAATTGTTTAATAAATCAATTAAATTACACATAGGAATATTAGTAAATTAGCCATTCTATTATACACGGCTATGACCTTTTGTAATTGTCCATTCACATTCATTTTCCTCAAATCAAAATAAACGTAAGAACCCAAAGATAGCCGACCATTAACAAGGAAGGGAAAAGAGGAAATTTCAATATAAAGCAAATGATCAAAGCTAGGAAGGATTAATCAACAACAAATCTCAAATTCTTTATAAAGTCAAAGGTGAATAATAATTCTATGCCATATCTATTTCATTTTATGATTGTATGTTTTCGGATTTATGATTAAATTCGTTTTTATGATAATATGGATGATAATATGCTTGGATTATTTTATGTTTGATTTATCATAATTTGATCACATATGAAATCATATTGTTTTAGGGTAAAAACCATGGGTTTTTGATTTTAAAATGCCATGAAAATTTTTCATTAATTAAAACATGATTTTGGTGATGGTTTTTAATTTTCATAATTTTCCAAGCTATGCGATTTTTATTATGAATTTCTAAAGGAAAATATATTGCAATTGCGTTTAAAATATAATTCGAGAATTTTAGGTAGAAAATGGATATCAAATTTTAATATGTTAGATTACATGATGAAATTGAATTCCTATGATTTTTGCGGATTTTTCTCAATTGATTTACTAAGGGAATAAATTATTTTAAAAGACGGGCTTTTCTAAAATAATTGGTTTTGGTATATGGAAGGGCTTAAACGTTACATTTTATGGATTAAATCTGATACAAGTGTGGAAGTTTTAAATGTAAGGTATTTGGTATTTTTATGACAGCCAACCAATGGTTTACAAATAGGCAAGTTGTTATTAATTACTAATAGAAGCAACATTTCATCCTTTAATTCAGAAAAAGGTGTTCCGCCTTATTTAGTAGCCCCTTTCAACTCCATTGATTCCGCTTCACCCTAGTCGAAACCAACATAGCCGAAACCCACATAGTCGAAACCAACACACAAAGTATCACCTATTGGTATGCAGTGGATTGGAAGGAAGGCGGAAGCCTTGGTGTCGAAAGGTAAGCTTGCGATGTGGTTGAAACCCTGCTTTGTTTTCAAAAGTTAAAGTCATGCCGTGTTTTACTTAAAGACTTTGACATAGTCGAAACATATGATTTCGAAAGGGTTTTATAAATAGCCTTCGAAGAAGGTTGTCATATTATGTCAAAGTATTTAATTTCAAAGGCGTGCCTTTTTCTTTAAATGAGAGCTTTCAAAAGGGTTGGTTCCGACCTAGTCGAAACCCAGCCGCTACTTTCCTTCCGAAGTAATAAAGTCATCAATGCCTTCGAAAGGTTATCTCTACTTTTACCTAAGTTAAGCTGCTTCCTAATGTCTTTCGAAAGGGTTGAGGGTTTCGAAGGTGACGGAGTCGAAAGGGAGTTTCGACTCTGTCCTTAGAAGTTTAAATTTTTAAAGGTCTTTGCTTTCGACTAGATGGTTCCGACACCATCATCTTTTCCCCAAATTAATTTTTAGTTGGTTTCGAACGATATACTTTCATATATAGACCCAAATTTTGTTTTATAGAGTAAATCCAATGCTTTTGAAAAGGTTAATTTCACCGTTTCAAAGCTCTATATTTTAAAAGATGATTTGATGCCATCGAAAGGTATATCGGTTTCAAAAGAGAATATTTATCAAGGGCTTCGAAAGGTATGTATACCATGTTTTTAAATGAAGTCTTTGCTTTCGAAGGAGGACATCCAGAGGTTATGAAAGAGATGTTTTTATGATTTCAAAACATCAACCCGGTCTCAATTTAAAGTAATAGCCATGGCATAAATAAACAAAGTGTTTTGAAATGAAGAAGTTTTCCTTGATTTAAAAGGTTAAAGGGTTTAACCAAGATGTGTGTGTATGTGTGTATCTAAAGAGGATTTCAAGGACAATGAACGACATATGTTGGCATTATTTTGTTGTTATGTTTACTTCTTCACATATTTATTCACATTGTTATTAACCCATAACTGTATTTTGGGGAAGGGCAGAATAACCAATTAGGTTGATCCAGTAGTGAATATAAAACCTTAGAACTAAAGATATTGGCAGAGGATAATAGGTTTACAGTAAGCCCATGAAAATCGTATGATATTGGCAGGGGGCAATAGGTTCATAGTCAGCCCATGAAAACTATGATTTGGCACTAGCAGGGGCTAGTTGGTTTGTAGCTAGCCCTTGAAAACTATATCCAGATTAAGATATGAACAGATAGTCAATAGGTTACTAGTTATCCCATGAAAACTAGGATATGTAAAATGATATTGGAGTTACCAGTAGGTTCTTAGTGATCCCATGAAAACTATGAATGTGGATAAATAGTCCATAATATTTAAAAGGTTAATAGTTACACTTAAAACTATAATTGAGACAGATAGTCAGAATAAATGGGGATAGGTAATCCAGATTTGATTTATTTTGCATATCATTATATTATTTTGAAATACGGTGTTTTTAACCATTGTGGATGTAGGAGCACGGTATATGGTTTTATAAATGTGTTAGGATAATAGTGAGGGGAAAACTCGTTCCGCTAAGCGGCGGGGTCTAACTAGATATCCAAATGGTTTGAGATAGTAGATTATTAGTCATACCAGGCTTTATGTGTGACTCAAAATTTCTGTTTTCCACTTAAAATCACGGGTACTCAACTGATTTTGAGTGGGTTGAGAGTTAAGGTTTTTAGGTGTTCTTTTAGATGAATAAAGCTTCCGAAGGCATGCAAGAGGCGAGTTTGTTATTAGAGTTCTTTTATTTCCATTGTGTGTTTGATTGTAAAGCCAAATTTTTTAGTGCCTTATTATATACTCTGATCAATCAAGGGGGCATCTTCATTTGTCGCTCTTGGCATATTTTATAATTATTATATTTTATCAGACTTGGTCTGCGAACTGGGATTATGTAATTAATTTGGAATATTTTGAAATGGGATGTGGAATTTGTTTTCTAATGAATTTTTTTCCTTGTGTTTCTGTGTAACAACGTATCTAATGTCGCCGTATCTGGTCGTCGAGAATTAATAACTATGGATGACTGCAGCATCCGTAGCCGTTAGTTTTAGGCCTCCAAGTAGGGGTATGTTACACCGAAGGACTAGTCGTAATCCTATATCTCTGTCGTATTCTCGTATCTCACGGCTCAAAGCTAAATACATGTCTTGTAGCCTGAAGCTGGACATTAGACCTAAAGCCATAGGTCCAGGGTATACAGATCCTCGCGACCAATCCATGGGTATCCCCACTAGACAATACCTATCTTTGAGTACAATAGAAAACTCTCTACGCCATCAATAATACCTTAGCACATGCATATCCATCCAAGCCTTACAATCTCAATACAATTTCAAATATCTGGAACCCACTATGTTCCTCCACTCGATGACTCCCTCTATGAGCCTCTTTAGTACCTACTTCCTACTCTAGTCACAAACCAAAGATACATACTGTCTAATCTTCGGTACCTGCTATTCCTACGAGCGATAAACCAAAGATATGAGGTTTTTAATCATGTTGTACATCGCCATCCTTCAATGATGCGAATGAGCCAACACCTCTAGCACGGCCTATAGAGTCCTGAACCATCTACCTCGGTAGAGTCATAATTCGAAGTACCAACTCTCATGTTGAAGTGTCATATCATTGCCTCACCATCGAAATCACTCACCCTGGTGCAACAACGTCAAGACTCTATTTGATCGCATGAATAATCCATCAAATTGCACACCACGAAATCTTCTCAACGTCCAAGCCAAAGATTGGCCAAATTGCCAATCAACAATGGTGATGGACATTGACTGCTCTACAGGGGTCACTACCAACCACCTCGATATTGTATTTAACCAAAACAAATAAGCACAAACCAAATGGAAACGTCCAGCATCCATCCTGAAGTCTGAAGCCTCATATTCCACCTTCTGATCCATCGGCGTGTATCCTAACATTACTATATAACTTATCTCACTTGTTCGATTTCCGCATGTACGAAATCCCAACGTACAAGATATTCCCCTAACACTCGAACATCGCTAATCAACGTTTTCAACCAAAAATAGGCGAACAACCAAACACATAACCAACAGCTATACATACATCCAAAACAACATACATACAACATGTATAATCCATCTATATTGACCATTGGGGAAATAATACCAAAATAGCTCAAATCTAATAATTCCCAAACAATGGAACATCGATGAAAAATAGGTGATATTTGATATAAATTGTTTTAAAATACTTTTATTTTCTTTTATAAATATCTAACAAGTATACAAGTACAGGAAAATCACATTTTAAAACCAAAAATCATTCCAGAACGTCGATCTAATGCTATACAACCAATCATAGTATGATGAGAGACAAAATCATTCAATAAATGATGTCCAAACCCATGCCAAATGTAGCTCTCTCCATCACGAGCGCAATGCAAGAAACCTCATCTAAAATGGACATTGTATGCAAAAGATATAACCTATATAAGAAAAGGGATCATTTAAATAATTAATTCACTAGTTAATTACCAAGATTAAGTTATTTACCTCTTAATCCCTCTTCGCTTCCAAATTTACTTCCCTCTACATGTATCCTATAGTGAAACTTACCTCCTTCTTACCTCCCTCTTACCTTCTTTCATCTCTAACTCGACGGATACTCAATGAAATCGTAAACCATTTTCGCCCACGCACCATGGTATGCAAGCTTCTTAACCTAGCATCGAAATGGTGAAAATCAATCTCCTGTAAGAATTCGCGACCTAATGATGCCGCATTCCACCTCCACACTGTGTGTTTTTGTAGAATATATCATATTCGATGAGATTCGGCACGAAGATGCTATTTGTAAAGAGAAATCGAACGACGATTTTCACTTATCATTGACCGTAGCTCGACCATCTCAAACCCTAGGTGTAGCCATGGAGAGGACATCGTTTCCAATCACCATCAACAAAATTCCACCATGGTCATCGTGAAGCTCTCGTCTATACGATCTCAATGGATCTGGTTTCGTAATTTATCATTGAGCGATTGGTCGATATTATTTTTTGAAAGGGATTTAAGGAAGGTACATTGATTTTATTTCCCAAGAAAGGAACAGTGAAATGGGTTTGAATGGGAGAGAGAGTTTGGGTTTATTTATATTAATATTTTTTTCCATTGATATAAATTCTGAAATAAAAAGTCATACGTCCCGAGTCCGTACGATCACACGATGCGTCGATCGCCGTGAAACTCGTCTACATATATCACCATATTTTTCCTGATCCAACGGCATAAATCTCATTGCTTTCTGAGACTACACCGTGAGATGCTAATTTTGCGCATTTCGAGATCGTTTCGGTCATCGAATCATCTGATCTTTAATTATAGTCATCTTTAAACTTATTTTAATTTGAAACATCAATCCGAACTCAATGGAAGTGGTCTTGAGTCATGATTCAATTGTATGCAAAAAATTATAATTTTTGACCTTCGTTTATTTAATGATTAAATATTTAAATATCCCATCATTAAAAATATGGATCGTTACATAAATAATCTCACTATGAGTGCAGTGGTGAAAATTGCGTCTCGATTGGACCCTGTAGCTAGAGATATGAATAAAATATGAAATGAGATAACTTATTTTATTAATTAACTTTAGTTAATAATTAATTACCTCTGCAATTCCTCTCCCATGTTTCCCTTAATTACACTTGCACAAACTTGTACAGCCAACTCATCAATGCTGCATCTTTCCACCACCACTACACGACCCATTCTCAACGAAATTGTGCACGACTAGCTCCAATCATCATGGTGAGCGACGATCAACGCGATCGTATCAACAAAACATGGTCCACAAACGCCGAAAAAGCCACGACTTGCCTATTTCTATGCGGATTGGCTTATTCGTCATTGATGACTAGAGTTCACCCGGTTGACTCCCTTTGAGGCACGTCGCCACGAGAAACGTGATTGTGCCTTAAGATTTGCCTAACTCCTCCCCAAACTCCGCTAACACCTAACCTAGTCGAGAGAAAAGGAAGGGGACATTAATCAAGCGTCAATGTGCCCCTTAACGTCCACATGGTTATGATCCCCATCTCACCACAAGTCTAAAAAATCCTGCCCCGTCGATTTTCATGGACTGAAGCCCTTGATTTATTTCCTTGAGTCGGAGCAGCCTTTTCTTGTTACTAAAGAGGGAAAATAGTGAGAGGGAAAGAGGGAGTGCTGGTTTGGGTTTGTGGTGTCTGTAATTTCATATATTAATCTCCATACGTTTTGGGCTTATACAATCAAATGATACACTCAATTGCCATGAAACTCGCCCGCACACATCTAATCATTTTGTCAGTTCTGATGGTATAAATTTCATTGCTATCTGAGACAACATCTTAGGATGATAATTTAATGCATTTTGAGGTCATTATGTCGAAATCCCAGTAAACTTGACTACACACATACTTTTACAAAATATGTATAACAATACATAATTGACAAAATACCATAACTCCAAATATATAAATATTTATACTCATGTTAATTTGCAACATCGATCCTTACTCAATGGAAGTAGTCTAGAGTCCTAATTTAACATATATGAAAAATCAGATTTAGGACCTTCAGGTAATTAGCGATTCAATATTTGATTAATTATTTAAATATCCAACCATTAAAATTAAATTTTCACATGCCTGGTTTTTCATTTTCCAGATTTGATAAAATTTTTTATTTTATTTATTTTGTTTGTCTTCTTCGCAAATTCAAGTATAAATGTAAGGTTTAGTTTGACAAATGTTTTTGATATAATTCCTACTTGTTTATATCTGACTTCAAGTGATTTATACCAACATTTGTGTATAGTTTTCAATCCATTATATATGTGTATTTCAAGGAATATCTACCTATACTTAAACTAATCATTATGTATATTTCGATATACATTTAAAAAGATCTAAATAAATTCCAATGTATATGTTCAATTACTTTTATCTGTCAAAATTCACTTCAAATTCATCGTATAAATTGCATTTTTAAGGTTAAGGGTAGTTTCAATCCAATTTATGTATAATTTTTTCGAAAACTACCCAAACGTGTTATATAAATATGGATCTATAACGTTAGAGATGGTTTTAATCCATTTACTTTACATTTATCCATTCGATGATTATGTCTATGAGGTATGGTTTTTCGAACCATTTCAATATCATATTTTTAAAATAAATCCATATATTAAAGAATAAAAGTAATGTTTCTATTTCTAAGAAAGTATATAAATGAAAACCAATTACTTATCTCTAAATACTCATTTCGTGTACAAATCCACTCACGTTTATAGCTTTCCTTCTTCTTTATCCTTGCGAATTATCCCCTCTAAGTTCCTATGCTTTGATTCTTGTATTCTCCTTTCTCTAATTCTCTTTTTTCTTTTTCTTTTTTTGATTTACTTTACTTTTGTTTTTGAAGTAGAATTTTTTTTAAGGAAGGATAAGATAAAGAAGAACTTTTAAGAGGTGAAGGCTAGGGTTTCTGAGCGTGAAGGATGGAGCCCAATGTCTTTATTTATAGGTGAAAATTGGAAGTTTTAGGTTAAATCCCCGAATCATAAATTATAGAAATGTTTTTGGGTTCATTCTCTGCTATTTCTGAACCATTTCATCAAATTTAGCTAATTACATATATTTTCTAACTGTAAACGACATTCCAAACACAATGAAATAGTTTTTGTAGTCTAATTCCAATGTTTGTGAAAATGTACTATTTTGCGCTTTTGTGTAAATTACATTCTAACCTTTGTTAATATCTTAATTTATTATTAAAAATTTCTGAGGTGTTACATTTTCCCCTTTAGAAGGATTTCATCCTCGAAATCTTTAAGGATGAAAAAAAGGCAATTTTCTTATATAACTAACATCTACAACCATCTACTCAACCACCAACGACGTGCAAACTTTATCCTTTAATCTAAAATTTCTATTACAGGATGTACATATAGGTATATAGTGCATATAAACATATAGGTAAGATAAAATTTGGCAGTCACTTAAACTAACCGATCGAATAAAATGCAAGTACTTATGCATGTACCCAAAATGTATGCAACATCCTATACTTACAATTCTATATGGGTCAGCAACCATTTAATACATATGTAAAAAATGCAGCAAACATTATGCATATAACTAAAAAATGGATAATATGATAGGTATCATTGGCCAACATGAACATATCAACCGAAATGTGCCACAATAACTAATATAATTTAATAATTAGCAACCAACATCCAAAACATGTCTAGCGACATGCTCCCAACCATGTCTAGCATATAAAAACTTCTACCAATAGAATATACTAAGTTAAATACTACGTTTACTAGTAATTATAGTATTAAATGGAAATGTACCAAAAAAGAGCTCTTGATGGGTAGCTCAGATATTCTCCTTGGGCTTGCACGTACTCTCAGCTTGGTCGTTTCCCTAACAAACTATAAACATTCTAATTACTTTATTGTAGAGAAGTTTTGCCTCATGCTCTATAATACAGACAGGTGCACGGGGAACACGTGACTCTATCTCCATATAAAATTCCTCCAACTGACTTGGCTCGACCATATATACGAATCATGTAAGCACTTCCACAAGTGTGACATACGGAAAATATTATGAACTCTTCCCAACATTTTTGGAAACGCCACTCTATAAGCTAGCTTCCTTACTCTCTCAATGTTCGTAAAAGGTTCTATAAACCTTGGTGCTATCTTTTTCGAATTACCAAACCTCATAATATGTCTAAGCGGCAAGACCTTTACAAAGACCATGTCACCACCACAAACTCCAACATCATGTGTCTCCTACTGGCATATGATTTCTACTATCTTATGCAGTCTTCATCCATCTATGGATCAAATCTACTTTCTTTAAAGAATCTGTAGTTATATCTTTCTCAAAAATGATCCTACTATACTGTCCCACCAACAAGATACAGATTTATAGAGCCTCTTGTACAATGCCTCGAACGATGCCAACTCAATACTTGCCTAATAGCTATTATTATATGCAAACTCTACTAGTAGCCAGCGATCATCTTAAGAACATCCAAAACCTAAAATACACATCTGCAACAAAATCCACTAATACTTGATTCACCCTTTCCATATGTCTGTCTATCTATGGATGATACGTAGTATTCAAATTTAACTCAATGCCCAAGGCCTCCTGAAGACTCATCCAAAACTCGCTAGTGCAAAGAGAATATTGGTCACTAATAATGCAAGAGGAGACTCCATGCAATCAACTATCCCTCTCATGTACAATTCCACCAAAGATACAAATGTCCTCATATCTCTGACTGGAATAAAATGGGTGCATTTGGTCAGTCCATCGACTATGACCTGGACATTCTCATTTCCCCTTCTACTCCCAGGTAGCCCATCAATAAAGTCCAAAGAGATATTTTCTTGTTTCCACTACGGAATATCCAACGGCTGTAACAATCCACCAAGTCTCTTCTGTTTTGTTGTTACCCGTTGATAAGTTACACATTTGGAAATATACTCCGCTACAAGCCTCTTCATACTACGCTAGTAAAATTATCTCTTCATACCATGACACATTTTGTCTCTATTAGGATGAATGGTCATCCTAAAACGATAAGACTCTATTAGTACTATGTAAATCAACTCCTTAAAAAAAGGAACATACAACCTAGCATCCCTTTCCAACCACCCTCTTGAATCAATGTAATAGCCCAATTTACCTTAATGCTTTATTCTATTCAACTTCTTGAAAATATCTAATAGCTTCGGGTTTTGCTTCTGACTTGAACCAATATGGTCCATAAATGAAGGCTGAACATCTAAAGCTGCCAACAATCCTGGAGTAACGTTTCATGAAGGTCAAAAATCAAATGTATAAATGAACCCCAAATTATTCCATTCTAAAAACATAGGATTCAACATCACATGCTTTCTACTTAAGTCATCGGCTATGACATTGCCCTTGCCTAAAGTATGTGAGATACTGAAATCATACGACGTCAAGAACTTCATCCACCTCTGCTACTCCAAATTCAATTCTTTTCGAGAGAACAGATACTACAGAGATTTTGTATCCATGAATAACTTAAATCGCCCCCAATAAAAGATAATGCCTCCATGATTTGAGGGCAAAGATAATAGCTGCCAACTTAAGACCATGGTTTGGGTAGTTTCTCTCGTGAACCTTCAAATGTCAACTAGCATAACAAGTAAATCTACCCACATACATCAACACTACGACTAGTCTTGTACCGCAAGCATCGGTTTATACTATGAATGCCTTCATGCCATAAGGGAGTACTAAAACAAGTGCACTAGTCAACAACTCCTTCAGCTTAATGAAATCACCTTCGCACTTTGAGTTTCACAAGAAAACTAAATTCTTTTTAGTAAGGTATGCTAATGGTGCAAAAATCTTAGCGAAGTCTTTAATGAATTTCTTATAATAGCTAGCCAAACCAAGGAAACTTCTAACCTCCATGGTATACTTTGGTACATGCCAATCCTATGCTGCAACAGCTTTACTAGGATCGACCGTTGATCATGCTTGGAGACAACATGTCTTAGAAAGCAAACCTCCTTGTACCAAAAGTTACGTTTGAAATTTTTCGTCCTTAGCTTATGCACTAGAGAGTATTGAGCACTTCTCTTAAATGCAACTCATATTCCTTCTCGCTTTTCAAATACACAAGTATGTCATCGACGAAGACCATTATGAATTTATTTAGCGATCCTCTAAAGACTTGGTTCATGAGGGTGACAAAATACGTTGGTACATTGGTTGGTCCAAATGAAATGATAACCACTCATAAAGCCTGTTAGGTGTGTGAAAAGCAGTTTTTCAAAAACTATACTCATCCATTCAGAACTGATGGAATCCAGTAGCTAAGTCAAGATGATAGAATATCTTCGATTCTACTAACTGATTAAAGAGATCATCTATATATGGCAGTGGATAACGATTCTTCTTTGTCGGCTTACTTAATTCTTAATAATTTATGTAGAAGCTTAAAGGGGCATCAGCTTTAGTAGCAGAGATAACATATTCTCCCCATTTTAAAATACTTCTTCGCATAAAGCTCATCTCAAGTAACTTATTCACATGTTTATTCAGTTCACATCTTCCTCTAGGAGTCATGTATTGGATCTACGCTAGGACGCAATAAGGTAAAAGGGTAACTTCTGAAAACGTTATTCCATTTGGATCTTATTGAGCCTATGAAATCTAAACTTATTTGGATCTTATCTTACATAAAATCAATTTTTTTATTTTACAGTAAAGTTTTAATATATTAATGCTATGTTTAATATATATTACAATATGCATATCATATACACATATGGTGTACGTGCACATTTAACATAATAGATGTTTATAGTTTAACATGCCCATGTATTAACTTTCGGATTTATACCACAATGGACAAGTTAACCCTTTCATAAACATGTATGCCTTTTAATATATGTCCATATATATATATATATATATATATATATATATATATATATATATATATGCATAAAAGCATGTGTGTGTCATTGTATGTGTGTGTATCATAAAAATAGTAATTGTAATATATATATATATATATATATATATATATATATATATATATGTTTGTGTGTGTGCGCGCATATGTGTATATCTTCGTATATACTGTTAATATTATAATATAAAGTAATTGCATAGTTTATAAATAACTATAAGTTCATGTACAAAATTAAAATTCCAAATTCTAAGTGCTAGATCTAAATATGCACATCAAACATCTAGTAAATTAATTTTAAACTAATATATTAATTTTAAATAAAATTTGTGCATAATATATGTATGCGTGTGTATATATATCTTGAAACATAAAAAGATTATATATATATATATATATGCATATTGAATTAATATTTAGGATTATCTATATAATAAAACACACACACATATGTATTTATGTATGTATGTGTGTGTATACACATTAATGTAAATAAATAATAAAATTTATATATATATATATATATATTTATATACACATTCATCCATAAATGATGAATTTTTTATCCAAATCTTAAGATAAAAAACATGTTTAATTTAAAAAAATTGTTTTCGTACTGACATGTGCAATAAAATTTCAAAAGCATAAATAAACATATACAGAATTTTATTAAATATATTTTTATGTATTACATATATTTTACAGACATGTAAAATTGTAAAAGTCAGATTTCGTATTTAGAATAAATTGTATGATACATACACACACACACACACACTTATATATGGTGTTAAAAAAATAAAAAATTCAAATACATATTATATACATATGCTGATAGAATTTATATGTATATATTATGTAATATATATATATGTTTATAAAATTTATATGTATATATTATGTATATATATGTATGTATGTATTTTAAAATCAACTAGTTGTACACATTATTAAAAGTCTAACATTATTTGCGAAATTAAAATATACAAAAAAATCATTTATGAATGATATATATTATTATATAGATAGATATATCATTGTTGAATGATCTATACAATTATTTGTATGTATGTATGTATGTATGTATGTTTAACACACATATGTACAGTCATATTCATCCAACGTTAACAACACAAGCATATATGAATTCATTATAATATACACATATATAAAGTAGTAGATGACATGATAGATATTATATAAACATATAAATGATATAAGTTAGATTATTACCTTGTCCAAATCCTAGATAAAACACCTTCAGACATTGAATCCATTCACACTTTGAATTAGTACCCATGCCTTCTGATAGAGCTACCAATCAAAATGCTGTAGCCACTAGTCTTCAAATTCAATTTAATTTGTGTATTTAAAAGCCTGAAACTGAGTAGGCTATGACTGCAGGCCTTTGCTAGTTGGAGTGGAGTAAAAATTAATAGAAGTAATATGGGGTTAAAGAAGAAAAATAGCAAGATCCTAAGGAGTGAAAAGGGGATCTAGATCCTCCTTTTGCTCCTGCCAATTAACCTCCTTTTGAATCAAAATTCCATCCCACGTCTCCCTGATATGGTTGGCCACCCTAGGCTTCTATATGTGCCTCAAAATCGCTTTAAGCCCGATTAATAAACATTGCATTTAAATCTAATTCAAAAGCACATCGATATTGTATATCGGTACGTGTATTTATAACCATTGTATTCACACTATTTAATATTTATCAACACAAATTAAATAAAATTTTATAAGTAATACTTCACAAATATTATTTAAATTAATTAATTTATAAAAATTATAATAATTAAATCAAGTCGTAGTAGGAGTATTTAATATTTCGATTGTGTGCTTCTAGGTGTAAATTCAGTTAGTGATTAATATCGAATATTAACATTCACATGTTACTTAGCAAGTGGTGTGACATTATGACCAAATTTACGCCTACATGGCTTTAATAAAATCCAATTTTACTTTATTTTAGCATTACCCGATAGTGGTAATTATTTACACCAATTCTATTCATCAAAGCTATATCATATTAGGACTTATGGAATTCGATAATAGTCAAAATTCCAATATTGTCAATATTCAACTTTATAGTTCAAAGAACAAATTCCTTGGTTCGTAATAAAAATTACTATTAACTGAACCACTCTGGCTAGAGATTTTGACTTTGAGTTGATTTTGGTACACTATGATATTAATCTCATATAATTAAGGAGACGAATCCTTTATTGAATAGTGTTTCTCGATCCAACTATAGTCGTTAGATGGATGCCATGCCACTATTTAACTAAAATCAAAGCAGAGCCGTCATATTACTATTCTGAAGTCAACAGATTCGTGTAAGATTTTCATAACGATATTTTCTATTTAACCTTAGTTGTATTAACCAACATAAAACTATTGAGTGAGTCATTTCATAGTTATCCAATAGTTGTCAAGAGCCACCAGCAATCATGAGTAATACACTGCCTAATATTTGGACTGTCTTACATACCTTAGTCTCAACAGATGCATCGGTATCCAGTAGTAGTAAATGTTGACTAGGAATATTTAGGATGATATGTCTATTACATTGTGATAAAATACCCATTATTACAACAATTGTAATTACTATCACAAAACACACCAATTATGGATTTTCAGTTAAATATACTTTAATAAATAATTAATAAAAACACATTAAAATAAGCATATAACATAAAAAACACTTTTATTTCAAGCGAGATTTATTATAGAGTTAATAATTTATAATCAATTATAGAATCGCTCATAGAATATACCCCTAACTCTGTCTAACTCCCCCCTTGCACTTGGGGCTAACTATGGGATCTCAGTCCCATCCATTCGATTAGCTTTACAGAATTGACCAAGCTAGAGCCTTTGTGAATGGATCTGCTATGTTGTCCTTGGTATCTATTCTTTATATCACAACCCCTTTCTCTTTAGTGAATTTTCTAATGAGTATAACTTTTAAAGAATATGGGTTCTTGCATGCCTTAGGCTCCTTTGTGATCAGTATCACTGCATTGTTGTCATAGAACAGTGCTATCAGATTCTCTATATTGGGAATTACTTCGAGATCACTTAATAACATGTGTAGGATCGATTTCACCCTAGAGGGGGGGGTGAATAGGGTGATGGTGTAAATTATAAAAATTAATCGCGGAAGCTTATTAATTAATTTCAATTCAGATCACAGAATAGCAGCACAGATATTGCAGAATATAAATAACAGAAAAAAACAGAACAACACATAATTTACCCAGCTTCGGCAAAAACCCTGCCTACGTGCTGCCCCCAAGGTTTCTACTAGAAATTAGATAGTCCCTCGCTTACACACGTAAACTCGCTATACCCGCTATTGACTAATCTAACTCTACGCTCAAAACCCTGCCACAACTCAACTACCGAGTTGCGAATTCTCAAGCTACGCCACGTAGCTTGTCCCCTAGTCACACGACTAGAAATTGAAACGGTTTAAAAAGAAAATACAAAACAAAAACAAATTAAAAATAAAAAACCCTATTTTTAAAATTCTTATCCCTTTGCGTAAACAAGGCCGGCCCAAGTGCTTGATTTCCTTAACCCGTATCCTTTTATTATTTTCGACTCCTTCTCTTCTCTAATCAATGGCTGCTGTGTAAAATTTGCTCTCGAGAGATTTGACTTAGGGCTTCGGCTTTTCGTGAAATTGAATTAGGGATTTGTCCCTTCTTCGTTCCAATTTAGGGTTTTTAATTGAAGCGCTGCTTCAAGATGTTCGATCGAAGCAGATGATTATTTTCGATGCTAGCTTGTTCGATCAGATGTTACTTTGAATTGCAGACAGCTACTTCAATTCGATCAAGTTCGAATTATAATTGGTATGTTAGCTTTTGCTTTTTCTGGTATTGACTTGCTTGAACTTGATGCCTAAATTGCCGATGATGATGCCAATTTATATAGGGTTTGTAACCCTAGATTTGCGTCGTATATCTTCTAATTGAATTCGTCAACTGATTCACTTCGGCCACTTGATGATGCTTGAATGATTGAGATTGATTCTGATTTTTTCATATGCGTATAATTTCATTTCTTGCGTCCCACGGCTTTGATGTTGACTTGTTCATATTGACTGTGACGATTTTTGGCTTTGCTATGCTTCCACGGCTTCGTCCCTTACATTGTTCACCTTGGCCTATAGTGTTCATGTTGTACTTGGATAGTTGGTATTTGATTTTGTACTGTAGTTATCTTCGATTGTGTGATGTTGCCTCTGGTTGCTGTCATATACTGATGAACTTGAAATGTACCATGATAGTCATGTGCCACTGCATCACCACTGTTGCACTGCCTTTGTGGTCTTCACTGTGTTCATGCACTTTGGTCTTTGTTTACTGTGTACATGTTGCTGCTGTGTTGCCAATTGGGCTTGTAGTTGATTCTTTGAGTCTGAAATTTATTTGCGAATTCATGTGCTTGATATTTGAGTTGTTGATATTGTCAGTGGTGCACTTGGTCATTCGAGTCTTCCCTGCATCATTATCTGTTGCATCTTTGGTTTTGGGGCTGTTGTGTTGGTCTGTCTTGTTTTTGGCCAGATTTGAGTTTTTTTCATTGTGTTGACATTTGTTCGCTTTGATCCTGCATAACTTGTAGCTTGCTGTATCTTGTAGTTGCACTTCTAGTCTGCATTTCATATGCTCTGAGTTTCACTGCCTTCTGTCCATGTTGGTACTGGCTGTTGTTGCTGTGTTCCATGAACATGCTTCACTGTTTACTGCACTGACTCATCATGTTGTATACACTCCATAATATCGTTGAATTCATTTGAATAGTTGATATTCTCTGGTCAGTTACATGTTCATGATGCATTATGCCTTTGCCTCTATTTGCTTGATGTCTACATGCATGTGGTCTTGCTGCAGTTTGGTCTCATATTCATTCTTTGATCATGTTGGCTATTTGGTCGAGTTCATTTGAGTCAGTGGAGTTGTTTCATTGTATATATCACTGGTTCATTCCATTGTTACTGAGTTTGACTGCATGTTCATTGGTACTGCTTCATCAGTTCATATCGAACTGTTTCCTGTCATGTTCACTTGCACACTCGAGTTTGTAATCTCTGATTCATGTTGGCTGCAGTGTTGTGTTTGTTCTCCTGCATGTAGTCAGTTGTAACTGTGTTGGACTTTACTCTGGTTAGCACTTGCACATTTGAATTTGTAATCTCTGATTCATGTTGGCTGCAGTGTTGCTGTGATGTTTTCATTTGCTTGAGTTTCAACTGTGCTCGACCATACTTGCCCAGTTTACACAGATGCTCCACTTGTTCATTTTGTTCAAGTGTACTTGTCTTCATTCTGTGTTGAATCCAGTTTCACAGCTCGGGTTTGACCTTGTGCTCGTGTCATGATTTTCAATGTTATTGCACGTGTGTTGAACCCGGTTTTTTCATTTGGGTTTGACCTGTGCTCACCTGTCCCTGTAAATCAATCAAGTGTATATATCGGTGTGCACGGCCTTGTGGCATATACAGTAATACACTGTGTATGTCACAAGTTGTTCGTGTATGATGAATTCAAATTTTAAATTATGACGAACAACCCAAATAACTGAGGCAAATCATATTTTCAAAAGTCACGTTTTATTTTGAATTGCAAAAATATTTCTTTTTCAATTTTACTGCGTTAGTTTATATTTTTGCAGATTTCTCAGATGCTGGATTCAAACTGGAATGTAGTTGAAGATAAATACGAGTGTGAGTGATATGTAGTGAGGTGAACTGTAAATATGTAATGTGATGTAATTGTAATCAAAGTTGTATAGTTATAGTGAGAGCTTAAAATTGTACTATTCAACGTTGTAATAAATATTTGTTTGAATAAAATATTCGTTTGAATTCAAATTCCGTGTTATTTATTTTATTCAGCAAATATTTATTTAATCTGTGAAAAATAAAATAGTATGTTATCAAATACATTTAAACGAATGTATATATGTTTATTATCATCAAACAAAAATCATATAAGCGCATATTCAACAATCTCCCCCTTTTGATGATAACAAACATATATTTAAGATTTTGAATATGTTAAATGTATTTGATCATAGATATATCCTAATTGCTCCCCCTATTTAAATGCTTCCTCTCTACACAAAGCTCCCCCTACATATATGCATAAAAATATATAAATGAGCCTATATGCAAATGGAAAATTATTTGACCTTTGCTTGATTCTATTTGACAAAATCTTAACTTTTCTCTCCCCCTTTTGTTATCAGCAAAAGAATAATAGTGTTAGAGAAAATAGAGATAAAGTTATCGATATTAACCAACATTAAAACTCAATTGAATATAAATATTAAATTTCAATAAAAAATCAAACAAAAATCATAAATATTTTGTTAGGCGCATATTCCACTTTTAGAATGATAGGAATGATATTATCATATAAAACCATACAGTTGTGTCTATTTGTGGTATATTTATATCAGGAATTTGAATATCTACTAACCATGCATAACCGTTAGGACTTTTAAATGAGATTAGTAGTATTCCAATTATTTAAAAAAAAAATGAATTCAAGTATCTTCTAACCACGCATAACCGTGAGGACTTTTAAATGGGATTAGAATCAACTTGTTTATTTTACAAATTTACTTTTGATATGCGTTCCATACATGCATAACCGCGAGGACTTTTAAATGAGCATGGAAGCACATAACAAATTCCAAGTAATTCACCCATGCATAACCGTGAGGACTTTTAAATGAGAGTGAATACTTTGGTATTTATTTATTATTATTATTAATTAAATTTTTTTTTTTGAAAAAAAATGTGAAAATGAAAAACGAACGATTCCTGTTTAAAGTACCACATATCGACAAACTATATAGAATTTTGATGAGTGATGGTCGTTAGAAATATGATAGATATAGAGATGGTCATGGAATTTTTACCAACAAACAGTTTTATAACTCTTGTTTAAATTTCTAAAGAAATTTATTAATTATACCGTCTCGAGTCATAATATTTGATCAATACTAACACTCATCACTTTTTCAATCACTATTTTTCTTTTTGACAAACATTAGGGAGTCAGATTAGTCTAAATAGTCATTTAAAATCAATTCAAAAATAATTATGAAATTAATTTTTCAAAATGACTAATCTGAAAATATGGTCAAAAATATTTTCTCCAGGGGGGTTTATAAGAAAATTTTCTGCTATTTGAAAATTATTTGAAATGAAAAATATGCAGATATTTTCTTTGAAACACGATGCAGTTACTAAATATCTCAACAAAAATGACGTTTCACTAGTAATTTTTCTATCAACTAGATTACCAATGTAATCTGCATCTGAATTTCTCTTTCACTCAAAATTATCATCAATTGAATTTTATAGACCAAAATATGAAGTGTGCACTAAAAATTTCAAATTCAATTTTAACAACAATTTAAATGACATTCTTTTGAATTTGAAATGAAGCCGTGTTAATAATCAGAAAACCGTGAATATAGAGTTAGCCGAATTATAACCAAATGTATTATTACCCAACAAAACACTATTTTTAATCCAAAATGATATATATGAAGTAATTCAAAGAATTTAGAGATTTTTATAGTGTTTTTGGCATAAGAATATAATTGGCCAACTATTTTGAATAAGTCAGAATAAAAAATCATCATCTTTTCATCAATCTCAATATTGGCTGATTTTAATTCAGAATATGGTGCAGATTATCACATTTAATATATCGTTTAAAACACATCATTACCTGTTTTACCTTTACGATATTTTTCGTCGTTGTCCATTGTGATTCTATCACCTTTATACTAGGCTAAGGAACTTAGCTTTGTCGCCCGTTGTGTTTCTGGAACAGCCAAAATCCAGAGAACACTATTGTTGTTCCTTAGCCTGCCACCACACCTACACGGAAAAGGATTTATGTGACCTATTTGTTTTTATAGGTCCATGGTTGTTAGTGGCAGAAAATTTTGAAAAATAATTTTGTGTAGACACAAAACTATTTATAATTGTTCCCTTTGGCACCCAAATTTGTTTAACTTTGAGAGATTTTATATTTGTGCCTTTTGGAACCCAAATCGGTATAGTTTTCACATGTTTGGGTCTATACCAACAATTATTGTGATTGTGTCCATATTTTCTACAAATCGTGCACATTGAATTTTCTTGATTAATCTTGTTTTCAACAATTTTCGAACTATTATATCCAAGTCCTTGTTTAACCGTATTAACAGTTTGCTTTCCTAATAGCATATTCAACGATTTTTCAATTTTTGAAAATTTATCTAAAGTCGTTGACAATTGTTGGACTTGTGATTTGAGAGATTCATTTTCGTTTAACAACTGTGTGCACTTTTTAATAGAATTCTCTCTCCTAGTATTTTCATTCTCCTTTAAAATCAGAATTTCATTTTCAAGCGATTTTATTTTAATTTCAGATTTTTTAATTTCTTCATCAAATGTTGGACACTTATCACACTTAGGGATCCTACTTTGATAGGTTTTAACTAATTGATCAAGTTGTTTATTACATTCTATCAAAGTATCTTTTTGAGATTCAAGTTTGGCGTATTTTTCCCTAAGTCGTTCAAAACAACCGTTTACTTCATGAAAATATATAAGCAACTCAGAATGGGTAAGTTTTGATACCTCACTTGGCTCGTCATCGTCACTGTCAGTTGTATCACCTCGAAGACACAATTCTGCCTTTTCGCTTTCACTGCCAGTGCTTTGATCATTCTCGTCTATTTCATCCTATGTGGCTGCAAAACTTTTCTTTTTCTGTTTCTTTCCATGGCTGGATTTAATTTGTGGACAATCGGGCTTGATATGGCCGGGTTTGTTGCAATTATAACAAATAAACTTTTGTTCTTCCGAGTAGTCTAGTACTTTGGCTATTCTGCTTTTTGCTTTTTGAATTCGAGCTGAATTACCATGTTTTTGATTCCATTTTTTGAATTTTCTTATTAACAGCTCCAATTCTGCTGCTCCATCATCTTCATCGTTATCATCATCACTTTTGGTTGTTCCTTTGAGAGCTATTGATTTCTTTTGAGTGTCACCTCCTTCACGCTCTTCTTTGAATTTCATTTCTAGCTCATAAGTGGTGAGATTTCCGATGAGTTCTTCAACTTTAAGTTGTTTTAAATCTTTCGATTCTTGTATGGCAGTTACTTTTGCTTCAAAGCTTCGTGGAAGGACTCTGAGGATTTTTCGGACTATTTCTAATTCGGTGTATGTTTTTCCGAGAGCTTTTGATTTGTATACGATATTGGAGAGTCGTCCGTACATCTCTTTGACATTTTCTTCCTTCTCCATTTTGAAGTTCTCGTATTCGCTGCTTAGCATTGCAAGGCGAGATTCTTTGACTTGAGATGTTCCTTCGTGAGTCACTTCTAGTATGTGCCATATTTCCTGCGCAGTTAGACAATGTGAGACACGATTAAATTCAAATTGATCCAATGAATAGATAATAGAATTCATAGCTTTGGCATTAGTATTCTGTAATTTATTTTCTAGTTCTGTCCATTGTTCCTTTGGTTTCTCTATTTCCTGATCATCTACAGTTATAGTTGGTATTCTATAACCTGTCTCAACAATATCCCAAGCGTCAATGGTTTTCAAAAAAAATTTCATCCTATTTTTCCAAAAAGCATATTCACCATTGAACATTGGTGGTCTAACTATGGATTGACCTTCTGCAAAAGCATTATTAAAAGAAGCCATTTTAAAAATTCAAATTTTTAAAACAAAAACTGATTTTTTCAAAAAAAATAGAATTTTTAAAACAAATGTTGACTTCTAAACCTCGCTCTGATACCACTTGTAGGATCGATTTCACCCTAGAGGGGGGGTGAATAGGGTGATGGTGTAAATTATAAAAATTAATCGCGGAAGCTTATTAATTAATTTCAATTCAGATCACAGAATAGCAGCACAGATATTGCAGAATATAAATAACAGAAAAAAACAGAACAACACAGAATTTACCCAGCTTCGGCAAAGACCCTGCCTACGTGCTGCCCCCAAGGTTTCTACTAGAAATTAGATAGTCCCTCGCTTACACACATAAACTCGCTATACCCGCTATTGACTAATCTAACTCTACGCTCAAAACCCTGCCACAACTCAACTACCGAGTTGCGAATTCTCAAGCTGCGCCATGTAGCTTGTCCCCTAGTCACACGACTAGAAATTGAAACGGTTTAAAAAGAAAATACAAAACAAAAACAAATTAAAAATAAAAAACCCTATTTTTAAAATTCTTATCCCTTTGCGTAAACAAGGCTGGCCCAAGTGCTTGATTTCCTTAACCCGTATCCTTTTATTATTTTCGACTCCTTCTCTTCTCTAATCAATGGCTGCTGTGTAAAATTTGCTCTCGAGAGATTTGACTTAGGGCTTCGGCTTTTCGTGAAATTGAATTAGGGATTTGTCCCTTCTTCGTTCCAATTTAGGGTTTTTAATTGAAGCGCTGCTTCAAGATGTTCGATCGAAGCAGATGATTATTTTCGATGCTAGCTTGTTCGATCAGATGTTACTTTGAATTGCAGATAGCTACTTCAATTCGATCAAGTTCGAATTATAATTGGTATGTTAGCGTTTTCTTTTTCTGGTTTTGACTTGCTTGAACTTGATGCCTAAATTGCCGATGATGATGTCAATTTATATAGGGTTTGTAACCCTAGATTTGCGTCGTATATTTTCTAATTGAATTCGTCAACTGATTCACTTCGGCCACTTGATGATGCTTGAATGATTGAGATTGATTCTGACTTTTTCATATGCGTATAATTTCATTTCTTGCGTCCCACGGCTTTGATGTTGACTTGTTCATATTGACTGTGACGATTTTTGGCTTTGGTATGCTTCCTCGGCTTCGTCCCTTACATTGTTCACCTCGGCCTATAGTGTTCATGTTGTACTTGGATAGTTGGTATTTGATTTTGTACTGTAGTTATCTTCGATTGTGTGATGTTGCCTCTGGTTGCTGTCATATACTGATGAACTTGAAATGTACCATGATAGTCATGTGCCACTGCATTACCACTGTTGCACTGCCTTTGTGGTCTTCACTGTGTTCATGCACTTTGGTCTTTGTTTACTGTGTACATGTTGCTGCTGTGTTGCCAATTGGGCTTGTAGTTGATTCTTTGAGTCTGAAATTTATTTGCGAATTCATGTGCTTGATATTTGAGTTGTTGATATTGTCAGTGGTGCACTTGGTCATTCGAGTCTTCCCTGCATCATTATCTGTTGCATCTTTGGTTTTGGGGCTGTTGTGTTGGTCTGTCTTGTTTTTGGCCAGATTTGAGTTTTTTTCATTGTGTTGACATTTGTTCGCTTTGATCCTGCATAACTTGTAGCTTGCTGTATCTTGTAGTTGCACTTCTAGTCTGCATTTCATATGCTCTGAGTTTCACTGCCTTCTGTCCATGTTGGTACTGGCTGTTGTTGCTGTGTTCCATGAACATGCTTCACTGTTTACTGCACTGACTCATCATGTTGTATACACTCCCTAATATCGTTGAATTCATTTGAGTAGTTGATATTCTCTGGTCAGTTACATGTTCATGATGCATTATGCCTTTGCCTCTATTTGCTTGATGTCTACATGCATGTGGTCTTGCTGCAGTTTGGTCTCATATTCATTCTTTGATCATGTTGGCTATTTGGTCGAGTTCATTTGAGTCAGTGGAGTTGTTTCATTGTATATATCACTGGTTCATTCCATTGTTACTGAGTTTGACTGCATGTTCATTGGTACTGCTTCATCAGTTCATATCGAACTGTTTCCTGTCATGTTCACTTGCACACTCGAGTTTGTAATCTCTGATTCATGTTGGCTGCAGTGTTGTGTTTGTTCTCCTGCATGTAGTCAGTTGCAACTGTGTTGGACTTTACTCTGGTTAGCACTTGCACATTTGAATTTGTAATCTCTGATTCATGTTGGCTGCAGTGTTGCTGTGATGTTTTCATTTGCTTGAGTTTCAACTGTGCTCGACCATACTTGCCCAGTTTACACAGATGCTCCACTTGTTTATTTTGTTCAAGTGTACTTGTCTTCATTCTGTGTTGAATCCAGTTTCACAGCTCGGGTTGGACCTTGTGCTCGTGTCATGATTTTCAATGTTATTGCACGTGTGTTGAACCCGGTTTTTTCATTTGGGTTTGACCTGTGCTCACCTGTCCCTGTAAATCAATCAAGTGTATATATCGGTGTGCACGGCCTTGTGGCATATACAGTAATACACTGTGTATGTCACAAGTTGTTCGTGTATGATGAATTCAAATTTTAAATTATGACGAACAACCCAAATAACTGAGGCAAATCATATTTTCAAAAGTCACGTTTTATTTTTGAATTGCAAAAATATTTCTTTTTCAATTTTACTGCGTTAGTTTATATTTTTGCAGATTTCTCAGATGCTGGATTCAAATTGGAATGCAGTTGAAGATAAATACGAGTGTGAGTGATATGTAGTGAGGTGAACTGTAAATATGTAATGTGATGTAATTGTAATCAAAGTGGTATAGTTATAGTGAGAGCTTAAAATTGTACTATTCAACGTTGTAATAAATATTTGTTTGAATAAAATATTCGTTTGAATTCAAATTCCGTGTTATTTATTTTATTCAGCAAATATTTATTTAATCTGTGAAAAATAAAATAGTATGTTATCAAATACATTTAAACGAATGTATATATGTTTATTATCATCAAACAAAAATCATATAAGCGCATATTCAACAACATGCTCATCCATACCTCTTCCTTAGCTGCTTCATTAAGGACGATGTATTTGCACTCTGTCATGGAATAATCCATTGGTTCTTGTTTGGAACTCTTCCAACTAACAGCCACACTGTTAAGCATAAAAACATAACCGACACTGACTTACTGTCATGGACATAACTTTGAAAGCTAGAGTCGGTATACCCCCTTCAAAGGAGGTATCCATTCCCTTATATTAAGAATGAGTCCTAAGTATTTAAGAAACACTTTAGTATACATTGTACAGCTATTAAATACTTTTCTCCAGGATTTACTGGTATTAGCTTACCAATCCTAATGTGTATGCCACGTTCGATCTAGTATATGGCATAGCTTATATTATGGAACTGAAATCCGAAGCATAAGGTATCCTCTTTATATGCTCTTCCTCCTCTTAAGTATGAGGAGAGTTCTTCTTAGAAAGGATAAATACAGACTATGTTGGAATATTTCCATGCTTGGAATTCTCCATACCGAACCTTTTCGGTATAGTATCTATGTACAGGGATTGGTGCAATCCCAATAGCCTCTTAGATATATCTCTATATATTTTTATATCTATTATATAGGCTACTTCCCCAAATACTTCATAAAGAAGCTCTTAGAAGCCAAGATTCCACCGATTGCAATAATAAAATGTCAATGCCAGTCAGTAGAAGATCATGGACATATAAGACTAAGAATACAATAACATTGCCTTGTTACTTTCGTTATATACACACATCTTCAATTTCTGATAAAAGACAAATGATTTAATTACTTTATTAAAACACTTGTTCCAACTCCTTGAAGCTTTTTAAAGTCCATAAATGGACTTTAACAACTTGCAAGTCTTGCCCTTACTCCCACTTACTTTGAAACCCTTGGATTGCGACATAGAAGATTTCTTCTAAATCATCATTTAGGAATGTATAGCCATCTGCCATAGTAGTCATAGAGTGCAGCGATAGCCAGTATAACACGAGTGGACTTAGTGATGGGTACAAGAAAAAAGGTCTCATGGTAATCAACACCATGAATTTGACAAAATCCTTTTGTAACTTTTCTACCTTCATAAGTATCCACTTGTCCATCTGCATTTATCCTTTTCTTATAAATACATTTGCAAACAATGGGTTTTATCCCTTAGTGTATGCCAGACAAAGTCCACACTTTATTTTCATACATGGAATCTTGTTGGAATGATATAGGACTGTCCTCTTCAAAAATGCAGTCCTCCTTCTCGCCATCCATGAGGTAATCATATTATCTCTTTGATTCATAGAATTCTCTACTAGACCTTCTAATATGTTGCAGGTTTTCATATATGGGTGATGTAACAACCCAGAATTTCTGTCATTCGAAATTCGTATATTTAATTGATTTATATATTCAAAAGTAAATTTTATAAGTCGAATGACTTATATTTCGAATATCTAGATTTAATTGGATAATTAAATTGATAATTTAACATTTGAAATTGCTGAAATAATTGTAAATTGGATTAAATGTGAATAAAAATGATTTATAAAGTTGAATTAAATCATATTTGAATTAGAATGATGTTACAGAACTTTTAAAATCGAATTAAAAGTTAATTTGTTAGAATTGAATATTTTAATATTTAATTGACGTGTGAATAGTCATTTTTCAAACAGTCTCGGATTTTGACAAAACTAGTTTCATTAGATCTGTAATGCAATATTATTGTAATATTTCAAATTTCGTGTCAATTGGATTTACTGTTTTTCCGGGGCAAACTAAAACGCGTAGAAATCGGTTTAAGTAAATTTTAAATTTAAATAGTCGATTCGAAAACCTATCTTCCAAATGAGATCGAATTGGCTCCTGGTATATATTCCATTGCATTAAGAATAGGTGTAAAACATTATAAACGCCAGAAGGCACACTTCGTTTCGAGCTCGGAAAAATTTCGATTGAATAATGTCGTCGAGTTTTCTATAAAAGGACGTTATAATCTTCACTTTGCATCAAAACCCTAGGGTTAGGGCTAGCCGCCAGTTTCCATTCTATGGCCGATAATATTCGATTCTTTCTCCCTTATTTTCTTCCAATCCACGCAATATTAAGCTACGGCCTCAACTAGAAAATTGTAGTACTCGTTGAGACAGGTAAATCCATACGGCTACGATCGTGATCGACGCAACGATGAAGGAGAATTTGGGATGCGTTTGTATAGAGTTTTGGCAAGGTTTTCCACATGAACACAAGGCCATGTTAGACCGATCTTCGATCGTAGGTGCGCCTCGTGATGGCCATTCAAATGAAAGTGCTCGATCGTCGTGGAAGTGCACGTAGAGGCCGTGGTAGTTAGGGTTTGGTGACGGCTAATGGGTTTCCTTCGTTCGTGAAAACCTGATAAGGTGGAAGAAGATGTTCATGGCCAAGATTTGTTTTAGTGGAACGAACGACCGTGATCGTTTTAGGATAAAAAAATATAAAATAGAACTTGAATTTATATATATTATAATTCATGTGATGTTTAAAAATGCATAACTGTTTCATACGAGGTCCGTTTCGCACGAAACGAATTTTGTTGGGTTCGTATGGATGAACACTATGCGATGGAGCTAGTTTGGAGTTGATTAGAGCTAGTGTGAATTTGGGTAAAATTAAACGCGAGCTTCTATTGGACGCAATTTGAGTACAACTCACTCTTACTGACTCACTGATATTTTTATATAAGTGAGATAATTTATTCTATGATGTTTGATGATTGTTTGGATGATATATGATATATTGATTAGTATTTGAATACATACCTACCTAGTGGAGCAGATGACCCTATACATTCCCGTGTATGAGCGGATGACCCTTTGTACGCGCGTCTACCTTGAAGCAAACATTGCACGCATATTCTACTATGTATATTAGTTGTAGGTGACAGGTTGGAGGGATCCAACTGGATTCCTCAACAGTATTGATTTATTTACAGATATCGTGATATATGCTGTTATCGTATGATATATGATGTTTTGGATGCCTGATTGTTTTATTTAGTGCTGTTGCAGGATTGGGGCTATTTTGGAAAACTAAAAGTGTCAAAGTGCTGATTTCCAAATTTAAAAGGATTTTTAAAGTGATTTTGGAAATAAATATTTTATTGAAATTTTGAATCGTTAAGAATTGATTTATTTTGAATAAATAAATGTGATAATTTTTATGTTATAAAAATTATGATGTTTTGGGGAAATATAATTGAAACGTGATTTTTGTGAAATATGGAGTTAATGATTTTGTGAAATGGTTTAAATTGAGATTCTTGACTAATATAAATGGTTTATAAAGAAGATTTATAAAATTGAATTTCTATAAATCAGAATAATTGAATTATATAGGATTTTTTATAATTGTTAAAATGATGTTATAAATGGATTTTATAAGTGAATAAGATTTACAAATTGAGAAATTTTAAAATGAATGAATTTGTGAAATAAGAGATTTATAAGTAATTGACTTAAAATTTGGATTTGGCATATAAATGAGATAAATGGAATTGGTTGATAAAAGAGATTTATAAATTGAAGTTTTTATATAAAAAATTGTGAATTTATAAACATTGTTTATAAATCCAAAATCAATTGAATTTGATAAGTAAATATGAAAGCTTATTAAAGGAGATATATTCACGATTTTGGACAGTGGATAATCCTCTAATTAAATATGTATAAGTGTTGAATTTGGTTAGAGATTTATATTCACGATTTTGGACAGTGAATTATATATTAAAGAAATGTTTTGGAAAGTGATATTTTAAAAAGGAGTTAAATGGTTTAAAGATGTTTTGAAATGTGTGAAGGATCGAAACCATAGATTTCAACATTCATTGTTGAAATAGATGTTTTCAAGAAATAAGGAAATGATGGACTATAACATTCTTGTTATAGTAAATAATTTTCGAAAGGAAACGTTTTCATATAGTATTGGGATTTATATATCTATCTTGATTTTGAATCCCTATACTAGTGATTTTAGGTTGTCATAATGATGTTTTATAAACATTCGTTTTGACCCAATAAATGTGTTTAAAGAGAATGTTTTCCTTATATAATAAAATATATACTTAATCGTGTTTTAAGTACATTGAATATTTTCTAAGTGTTGAAAATAAATTGATTTGGGAATTACTTATTATTAAATAAGTATTTGGAAATGTTTTTCGATGTTAAAATGATTTTGAAATTATATCTTTTTAAAGATAATTTGAAGGGAATATTTGTCAAATGGTTTAATTAATAAAAGATTAATTAAAAGGGCTCAGTGATTGTTATGGTATCGAATATTTGTTTGTTTGCTTTGATAGTTAAATAACCGACTATCGAATTGCCCAAAAATTTTAGTTTGTCAACTTGATGTGGGAACTATTTAGTCGTATACTTATTACATAGCCTTCTGTGTAGGCTTGATTATCGTTTGTGTTGAGGATGTTGATTCGTATAGTGCAGAGTATTACTCCAATCTATCGAGCTTCCTTCTTGTCCTGAAGGATAGCAAGTTGAAAGTTGGAAACGTGATCAGTCTATGAGACTTAGTTTCTGTGTGTGTTTGAGAAATGGTTTTGCGTTGTTGGTGCGAAGAGAACGGGATCATATTTTCTTAGTGATGTTCGTACATGATAGGGGGTTCTCGCTTCTTGTTAGGTAGTGAACAAATGACTCTTACTCCTACATGTCCCTAAGAACGAGTATCGATGGGTTGGTTAGGTAGTTTGCCTTATAGTCGAGAGGCTGGCTATAAAAGCAAATCGTGAGGTACCTATGTGAGCTATGGTGGAGTTTATCCACTATCGATGGTTGAAAAGCCTAGATCGTCACATCTGGTATCAGTGCTTAGATTTTGTATATTCCTAAGCTTTGATGTGTACTCAGTAAGATAGGGACAGTAGCACCCTAGATTGAGTTGAGTGTATTATATATATGAGCGCGTATTTGTTAGTGAATATAAAATGTTTTATATTGTGTTTACTTATCCATTGAGTTGTCTGTGAATTCTGGTGGGTATGTGGGACGCCGTGTTATCGATAGGGATTTCCAAACACTTAAACGAGGTAAGTCGACATAGTATCATTTAAAATTGGGTAAATGAAATAATTTTACCTCTATTATATTTTTTTATATAAAGGAAATAATTTTTCAGAATTATTAAAGTGTGTATAAATGAATTGTTTCGTTGTTTGAAAATGTAAATTATATATAAGTTAATGAAAGATGTTTGAATGGTCTAAATAAAAGCAACAATTGCAAGAGAATAAATTATATAAGCAAGTGAATTATAAGTGGGAATTATAATTAATATGATTTACAAATGTGAAATAATTTTATATATAAGAAATGAAACTAAACAAGCATATTTTTAAATATGAGTTATAAATAAAAATGGACTTAAATTAAGAATTGGGAAAATTTGCATCCTTTTTATTTTGAAAGTTGTTTTTCAAAGTTAAAGAGATTATATTGTTATAACTCTAAACAAGATAAATAAATTTGAAATGATCTTATATAAGGAAAGTGAATAGTGAAATTATATAAGTGAAAGATTTATAAATAAAAGAATATGAAGCATTGAATTCACTAATGTTGCTGGAAAATAATAAGGGTGATGACTGCAGCACCATCTGTATCATTTCGAGTTTCTGTGTGACGGATTTGCTAACAATAGTAAATTGAAATTGAAGTTTCGTTATGATAAACAAATTTGATTTAAAATCCAAGTTAAAATTGATAAAAATAAGTAAAATAAGTTTTGGACTTATAATATGAGTAAGAATTCACTTTAGTAAAGTTGAAAGAAATTTGAGCTAGTAAGTGAATTATATGATTTAAAATTTAACTAAGGAAGTTAAGTTGAATTGAATTTTAATTGGATTAGAAAAGTGATTTATATAACCATGATTTGAAATTATAAAATGAGTTTTGTGAATGGAAGTAAACTTAGGTAAATGTTTATGAAAGTTGAATAAATAAGTTGTATAACTTATGAAGTGAGAAAATGTGAGTAAAACAAAATTCGAATTTGAATGGTGATATGATTTTGACTAAACTTAAATAAAATGACTTTAGAGATAAAATGAAATATAGCTTAAGTAATGTTGAATAAAATTGATTTTGGTATTGAAGTAAATTAGTAAAGTGAAATAAAATGAATATAAACTTGAGTTATATAAAGAAATTCAACTTTAGTGGTTAGATGAATTAGCAATCTAATTGAAAATGAATTGATGTGGAATAGTGGATGTAAATGTAAATTCATTTAAAGCTAATTAAAAGTGTTGAACCAAATTGAATGAACGTAAAGTAAATTAATTTGGTAAATGTAGGTTATACATTGGTTGTTAAATGAATGTTAGTTAATTGTATAAGAAATTCACATGAAATTGAATTAATAAAATTGGAAGCTAAATAATTGAATTCAAATTGGAGTAATGAATTTAAATAGAATTGAATTTAATTTGAAAGCGAACCAACTTGATAAATTATTGAATGTAAAATAACTTGAATTTGTATGAACGAATGTTAGTAAAATCCAATGTTAATGAATCAAATGCGAATAAATTGAAAAACCAATTCAATGAATATTAATGAGAAGTGAATGAACATTGATTTGGTTATGGATGGATTGTTGGATGATAGTTGTTTGATGGTTGGATTTGTTGTTTATTGATGGCATTTGCTATATTGGCATATATAGTTGTTGGTATACGTTGTATAATGATATTATTTTCATATATACATGTTACTCATTTGTTTGTTGAGTATTTAGTAGGTGCGTATGGCGCTTGCTTCACATTTGGAGCTCGCTTTTGCGCTATATTAGCCGTATATGCTCGCTAATAATATATAAGGTGCATGTCTCGAATTATATATAGTACTTTTACACTTTTTTCCCTTCGAGATGCCTCATCCTCGATGATGAGATGTATATTTGTGATATATATATATATTGTTATTTTTTTCGATCGAACCGCGCAAAGGAGACACTGGCAATTTTTTTTGAAAATTTAAGGCGTTAGAAAATTTTGAGAAAATTTGGAAAAGTTTATGAAAACTAAGTTTTGGTTTTTAAGTTGAAAGTTAAACGATTGTAGATGGTTTTGAAAAGATAACTATGAATGTATTTGAAAACTTAGAAAAGTTTTTAAAGAGTTTAGTTAATGGATGTTGTAACTTTTTCTTACTTAGTAATTTCGAGGACGAAATTCTTTTAAGTAGGAGAGATTGTAACGACCCAGAATTTCTGTCATTTGAAATTCATATGTTTAATTGATTTTAAATATTCAAAAGTAAATTTTATAAGTCGAATAACTTATATTTCGAATATCTAGATTTAATTGGATAACTAAATTTATAATTTAATATTTGAAATTGCTGAAATAACTGTAAATTGTATTAAATGTGAATAAAAATGATTTTTAAATTTGAATTAAATCATATTTGAATTAGAATGATGTTACATAACTATTAAAATCGAATTAAAAGTTAATTTATAAAAATTGAATATTTTAATTTTTAATTGACGTGTGAAAGTAGCCATTTTTCAAACAATCTCGGATTTCGACGAAACCAATTTCATTGGATCCCTAATGTTATATTATTGTAAGATTTCAAATATCATGTCAATCGGATTTATGGTTTGTCCGAGGCAAATTAAAACGCGTAGAAATCGGTTTAAGTAAATTTTAAATTTAAATAGTCGATTCGAAAACCTATCTTTCAAATACGATCGAATTGGCTCCCGATATATATTCCATTGCGTTCGGAATAGGGGTAAAACATTATAAACGCCAGGCGGCATGCTTCGTTTCAAGTTCGGAAAATTTTCGAGTGAATAGTGTCGTCGAATTTTCTATGAAAGGACGTTATAATCTTCACTTTGCATCAAAACCCTAGGATTAGGGCTATCCGCCAGTTTCCATTCTATGGCCGATAATGTTTGATTCTTTCTCCCTTATTTTCTTCTAATCCACACAATATTAAGCTATGGCCTCAACTAGAAAATTGTAGTACTCGTTGAGACGAGTAAATCCATACGGCTACGTTCGTGATCGATGCAACGATGAAGGAGAATTTGGGGCACGTTTATCTAGGATTTTGGCACAGTTTTCCATGCGAATACAAGGCCATGTTCGACCGGTCTTTGATTGAAGGTGCGCCTCGTGATGGCCATTCAAACGAAAGTGCTCGATCGTCGTGGAAGTGCACGTAGAGGTCGTGCTAGTTAGGGTTTGGTGATGGCTAATGGGTTTCCTTCGTTCGTGAAAACCTGACGGGGTGGAAGAAGATGTTCATGGCCAAGATTTTTTTTGGTGGAATGAACGGTCGTGATAATTTTAGGGTAAAAAAAATAAAATAGAACTTGAATTTATATATGTTATAATTCGTATGATGTTTGAAAATGCATAACTTTTTCATACGAGGTCTGTTTCACACGAAACGATTTGCGTTAGGTTCGTATGGACGAACACTACGCGATGGAGCTAGTTTGGAGTTGATTGGAGCTAGTGTGAATTTTGGGTAAAATTAAAAGCGCGTTAAATTTTATTCAAAATAAAACACTGAAACTGCTATTGGACGTAATGTGCGTACAACTCGCTCTCTTTCTGACCCACTGATATTTTTATATAAGTGAGATAATTTAATATATGATGATTGATGATTGTTTGGATGATATATGATATATTGATTGGTATTTGGATATAAACCTGCCTAGTGGAGCAGATGACCCTATACGTTCCCGTGTATGAGCGGATGACCTTTGTACGCACATCTGCCTTGAAGCGGACATTGTACACATATTCTAATATGTATATTTGTTGCAGGTGACAGATTGGAGGGATCCAACTGGATTTCTTAACAGTGTTGATTTATTTACAAATATTGTGATATATGCTGTTATCATATGATATATGATGTTTTGGATGTCGTGATTGTTTTATTTAGTGTTGCTGCAGCACTGGGCCTATTTTGGAAAATAAAAGTGTTAAAGTGATGATTTCCAAATTTAAAAGGGTTTTAAAAGTGATTTTGGAAATAAATGTTTTATTGAATTTTTGAATCGTTAAGAATTGATGTACTTTGAATAAATAAATGTGATAATTTTTATGTCACAAAAATTATGATGTTTTGGGAAATATAATTGAAAGGTGATTTTTGTGAAATATGGAGTTAATGATTTTGTGAAATGGTTTAAATTGAGATTGTTGACTAATATAAATGGTTTATAAAGAAGTTTTATAAAATTGAATTTTTATTAATTGGAATAATTGAATTGTAAAGGTTTTTTTTATAATTGTTAAAATGATGTTATAAATGGATTTTATAAGCGAATAAGATTTACGAATTGCAAAGTTATAAAATTAATGAATTTGTGAAATAAGAGATTTATACGTAGCTGACTTAAAATTTGGATTTGGCATACAAATGAGATAAATGGAATTGGTTAATAAAAGAGATTTATAAATTGAAGTTTTTATAAAATAAAAAAAAGTGAATTTATGAACATTGTTTATAAATCTGAAATCAATTGAATTTGATAGTAAATATGAAAGCTTATTAAAGGAGATACATTCACGATTTTGGACAGTGGATAATCCTTTAATTAAATATGTATAAGTGTTGAATTTGGTTAGAGATTTATATTCACGATTTTGGATAGTGAATAATATATTAAAGAAATATTTTGGAAAGTGATAATTTAAAATGGATTTAAATAATTTAAAGATGTTTTAAAATGTGTTAAGGATCGAAACTATAGATTTCAACATTCATTGTTGAAATAGACGTTGTCAAGAAATAAGGAAATGATGGACTATAACACTGTTGTTATAGTAAATGATTTTTGAAAGGAAATGTTTTTATATAGTATTGGGATTTATATATCTATCTTAATTTCGAATCCCTATACTAGTGATTTTGGGTTGTCGTAATGATGTTTTATGCAACATTCGTTTCGACCCAATAAATGTGTTTAAAGAGAATGTTTTCCATATACAATAAAATATATACTTAATCGTGTTTTAAGTATATTGAATATTTTCTAAGTGTTGAAAATAAATTGATTTGGGAATTGCTTATTATTAAATAAGTATTTGGAAATGTTTTCCAATGTTGAAATGATTTTGGAATTATATATTTTTAAAGATAATTTGAAGGGAATATTTGTCAAATGGTTTAATTAATAAAATATTAATTAAAAGGGCTCAGTGATTGTTACGGTGATGAATATTTATTTATTTTCTTTGATAGTTAAATAACCGACTATCAAATTGCCCAAAAATTTTAGTTCCACAACTTGATGTGGGAACTATTTAGTCGTACACGTAGCCTTCTGTGTAGGCTTGATTATCGTTTGTGTTGAGGATGTTGATTCGTATAGTGCAGAGTATTACTCCAATCTATCGAGCTTCCTTCTTGGCCCGAAGGAGAACAAGTTGAAAGTTGGAGATGTGATAAGTCTACGAGACTTAGTTTCTGTGTGAGGTTGAGAAACGCTTTTGCGTTGTTGGTGCGAAGAGACCGGGATTGGATTTATCTGAAAACCACTTCAGACCAACGTATATGTGACGATTGTGCAGGTTGCTTGTGATGATATTGATATTCTATAGTTTCATAGTGGGGGACTGCTTGTCGATCGTTTGGGGTTAAAATCCCAATATACATCCAGTAGCAGTGGTCTCTTCATTATGAGATATCCAATGCGAGGACTATTCGCTACTAATCCTAGGTATTTCCCGACAGGATGTGGTAGGAAAGTACCTTCGGTTTGTCATGTTCCTGGACAACTTGTATGAATGTTTGTCTGAAATTGCATTTCTATAGATTACGTACATTGGTTTTTACAAACGTACATCAGTGGTGGCGGAGAAGGCAACTTCTCTTAGCTTACCACCCTCCTTGAAATGTATGTGCTTAAGGGTTGTATTTTTGTGGAAGGCAATTAGTAGTCAACGGAAATGGCTGTATGGCATTCTAAGTGATGTGATTGTGCTTTGTGAAAGGTAATCGTTACCTCTTGCCTCATCAACCGGAAATGACCAAAACAAGGTTAGATAACAGCAAGGTTAAGTGGGTCATTCCCAAGTAGGATATGATCATCCTCTTATAGATATATCTTTACACGCTATGACGTCGTGTATCTGATTATGTGGTTTGGAGGGCCAAGGTCGGTAACGACCGAAGGATGACATATTCGGTACCATCTAGTTATAGAGGTGGTCCGGTCTTGTGTTGGTAGAGAAACTCTGTGATGGTTTCTAGGTACATTCTCCTAGAGATGTACTGCCGGAAGGTAGTCCCTTCACCTCGTCATTTTTATGCAAATCCAAACCGCACTATGTGTTTTCCATTTTGATTGTATTACCCAATTAGG
The DNA here is from genome assembly GCA_030765085.1 of Allium cepa. NCBI lineage: Eukaryota > Viridiplantae > Streptophyta > Magnoliopsida > Asparagales > Amaryllidaceae > Allium > Allium cepa. The sequence goes on from CM060943.1 coordinate 812,458,609, forward strand.
TTATATGCTGGAAGTTAATCAATGTAAAAATTTCGGCAATGATTAATATTATTTGTATATAGTAGACACTACTATAATATAACATGAATTTGAGATGAGATGTTTTAGTTATCGTAAGGTAAAAACATGTCCGTGTTTATGTGTGGACTTGTCTTACGAGATACTTTTATTTCGATAAAGGAAAAGTTTTGGTAACTTAATAAATTCAGTTGAGTGTGTTTCTTCCGCTGATTTACCAGACTGATCCGGGCATTCTTCCCTTTCAATGCTTGGGTCAGACCGCGTATATTTACAGGTTTAGTTTTGGTGCGTTTGGCGCTTCACCAGGAGAGCTGGAGATCTTCATTTTCATACATCCATATTTTCTTGATTATCCACCGCATCACTTAGTTGTTGTTATTATTGGCATTTGTAAGGACATGTTATTATAACTGTTCAAGCTGATAACTATTGATTGATTTCCGAACTCTGATTTATGTATGTATATATACAGTTTCTGTTTTGTAAAGATCATTGATATGATATTATATATTTTCTGCTGCGATGTGAGATTCTGTGTTGTTCTGTTTGGTTCTATCTTCTCTTCTTTTCTTTGTCTTGACTTTCCGTCAGTCTGTGTTTTTTTGGATCGGACATGTGTGGATTATTGTCGATTCAAATGGTACGGATTTTAAGAGTCATCATAGGTGAACTTGGTTCTCCTACTCATTCTGCCTCGGCGTTAGTTTCTTGGATTTCGTCCAAGTCTGCAACCTCGCTGTTAATTTCCTTTGGACACATTCCTTTTCTATAAATTCAACATACCAACAAATAATAATCTTTTATTACTTGGTATTGTAGAAAATATATCCCATCAAATTTTTGGGATATCCCATTAATTTACACAACACCGATCTTGCCATGAGTTTATTTGGACCAACATTCTTCACGTAGGTAAAATAACCCCGTACTTTCAAATACTTGAGTTAAGGTTTCTTCCCACACCACATTTTATACGATGTCTTAGGCATATATTTAGCAGGCATCAAATTCAATATATGTGCTATTGTTTCTAACGCATATTCCTAATAGAACTAAGGTAGCTCATTCTTACTCGTCATGGAATGAACTATATCTAATAAGTTTCGATTCCTTCGCTTCGAAACCCCCTTGTATTATAGAGTATTAGGTGAAGTAACCTAAGAGATAATCCCATTATCTTTTATGTATAGTAGGAGTTCTTGTACAATGTACTCATCTCCGCCATCGGATTGAAATATTTTAATCTTTCGGTTCGTCTGATTTTCTACCTCATTTTCATGTTCAATAAATTTCCTGCAAACATCAGATTTGTTCTCCATAAGATACACATCACCTAGTCTTAAGGAATTGTTAGTAAAATTTACAAAATAAGAACAATTACCTTTAGTAATTATAGGCATTGGGCCACATACATCAGTATGTACGAGCCCTAAGAGTTCATCAACTCTTTCATTGCTTCCACTAAAGAAGTGCTTGGTCATTTTACCTTTGAGACACAACTCAAATGATTCAGAATTAAATGATGAGAGGAAACCTTAGGTTTTCAATTTGCATAGTCATTTCTCACTTATATGACCTAGCCTACAACCCTAAAGATAATTATTAGTTATATTGTTATTAAAAGAGCTACTCACAAAATAGACATAGTTTGTTTTGATTACATAAATTCCATTATCTAAAATACAATCACAGACTTTATTATCATTTAAAATAATGCCCATAACATTATTGGCACTATGAAAAACATAACCAGCCTCAAACAATCTAGACTTAGAAATAATTCCACAAATAAAGTCTTTTACATAATATCAAAACAAATCCACTCTGTAAACTCATATGAAAATCTCCAATTGTCGTAGCATCTACAATAGATCCATCGGCAACTTAAAGCCCTATTTCTCCTTTTGCCACATGGCTCTAGTTTCTAAGCCCCTATAACGATGTACAAATGTGAGTTTCAGATCCAGTATCTAAAACCTACGATAATTTATTGATTGTTAAAAAAATTTGAATTATAAATATACTTAATGAGGTGGTAGATCCATTATGCTTCTTCTCTTTAACGGCCTTCAAGTACACTGAACAATTTTGTTTTCAATAGCAGTTCTTGTGATGATGATGATGTTTACCCTTGTCCACAGCAGAAGTCTTCTTATTTTTCTTCTTAACCTTTTCCGTTTCTTTGAGACTTTCAAAAATGAATGTTTCCCTTAGTATCAAGTATGACTCTTGATCCTTGAATGAAGGCTCAACCAACCTTAACATATTGAGGAGCTCCATGAGTCTTACATTAAACTGGTTCATATTATAGTTTAATATGAATGGCTCATACAGGGGAATAAGATACCCAAGGATCAAGTCTACTTTCATTTTATTTCTTATCGCTATGTCTAACGATAGAAGTCTATCAATGAAGCATTCGATCATTAGAACATAATTGTCCACTTTCCGTCCCTTGGTCATTTTGGTATTCAGTAGTTTCTTTGAAAGTTCATACCTTGCCAAGATAGACTTATTACCAAATGAGCTTTAAGACTGTCAAAAACCTCATGGACATACATGTTTTCACGCTACCTCTACAACAGCTTGTCTAATGTAGACAACATGAAAACCTAGGTGACATCTAGGTTTGATACTGATTTATCATAAGCAAGTGTAAGTTTGTGGTCCATGTTATCAATGGGTTATTCTTTTGGAGGTGCAATTTGTTGATACGCGAAGATTTTGATCAATGACAATGTGCTTTAACAAACAAGGAAGAAATATATGCAAATGCTAAAGGAAGATAGATGAAGACCAAACAAACTTAAAGTATGTTTTTACATATGTCATTAGTCTAGATAGATTGTTAAAATCTATCCTCAAGAAGCTTGCACGAACACTAGAAAAATTTTATAAACTTCATTTTTCAATTAAGTTTTAACTATGAAGGTTTTATGAGTTCAGTCGACTGAACAGGAACAGTCATTCGACTGAAACTGGAACAAATTTATACATATGCACAGTTTCAGTCGACTGAATTTCATACACAGCCGACTGAATTTGGTCCCAAAAATTTTACTTCATATTTTCAGTTGACTGAATTCCCTGCTCAGTCGACTGAATTTGAACCTGCGAATTTTCTCTGAAAAGACACCTTCTTCCTCCCAAGAGTTGTAACCATTCATTAATGGAAATGGAAGCATCTCTTGTTTGCAACCTTTGACAACATATGCACCTCTTCTACAAGTATATATACATGATTCTAACATCATTTAATTCACCGAATTCTCTTGCTTTAATCTAACTATTCTCTTGTTCATATTTTCTAGATATTCTCAAAGCAATCACTAATCTATTGCTTGAATCATTGTTTTTGTTTATAACATTCTTTTGATTCATAGCAATTCAAATTTCCTAAATCTTCACAAACACATTGCATACTCTCGAGGATAATATTATAGGAATATTGTACTACATTAGACTCATTAGTGTTGACAAGAACACAACAACAAATATTGTATTTTAGTAATTGAGTTGAAGTCCTCTTCGGTAGTTGAGGCAAGAAATCCCGTTCGGTTGTTCGTGTAAGTTGTAAACCATTCCTCCGGGTGAAGTGAGGGTATTAGTTAGTGAAATTTCTAAGTAAAGCTTAGGGACTGGACGTAGGACAAGAGGTCCGAACCAGTATAAAATCCTGGTGTCTCCTTGCATTTACCTACTTTATCTACCTAGACTATTCCGTTATTCCATATTACACGATCCTGCCGCATAGCCTTCTCTTTCAATTGGTATCAGAGTCAGGTCGTCCGATAACCATAACACCGTTATTAGACATATTGATAATATGGAAAATAACGCAAGTACAAGCACAACATCTGCCTATAGTTCTACATTTGTGGAAGGACAATCTACCCAAAGACCTCCTCTATTCAATGGACTATACTATAACTATTGGGCTACAAGGATGAGGATTTATATGCAAGCAACAAGTTTCGAAGCCTGGAATGCTACTCAAGCAGAGTTCGTTGTACCCACAACCGATTATCCTACATGGACACAAATTCAAAAGAATGAAGCTAGTGCAAATGCCAAAGCTATGAATATGCTATTTTGCGCCCTGGATAGAAATGAATTCAACCGTGTTAGCATATGTACTACTGCATATCAGATATGGGAAACACTTAAAGTTATACACGAAGGCACAAAAAGGTTAAGCAAACAATTCCAAAATTTTAGAATCCGATAAAATGAATCCATTAATGACATGTACTCAAGATTTCAAGATATTCATCATGCTCTAATCGGACTAGGAGAAAGATACACGGACTTTGACATTGTGTCTAAAGTTCTAAATTCACTCACTGATGAATGGGAGAGAAAAGTACTAGCAATCGAGGAAGCAAATGATCTATCTACAATGAAACCAGAAGAATTGATTGGAAATCTTAGGTCCTATGAAGTAAATATGCAAGCTAAAAAGGATCAAGCTCAAGAAAGAAAGAATGTTGCTTTACATGCGGAAAAGGAAGAATCAGAGTCTGAAGATGAGGATCTAGCATTTATAGCCAAAAATTTCAAGAAATTCTTAAAGTATAGAAAAGGAAACAAAAACGGATTCAAAAAGAATTTCTTGAACAAACCTTCATCCTTAAATATAGAATGCTTCAATTATCATAAGAAAGGACACATGCAAAAAGATTGTTAAGAACAAATAAAGGAAAATCAGAAAAACTTCAACAACAAAAACAAGAAGGATAAATTCAAAAAGAAGGCATTTTCTGTAACATGGGACGATTCAGATTCATCTTCATCCGAAAATGATAGTGATAGGGACAATGAACAGGCAAATGTGTGCTTCATGGCTCAAAAATCTGAGGTAAATAATTTAACTTTCGACGATTTAATTGAAGTAAACACTTAACTTTTAAGCACAATAAAAACTCTTAAAAAGAAACTCAAAGAAACTCATGAAAATCAAAACAAAGCTGAATTTGAAAGAGATATGTTAAAAGATGAAAAGAAAATCTTGGAAGAAGAACATGAAAAAGTTCAAGAATCTTATTCAAATTCAAAAACTCAATTATCACTTTTAAGTCAAGAAATTGAAACTCAAAAAACAAAGAATGATATAATTGCTTCTGAAAATCATGAGTTAAAAACTAAAATTAAACAAGTTGAGTTAGAAAATAATAGTCTTCAAGCTAGATTAGGTCACATTACTAAAAATGTTTCTAACTTTAACAAAGGAAGAGAAAATTTATCTAAGATTTTAGAAAATTCTCAATCCTCTTCAAATAAACATGGATTAGGATATAAAAAGGAGTTAAAAATTCCTAAAAAGAAAGATACAAATTTTAAGAGGAATATGCATTCAAAACAACAAATATTGCCAAAGAAAACTATTAAAACAGAAGTAGAAAACAAGGTAGTTAAAATTTGGGTACCAAAAACTAACAATGTATTAATAAGAAATAAATATATTAGAACATTTATGGATAATGTTCATCATAATGAAAACTATATTTACAAAAATGATACTAAACCAAATTGGGTTTGGTTTCCTAAACTCTAACTTTTTAGGACCCTATTAAAAGGTGGGTACCAATAATTTCATATTTATTTTCAGGTCCCACTCAAAAAGAAGAAATGGATATTAGACAGTGGTTGTTCAAAACACATGACCGGAGGCAAAGATATGCTTACAAACATCACATACTTTGATGGTGGCTCGGTTACCTTCGAAGACAATTCAAAAGGGTATATCATTGGAAAAGGAGATGTGAACAATTACGGTACATCAAATTTACCTTTTATAACAAATGTTTCATTAGTTGAAAATTTAAAACATAATCTACTTAGCATAAGTCAATTGTGTGACAAAGGTTTTAAAATAACTTTCTCGAATAATAAATGTAGTATTTTGATCAAAACCAAAATCTTATTTTTGAAGGAAATAGACATAGAAATATTTATGTTTTAAATATGAATATTAATCATAATTCAAGTATGTGTTTACTTGCTAAAGATAATGATCCTTGGTTATGGCACAAAAGATTTTGTCATATAAATTTTAAAACCATTAGAAAACTCTCTAAAAATGAATTAGTAAGAGGTTTACCCAAAATAAACTTTAAAATAAAAAATCTTTGTGATGATTGTTGAAAAGGAAAATTAACGAAATCATCTTTCAAATCTAAGAAAAATATTTCGACTTTACAACCATTAGAATTACTACATATGGGGACCAACACAAATTCAATCCATTAATCATAATCGATACGTATTTGTAATATTTGATGATTTTTCAAGATATACATGGACTATTTTTATGAAAAATAAAAGTGACACTTTTGAGCATTTTAAAACATTTGTCAAAAGAATTCAAAACACTAAAGATTTGAAAATTAAAAATATTCGAAGCGATCATGGAGGCGAATTCGAAAATGAAGTTTTTGAAACTTTTTGTAAAAAGAAAGGAATAAATTATAATTTTTCTTTTCCTAGAACTCCTCAACAAAATGGAGTTGTAGAAAGAAAGAATAGAACATTACAAGAATGCGCAAGAACATTGTTAAATGGATGTTATCTACCAAAACATTTTTGGGCAGAAGCCGTTGCTACTGCATGTTATGTATTAAACAGAATATCAATTAGACCATTAACTAAAAATACTTCAATACAAAAGATCAACTAGGAAAATTCGATTCAAAAGCTGATGAAGGAATTTTCGTAGGATACTCAGAACGAAGCAAAGCATATCGAGTATTTAATAAACGAACAAACTTAATTGAAGAAACTTTGCATATATATTTTTATGAAAAATTTAATAAAAATTTAAATATAAAAGTTGATGAAGAATTAATAAATATAGAAGAAACAAATCTTGAAAATAATAATAATGAACTAAGATCTCCTCCTAGAATATTACGAGATCATCCAACTCAAAATATAATAGGAGAAATAAATTCTCAAGTTAGAACAAGAAATCAACTAAATCAAATGGGTCATGTAGCTTTCATTTCATCAATAGAACCTAAAAATCCAAAAGAAGCATCAAAAGATGATTATTGGATTATCGCAATGCAAGAAGAATTAAATCAATTTGAACGTAACGATGTTTGGGAACTAGTTCCCTGTCCTAATAATCAATCAGTAATTGGAACAAAATGGATTTACGAAAATAAAGTAGACGAACAAGGTAATATAACAAGGAATAAAGCAAGACTAGTAGCACAAGGGTATAATCAAGAAGAAGGTATTGATTTTGAAGAAACTTTTACTCCCGTTGCTAGACTTGAAGCAATAGGTATTCTATTAGCCTTTGCATGTTTTCACAATTTTAAACTTTATCAAATGGATGTTAAAAGTACATTTTTAAATGGTTTTATTAAAGAAAATGTATATGTAGAACAACCTCCGTTGTTTATACATGAAAAATATCCGAATCATGTTTTTAAATTAAAAAAGGCACTATATGGTCTTAAACAAGCACCTCGTGCTTGGTATGAAAGACTTAAAAGTTATTTATTAAACTCGGGATTTAAAATTGGAAAAGTAGATCAAACGCTTTTTATTAAAAATACTACCAAAGATATTTTAATAATTCAAATATACGTAGACGATATTATTTTTGGTTCAACAAATGAAAATTTATGTAAAGAATTTTCAAATATAATGACTAATGAGTTCGAAATGTCTCATATGGGAGAATTATCATATTTTCTCGGACTTCAAGTCAAACAATTAACAAATGGAATTTTTATAAACCAAGAAAAATATTGTACTAATTTAATTAAACGATTCGGCATGGAAAACACTTCTGCTAAACCTACTCCTATGAGTACAACTACACATCTCGCTCGAGATGAAAATGGCAAAAGTGTAGAACAAAAATTGTTTAGAAGTATGATAGGTTCCTTACTTTACTTAACCGCTAGTAGACCTAACATAATGATGAGTGTTTGTTTATGTGCACGTTTTCAATCTGATCCCAAAGATTCACACTTAAGAGCAGTAAAACGAATAATGCGATATCTTAACAAAACTAAAGATTTAGGTCTTTTCTATCCAAAGGAATGTCCATTTGACTTAGTATCATATAGTGATGCTGATTTTGGTGGATCTCGAACAGATAGAAAAAGCACAAGTGGTACTTGCCATTTCATTGAAAAATCACTTGTATCTTGGTTTAGTAAGAAACAAAATTGTGTCTCGCTTTCCACCTGCGAAGCAGAGTATATATCAGCTGCTTTAGCTTGCACTCAAGTTATATACAATCAACAAACACTTAAAGATTTTAATATAAATTTAACAAATTCTACAATATACTGTGATAATACAAGTACAATAAACTTATCTAAAAATCCGGTTAATCACTCTCGTACAAAACATATAGATATTCGTCACCATTTTCTACATGACAATATCGAAAAAGGAATAATTAATTTAGAACATATTTCTACCGAAAATCAAATTGCCGATATATTTACTAAACCTCTATTAGAAAACTCCATTATAAAACTTCGACGAGAATTAGGTATAATATCCTTTAAAGATATTAATTAGAATTACATTAGAAATATTCCTACATTTCAGTCGACTAAAACAAAATATTCAGTCGACTGAATAAGAATTTCAAATATTTTCAGTTATGTTATATGTTACATTATATAATTTATAGACCACACATTTTTAAAACTGAATAATTAAATAAGAATCATACATTTTAACAAAATTCTCTTTACCATTAAATCTCTATACGGTTAAAAAATCTTATTAAATTATAACCATTATTTGTTTATTAAAATTCTACTATAAATAAATTCTTAAAAATATTTTTATTTTCATCTCGATTTTACGTATAAAATCTTAATTCAACATAAAATGTCGTCCAATAACTCCTTCTCTCCAATCAATATCACCTCATCAGTTGATAACACTCCAACGTCGCTAAAACTTCCCACACCAACACCAGCACAAGAGCCGGTTTACAAATGGGAAAATTATCGTACTGGTTTCACACCAGAATCTAAAAAGGCGAAACACAGACTCTTTATTTCACCTGACACAAAAAGAAAGATTGATGAAATTCATCACTTTCAACAACAACAGATAGATCTTCAACGAGAGCTATACTACGAGCAAAAAGTTACGGCAAGACGTTTGAGCTTCCTAGAGAAAATCGGTTTACGCTTCTGTGGATCAAAGAAGAACGAAGTGGTTGAACCCCTACCTCGCCTTGTTAGCTCACTTGATCCGTCTTCATCTTATCGTACACTAGTCGATCCTATGAATCCTTGGACGTCTCCTAAGACTCCTCAATATGGTCCGAATTCATGGGATATAAATTACATGAAGAATGAAGGAAAGAAGACTCCAAGTCCATCCCCAAAGAAATAGTTAAATTTTGAAATATTTGTATGTTGTTACATCAATATTAATTAAATAAATTGTTTAATTTCAAAAATTAACTAAAACAACAAAAAAGGCATGTTTCAGTCGACTGAACGCCCCTGCTTAGTCGACTGAAAATATGACAGAAAACAATATTTACATAGTTCAGCCGACTGGAATCATCTACATGGTCGACTAAAAATTCAACAGAAAATTTCAGCAAAAATTTCAGTCGACTAAATGTACTGTTCAGTCAACTGAATCTATCACAGAAAATTTCGGCCTTTGATTCAGTCGACTGAACAGCACATTCAGTCGACTGAACGCCACTTCCCAGGCAAAATTTTTCCTTTTAACCACCAGATTTTACCCTACCAATTCACTTTTTACCTCCTACAAACTTTCTTCCCCAAATCGATTTCGAAACCCTAGCCCCCAAATTCCTCAAAATCAACTCAATTCTCACCCAAATGGCACCAAAAAGATCAAGAGCTTCATCTTCTTCATCCTTCGAGCCAATTGATGTTCAAATAGCACAATGGATTTACGATGGAACCGCTGTCACTCGATGGAACAAGATGAAGAATTCCCGAATTTTCGAGCATTCTTTCGTTGATTTTCAAAGCTTTCAAACCTACAACATTCAAGCGTTAACAGATCCGGCAGGAACTTCTCTTTTAGATTTGAAAAGAAATGACCATGCCATTAATCATGTAATGATAAAATTATTTTATGCTAATCTTAATCTTGGATACCAAACTCCAAGAAATCCAAACAATAGTGTTTGGAGTATGGTGTGTGGAAAGAAAGTTTGGTTTTCCTTGGATAGAATAGCACACATTTTAGAGTCTCCAAATGTCGGGAGAAAGCTAGAGGAGATAGAATTCAATCCACACATTCGCGACAACATCAACCATTGATTTATGGATGATAATATCAACTTTAGGGATTTTAAGTCCACCTCCCTTCGACCTATGGCGAGAATCCTCCATAAAGCCCTAATGAGAAAGATTACTCCTCGCACGGGCTCGTATGAAATTGTCTACCCAAATAACTATGGAGCTCTATATGCTATTTTTGGCAATATACAAGTTAATTGGGTACAGCTTATTCTTGATGAGTTTCTCACTTTCAATAATGGCAAAATGCGCACTATCTACTTTGGAGAGTACATCATGCGACTTCTCCTCAATGTCGATACGCCATTACCTGAGTCGGAGAATACAATGGTCCATCAAATTAACCACCGGACCATAAGCCTAATGCAACTCCCATCTGACCTCCTCGCATAATATCACTCGCCGAATGGGAAGCAAAGCATCAAGAGCAACAACAATAACAACAACAACCTCCTCAACCTCGCCACGAAGAACATCTCGAGCAAGATGATGAAATTCGTCTTGTTGACCCAAGCTTCACTACCAACCAATCCTTGGGGATATTATCAAAAAATCAACAAATTCTTGACACTCGTCTTAAAAAGGTAGATCATAAGCTTGACAAAATCAAAGGATTCTTCAACAAGCTTTGGGATGCAATCTCGTGCTCAAGCACCACTACTGCTTCAACATCTCGTGGCAAACGTCCGGCACCTACGTTTACATGGACGACATCCGAAGAGCATACAAGTAGCAGTGCTAGCGGGGCTAGTTGTGGCCAAGGAGGAAGAGCACATAGACCACCAACAGGACGACCCGTCATACGTGAACCAACAGGAAGAGAAGGTTCATATGACTGGGATAAAGATGAGTGATTTTTTTTTGATGTGTATTTTTAATTTTCTAGTGGCTTGTATAAATAGCCATTTTATGCTTGTCTGTCACAACATTTTTATTTTTCTTCAGTCATGATTATGAAAATATTCTCTATGCTTCAGTGATTGTTTTGATAAATTATTACTGCTGTTAGTTCTTCCTTTTTGTCGATGACAAAGGGGAAGAAAATCTATGGTACTAACTTTGTTTTATAGGAAAGATAGTGCATACATTCAGGGGGAGAAAATAAGTAAAACGTCTCTAGAATAAATCAGTATTGTCATCAATCAAAAAGGGGGAGAATGTTGATACACGAAGATTTTGATCAATGACAATGTGCTTTAACAAACAAGGAAGAAATATATGCAAATGCTAAAGGAAGATAGATGAAGACCAAACAAACTTAAAGTATGTTTTTACATATGTCATTAGTCTAGATGTATTGTTAAAATCTATCCTCAAGGAGCTTGCACGAACACTAGAAATTTTTTATAAACTTCATTTTTCAATTAAGTTTTAACTATGCAGGTTTTATGAGTTCAGTCGACTGAACAGGAACAGCCGGTCGACTGAAACTGGAACAAATTTATACACATGCACAGTTTCAGTCGACTGAATTTCCTGCACAGTCGACTGAATTTGGTCCCGAAAATTTTACTTCATATTTTCAGTTGACTGAATTCCCTGCTCAGTCGACTAAATTTGAACCTACGAATTTTCTCTGAAAAGACACCTTCTTCCTCCTAAGAGTTGCGACCATTCATTAATGGAAATGGAAGCATCTCTTGTTTGCAACCTTTGACAACATATGCACCTCTTCTACAAGTATATATACATGATTCTAACATCATTTAATTCACCGAATTCTCTTGCTTTAATCTAACTATTCTCTTGTTCATATTTTCTAGATATTCTCAAAGCAATCACTAATCTATTGCTTGAATCATTGTTTTTGTTTATAACATTCTTTTGATTCATAGCAATTCACATTTCCTAAATCTTCACAAACACATCGCATACTCTCGAGGATATGATTATAGGAATATTGTACTACATTAGACTCATTAGTGTTGACAAGAACACAATAAGTCAAATATTGTATTTTAGTAATTGAGTTGAAGTCCTCTTCGGTAGTTGAGGCAAGAAATCCCGTTCGATTGTTCGGGTAAGTTGTAAACCTATTCCTCCGGGTGAAGTGAGGGTATTAGTTAGTGAATTCCTAAGTAAAGCTTAGGGACTGGACGTAGGACAAGAGGTCTGAACCAGTATAAAATCCTGGTGTCTCCTTGCATTTACCTACTTTATCTACCTAGACTATTCCGTTATTCCATGTTACACGATCCTACAGCATAGCCTTCTCTTTCACAATTTACGATGACCAAAGATGTTCAAATTAGTTAATGCTATCTTAATCGCCCTTAGCCAATCGACATAGTTAGGTCCTTTCAGTTTGTCACTTTTAGAAAAGAATTTGGTATAGACATTTTTAGCAAGTTTTAAAATAGGTAGATTAGGGAAATTTCATAGTAGATGTTCTTACAACATTAGTAAGGTTAAAATTTATGTCTTATTTTACTAATAAACTCCCACTAGTCTTTTATGTTTCCCCAAATCCTAAGATGAAACATAGAAGCCTTTCACTAGTGGGTGTTTGGACTCGTCTATCTTGGGATTTTAACTTTAAGTTTGCTTAACAAGTCATAGCCCAATAGATAGTGGATAACTCCTTATCGACTGTACTATACGCAATTTACTAGTACCTACCATTTCGACCTTGTCCTAATCCAGTAGGTGGTTCTTTGTCCTAATCTCATTTTGCCTTGAGTTTGCTCGATGAATCGAAAGAGATTATTCACTCATACCTTCCATTTCATGATGACTTAAGTGTAGTATATGTATCTTGAGTTTGCTTAATAAATTCATATAGTTATCTCATATTGTCTATTCTATATATTAATAATATTACACAAAACATCTCTTGTTTGAGTTTGCTCGACGGCTAAAGAATATAGAGGTAATTTATAAATATATAAATGGTAAAGGACAGCTCTATATCAAAGACTCATAATATTTAATAAATTTATTTAGAGTAATATCGACTTATGGGATATGTATTTCTTATGAAATATCATTGTGATTCAAGTGTCGAACACATTTGAAATCATGGTATAAATAATATACCTATGTATTTATCCCTTAGGTCAATATAGGTTTTCTTTAATGTTTCGCCATTAATTTATACATTCATGTTGTATAAGTTTTATTGTTATGTATAAGTTTTATAAATTAATTTACTTATATAATAGTCTTATGATTTCTTATGATTAATGTTATACTAATTAAATATTATTTAATTAATTAACATTTTAATTAATTTTATATTATCCAATTATAACGTTTTATATTGAATATGTATATTATAACACTTATAGTTACACACATATATCTTTATATATGTATTTATTATTTGTTAATTAACTGTCAATTAATTTATTTAATCAAACAATTTTAATTAAATATTATTAATTTAGAAAATTCTTTTATATATATATATACTTACATTGTCTTAAATGATTCCAGTCTTTGTAACATATACATAATACATTATTTATATGTTTAATTAACTAAATATTTAATAATTTATTTATTTTATTAATATTATTAATATTAAAATTTTAGAAATCAATTTATTCTGTTTTCAAAACACTTTTAAAAATTATACTATAACATTTGTAACAAATTTTTGATTTTAAATTTAAATTTTAAATTTATTATTTTATTTTAATTTCAACATGATTTTTAAAATTAACCAATGCCCAATTCAAATTAGGACTTTTCTATTAGCGGCATTAGGCTAATTTTACCTATTGGTTCAGGTTGGCAGCTAGGTGGGTAGGGTGCTTGATTACCCAACCCAGCCTCGATACTATTTTTTTGACATCCTACTAAATTGGTAAGCGTAATTAGTTAGCCCAATGTGACTAATTTAGATTGCAATGGCTATTAGCATCTGATAATATTGTTGGATCTAGGCCAATATACACCGAGGTAAATGGGTAAGTCTCAAAAACATTATTCCATTTGGATCTTATTATGCCTATGAAGTCTAAATTTATTTTAGATAAAATCAATATTTTATTTTATTTATAACAAAGTTTAATTATATTAATATCATGTTTAATATATAGTATAATGTATGTATCATATACACATATGTGTGTACGTGTACCCATGAATATATGCTAAAATTTAAACTGCAACAAACATGTTAGCCCTTTCATATACATGTGTGTCGTTTGATGTGTGTGTGTCTGTGTTTGTATAATTATATATTCATATCATAATGTAGCATTTGTTATATATGTGTGTGTGTATGTATTGTTAATATTATGATATAAAGTAATTGTATATTTAATATAAATATTACAAGTTTAAATACAAATTTAAAATTCTAAATCTTTGATCTAAATCTACATAGAAAATATCTAATAAATTAAATTTAAATTAATGTATTAATTTTAAATAAGAATTATATATATAGACTTAAATTCTTTTTTTAATACATATGCATATTTATATATACGCATATCGAACTAATATTTAAGAGTTTTATATATAATAAAACATACACACACGAGTGTGTGTATATATATATTAATGTAAATAAATAGTTAAATATATATATATATAATTATATATACATTCGGCCAGAATTAATAATGTTTTTATTGAAATATTGTGGTTTAAGTTTTTTCCTATTTATTTTTTATTTCCATAAAAAATCATTAAATATAAAAGTTAATTTTTTTGTGAAGCATAAAAAAAGTAGTATAAAATTTTATTAAATATATATTTATGTATTATATATGTTTATTAACATATAAATATTGTAAAATTTAGATTTTATATTTAAAATAAATTATATTATATATATGAATTTTTTTAAATTCGAAAACATATTATGTATACAAGTTTATAATATATACATGCATATATAATGTAATATATATGTGTGTGTGTGTTTGTATGTATGTATTTTTATGCTTATGCATTTTAAAATCAAACCGCTTTTAAATATTATTAAATTTCTTAAATTATTTGCAACATTAAATATAAAATTATTTTCTTCATTATCGAATGATATATACAGTTATACATATACAAATTTTTTTAATGCACATATATAATATCATATTCAACCGATATTAACGACACAAACATAATTCATGATAACATACACATAAATAAAGTAGCATGATGATATGGTAGAGAATATATTAATATAAATTATATAAATTATATTATTATCTTGTCCAAAGCCTAGATGAAACACTTTGAGAAGTTGAATCAGTTCACTTCTTAAATCGGTATCCAAGCCCATATAAATTATATTATTATCTTATCCAAAGCCTAGATGAAACACTTCAAGAAGTTGAATCAGTGCACTTCTTAAATCAGTATCCAAGCCTGTAGATAGAGCTACCAATCTGATGCTGCAACCACTGATCTTTGAATTTGATTTAGTTTATTATTTGGAAGCGTAAAATTAACGAGGAGGGAGTCTATGGCGTTCGACCTTAGCCGGTGGAATGGAGCAAAAAGCAAGTAGAAATAAAGTAGGGTTAGAGATGAATAAATAACAAAATCCTATGGATTGAAAAGCATATCTGGATCCTCCTTTTGCTCTTACCAATTCACCTCATTTTTAATTGAAGTTGCACCCCACATCTTCCTGATATGGTCGGCCACCCTAGGCTCCAATATCTGGCTCGAAATTACTTCAAACCCGATCAATAAACATTAAAATTAAATCTAATTCAAATTCATATTAATATTGCATATCGATACATATGTTTATAATTAATATAAACACACTATTCAATATTAATCAAGAAAAATTAGATAAGATTAATGATTCATATTTTGCAAATATTAATTAGTTTAATTAACTTATAACAATTATGATTAATTAAGTCACATGGCAGTAGGAGTATTCAACATTTTTGTGAGTATTCAACACTTCGGTTAGGTTGACTCTTAGGCATCTATTCGGTCGCAGTTAAATCGAACAGTTCGAATATTGACATTCACATGTCACTTAGCAAGTGGTGTGACATCATCACCTCATTAATCTCTTACATAGCTTTAGTAAAATCGAATTTTACTAAATTAAAGTGTTACCCAGTATTAACAATTATTACACCAATTCTGTTCGTCAAACTATATCACATTAGGATTTATTGAATTTGGTAATGGTCAAAATTCCAATGTTTTCCAAATTTAACTTTATAATCTAAATGCAAAGTTCTTGGTTCAATAATAACAATTATTATTAGCCAAACTACTCTGGCCATAGATTTTTACTTTGAGTTGACTTCTATTGACCATGATACTAACCTCTTATAATCGAGGAGATGAATCCTCTATTGAGTAGTGTTTTACTTTCAGTGCTTCTACTCGACATAACTATAGGCGTTCAATGGACGCCATGCCTCGATTTAATTATAATCAAAGCGGAGGTTTCACATTGAAGACCAATAGCATTCCCAAGTCAAGAGAACACTGTAATATGTCACATCGATATTTTCTATTTAGCCTTAGTTATATTAACCAACATAATCAAGTTACTCATTCCATAGTTATCCAATAACTATCGGTGTGTAATCTCTAGCTGCCCCCAGCAATCATGAGTAATACACTGGTCGACAATTGGAGAGCGTTATGTACTCTAGTCTCAAAAGATCATCGATATCTAATCTTGATACATCTTAACTAGGAATAAAATGGTGTGTTAATTAAATTATGATAAAGCACCCATGATTATAGCAATTGCAGTTACGATCACAAAATATACCATTTATGGATTTTCTGTTAAATATACTTGAATTAAATAATTAATTAATTATAACACATTATATTAAGTATGTAACAGAAAGAGAAACACCTTTATTTCGAACGAGATTTGATTATAGAGTTATTAATTTATAATAAAGTGTTAAATTGCCCCTAGGGCATACCCCTAACTCTATCACCATATGCCTAAGTGGAAATGCAATAGGTCGAGCATTCTCTTCTAGATAAATTCAAATTTTCGGTCTCCCTATGGGGTGGAAGGCTAAAAACTTCGAAAAAGATACCTAGGTAGTCACAAAATACTGTACTGAGGAAAACTCATCACGTAAACGTATAGAGAATATAGATTACCCAACACAACTAAACCTTTGGTACTGCAATAAACCTTAAGGCTAGGTCCACTACAAGTTCCCAAGCGTACAACCTTCTTATTACAATCTAGTACAACTCCATACATGGCCATCCAATCCATTCCTAAAATTAAAGCAAACCCAAAAAATTTCAAAACATAAACATCGCAATTGAATTCAACACCCAAAATATACAACTTAAAACCCTTAAAAGTCATGGATAAGTGAATCTAGTCCTCCAACAGGGTTTGATACCACCATGGGGTCTGTGGCTATACTAGTTTCTAGATGTAATTCATCTACTAGTCTACTCGAAGTAAATGAGTGTGATGCTCTAATGTCAAATAAAGTACAAATAGATAAATTGAAAAGAGTTAACACGCCTTCAATGACAGATTTCTTTCTTTTTTCCACTACGGAGCAACATTCGAGCAAAATATCATCTAGTGCATAAGTTGGAACCACTTGGGTAGAAATTTTAGACAAGGCCGGACATGCCCTCTTCAAATGAACTAGTTGGATACAGTTGTAGAATTTGACCTTTGCTAGGTTCATTTTGCAGTTCTTATCCACATGCCTGTAACATTCCCCACTTCAAGACCATAAAATAAATTTTGATGATGCTGTAGTCAACATTAGAATCGTTTTCAAGTGACAAAGTAAGTTACGTATTATTTCTACAACATTAAGTAAACAAAGTAGCTAAATAAATTTTCGTTGCATCAATCTTTTTAATATAATTCTATACATAATCATTAATCATTATATTGAATCGAAATCCATTTACTCCCAACATTTGACATGCAAGGAATACACCTGATTTCAAGATACTAATGCTAGAATTGTACGGCAGAAGGACAAATCCAACTATTCATCTTATGAGATGCATCCGATATTTGGAGCTGTTAGATGCATCTAAGGAAGTAATGGGAGGATGTTTCCTATTATACTTGATGGAGTTGCTGCAATGTTGTTCAAATAGTTAGGAATGAATCCACGAGCTGATGGGCCAATGGAAGACATACTCATGAAACAGTTTAAAGTTTACCTTACTTGACCGAAGAATGTGATGATGCTTTTCTGCATGAAGCAAAGGGCCAGAGATACCCTAAGAATTAATTTGACTAGATTTAATGTAGCAGTCGCTACGGGTCATAAGTTGGATTCATCAATAGTTCTAATGGCGGCAATGTTTGGAGTTGCGAATAAGACCGACTTCAAAGTCGCTTTGAAAAGGGATCCATTGATGAATCTTATGTCATTTTACCACAAAAGTGAGAGATATATGTGCCAAGAGGACGCTGAAGTCAAATATGCTAAGGTTAATATTGTGAATGATAGAGGACCGTATGGAGCAGGATATGATAAGGACAAAGGAAAGTAGAAAGACGATGATAGCTTTGAAGGACTGAAGTAGTAGAGAAGGGAACTGAAATTTCCTCCTACGCTGATCTAATCAAAACTCAGAATGATTTAATTAGACGTTGGGGAGAGACTCCTTGTAGGAAGCCAGCCATAAGGGAACCTATGGATCGGGAGAAAAGGTCTGAATTTTTTTTCCTATTTCATGAGTTAAATAGGATGAAACAAATGAATACAGACATATACGAGATCTGATTGAAGGGAAGGTTCGGAGTAATCAACTGCAATAATAAATGAAGAACCCAACTGCTATGGTGCAATAGGAGCAAGCAACATCAGCAACAAATTCACCAAGATATGACTACTGATGCCAAAAGTGGAACAACACCTAAATATGACCTGTTATTGGATCAGATTTAGAAGAAATAGCAATTAAGCATAGAAAAATAGAGAGACAAAAGATTTTTCTAGTGGTACGACAATCTCTTAGATACGTCTACTTTATATATTTATTGAATATGGATTTGACGGAGGTTTAGGGAGAGATTAGAGTCACCAGTACAAAGGGTTGATAGGTTCTTAAGCTTAGAACTTCCAAAAATATCAATCTAGGTGACTAGTTTGTAAATAGATAGGAAATGAAGAAGATCTAGAATTTAGAGCCAAGAAGAATTGGAACCTTGTTTGGTTGCTATAGGGCTGGCATTTATAGAGAAACTGCTATGCAAGTCTATAGAATCGGGTTGCACAAGGTCTAGATGCTAGTCCGTAGGTAGAAAAGAGGACATGTTGGTCCAATTCCCAAGATTGACCTCTCGATGCCGAGAGATTCCTCTCGATGTCGAGAGTTTTAGTTGGGCGCAAACCCAATTTTCTCCCTTTGCGATGTTTTCCTATTTCTTGCTCATTGTTTTCTAAACTCATTTTTACGGAGTTTGAGTTGTTCCCGACATTTTGGATGATGACACTTGATTATCTTGCTTTCTTTATTTTCTTCTCATTAAGCCTTGGAATTGCTTATCTATTCTTTGAGAAAAGCACTTGATTATAACTGTTTGAAGTAGTACACATAGCATAAGAGGATGATAAGTCCAACATGTAACAGGAAGCTCTTGGTACCGAGAGGATCTCTAGGCACCGAGAGGGTTCCTTTGCTCCTTTGGACTTGTAATTTTTTGAGTTCCATCTTCTTACTTAAGTATGTTCCTATGTTCTTGGGCCGTTTCATCATCATTTTGATTTTCTAACTTTCGGTTGAAATTTGCTTGGTTAAAAACCCAGTTAAAACTTGCCCCCAGAGTATGTTTTCATCGAAAGCAAAGTGTGCTCTGGATCAAGACAAGTCCTAACTCACTATCTGGTGATTCCAATTAATCAGACAAGTATTGCTACGAAACATTGCTTTTGTTTGGTGGATTTTCCTTTAATTTCTTTGCATGGAAAAATTCAGTTCTTTATGCTAAGTACAAGATCTATGCTTCGAAAATCATTCTACACCTTAGCTTAGCTTTCCATTTCCTCTACCATGCTTTTTAATAATCTTCCTGCTAAAAATACCGCTCAGTATTGAGAGAAAGCACTCAATACTGGCATCTTTCAACCCATTGAATACTTATATAAGTCAGTACATAGAAATTTTTACTTAAATTGCTTATATCTTGTGTCGAGTTTCCCTCTACCAAGTCGATTCCTTTGATCTTCGACCTCTCGCGATTGATGGCGATAGAACTTGCCACCGTCAATCGCCTTGCTGCCTCGAACCACCTGCCACTCTTCAGATCGTCGCCATTCTACCGATGGCCAATGTCAAAAACTCGAATCTTCTCTTCATATCAAGGCGATACTATGAGCTTTCTGCCTCTATTCACCTTCGAGCACATTCCATCGATTCAAACCCAATGATGGTTGGTAACTTGGTGATTGATGCATTTCATGGTAATGATGAAGGTAACTATGTGGTCGTTCGCTTTTGGAAGGGGATGGCCAAAGTTAGAGTTTTTCTCAGTCTAGGGTGTACTTATGTTTGGCCAATTTCCCGCATAAGTCATTCTAGAGATAAGCTGGCTTTTCATATTTGGTTAACTTCCATCAAAGCATGGTCAATCTCATGCCATTGCTTGAACTCTCATAGGACGGTTCTTTTTCGAGGATGGTCATGTTGGAAGATTTCATCACCATATATTTCCAATTTCCACACTTTCCGTGTTCATGTAAAGGAAAACTTTTGCATTGCTTTGAATAACGATTCCATTGTGCATTGTGATGCATTTTCTAGTACGAGCGAGTTACTTACATAAGATGGTCCATTCATTGTGTACATGACATGTGACTTACACGACATAGACTAACACTTTTGATTGACCCTATCAATGGTCAAAATCTAATTATTTGACACACGTCGGCATCCTTTGGATTTCGATCACTGGTCATATGTGTTCGTTATTTTAAAATAAAACATAACTGACCATATTGAATGCCAAGTTTTACTGTTTACAATGACTCGCCGATCATCGCGCTTTTAAGCCCAGTGAGGGTGCATCTAATCCTCCTAAAGCCAGGTCCCCCACAGCTCAGACACCTTCCATCCTTGTCAAACCTAGATGTTCGATTACTGGTGAGTTACAAGACGCATTTTTTCTAGCAGTTCCACCATAAATTCAACCTCCTTATTGAATGAATATATTAGATTGAAGGTCTTGAACGACCTGTTTGATCATTTTCCATCCTTTCAACAAAAATGCTTTAGAATATCTGTCTCCAGCATGAAATTTATGAGGATGACGTATGGCTTCCTACCCAAGGCGAACGAGCACATCTCCCTCCTTTGGGATGCATTGCTTACAATAGAAATATGTGCCTCGATAGCGTTGTGCAGCCTTTCAATCCTTTTATTTTCATGGTTTTACAAGATCTTGGGTTGGCTTCGGATCAGTCCATCCAAATGGTTATGCCCTACCAAGCTCTTTATACATGCTCTTTATAAACCACATTAATCTGGCTCCAACTTTCCAAGAGCTCATCCACCTCCTACATTTCAAATAAAGAAAGGAGTCTCCTAATTACATGATCACTGAGGCTTGGTGAAGGTGCAAGCCATCGCGTTCCTTCACAATAAGCACTTGAATTTTAAAAAAAAATACTTCTTCGTCAAATATCTGTATAGCTACAATGGGGTTTGGTTTTCTAGGAGCGAGTTCCATCTCTTCTATCCTTTTGTGCTCGCGTTTACCATGTTCATGTGATTAACTTACGGTTTGTTTCATCACATGCATTCCTGCTCAAGATGCTTATGACCAGCATGCCAATAAACTAGATGGTCTAAATGAGGCTAGATTCCAGCAACTCACCACTGCTTATCTCATAAACAACGAGAGCCTCTGACGGTGTGATTTGCTGGCATGTGATAGGTTTTCCATCCCTCATCTAACTACTTTGAGCAGCTCCAAAGTGCTCACCCAAACCGCCCATTATACTCATAGTTTTGAAAATAATTTAGAGGGTGAGGTTGAAAGTTCATTAGGCATAGTGCAACTGATAGTGATAATGACTATCACTGTAGTGTAGGAGAAGGAGAATCATTTGGTGATAAGCCTTGCAAAAGTCCTAAACTTCCAAGCTCGCCCATAAGGAGCATGTTTCCATAGAAACTTCTAAATGGAATTGAGAACAAACTAAATTACACTCGAAATTGATAACATCTCAATCTTTCGCTTTTGGTGACTTATTCGTTAGTATGAGTGGCTTTGAAATCTGTATTGGTGCTCTTCTATTAGAAGCTGGTTCTAAATTTAGCTTCCCATCATGGGTGTTTGTGAATGAATCTAGCGAAACCCTATTTTAATTGTCAATATGGTTTATAGAGTACTTAGGTGGGTCATTGACAGCACACACATTAGTAGGATCATAGATATGCATTCTTGCAAACATTCACGTTCTAAAATTCCAAAACTTATACAATTTTTTCTTGTTTCAGATTACATGGGTCGCGATAGGTATCAGAAACTCTTGCTCAAGGGTGGTGATTTTAAGGGATAGGCTCCTGATCCTTGTTCGCCTCACTCTAGTTATCAAATTTTCCACGAGACGGAGGAGGACAGGCATGGAAGAAAAAAGCATGAAGGCTAAAAAACCAAAGGGCTGAAAGAGAAAGAGAGAAGGATAAAGGAAGGAAGAAAAGAGTGGTTCAAGAAGAGCTGTTGCATGACCCATTATAGCGGCCGAGCAAATTCCATGATCACGACGATTATTATTCTAGCACCATTCCATCATGCACTGAACTTCAATATTCTTGTTAGGAGTGAGTTCCTGCTTCCCAATCCTTGGCTACTATTGCTCCTCCTTATTCCAAAGGGGTCTCTACTTCTACAACTCCTCTTCCTTCTGGCCTATCATGCCTAAAGGCCTCAATTCCAGATCTCTTTTTGCACCGTGTTATGTTTGATCAGAACATTGAGAATATCCCAAAAGAAGTGTTGAATAGAGATGCCCAGAGTGTCAAAAAGCAAATTGACGGATGGTATGAGTAGAAAAGATTATGCTACGCCCTTCCCAGAGTCAATGCATCAAGTCCTTCTATTCCTAGAAGGCAACTTTTGAGCAAATCATCAAGGAATGAGAGGAAGACTTGGTGAAAGTTATAAGAGAGAGATGCAACTCTTAATTCTCAAGCTCATTCTGATAGTTTAAGGGAGGAAATGAAGTTGGCTCATGAACATGCTGAAATCATGATATAGAATAATCTTAAAATTGCACACGATGAAGGCATCGAGCTGAACAAATACGTTATTAAGAGGGACTTGGCTCTCACTGAAAAGGATAAGACTACTAACGAGCAGGCTATTGAACTTAAAAAGCTCCAGGAAGAGAATAACAAGCTTGCTAAGGACTTCGAACTATTGTCAAATGAAACGCTCAGTTTAAAAATCGAGCTCGTGGATGCCCAGGGAGAGTTTAAGGGTCTCTAGAAGGAAAGAGCTCAGAAGAGAGAAGTTTGAACATTAATCTCCAATACTTATACACCAACATCATCACGTAATAGGAGTTGAAGTGGATGAGAGATGCTTACTCGAAAACTCTCGTTGATACCTGGAAAGAGGTGCTACGATGACATTCGGAGTCAAACCGCTTTGAGGAAGAGCTCACGGTCGAGTACCTCGACATTGAAGACATAAAAAAACTTGCATTGGAAAAAGCCATTCTTGCTACTGAAGATGATGCTGCTGCTATCGCCACCAAGGCTCTCCCTAGTCCAAGTTCGTTAGGTTAGCACGAATTGTTTATTCCAAAGCCTAATGAGCCCGCGACGACTATTCCTGTGTCCACGGAGGTTAGCTCTCAAACCATCTATGTCACTCTAACTTTATATCAATTATTTCTTACAAGCCATGCATTCTTTCTCCATGGGTCAAACGAAGGAGCATAGGACTAAAGAGGTAGGAGTCACGATTTCTTTCAAGGATCAAGTCCCAATATTGGTGCATCTCTTGTTTCACTAGTCTTTAAGAAGCTTCAGCTCTCTCATGAATCCATCGTTGAAATTTATCATTTTGTTTTCCGACTTGTAGGCGGCTACACCTTCGTCCATCGTTGCCACCTACTCAGGGCTTAGGAATCAAAGCAATCTTCACTGCTCGACTTTTGTTTCTATGGGACTCGTCTCTCCTGTTCAGTCTTCCAGTTCCGAGCCTGATTGCAGCCTTTGAAGGCTGGAGGACATTTATGTGTCCCAAGAAGAAGACAAAACTGTTGTAAGCACTTTGGACCCGACTGACACTATCACCATGGCGAAGAGGTTGAAGGCTCATTTAAAAAAAAATCTAGGTAAGATCCGAACCTATTACTTTGAAGCCTGCATTTTCGACTCCTATAAGGCCCACATCCAAGATTCCCCCAATTAAGATCAAGCCACCCAAGAGTAAGCATGTTAAAGCTCCTGTTAGAAAATCCGATGACCCCAATACTAGGACGAGTGGTGAGACTACCTTTTGAGAGTGAGACCCCACCAAGGGGTGTTATTAGAGATGAGAAGAGGCGCAAACAGTGTCCTGGTGGTAAGAAGAGGAAGAAATAGAGGGTGCTTGGAGGTTGTCGATGTGGCAGATTGTTTTTGTTTTTGTTGTCAAGTCTATACTTTTTTTTTCTTTATGTCAAATAGGCCATGTTTGGACAAGACCGACCCCCACCGTGTCTTGTCCATAAAGGTTGAAGTAATAAAAGGATTTTCATCTTGCAATCAATGTACCATTACTTTTCTGCACCTTTATGTACTAGTCCCGATTATATATAATTATCTATGCATATAATATAACTGACTATATTGCAATTATATATGTGTGTATATATATGTTTGTTTATGGACAATGTGATTATTTACTACAACTTTGTGCATATAAATAATATTCATGTAATTGCTTAGTTTGTACTCTAATGTTGTTTCTGTTTGTAGCCACCAAATTGTTCTGTTAGGCAAAACAGAACCATTGCTTAACTAGCTCTATGGTTATTTTGGTCGAGTTCCTTTCAACCAGTTGGTAGTTGTGAATAATCATGGTTCCTTGTTGCACCTAATAATCATTGAGTAGTAGTTGGGATATTCATTTTGTTTTTCATGTGACTTCACTATGCGCTTACCGCTATTCACAAGATTTATCTCTCTGACTGCAAGATTTTGGGTATCGAAGGGAAAGAGATATTGTGGGGGTAAATTATCCAATTACCCTTAGTCTAAGTGTGCTTTTCCTGCACTAATCCTGGACTGAGAAAACCCCATACGGCTTGTTTTCAAACAATCATGACCATCCTTGCTTATCCAAGATTAAACATGTCATGCTTGGTCATAAGCACTATAATCAAAGTCCTAACAGATGCTTGTTTCAATCTCTGGAAACTAGCACACAAACTATCCAATTCTAAGTCTCCTTTCTTGAAGCTACCTATTCCTAGGCAAAAATCAAACTGGTGATGATTGTAGTCAAAAATCCAGCCATGCACTATTTTCTATCTCTAGAAACTAGTACGTTAAAATTCCAATGCCAAGATTTTCTCCTTGACACTCCCTGTCTCTGGGTAATGGAAAACCTCTTCAAATCGGGATCGAGTTATCCAATCGATCCCATGGATATTTCCTGGTGAGTCCGGCCGAACTATCTGACTGATCCTGAAAAGCTGTCCTTCCTAACGTCACCAATCTTCAAGCAGTGCCAGATTCCAAAAGGTTATAGGTTTTCAAACTTTCTCTCCATCGTCAATCTCCTAGAAATAACAAATTCCTAAAGGTTGAAATGAATTGGGAAACCTTCTTGTCACTGCTAATCTTTGAGAAATGAGGAATTCCATAAGGTTCAGAGTTTTGCCTTCCTGACATCACCTGTCTGTAGGTAGCAGTAGATTCCGAAAGGGTGGGATTTAAAAACCTTCTCGTCATTTCCTGTCTCCATACAATGATGAATTCCTAAAGTTTAAACCGAATTGAATGTGGAAACCATCTCGTCATCGCTATCTCCATGCAATGACGAATTTCTAAAGATTAACCTGAATTGAATGTGGAAATCTCGCCTATCTCCGAGAAATAACGAATTCCGGGAGGTTAAAGTGAGTGGGAAAACCTTTTCTCCATTATTTTCTCTAAATAATGATGAATTCCTTAAGGCTAAATGGAATGGGAAAACCTTATCGTCATTGCATATCTCCAAGCAACAACGAATTCCTAAAGGTTAACCTGAATTATCCGATCTACCCTTAGGAACATAATTGTTGTCCATTATCCAAGGCCGAAGGAATACATCCCCGATTGTATTGTTAATCCTCCGAGAACATGATTCCATTGGTTCAAGAAACTAACTTTATTTGCGAATGAAAGAAGTGGCAAGTCCTGCCTTATTACATTGCCCTTGGCGTTTGTATTAGCCCGTATAATAAACGATAATGTATTCAAATTACTAATTTGAATATTAAGTCGTTATTGACGTAGAAATCCTAACTGTGACTTTTTGTGTATGATCAAATTAGGATTCGAGACCACTTCTATTGACTCTGAATCAATGTTGCGAATTTGTTTGAGTAAAAGCATCGATATATTTCTACCGACAGATTCTCAGTTGGTAGCCTACATTCGATTCGTAAATCAATCTAAAAGGCTAACCCTTTTATACGATGGAATTGGATCTCGAAACCTTTTCCATTGGGTCAGGAATGGCTTTCAAAGCTTTTTTAAGTATAAGATTCAATATGTTTGGACTATGGAAGTTTCAAGAATGAATAGTGTCGGTTGGGGAGGATTTAGGCTAAACTCATTCGCTAGCCTATAAGTGAATAATTCCTCTTTATTTTCACTCATTCACGTTAGTTCCTCTCCACTTTCTCTAATGTCTTCCTCAAACTCTCCTTAATCCTCTTTTAATCATCAAGCCCTAAACCCACAAAATAAATTTCCTAAAATCAAATAAAAATCGTAGTTCCTTTCTACTCATTCTCTATAAAACCCATAAAGGAATTTGATTGAATCGAGAAGTAGATGTTGATTTTGAAATTTAAAGTAAGCAAGATTTGGGTTTTTGATAATTGAAGCTTGGCTTGAGTTTATTAAAGTGAGTGGGTTGGTTCTCTGATTAATTTACATGTTATACTTCTTATATTCATTAATTAATGATTATGAATTATTATGGAATGATATGGAGATTTCTTTGCTAGGGTAGACTTGTATTCATGTTATAAACATGTTTCCCTTAGTTAATTAATTGCTTAACACCCTAATTACTATATTTTGAAAAATTAGAAATCCTTAGAATTGATTCGGGGTTAAGTTAGGTAATTGTTGTGATGTTATGGTTTGTTTTGGGGTTAACGAAGTAGTGTAATGATGTGCATGTCATTAGAAAATATTTATTAATTCATTTGAATTGACTTGAAGAATGTTAGTAAGCCAACTTAAGTGGTTTGTGAAGTCTACACTTATTTTAAAGTAATGAGAGACTTATAATGATTAATTAGTATTTATAAAATGGTTTCATGATTTTATAAATGAAGAACATACTTTATAAAATAGTAGAATAATGAATACTTGATTCAATGAGGACAAATAAGTGTTTTAAAGGGCCGTGTATTTATAAAGACATTTATGAGCAAGTATGATATTTGTAAAATAGTATGAGATTTTCTAAAATGATATAAGTAGATGTTTCACTTTTATTTGAAAAGGATTTAGCAAATAAAAGTAAGTTTTGATTCAAGTAATAATTGAATTACTCATTCGAATATACATGTACGTATATGTGCACAAGCGGGCATACGTATATGTGCATTTGGAGATAAGCGACAATGAAAACAAAGGTTATATTGCAGTTTATGATTGTTTATTTGTATAATTATGACATTTTTGGATTATATAAAAGTATCATTGATTACAAGTTCATTGAGGGCATTTCACATAGCCATAGGAATAACCATGCGCCCTAAGTTGCATGAGAGTATATCGGGTCGAGTAATTACCCCAATGAAGTCCAAAATGTGAATTGTGTTTTGTTGTGCGTTGGCATGAACGAGTGCCAATAAGCATGCACAAATAAGTACATCATCAAACATATGGGCTATGCACAAGGCAAGAAGGCCGAGAATGACATTTTGGCGTGTTAGAAGAGACCGAGTTACTACGATTGGCCATAAAACTCTCCTCGTGTAAAGAGTTGGTTTCCGGTATCAAAGTCATTTAAGGAAAAGCACTCATGATATGAAATCATGATACAGGGACATGCGTTTAGGAAAAAGGATTTCTCCATGATCACAATGGAAGAAACAGTGAGTCTTTTGGAGCTGTAAATCAAAATTTATGAATGTTTGAAGTTCGGGAAGGAGTAAAAACTGCCCAGGTACATCCCAATCGACTAGTGGGACCCATTCAGTCGAGTGATTTGGGTCCATTTCAAACTAGAGTGGTAGAGGAGTTCTGTTGACTAAGAAATTGGTTCATTCAACTGGTCCTAGTCGACCGATCACACTTTCAGTCGACGGATTTTGTCCTGTATCGCGTGGCCTAACTGAAACTTCAAAAGTGATAACTTTCGCATACAAAATCGGATTGAGGCACTATTTGGACCATTGTTCATCATTTTTATAGGGATAAAATTTAGGTAATTTTGGTAGGTTTTGAAGAACTTCGATTTTAGGGGTCCGCATGGGACCACCCCGGCATGTATTCCAAAACAGTAGATTTTTAGTTGGCCGGGAGGGTATATTAGGAGACTATTATGAATTAGGGTCATGCATTTGATTTGGAATGTGATTTAGGTTAGTATTGGGCTTTTTCTAGAGTTTCCCGGTTGGTTTTAGACATGGCGATTAGAACCATGAGTGGCGATCCTATACGATTTATGATGATAATAGATCGAGACATGGGCTTCCCCACTATGACTTTGATGATAGTGGGTTGGTACATAGAGTTCCCTTATAGCGATTCATCTAGGTTTTTATATAATAACTGGATGAGACTTAGAGATCCTCAATAGCGAGTCATCTATGATTTGTGATGATAGCGGGCCGAAGCATGTAGTTCCTCAGTAGCGAATCCTTTACGATCCTGATGATAGCGGGCAGGGACATAGAGTTCTCCAGTAGTGAGTCATCTGTGATTTGGTCTTAGCGGTGGTGACTGTATGCATTGTGGCGTACCTATTTGGTTTTAGCCATAGGGACTATATGCGTTGGGGGCATATTTTATCGATCTTAACAGTAGGAATCGTGGCTTTAGGGTCATGGTGTAGTGGTACTTTATTATAAGTATTTTTTAGGCTAGTGTAGTGCAATGAGATATTCTTGTTATAGGAGAAGAGCATGCTATGGTACGATCTCCTACTTTTTATATGGATTTTATATACTTGTTTGTAAGCAGTTCGGATTTCCCCCGAGCCATGTTTGTGGCGAGGGCCGATTGTGATTTTGTTATTCCTATCTATTTGTATATAGTTTCAAAATACTCTATTTTGAGATACTTCCCCTCACACCAGGCTTTATGTCTAACTTGCATTTTTTCTTTATCTGCTTATGTCATGACAACTCTCGGGTACTCGATTGAGTAGTTTGAGAGTCGGGTGCTTTTGAAGACACACAAACAGAGTGCGTAGTTAGAGCATTTTAGAGGCGTGACATTGATGTTTTGAGATATATATACTTGTTATTTTACTATATATGACAGACCTATTATTTATACACGAGGCCATTGTATTAGATATTTATTTCGAACTCTTTTTTTTGGAGTTGATGTATTCTGACTATGTTGTATCGATATTTATTTGTCAACTGCTTCTGCTAGTACGTTCTCTCATATATATTGTTATTCTATTTTTGTTCATGTATATTCATTATATTATATATTTTCACTCCATTGTGTGATCTTATCGATGTCTTGGTTTACTGTATTGTTCTAGTTTTATTTCGACAACCTGTCTTTTGTCGTATTTGAAAGTAAGGCGATGTTGTAGGGTGCCAACTTTTAGGTATTACGAAGGGAAGGTTATTACATTGGTATCAGAGGTTAGTTCTGTTAACCCGCCTTTTCACAAGGCCACGGACAGGTGGGTTTAACCAAATCTACTATTCATTTGTCAAAACTAGAATACGATTGGTTGGAGCCCGCTGGATGGATAGACGATCGGTTAGGAATAGTTCGATATGCATGGCTCGGCATTGGAGGGATCGCTCTGCATCGGAGAGGTGGCTCAGCATCATAGGTCGCTTGGCGTCATGGGTCGCTCGGCATCGTGGGTCGCTCGGCGTCATGGGTCGCTCGGCATCGTGGGTCGCTCGGCATCCTGGGTCGCTCGGCATCATGGGTCGCTCAGCATCATGGGTTTTGGCATCATAAGTCGCTCGGCATCATGGTTCGCTCTGGCACTATAAAAGAGGTCAGGGTCGCTTGGCACTATCGCTCGGTCGGGGTTGTTCGGCATTCGATGGTGGCTCGGCATTTTCGCTCGATCGGGGTTGTTCGACACTCGATGATGGCTCGGCATTTGGGTGGTTTGACACTCGAAGGTGGGTCATGTAACTTTGATTTGCTGAGCATATCGCTTCGGTACAGTACCATGGTTACTTCAGGTTGGCCTATGATAGGCTTGGGGTTGGTTGAGATGAAGGGTGCAAATTCGACCGAAGTCTTAATTGGCCTATATCACATGAGAAGCCAACTACCTGGTTTCGCCTATAAATACAGCATGTAGGGCTTCAGAAATAGATCTTCTGCTTCTGGCTCTCTGACTTTCTATTTTCTAAGACTAAAATTACTCTACCATTTTGTAACTGTAACTTATTCTTACATCAGCAAAAAGTAAACTTCTGGAGTGAAAGGACCGGAGTTAGTCGAACCACTATAAAATCTGTTGTTCTTTATTGCTTTCATTTTAATTTGATTGTTCTTCACATTATTACTCTCTACATACAATCTGCCAGTGAGTTGTGACTGGTACTTGGTGCTTTCATTTATTTTTGGATGTTAGTGACCAATTTTGGCGCTAATATTTTGGTGCTTTCACTGAGAAGCAAGAACTCAAGGATTTTGGAGCTAAGAACTTGGATTCTAGAAAGCAATGGCTAGGCTATCAACAAGGAAGCAAGTTACAGAAAGAAGCAATCAGGAGGGAAGTCAAGAAGCCTGCTCTAGAGCTGGAGCAGGACAAGCATCCATCTATATCATTAGGGACGAGAAGGAGACGATGCTGAAAAGGCAGGAAGATATGATACAGAACCTACTTCGACAGGTTGGATATGTTGGAGCACAAAGCCAAGGAAATGGACCAACCGCGGCTGTTGGCATTGCAGAACAAGGAACCAGAGCTATAGTAGTTTCTGGAGGTCAACACCAGAACCGGACTAGAGGGATTGAAGGAAATCAGCAAAGGCTCGGGAGCAGACCTCCGGGATTGGACACAGGGAGAGCTGTGAATGAAGCACAACAAGCAGGGACCAACGTGACGTAAATGACCAACATGAAGAGTACTACCCGAAGTACCCCCTAGGACATGGGAGGCAAGGTAGAGATGCAAACAGGGGACTACCCTCGGATGGAGACGAGCAGATGTCTGGATTAATAAGAAGGGTTATGAGAGGAGGATTGTCAAGCGGAGGCTTAGAGGAAGTGTGTCGGAGTCCGTTCACTCCGAACATCAAAAGTGCAAGGAATCCTCTAAAGTTCAAGTTATCCGCGTTGGATCCTTATGACGGGAATTCAGACCCAGCCATGCATATTACCAATATAACAGGAATATGGAAGTGCTGGAGGCATCCGAGGAAGTGATGGCATGATTCTTCCCTCTATATCTAACAGACTTGGTTGCGCTTTGGTTCAGGCAGCTAGAGAATGGATCAATCAGAACATGGGGTGAACTAGTGGAATGCTTCATGAGACGGTTTAGGGTCCACGCTGTGCAATTAATGCCCCGCTATTACCCCACTACAACCCCCCTATATCTCATAGAATATTTATACCGCTACGATTTTTCCATATAGCCCCAGAATATAGCCTTTCCGCAATAATCCTCGCTATTTCCGCTATATCCCGTTATTTCCGCTATATTCCGCTATTCCCGCTATATCTTTTTTAATAAAATGAATTGGAAAATTTCATTTATACATTATAAAATTAGGAAACTAATTTATTTGATTTAATTTTTAATATATTTTCAGAAATGAAAATACTCTAAT
This sequence comes from Allium cepa, assembly GCA_030765085.1. Classification (NCBI taxonomy): domain Eukaryota; kingdom Viridiplantae; phylum Streptophyta; class Magnoliopsida; order Asparagales; family Amaryllidaceae; genus Allium; species Allium cepa. The sequence goes on from CM060943.1 coordinate 812,491,013, forward strand.
ATTCTACCAAATTCAATTGTGATATATCACAGTTTTTCATATATTTAAAACATATTCGCACATGTTTTTATTTAAAATTATTTATGTATTATTTATAATTCAATTGAATAATAATTTTACATTCAATTACCATTTATATATTTGTAAAAACATTAAGTACGAGTTTTATATGCTATTATAGAGCCATCCGCTATATCCCGCTATATCCTCGCTGTATCCCCGCTATGACTTTTTGCACCTCCACCGCTTTGAAACTACTGAGCGCATTAACTGCACAGGGTCCACGTGACACGACCCAAGAGTGTGATTACCTTAGCCTCAATGAAGCAGAGGACCAAAGAGTCCATAAGAGATTTTCTATTGCGATTTAATGCTACGGTGGCTTCAATAGATCACCCGGACCCATCGATGATTTTGATGGCGGCGGTAGCACGGGTTGCGGAAGGCACAGAGTTTAAGGATTCTTTGGCGAGAGATCCACCACAATACCTTAGAGAATTCTATCATGAAGCTGAAAGGTTCATTCGGCTAGAGGATTCACGCGTCGAAAGGCGAGAAAAACAAACGTCGTGCAAGGCGAAGGAACCTCCAAGGAAAAGACTGGAATTGACGAAGGAAAGCGAAAACAAAATGACAGATACAATGGTCCTGACAAACAGAAGAAATTTCGAGAACCTAGATTCAAACAATACGCTGACTTGACGGCAAGCCTGAAATGGATTTACATGGAAACTCGGGGGCACCTCCCCTATCGAAAACTACCCAGGAGAGATCCCATGGAACGGGAACGTAGAAGTGGAAAGCATTGCCTATTCCATGAGCTGGAAGGGCATGCTACTGACGAATGCCGCCATTTCAAAGATGAGGTGGAAGATCATTTTGAAATGGTAGATTGCCATGATACGTGAGAAATCGGACAGCGACCGTAGGACTTGAGCAACTACTGCCTCTACCTGAGAGAACTAATCCCGGATTGGGATCACGACTCGTCATCAATTAATCATGATGGCAAGGGCCAAGTTCAGGACTTGAAGTTAGGTCGATCATTTAAATTTCTTAGATTTGATTTCAAAATAAAACGCTGTTCCACTTACACATGTAGGGGAACCGGAGAGTTCCCCAGGCATGCTCTGAGATAGTAATAGACCGCTCTGCCCGGAGAGGCAGTATCTAGATTTTTCCTTTGTTTATGATTGGACATTAGAAATTAAATTTAATGAATGAACTTGAATTTCATAAAATAAGCCTTTGACCGGAGAGTTGAAGGATAAATATTGGAAGTCAATTTGAAATTAATCGCTTTATGACCCTACCAGGAGAGACGGGGTCCGGAGTGTAAGACGTGAGTTGCTTCGCCGGAGAGCGACAGGATCAACTCACTTAACGTCTTTCCCCATTCACCGGTGAGTGATTGGATCGGGATTCGATAAAAGCCAATAGTGGCTGTAATCGACCAAGGATTTAGGCCATGACATCGCTTAATGTTTAGGGACACTAAACTGGAGTCTAGGGAGTGACGCTGCTTCGCCGGAGAGCGACAGGATCGGCTCACTCAACGTTGTTTCCCCTTCACCGGAGAGTGACAGGATGGGATCCAGTAAGAGCCCGAAGAGGCTGACATCGATCCAGGAGGACCATGACATCGCTTAATGTTCAGGGACACTGAAGCGGAGTGCAGGGAGTGACGCTGCTTCATCAGTGAGCGACGGGATCGGCTCACTCAACGTTGTTTCCCCTTCACCGAAGAGTGACAGGATGGGATCTAGTAAGAACCCGGAGAGGCTGATATCGGTCCCGAAGGATCAGGCATCGCTTAACGTTTAAGGACACTAAACCGGAGTACAGGGAGTGACGTTGCTTCGTCGGACAACGACAGGATCGACTCACTCAATGTTGTTTCCCCTTTACCGGAGAGTGATTGGATGGGATCTAATAAGAGCCCGGAGAGGCTACGATCGGTCTAAGATGAACAAGGCATCTCTATATGCCCTCGCTGGGGTCAGAGTGCAAGGGAAAGAAAGCAAAGCCGGGGTGCAACAGGATCTTTCTATTCGATCGTCGAATTTGGAATGGAGTTGGCAAGGGTCCGAAGTGACCACCGATAGTCCGGAGAGGCTGCAGAATTTAAGTCCTGACTTCCACAGGTAGAATGAATACCGATTCGGCTTCGAACAGCCATGAACTTGATCAAGTATACTATAGCTACTGATAAAATAGGGACCCACGATATTGGATTCGAAGCTATTCAAAACACACCTTCCAGTAGCAAGGCATGTTTTGGGGGCAAATGTTAACCCGCATTTTTACAAGGCTATGGATAGGCGGGTTTAACCAAATCGACTGTTCATTTGTCAAAACTGGAATATGATTGGTTGGAGCCTGTTGGATGAACAGACAGTCGCTTAGGAATGGTTCGATATGCCTGGCTTGGCATTGGAGGGACCACTCGGCATGGGAGAGGAGGCTTGGCATCGTGGGTCGCTCGGCATCATGGGTCGCTTGGCATCATAAGTCGCTTGGCATCGTAGGCCGCTCGGCATCATGGGTCGCTCGGCATTACAGTAGAGGTTAGGGTCGCTCGGCATTGTCCCTCGATCGGGGTCGTTCAGCATTCGATGGTCGCTCGGCATTGTCGCTCGGTCGGGGTCGTTCGGCATTGTCGCTCGGTAAGGGTCGTTCGGTACTCGATGGTCGCTCGGCATTTGGATGGTTCGACGCTCGAAGATGGGTCATGTAACTTCGAGTCACTGAGCATATCACTTCGATGCAGTACCATGGTTACTTCAGGTTGGCCTATGAAGGACATAGGGTCGGTTGAGGTGAAGGGTGCGAACTCGACCGAAGTCTTAATAGGACTGTATCACATGAGATGCCCAACAACCTGGTATCGCCTATAAATATATCATGTAGGGCTTCAGAAATTAGATCTTTTGCTTCTGGCTCTCTGACTTCCTATTTCCTAAGGCTAAAGTTACTCTACCGTTTTTTGTAACTATAACTGATTCTTACATTAATAAAAAGTAAACTTCTAGAGTGGACGTAGGCCGGAGTTAGCCGAACCACTATAAAATCCATTGTTCTTTATTGCTTTCATTTTAATTTGACTATTCTTCACATTATTACTCTCTACATACAATCAGTCTATGATCTGTGACTGCTACTTAGTGCTTTCATTTACATTTGGGTGTTAGTGACCAATTTTGGCGCTAACAAGGCTAAACACCCAGACCAACTAGACTAGTTTGAGTTAATCAATTTGGTCAACGAAGATATAATGAGAGAGCGTACTTGTCTTTTTTTACTATATAACATTGTATACACCACTTTCTACTGAACTTAAATTATTTCTATCACTTGTTGTTAAGGTATTTTTGTCAGGTTATCCGTATGAGCGGATGAAATACGAGAATGACTATCGATGCGCAGTCGAGATGCCTAATTTGTTTACAGACTATTTAGCTACTGCAAAAGATGTTCCGCCACCCATGAACATTTCCTACCGATTTCGGTTAGCATCATAAGTGGTGTGGCCCTTTAGGCATCAGTATTTTTTACCTCCAACAAGTTTAGACTCTTCGAAAGAGTGCTTGAATTTCCTTAGTGTTGGAGGGGAGCAATATCTGGATCCTGAGACTGTTGCCGAGACACGGTCTTTGACACATGCATGTGAAGACTTCCATAGATATAAGTCTAGGGAATGTTCTCATAAGTGGGATTTTTCTCTGCAATTGTGAAAGAGAGACTTCGGCTAGGTAGGATGTAATGTTTTGGTGGCTGATAAGTAGACATGTGATTCCGAATTTATTCAAGCATCGCCTTAAGTTCTCTGTTCATTTATGAGATTGAGAAGAGTGTGTAGCTTGAGTATTCCATCCATCCTAATCAGGATAGCTTATTAGTGTAGGACTGTTGAGTTGATCAACCTTTTGTTTTGGAGTTTGAGTTGGTTAGTACTTCGTTGTTGTAGTCCAAGAGATTTGTCTTCGGTCTTAAGCATTGGTTGGGGTTCATTTCTTGGCGTTATCCCTATTATGGTTCACTTCTGAATATCTCTTTAGGATTACTCTCCTTTATGAGAATGCCCATGAGATAACGTTTGAAGTAGCCAAAGTGGAAAGCTACCAAAACTCCAATCAAGGTGGAATAACCATGATACATGGAAGATTGGGCATGTTCAAAAAAGTATTGCTTTGTGTGTCAGTCTTGTGGCATATGAGAGGCATTTCGCTATGAAATGTCATCCAGATAAAGTGAAGCGTAAGTCCTTCATTTGCGATTGATTCGGTCAGTTTAAGAAGGACTGTCAAACATTTTTGAAGGATGTGTAAGTGATGAAAACTTGTTCCTTTCAAGCATTATCGGGTGCTAGTGGCTTGCGGCTCAAGAAAATCAGAAGGAGCTTATGTAGTGAGGTATGCTCTATTTTTGGAAACTCACTTCTGTCCCATCTGACAATTGAGTGGTTCATTGATCTATTGCTAGTAACTTGGTGGATAGTGTAAACTTGACGCCTTTCATTGTAGGTAAATTCTTCGATAGATATAAACCTTGTACGAGTCATCTTAGTTGTAAAAATAAGGTGAAGAGACCGAAGTATTATCATGCAAACTTGATACATGAGGATTTAAGTTGAGTAGGTTCAGTCAATGAAGTGTGACTTGGATTTACATCCAGGTAGGGTTATACTCCTTTGTGTGACCTGCATTTTAAATGAGAAGATATCGAGCGAATGACTTATAGGAGATCATCTAGAGTCATTTGTGTTATAGTTATTTTCCTTTGTGTCAGTAAACATTAGGTGATGGGAGAAATCCCATCCATTGAAATGAATGTTTTTAACGATTTGTCCAGTCACCTGCCAATTCTTAACCTATAGTTCGAGTGTAGAGTTTTCAGGTGATTTACACCAGTTAGGATAGGGTTTTTCACTTGATTTCGGTAAACGGCCACTTGAGGTTGATTCTTGGGATGATTGAGAGATTTTTGAAATATGACCTTGGTTATGCTAGGAGATTTTGTAGTCGGATCAAGGGACTGGATCGAAGTTTGCATGGATGGAGTCAGGTGGCCAACCCTACTTTAACAAGGAAATCTTGCAAGAAAATGAAGGGTTGGAACATGTGTTTTGTCATTTGTAATGATCTTTAGAGATTATAACATTTTAGTGTAGTATAATTACTGTGTGGGATAGTTCGGGGAAGGGTTTCTTGACTTGTTTTGTCATAATTCAGATAATCTATTAAGTGACAGGATGATACATGCCTAGGTGAGCGTTTTAGAGCACTTAGTATATTATCCTTATTAACATTGTGCGATCAAGAAGGATTTGAACCCAAGAAAACCCAGGCAATTGAAAATCTTCATTTAATGATGGTTTAAGCAGCATAATTTTCTCCTTAGGAGAACGAGTTTTTTGGGAAGAAAAGGAAAATAGAGGAATTGATTGCTGGATCTATTCGAGAGTTTAGAGACTTGACGATCCTGCATATCAGATAGGTTTTCCTCTTTGTAACCGAGAGGTGTAGTAGCCGTTCATGTGTTATATTCACGAAAGGAGTTGCACCACTTAGGCATTTATCCCTTTTGAATGTCGAACAGGCTCATTGGAGTTTATGGTTCAACATGCGTGTTTGACTCTTGATGTTTACCGAACATGTTGGTGTAGACTCTTTTAAAGATTTCATCATTTGAATTTTTATTTATTTATTTGTTGCTTGTTATTGTTCATGCTTGCCATTGTTTGTTGTTTATTATTACTTTTTGTTTGTTATTGCTTGTTGTTTATTATTTCATGTTGCTCGCTTGTGTTGCGACCTTTTGATCTTGTTTGTTGTTGTTGTTGTTTGACTTTGATGATGGATGATTTTTATTATGGCTCATTTTGTTGCTTGCGTGTTTAGTTGTTTAAATGCTAGTTATTATTGCTTATCATCATCGGCTATTGTTTGATGGTTTCTTATCGCTTATAGTCATCAATTTATTAGAGGTTAACTATATAAGATAATTATTTGCATGTCATTTGATTGGAATGATGGATTCTTAGCTTCGGGTATTTAATCCAGGGTGCGTATATTTATATAAACTGTGTCGGCCTTATATTAGTGACCTTACATTATATCGGTGTTATATTAGTGACTATGTAAATTACTGATCTTATATTAGTGATCATGTATTGTATTGGCCTTGTATTGGTGGCCTTATAGATCATTTTCTTTGTATTAGTGGCCATATCTATTATTAGATCGAGATAGATGTCTCGGTACTTTAGTGTACTGGCCCTGTTTATCTGGAACTGTTGGATCACGATAAGTGTCCATTGTTGACTTCACCCATTGATAATGACGGGTTTTGATTTGTATTCCTTAACTATTTGGAATAGATATCATATCATCCATGCTTGTTATGGGGCAAGATAGGATCTATACAAGTCCACTATCTTTCGATGTAACTCGGAGTCAGTGGTATATTTTGATATTGACTCGGTTGAGCTTACTCTTTAATTGATTGTCATGTACTACTACAGCAGTATTGGTTACTACACTGAGGTTATACAAGTTTGAATCTATTTTTATTAGTGAACAATCCTCTTCGTATAGTACAATCAATACATGAGAGCTGATGCATAGCTATTTAAATGCTTATTTACTTAGATTGGAATTTAAATATTAAGAAGCTTTCTTAAGAGAGGTATGAATTTAAAGGAATATGGAATGGTGGAGTTCATTGCATATTTCATAATGTACTATGCATTCTAATTTGGGAGTTCTATAGTGCTATAGCAAAAGGAAAGGTACTGTTGAAATTTTCCAAAACTGAGATTCAGGAAGTTAGACAGTTTCGTTACTTTCTCTCACTCACGTAAATTTCGAGAATGAAATCCTTTTAAGGAGGGGAGGGTGTAATAACCCGCATATTTAAAGATAACATATTTAAATAGTTAATTTAAATAGTAAGTCGTTATTGAATTAGAAATCCAAAATGTGGCTTTTCGCATATGGTCCAATTAGGACTCGAGACCACTTCTCTTAAGTCGAATCGGTGTTGCGAATTTGTTTGAGTATAAGCATTGATATATTTCGCCAGATAGATTTTCATCTGGTAGCTTACATTCGATTAGTAAATTGATCTAAAAGGCCAACTCTTGTATACGATAGAACTGGGCCTGGAAACATTTTTCACTGTATTTGGAATGGCATTCAAAGTTTTTTTAAGTTGGAGTTTGGAATTTTCGAGAATGGATAGTGCTGGATGGGGAGGATTTGGGCTATGCCCATTCACTAGCCTATAAGTGACTAATTCCTTTCATTTCTGTCATTCACTTTTCTTTCGTGATAGTTCCTCTCCACTTTCTCAAATGTCTTCCTTAATCACTCCTTAATCATCTTCTAATCACCAAGCCCTAACCACTAAATAAATTTTCTAAAATTAAATAAAAATCACCATAATTCCCCTCTACTCGTCCTCTACAAAATCCACGAAGGAATTAGCTTGAATTGGGATGTAGAGTTGATTTTGAAATTTAAAGTAAGCAAGGTTTTTTTTGTGATTGGAGCTTGGCTTAGGTTTAATTAAGGTGAGCGGATAGTTCTCTCATTAATTTACATGTTATACTTCATATATTTGTTAATTAGTGATCGAAGTTATGGAATGATTTAGAGATTTCTATGCTAGGGTTAGACTTGTATTCATGTTATAAACATGTTCCCTTAGCTAATTAAGTGTTTATGACCCTAATTACTATATTTTGAAAAGTTAGAATGCCTAAGAACTGATTTGGGGTTAAATTGGGTGATCGTTGTGATGTTATGTTTGATTTAGGATTAATTAAGTAGTGTAATGATGTGTACGTCATTAGAAAATATTAATTAATCCATTTGAATTGATTTGAAGAATGTTAGTAAGATAATTTAAGTGGTTTGTGAACTCTACACTTATTTCAAAGTGATTAGAGATTAATGATGCTTAATTAGTATTCATAAAATGGTTCCTTGATTTTATAAATGAAGAATATATTTTATTAAATAGATATGAGATTTTATAAAATAGTAAAATGGCTAATACTTTGTTTTCAATAAGAAGGAATAAGTATTTTAAAAGGGTAAATCAATTTACAACATAGTATTGTATTTTATAAAGTGATTTATGAGAAAGTATGATATTTTGTAAAGTAGTATGAGATTTTGTAAAATTATATAAGGAGATGTTTCACTTTTATTTGAAAACAATTTAGTAAATAAAAGTAAGTTATGATTTAAGTAGTAATTAAATTACTTATTCGAATATACGTGTATGTGTATGTGCATGAGTGGGCATACATATACGTGCATATGGAACTAGGCTGCAATGAAAACAAAGGTTATATTGTAGTTAGAATTGCTGTGTGATTTTTTTATAATTATGCAACCATTAGATTAAATAGAAGTACTATTGATTACAATTTCATTGTGGGCGTTTCACTTGGCCATAGCGACCATCATATGCGCTAAGTTGCATGAGAGTATACAGGGTCGAGTTATTGCCCGGGTGAAGTCTGAAATGTGATTTGTGTTTTGTTGTGTATTAGCGTGAAAGAGTGTGCATAAGCATAAATAAATGAGAGCATAGACACACGTATAGGCTACATACTAGGCAAGAAGGTTGGGAATGACATTTTGGCATATTAGAGGAGGCCGGGTCACTACGATTGACCGTTGAACTCTACTCGTGCAAAAAATTAGTTTTTGGTATTGAATGCGTTTAAGGAAAAACACCCATTGCAAATTATGTAAATTTGTGACTTGAGGTATCTAGAGTGAAGAGGATTTCTCCACAATCACAATGGAAGAACTGATAAGTCGTTTGGACCTACAAATCAAAAGTTATGGATGTTTGAAGTTCAGAAAGGTGTAAAAATAGCCCAGGTACAGGCATAGTCGACTAGTGGGACCCATTCAGTCGACTGAATTTGCTCCTTTTCAAATCAGTGTGGCTGGGGGGTTTAGTCGACTGAGATACTGGTTCATTCTACTGGTCCTAGTCGACTGGTCATGCTTTCAGTCGACCGATTTTTCCTATATCACCGGTTCGACTGAAACTTAAAAACATGAAACCTTTCGCATATGAACTCAGATTGAGGCGCCGTTTGGACCAACGTTGTGAGGACCCGCAAATCCGTACTCCTTGAATATACACTAATCTCCATAGATTAACTCAAGATGAACAGAAATACGAATTCTCATTGTTTAAGAAAAAGAAAAAAAGGTAGAAGAAGAGAGGAAAAGATAGAAAATAGAGAGAAAAGAAAATAGAACGGAACAGAAAACAGCAGAACAACATCAGAATCTCACAATCGCAGCGGAACAACATATAATAGATAAATGAATAATCTTTAAACAAAGAACTATATCAGTTATTACATTACATTACATTACATCAGAGTGTACAACAACAAACAACAACAAACAGCGGAAAAGAAATACTATATACTAGTAATATGCCATGCCATCCAGCTTGCCTCCAGCAACTCCTGAATTTCCAGAATATCCTGATAAACCTAACTCTTGACTGCCCGTGTGGAAATTGGTGGGCACCTAGAGTTTAGGAAGGAAAACAATAAAATCTGAGTCAGTCATGTTACTGGTGTGAGAACTCAAAACAGTTTATTTATCTTTAAAATCAAAATAGAGGAATATTTTTAAAGTCAATTCGCAATGCTTTTAAAAATGAGACTACCATAAGGCCTCCCGCGCACACACACAATGCAAACGCAGAATCGGAGGAGATTTCTCCTTATGATAGTCAAAGATGCTTGATACGTATTAAAAAGAAACATTTGATATTATTACTAGTGCATAGTGTAGGAAAATATTTCGAAAGTAAAGATATAAATCTTAGCCAGCATAGACATTTCACACTTATGCCTACTATAGCTACCATGTTCAATAGCAGGTTACCGCCACATTCCATGGCAGGTTATAAAACTAAAACCGTACAAGATCGTATTGTTTCTTTGGATTTCCAACAAATGGTCAGGCCAAGGAACTTCCCATTGCCACCTGAGAACGCCTCTGGAAGGACGTCCCCGAGAACCAAACCGGATCTCTGCCAACACAAGGCCGGGTTACCCCTAACGGGGTAACTACTGACACGAGTATGCCATCCCCCGGTCCTTTGGGACCTTTATCCGAGCGCTCGTAATCAACATCACACCATAATAATAAAGTGTTTCAACATGAGTAAGTATCTGGGCTCCATACCATGATACCACCCTTTTCCAGAAAGAAATGCACATACCCTAAAGGGAGCTACCCCTCATAACCTTGCCGCATCTTTTCTGTTTTGACTATTCCGGGGTGTGAGGCTCGACGAAGTCTCGTCCACAAAGCCACGCTTTATACAAAAGCTGTGCTTTGGGTCAACAAATGATCATAGAAATGATCACAAAGATAAGTGATCAAACAAATGATCATATCACAAATGATCAAACAATGATCATTTCTCAGCAACACTCAGCATGTCACATTACCAAATTGGGAATATATCGCTACTAACCTTCAACTACATAACCTCTGAGCTCGTACGTCTCAGAGAAGGGTGTTAAGCTAAGAGAATAAATTCTCCGCCACCAACAGAAATATATTTGAAAGAAATCATCTTTATATCTCAATTTGTAAGGTCAGACATACAATCCATACAAGTCTTCCGGGCTCAAACTAAACCGAAGGCACTTACAAAGAAGTCCTTGCAATCCGGATATCCACAATCCTGATCAGATTCCCCATCACATATGGAGAACTCTATACCGGAGCAACTCGGTGCAGAGTCAATCGACAGGTCATCCTATCGCTCTCGCAAATACCCGGTCTTCAACACCGGTCTTCAAATGCTATCCATAACGACGTATCACATACTCGGAATGGGTTATACGACCCCAAGGTCCTTTCCCGGATAACCCGAATAGTGAGCGCTTATTCAAAAATAAGTGTGGCACTCAAATTCAAGCAAATCACAGCAAATACCTTTCAAAGGTAAATATTGATAGTCGGTTATTGAACTATCAATGGATATGCACAACATCACCAGATTCCAAATAATTTTTCAAATTATTTATTTCCTAAAAATATCTTTACAAGATATATAACTTCAACACCTCAAAAATAAATCACTATTTATTTTTAAACAAATTCCACTTTCTTTTATAAATTCCATAGTGAATTTATATTCCAAAATATTTATGAATACACGGTTTCAATTATTCATTTTCAATTTATCTTCAAAAAGATAAATTCTCAAAATATTCACTTTATATTGGAAAACATGTCCATACTTATTTAATAAGTAATTCACAAAACTTTTTATTTTCTACACTTGGAAAATATTCAATATACTTAAATCGAAATTAAGTATATATTTCATTCTTTAAGGAAATCATTCTCTTAAACACATTTGTTTGGGCCAAAACGAATGTTGCGCAAAACATCATTACGACAACCCAAAATCACTAGTATAGGGATTCGAAATTAAAATAGATATATAAATCCCAATACTATACAAAACATTTCCTTTCGGAAATCATTTACTATAACAACAGTGTTATAGTCCACCATTTCCTTTTATTTCTCGAAAACGTCTATTTCAACAATAAATGTTGAAATCTATGGTTTCGAATCTCAACACATTTTGAAAACATCGTTAGATCTTTTTAATTCTACTTAAAACATCACATCCAAAACATTTTCTTTAACATATTATTCACTATCCAAAAACGTGAATATACTTGTTAACCAATTTCATAATTTCTATTCATTTTACTTTAAAAGATTATTCACTGTCTAAAACGTGAATATAACTCCATAAATAAGTTATACTATTTACTTATCAAAATAAGTCGTTTGCGGATTTATAAAACAATGTTTATAAATTCCATTTCTATTTATCTTATAACAACTTCCTTTTATAAATCTCCTTTATTAACCTATTCGATTTGTAACTCAATTATATGCCAAAGGTTCAAGTTATAAGTTAAATGCTTATAATTTATTTGTTTGCAAAATCGTTGCTTTAAACTTTTTACAATAAATTCAGAAATCCCAATCTAAACTTTTTTATAAAATCATTAACCCCGTATTTCTCAAAAATCAACTTTTTAACTATTTTTCTCAAAAATCATAATTTTTATAACCTTAAAATTATAACGTTTATTTATTTATAATGGATCAATTCCAAAAATATTTTATAAACGTATACTTTCAAAAATCACTTTCAAAATCCTTTTAAAATTCCAAAATTTGGCCCAATGATGCTACACACCAAATAGTCAATCACGACAACAACGATATCATATATCGATATGATAATCAACGAATATCAAAATATCCATAATCAAATAAATACTGTTGAGGAATCCAGTTGGATCCCTCCAACCTGTTTTCCTGCATCCAAAGATGTTAGCACAATACCAATTCCGTTCCAGTACGAAATTATCGCGGTATATGGGATTTAAAATATTATCCGCTTAATAGACGGCGCAATAGGGTCTCATCCGCTATATACTGCGGGAAATCAAATCCAAGTACATAAATAATACCAATTTCACTGTTTATGAAATATTCGCGGTATATGTTTTTAATAAATAACATCCGCTTACTAACGGCGCATAATGTCTATTTTAACAATCAATAGATAACAATCATCATTCAAACATACATTAAAGAATTTTAAATATAACTATTTAAAATTAAAAATCGAAACCGATTCGATTGAGTGAGAAGTTCTCACCTTGATTTCAATTTCGTTTTAGCGATTTATTTCGAATAAAATTAAACGGACGTTTAATTTTACCCGAAATTCTCACTAACTCCAAATGACTCCAATCCAATTCCATAGCGTAGTGCTCGTCCATACGATTCCAACGCAACTGGTTTCGCGCATTTTTGACCTCGTATGAAAAAGATATGAATTTTTAAAGTTTCACGAATTTTTATTCACAAATTTTACAACATAATTTATAATTTTAAACCTTAGCTATTCCCTGCCGTTGATCTCCATCCACTGCAAATCCCACCGTCCCCTATCTTCTTCCCTAACGCGCATGTCTCCTTTCCAGAAAACAAACCACGCACTTGAATCCACCTTAGCCGAAACTAGGGTTTATTTTCGAGCCAATATCGTTCGACTTCGCTCTGATCAGGCACCACCATTCCACTCCCCTACGCAAGCTCCATCTCCACCATGAACCACGTGCAGCTCGGCCCCTTATTGGGTCTCGAAATGCGTGCGCAATCGAACATGAACACGAGCAATTTCTGGCCTCCACGACGCTCCATATCTCATCATCCCCGTATAGATTTAAAGCCCTCACATCGCTCTTTAAGTTTGTAGTTGGAACCTTTTGGAATCGTAGCTTAGATCGAGAGAATTTTAGGGAGGAAGCTTGGAAGATTTCGGCCATAGATTGTTATTGGAGGCGGCTGCAGTTTTGACCTAGGTTTTTATTTCTTTTGCAATTTATGAAGAGTGAAGGGCTTATATAGAAAATTCACGCGACACTATTCATCCCGGATTTTCCGAACTCCAAACGAAGCGTGCCGGTTGGCGTTTCTAAAGTTTACCCCGCGTTCTGAACATAATGGAACGTGTTTTGGGAGCTAATTCGGTCATTTGTGCGAGTTATGGTAATAAACGTTCGATTTAAAATTAAACCGATTAAACGATTTTCTAGGCGTTTTAGCTTGCACCGGACAAACGGTAAATCCAATTGACACGAAATTTGAAACCATACAATAATATCACATTACGGATCCGATGAAACTGGTTTCATAGAAATCCGAGATTGTTTGAAAAATGACTATTTTAACTCGCTAAATTAATATTAAAAACAATTTCGATGCGTTTCGAGCTGCCACGATCAAACGATAACTCAATTTGCTACGAAAATTGAAATCCGATAATAACAAACTATTACGGATCCAATGGAACTAGTTTCGTCCAATTCTGAGACTGTTCGAAAAATGGCTAATTTCACTAGTCGATTAAATATTAAAATATTCAATTTTCACAAATTAACTTTTAATTCGATTTTAAAAAGTTCTAAAACATCATTCTAGCTTCAACATAATATAATAAAATTGTACAAATCATTTTCAATCATATTTAACCCAATTTTCAATTATTTCTGTATTTCCAACTATTAAATTATCGATTTAATATCTGATTAAATCCAATTATTCGAAATAAAATTTATTCGACTTATAAATTTCACTTATTAATATTTAAAATTAGTTAAATATACAAATTTTAATTAATAAAAATTCTGGGTCGTTACATACTTCCCCCCTTAAAAGAATTTCGTTCTCGAAATTACCAAGTAAGAAAAGTTACAGAATCTATTAACTTTCCCAAAATCCATAGTTAAACTTCTTACAATACTTTACTAAGTTTTCAAATCATACTTAGTTATCTTTTCAAAAACAACTACTATTGTTTAACTTTCAACTCCAAAATCAATTTCAAAATTTTCCAATTTTCTCAAATTTTTTCTAACGCCTTAAATTTTCGGGAAATTTCGCCATAGTCTCCTTTGCGCGGCTCGATCCGAAAAAAAATATGGCAGTATATATATCACAGATATACATCTCATCAAGTAACGAGGCATCCTGCAGGGAAAAAAAGTGTAAAAGTACGATATTTAATCCGAGATATGTACCTTATATTTTATTAGCGAGCATATACGGCTAATATAGCGCGAAAGTGAGCTCCAAATGCGAAGCAAACGCAATCCGCACCTACTAAACACTCAACAAACAACATGAGAACATGTATATAGACAATAGTATCGATATACAACATATAGCAACATAATAACTATATATGCCAACATAGCAAATGCAATAAAAGCAATATGTTCAACCATCAACCAACTATCATTCAACTAACATCCATAACCAATAAATATTCATTCATATTCTCATTAATATTCAATGAAATGGTTTTCAATTTAATCACATTTGATTCATTAACAGTGGATGTTTTTACTAACATTCATTTTCAATTAGTTTATATTCACTAATTCACATTCAAGTTGGTTCACTTCCAAATCAAATTCACTTCTATTTAAGATTCACTTAACTTTCAATTGGATTTCAATTACTTTAACTTCCAATTTCATTAACACTTAATGAATTATATACAATCAACTAATAATCATATATCAACCAATGTATATTAATTACAACCAAATCCCTTTGCTCATATTCATCTTGGTTTAACACCTTTACTTTCAATTGGTTTAATTAAATTGATTTTCATTCAATCTTTCAACTTCTAATAACATTAGATTTTTAATGAATTAACACTTAAACTCATTATTTCATATCAACTTAATTTACATTCAATTGATTTACATTTAATTCATTAACTCAATTCAATTACAAAAGTTGAATTTCATTTACATAACTTAAGTTCATATCTATCACTTAACTTTATTAATTTACTTTGATACCAATATCAACTTCATTCAACATCTCTCAAGTTATACTTCAATTTTACAAACATCACTTGGTTTTACATAACTTAAATTCCCACTTATAAATCAATTCAGATTCCAATTATAAAGTAAATTTTTATTCAACCTTTACCAAAGTCAAATTTCATTACTTATCCAAACTCATTTTTTTTTATTTACAACTCAAATTGATAAATATATTCATATAGTTTCACTTCTTATATATATAAGTTTATTTCACAATTGTAAATCACATTAATTATAATTCATTCTTATAATTCATTTTACTTATACAATAATTCTTTTATTTAGATTATTAAAACAACCAAACAATCAACTAATATATACTTTAATAATTCTGAAAAATTATTCCTTTATATATAAAATAAAATCAAGGTAAAATTATTTCATTTACCCAATTTAAAACAATATCGTGTCGGTTTATCTTGTTTAAGAGTTTAGAAACCCCTATCTACGATAGTTAGCAAGACTACATCGACCGGAATCTATAAACAATCAACCGATAAGTCAACACAATACAAAATAATTTATATTCACTAACAAATTCGCTCTCATAGCTATTATTACACTCAAACTCATTCTAGAGTACTACT
Source organism: Allium cepa (assembly GCA_030765085.1). Taxonomy (NCBI): domain Eukaryota; kingdom Viridiplantae; phylum Streptophyta; class Magnoliopsida; order Asparagales; family Amaryllidaceae; genus Allium; species Allium cepa. Next base: position 812,507,108 of record CM060943.1, read on the forward strand.
GACTCTATCTTTAATGAGTAATACCCAACAGAGCCATGGTTGTCGCTTAACCAGTTGCTCTGATACCACCTGTGAGGACCCGCAAATCCGTACTCCTTGAATATATACTAATCTCCATAGATTAACTCAAGATGAACAGAAATACGAATTCTCATTGTTTAAGAAAAAGAAAAAAAGGTAGAAGAAGAGAGGAAAAGATAGAAAATAGAGAGAAAAGAAAATAGAACGGAACAGAACAGAAAACAGCAGAACAACATCAGAATCTCACAATCGCAGCGGAACAACATATAATAGATAAATGAATAATCTTTAAACAAAGAACTATATCAGTTATTACATTACATTACATTGCATCAGAGTGTACAACAACAAACAACAACAAACAGCGGAAAAGAAATACTATATACTAGTAATACGCCATGCTATCCAGCTTGCCTCCAGCAACTCCTGAATTTCCAGAATATCCTGATAAACCTAACTCTTGACTGCCCGTGTGGAAATTGGTGGGCACCCAGAGTTTAGAAAGGAAAACAATAAACTCTGAGTCAGTCATGTGACTGGTGTGAGAACTCAAAACAGTTTATTTATCTTTAAAATCAAAATAGAGGAATATTTTTAAAGTCAATTCGCAATGCTTTTAAAAATGAGACTACCATAAGGCCTCCCGCACACACACACAATGCAAACGCAGAATCGGAGGAGATTTCTCCTTATGATAGTCAAAGATGCTTGATACGTATTAAAAAGAAACATTTGATATTATTACTAGTGCATAGTGTAGGAAAATATTTCGAAAGTAAAGATATAAATCTTAGCCAGAATAGACATTTCGCACTTATGCCTACTATAGCTACCATGTTCAATAGCAGGTTACCGCCACATTCCATGGCAGGTTATACAACTAAAACCGTACAAGATCGTATTGTTTCTTTGGATTTCCAACAAATGGTTATGCCAAGGAACTTCCCATTGCCACATGAGAACGCCTCTGGAAGGACGTCTCCGAGAACCAAACCGGATCTCTGCCAACACAAGGCCGGGTTACCCCTAACTGGGTAACTACTGACACGAGTATGCCATCCCTCGGTCCTTTGGGACCTTTATCCGAGCACTCGTAATCAACATCACACCATAATAATAAAGTGTTTCAACATGAGTAAGTATCTGGGCTCCATACCATGATACCACCCTTTTCCAGAAGGAAATGCACATACCCTAAAGGGAGCTACCCCTCATAACATTGCCGCATCTTTCCTGTTTTGACCATTCCGGGGTGTGAGGCTCGACGAAGTCTCGTCCACAAAGCCACGCTTTATACAAAAGTTGTGCTTTGGGTCAACAAATGATCATAGAAATGATCACAAAGATAAGTGATCAAACAAATGATCATATCACAAATGATCAAATAATGATCATTTCACAGCAACACTCAGCATGTCACATTACCAAATTGGGAATATATCACTATTAACCTTCAACTACATAACCTCTAAGCTCGTACGTCTTAGAGAAGGGTGTTAAGCTAAGAGAATAAATTCTCCGCCACCAACAGAAATATATTTGAAAGAAATCAGCTTTATATCTCAATTTGTAAGGTCAGACATACAATTCATACAAGTCTGTTCCGGGCTCGAACAGAACCGAAGGCACTTACAAAGAAGTCCTTGCAATCTGGATATCCACAATCATGATCAGATTCCCCATCACATATGGAGAACTCTATACCAGAGCAACTCGGTGCAGAGTCAATCGACAGGTCATCCTATCGCTCTCGCAAATACCCGGTCTTCAACACCGGTCTTCAAATGCTATCCATAACGACGTATCACATACTCGGAATGGGTTATACGACCCCAAGGTCCTTTCCCGGATAACCCGAATAGTGAGCGCTTATTCAAAAATAAGTGTGGCACTCAAATTCAAGCAAATCACAGCAAATACCTTTCAAAGGTAAATATTGATAGTCGGTTATTGAACTATCAATGGATATGCACAACATCACCAGATTCCAAATAATTTTTCAAATTATTTATTTCCCAAAAATATCTTTACAAGATATATAACTTCAACCCCTCAAAAATAAATCAATATTTATTTTTAAACAAATTCCACTTTATTTTATAAATTCCATAGTGAATTTATATTCCAAAATATTTATGAATACACGGTTTCAATTATTCATTTTCAATTTATCTTCAAAAAGATAAATTCTCAAAATATTCACTTCATATTGGAAAACATGTCCATACTTATTTAATAAGTAATTCACAAACCTTTTTATTTTCTACACTTGGAAAATATTCAATATACTTAAATCGTAATTAAGTATATATTTCATTCTTTAAGGAAATCATTCTCTTAAACACATTTGTTTGGGCCAAAACGAATGTTGCCTAAAACATCGTTACGACAACCCAAAATCACTAGTATAGGGATTCGAAATTAAAATAGATATATAAATCCCAATACTATACAAAACATTTCCTTTCGGAAATCATTTACTATAACAACAGTGTTATAGTCCGCCATTTCCTTTTATTTCTCGAAAACGTCTATTTCAACAATAAATGTTGAAATCTATGGTTTCGAATCTCAACACATTTTGAAAACATCGTTAGATCGTTTTAATTCTACTTAAAACATCACATCCAAAATATTTTCTTTAACATATTATTCACTATCCAAAAACTTGAATATACTTGTTAACCAATTTCATATTTCTATTCATTTTACTTTAAAAGATTATTCACTGTCTAAAATGTGAATATAACTCCATAAATAAGTTATACTATTTACTTATCAAAATAAGTCGTTTGCGGATTTATAAAACAATGTTTATAAATTCCATTTCTATTTATCTTATAACAACTTCCTTTTATAAATCTCCTTTATTAACCTATTCGATTTGTAACTCAATTATATGCCAAAGGTTCAAGTTATAAGTTAAATGCTTATAATTTATTTGTTTGCAAAATCGTTCCTTTAAACTTTTTACAATAAATCCAGAAATCCCAATTTAAACTTTTTTATAAAATCATTAACCCCATATTTCTCAAAAATCAACTTTTTAACTATTTTTCTCAAAAATCATAATTTTTATAACCTTAAAATTATAACGTTTATTTAGTTATAATGGATCAATTCTAAAAAAAATTTATAAACGTATACTTTCAAAAATCACTTTAAAAATCCTTTTAAAATTCCAAAATTTGGCCCAATGATGCTACACACCAAATAGTCAATCACGGCAAAAACGATATCATATATCGATATGATAATCAACGAATATCAAAATATCCATAATCAAATAAATACTGTTGAGGAATCCAGTTGGATCCCTCCAACCTATTTTCCTGCATCCAAAGATGTTAGCACAACACCAATTCCGTTCCAGTATGAAATTATCGCGGTATATGGGATTTAAAATATTATCCGCTTAATAGACGGCGCAATAGGGTCTCATCCGCTATATACTGCGGGAAATCAAATCCAAGTACATAAATAATACCAATTTCACTGTTTATGAAATATTCGCGGTATATGTTTTTAATAAATAACATCCGCTTACTAACGGCGCATAATGTATATTTTAACAATCAATATATAACAATCATCATTCAAACATACATTCAAGAATTTTAAATATAACTATTTAAAATTAAAAATCGAAACCGATTCGATTGAGTGAGAAGTTCTCACCTTGATTTCAATTTCGTTTTAGCGATTTATTTCGAATAAAATTGAACGGACGTTTAATTTTTCCCGAAATTCTCACTAACTCCAAACGACTCCAATCCATTTCCATAGCGTAGTGCTCGTCCATACGATTCCAACGCAACTGGTTTCGCGCGTTTTCGACCTCGTATGAAAAAGATATGAATTTTCAAAGTTTCACGAATTTTTATTCACAAATTTTACAACATAATTTATAATTTTAAACCTTAGCTATTCCCTGCCGTTGATCTCCATCCACTGCAAATCCCACCGTCCCCTATCTTCTTCCCTAACGCGCATGTCTCCTTTCCAGAAAACAAACCACGCACTTGAACCCACCTTAGCCGAAACTAGGGTTTATTTTCGAGCCAATATCGTTCGACTTCGCTCCGATCAGGCACCACCATTCCACTCCCCTACGCAAGCTCCATCTCCACCATGAACCACGTGCAGCTCGGCCCCTTGTTGGGTCTCGAAATGCGTGCGCAACCGAGCACGAACACGAGCAATTTCTGGCCTCCACGACGCTCCATATCTCGTCATCCCCGTATGGATTTAAAGCCCTCACATCGCTCTTTAAGTTTGTAGTTGGAACCTTTTGGAATCGTAGCTTAGATCGAGAGAATTTTAGGGAGGAAGCCTGGAAGATTTCGGCCATAGATTGTTATTGGAGGCGGCTGCAGTTTTGACCTAGGTTTTTATTTCTTTTGCAATTTATGAAGAGTGAAGGGCTTATATAGAAAATTCACGTGACACTATTCATCCAGGATTTTCCGAACTCTAAACGAAGCGTGCCGGTTGGCGTTTCTAAGGTTTACCCCGTGTTTCGAACACAATGGAACGTGATTCGGAAGCTAATTCGGTCATTTGTGCGAGTTATGGTAATAAACGTTCGATTTAAAATTAAACCGATTAAACGATTTTCTAGGCGTTTTAGCTTGCACCGGACAAACGGTAAATCCAATTGACACGAAATTTGAAACCATACAATAATATCACATTACGGATCCGATGAAGGTTTCGTCGAAATCCGAGACTGTTTGAAAAATGACTATTTTAACTCGCCAAATTAATATTAAAAACAATTTCGATGCGTTTCGAGCTGCCACGATCAAACGATAACTCCGATTGCTACGAAAATTGAAATCCGATAATAATAAACTATTACGGATCCAATGGAACTAGTTTCGTCCAATTCTGAGACTGTTTGAAAAATGGCTAATTTCACTAGTCGATTAAATATTAAAATATTCAATTTTCACAAATTAACTTTTAATTCGATTTTAAAAGTTCTAAAACATCATTCTAACTTCAACATGATATAATAAAATTTTACAAATCATTTTCAATCATATTTGACCCAATTTTCAATTATTTTTGTATTTCCAACTATTAAATTATCAATTTAATTATCCAATTAAATCCAATTATTCGAAATAAAATTTATTCGACTTATAAATTTCACTTATTAATATTTAAAATTAATTAAATATACAAATTTTAATTAATAAAAATTCCGGGTCGTTACAAACGCTCATTGTTTTTTTAGGGCTACAATCTTATAAATTTTGGTTGGTATTTAAATACTTTAATTTTGGAACCCATATGCGATCCACCTCTCCACATATCCCAGAACCGTAGATTTTTGGTTGACCGAGAGGGTTATCGTAAGATATGACATTGGGATCATGCATTCGATTCGGAATGCAATTTATGTTAGTATATGGATTTTGTTAGAGTTTTCCAATGGGTTTTAGGTAGTTACTACTAGAGCCATGCATGACGATCCTATATGTCTTGTGATGATAGTGGGCTAAAACATGGAGTTCCCTAGTAGCGAGTCTTCCACGATTTTGATGATAGCATGCTAGTATATAAAGTTCGTCAATAGTCAGTCATCTTGGTTTTTATATGATAGTGGACTGAGACATAGAGTTCCTCCATAGCGATTCATATACGATTTGTGTTGATAGCGGGCTGAGACATAGAGTTCCTTAATAGCGAGTCATCTACGATTTCGATGATCGAGGGCTGAGGAATAGAGTTCCCTAATAGTGTGTCATCTACGATTTGGTCTTAGCGGTGGTGACTATACGCATTGTGGCACATTCATAGGGACTATACGCATTGGGACGTATTATATCGATCTTGATAGTACGGATCATGGCTTGAGGATCATGGTTTGATCAAGGTATATTAGTACAGTATTATTAGTAGTATTTGGACTAGTGTATGCAATGAGATATTGTGCTAACTTGGTGTTATAGGAGAAGAGAATGTTATGACACGATCTCCTACTTTTGAGATGGGTTTGCTGCACTTGTTTGTGGGTAGTTCGCATTTTCCCTGAGCCAAGTTTGTAGATAAGGCCAGCTATGATTTTTTTATTCCTGTCTATTTGTATTTAGTTTTAAAATATATTATCTTGGGATAGTTCCCCTCATACAAAGCTTTATGTTTGACTCGCATTTTGTCTATGTTTGCTTATGTCATGATAACTCTTGGGTACTCGATTACGTGAGTCAGGTGCTTTTGGGGATACGCTAGCAGAGTGTGCAGCTAGAGCATTTTGGAGGCATAGCATCGATATTTTAAGATATATATACTTGTTATTTTATTGTACATGATATACCAGTTATTTACATACGAGAATGTTTGTAATGACCCAGAATTTTAGTCATTTGAAATTCGTATATTTAATTAATTTTAAATATTTAAAAGTTAATTGTATAAGCTGGATAAATTTTATTTCGAACATCTAGATTTAATTAGATAATTAAATTGTTAATTTAATATTTGAAATTGTTAAAATAATTCGAAATTAGATTTAATATGAATAAAAATGTTGTATAAAATTGAATTGAATCATATTTGAATTGGAATGATGTTAGAGAACTTTTAAACTTGAATCAAAAGTTGATTTGAAGAAATTGAATAATTTAATATTTAATTGACGAGTAGAAATAACCATTTTTCAAATAGTCTCGGATTTCGACGAAACTAGTTTCATTGGATCCATAATGTTAAATGATTGTAAGATTTCAAATTTCGTGTCAATCGAATTCACGGTTTGTCCAGGGCAAGCTAAAACGCGTAGAAAATCGGTTTAAGTGAATTTTAAATTTAAATAATTCGATTTGAAAACCTATCTTTCAAATATGATCGAATTGGCTCTGGATATATATTCCATTGTATTCGGAATAGGGGTAAAACATTATAAACGCCAAGCGGCATGCTTCGTTTTGAGTTTGGAAAATTTTCGGATGAATAGTGCGCGTAAATTTTCTATAAAAGGCAAAACTATTTTCATTTTTCACAAAACATAGCTAGGGTTTGTAGCCGCCGGCCCTAATAATTTCAATGGTCGAGAATTTGTTTCTTTCTTCCTCAGTTATCTTCAAATCCATCAATCGATTCAAGAATCTTCCAACTACAACTTTGTAGAGCACGTCGAACTCTATAAATCTAACGGTGGTGATCGAGTTTCGCGAAGTGGATCAACGGCAAAACGACAATGAATGTATGCCATTTGCATGCATTTTTCAAGGCATCAGGGAGGCCGAGTTCCACGTTATTCTCGGAGGTGACGGAGTCGACGATGTGCTTCGACGTGGTGGCGATGGATCATCGTTTAGATGATCGTAGAGATTGCAAAAATTCGAAGCTCGGTGGCGGCTATGGGTAGGTTGGGTCGCATATGAACCTGAAGGACGAGAAGAAAGCATCATCGGCCTTGGTACTGGAGTTCGAATCAACGGCCAGAATTGAGTTGGGTTAGAAAATTAAAATAAAAGTTGAAATTATTATATTTTAAAATCGTATAAACTTTAAAACGTGATAACTTTTTCATACGATGTCCATCTCACATGAAACGAATTGCGTTGAATTCGTATTGAAGAACAATACGAGATGGAGCTGGTTTGGTGTTGATTGGAGCTAGTGTGAATTTTGGGTAAAATTAAACGCGCGTTTAATTTTATTCAGAATAAAACACCGAAACTGCTATTAGACGCAACGTGAGTACAACTCACTCTTTCTGACTCCCTGATATTTTATGTAAATGAGAATAATATTATTTATGATGATTGATGATTGTTTGGATGATATATGATATATTGAATGGAATTTGGATATATACCTGCCTATTGGAGCAGATGAGACCCTATACGTTCCCGTGTATAAGCGGATGACCCTTTGTATGCGCGTCTGCCTTGAAGCGGACATTATACATATATTCTAATAAGTATACTTGTTGCAGGTAACAGGTTGGAGGGATCCAACTGGATTCCTCAACAGTATTGATTTTATTTACAGGTATTGTGATATATTCTGTTATCATATGATATATGATGTTTTGGATGCTGTGATTGATGTATTTAGTGTTGTGGCAGCATTGGTCCTATTTTTGGAAATTTAAAAATGTTTAAGTGATGATTTCCAAGTTTAAAAGGATTTTAAAATGATTTTTGAAACAAAACATTGTATTGATTTTTGAATTGTAAAGGAACTGATTTCTTTTAAATAAATAAATGTTATAATTTTAATCATTATAAAAATTATGATTTTTGGTGAAATATACTTAAGTATGATTTTTGGAGTTATATAAGTTTTAATAACGATTTGAAATTATTAAAAGCATAAGTTTAGTTCAAAATCGAGATTTTTGAAGTTATAATAAACGGTGTATATATATAAGACTTATAAAATTGATATTTTATAAATCAAAGTGTTAGAATTATATAGGATTTTATAAGTGTTGAAATGACTTATAAATGGATTTTTATAAGTGAATAAGATTTATAATTTGTGAAGTTATAAAATGAATGAATTTGTGAAATAAACGATTTATAGGCAATTAACTTATAAATTGGATTTTTGAATGTAAATAAGGTGTAAATGGAATTTGTTAATAAAGTAGATTTATAAATTGAAGTTTTTATAAAATATAAAAATGTGAATTTATAAACATTGTTTTATAAATTCGAAATCAATTGAATTTGATAAATTAAATGTAGAAGTTTATTAAAGGAGATATATTCGCGATTTTGGACAACGAATTATCCTTTAAATTAAATGTTGTAATAATAAAGAATTTGGTTGGGAATTATATCCATGATTTTGGACAGTGGATTATCCTTTAAATAAAATGTGTAGATGTATTGGATTTGGTAAACGATTTATATGCATATTTTTGGACAGTGAATAATCTTTTGAAGTAAAAAAATATTTTTGGGAAGTGATATGTTAAATGAAGTAAAATGATTTAAAGATGTTTTAAAATGTGTTAAGGATCGAAACCATAGATTTCAACATTCATTGTTGAAATAGACATTTTCGAGAACTAAAGAAATGATGGATCATAACACTGTTGTCATAGTAAATGATTTTCGAAAGGAAATGTTTTTGTATAGTATTCGGATTTATATATCTATCTTACTTTCGAATCCCTATACTGTTGATTTTAGGTTGTCCTAACGATGTTTTACGCAACATTCGTTTTGACCCAAATGAATCTGTTTAAGAGAATGTTTTCCTTATATAATAAAATATATACTTAATTATGTTTTGAGGATATTGAATATTTTCTAAGTGTTGAAAATAAATTGATTTGTGAATTACTTATTGTTAAATAAGTATTTGGAAATGTTTTCCATTATGAAGTGAAATGTTTTGAGAATATATCTTTTTAAAAGATAAATTGAAGTGAATATTTGACAAGTTGTTTAATTTATGGAAGATTAATAAAAGGGCCTAGTGATTGTATATAGTGCTGAATATTTGTTTGTTTGCTTTGATAGTTAAATAACCGACTATCAAATTGCCCAAAAATTTTAGTTCCTCGACTTGGTGTGGGAACTATTTAGTCGTACACTTAGTACGTAGCCTTCTATGCAGGCTTGATTATCCTTTGTGTTGAGGATGTTGATTCGTATAGTGCGGAGTATTACTCCAATCTATCGAGCTTCCTTCTTGGCCCGAAGGATAGCAAGTTGAAAGATGGAGACATGATAAGTCTATGAGACTTAGTTGCTGTGTGAGGTTGAGAAACGCTTTTGCGTTGTTGGTGCAAAGAGACCGGGATCAGATTTATCTGAAAACCACTTCGGACCAACGTATATGCGATGATTATGCAGATTGCTTGTGATGATATTGATATTCCGGATTTTCATAGTGGGGGACTGCTTGTTGATCGTTTGGGGTTAAAATACCAATATACATCCAGTAGTGGTGGTCTCTTCATTATGAAATATCCAATGTGAGGACTATTCGCTACTAATCTTAGGGATTTTCCGACAGGATGTGGTAGGAAAGTTCCTTCGGTTTGTCCTGTTCCTGGACAACTTGTATGGATGTTTGTCTGACATTGCATTTCTAAAGATTACGTGCGTTGGTTTTTACAAACGTACATCAGTGGTGGCGGAGAAGGCAACTTCTCTTAGCTTAACACCCTCCTTGAGACGTATGAGCTTAAGGGTTGTATTTTGTGAAAGGCAATTGGTAGTCAACGGAAATGGCCGTGTGGCATTCAAAGTGATGTGATATGTGATTGTGAAAGGTAATCGTTACCTCGTCAGGCCTCATCAACCGGAAATGACCAAAACAGGGTTAGATGCAGCAGGGCTAAGTGGGTCATTCCCAAGTAGGATATGATCATCCTCTTCTAGATATACCTTTACATGCTATGACGTCGTGTATCTGATTATTGTGGTTTGTATGATATGAGGGCCCTCGGTAAAGGTCGGTAACGACCGGAGGATGACGTATTTGGTACCATCTAGTTATATAGGTGGGCCGGTCTTGTGTTGGTAGAGGGCAGATTTTCTATGCCTATTTTTTCAAAATTTATTAAAGTATATATAAACTGATTGTTTGGTTGTTTGAAAATGTAAATATATATAAGTTAATGAAAGTTGTTTGAATAATTTAAATAAAAACAACAATTGTAAAAGAATATATTATATAAGCAAATGAGTTATAAAAGATGGAATTATAATTAATATGATTTACAATTGCGAAATGATCTTATATATATAAGAAATGAAACTATATGAATATATTTATAAATATGAGTCATAAATAAAAAAGAGTTTAAACTAAGAATTTGAAAATGTTGAATCCCGTTTATTTTGAAAGTTGTTTTTCAAAGTTAAAGAAGTTATATTATTATAAATAGAAAATAAGTGAAATTATATAAGTAAAAGATTTGTAAATGTGGTTTATAAATATAAAAAAATATTTTTTGAAAGAATATAAAGCACTAAATTCACTACTATTACTGAAAAATAATAAGGGTGATGACTGCAGCATCATCAGTATCATTTTCGAGTTTCTGTATGATAGATTTGCTACCAAAGTAAATTGAAATTGAAGTTTTGTTGTGATAAACAAATTCGATTTAAAATCCAAGTTAAAATTGATAAAAATAAGTGAAACGAGTTTTAGACCTATAATATGAAGTAAGAATTTACTTTAGTAAAGTTGAAAGGAATTTGAGTTAGTAAGTGAATTATATGATTTGAAATTTAACTAAGGAAGGTTAAATTAAATTGGATTTGATTGGATTAGAAATGTTATTGGAATGGAAAATTAAACTTAAGATGGTAAATGATTACATAGTATGAATTTGGAAGTTTATAAAAATAAGTGATATAACTTATAAAATGAGAAAATGTAAGTAAAACCAATTGTCAAAATGGTTTAACAATTTTGTTAAGAAAAAAAAATCTGTATTTGAATGGTGATATGAAATTTTACTTAAGTAAAAAGTTAAATAAAATAGAATTTGAAATAAATTAGAAGTGAACTTAAGTTGTATAGTGAAAGTAAATGAAATTGAAACAAAAGATAACTTAAGTGACGTTGAATGAAGTTAATTTTGGCATCGAAGTAAATTAATAAAGTGAATTAATAAAATGAAGTGATGAATGTGAACTTGAGTTATATAAAGAAATTCAACTTTATTTGTAAAATGAATCAGCATTGGAAACATCATTGTTAAGAATTGAATGAAACTTAAGTTAGGAAGTTGTGAATCAATGATAATATTGGAAGTGTTGTATACAAATGTGAATATTGTGAATACTAGAATTCAATCCAAATTGAATATTAAACGAATTGAATAATTGAACGAAAGTTAATTGAATGTTAAACCAATTGAAATAAAAGTGTTGAACCAAATTGAATGTAAACAAAGTAAAGTGAATTAATTTGGTAATTTTGGTTATACATTGGTTGTTAGTTTGTTGTTAGTTGATTGTATAAGAAATTCATATAGAATTGAATTAATAAAATTGAAAGTTAAATAATTGAATTTGAATATGAATGAATGTTAGTAAATCCAATGTAAATGAATCAAAATGTGATTAAATTGAAAATCAATTCAATGAATGTTAATGAGAAGTGAATGAATATTGATTTGGTTATGGATGTTAGTTGGATGATAGTTGTTTGATGGTTGGATTTGTTGCGGTGATTGCATTTGCTATATTGGCATTTATAGTTGTTGATATATGTTGTGTATTGATATTACTTTCCATATATACATGATTCTCATTGTTTACAGAGTGTTTAGTAGGTGCGGATGACGCTTGCTTCGCATTTGGAGCTTGCTTTCGTGCTATATTAGCCGTATATGCTCGCTAATAATATATAAGGTACATATCTCGGATTACATATCGTACTTTTACACTTATTTACCTTCGCGATGCCTCATCCTCGATGATGAGATGTATATTTGTGATATATATATATATATATCGCTAATCGCGCAAAGGAGACTATGGCGAATTTTTTTAAAAATTCAAGGCATTAGAATTTTTTTGGGAAAATCGAAAAAATTTGTGAAAACTAAATTTTGACATTGAGTTATAAAAGTTAAACGATATAGTAGTTTTGAAAAGATAACTATATATGGATTTGAAAACTTAGTAAAGTTTTTTTAAGAAGTTTAACTAAAGGATTTTGAGAAAAGTTAAAGGGTTTAAACTTTTGGTAAATCTAAATTGAATGAGTTACTTTGAAAAGTTAATGGATTTTGTGACTTTTTCTTAATTAGTAATTTCGAGGACGAAATTCTTTTAAGTAGGGGAGAATGTAACGACCTAGAATTTCAGTCGTTTGAAATTCGTATATTTTTTAATTTTATAAGATGGATAAATTTTATTTCGAATATCTAGATTTAATTAGATAATTAAATTGTTAATTTAATATTTGAAATTGTTAAAATAATTGGAAAATGGATTTAATATGAATAAAAATGTTGTATAAAATTGAATTGAATCATTTTTAATTAGAATGATGTTAAAGAACTTTTAAAATTGAATTAAAAGTTGATTTGTAAAAATTGAATAATTTAATATTTAATTGACGAGAAAAATAACCATTTTTCGAATAGTCTTGGATTTCGATGAAACTAGTTTCATTAGATCCATAATGTTAAATTATTAAAAGATTTCAAATTTCGTGTCAATCGGATTTACGGTTTGTCCAAGGCAAGCTAAAACGCGTTGAAAACCGGTTTAAGTGAATTTTAAATTTAAATAATTCAATTTGAAAACCTATCTTCCAAATACGATCGAATTAGCTCCCGATATATATTCCATTGTATTCGGAATAGGGGTAAAACATTATAGACGTCAGGCGGCATGCTTCGTTTCGAGTTTGGAAATTTTCGGATGAATAGTGCGCGTAAATTTTCTATAAAAGGCCAAAACTATTTTCATTTTTCACAAACCTAGCTAGGGTTTGTAGCCGTCGGCCCTATTAATTTCAATGGCCGAGAATTCATTTCTTTCTTCCTCAATTATCTTCAAATCCATCAATTGATTCAAGAATCTTCTAACTACAACTTTGTAGAGCACGTCGAACTCTATAAATCTAACGGTGATGATCGAGTTTCGCGAAGTGGATCAATGGCAAATCGACGATGAACGTATGCCATTCGCACCATTTTTCGACGCATCAGGGAGGCCGAGTTTCACGTTATTCTTGGAGGTGATGGAGTCGGCGACGTGCTTCGACGTGGTGGCGATGGATCATCGTTTAGATGATCGTGGAGATGGCGAAAAGTCGAAGCTCGGTGGCGGCTATGGGTAGGTTGGGTCGCATATAAACCTAGAGAACGAGAAGAAAGCATCATCGGCCTTGATACTGGGGTTTGAATCAACGGCCACAATTGAGTTGGGTTAGAAAATTAAAATAAAAGTTGAAATTATTATATTTTAAAATCGTACAAACTTCAAAACGTGATAACTTTTTCGTACGAGGTCCATTTCACACTAAACGAATTGCATTGGGTTTGTATTGACGAACATTATGAGATGGAGCTGGTTTGGAGTTAATTGGAGCTAGTGTGAATTTTGGGTAAAATTAAACGTGCATTTAATTTTATTCGGAACAAAGAGCCGAAACTACTACTGGACGCAATGTGAGTACAAATTACTCTTTCTAAATCGCTGATATTTTATATAAGTGAGAATAAATATTATTTATGATGATTGATGATTATTTGGATGATATATGATATATTGATTGGTATTTGGATATATACCTGCCTATTGGAGCAGATGAAACCCTATACATTCCCGTGTATGAGCGGATGACCCTTTGTATGTGCGTCTGCCTTGAAGCGGAAATTGTACACATATTCTAATATGTATATTTGTTGCAGGTAACAGGTTGGAGGGATCCAACTGGATTCTTCAACAATATTGATTTTATTTACAGATATTGTGATATATTCTGTTATCATATGATATATGATGTTTTGGATGCTGTGATTGATGTATTTAGTGTTGTGGCAGCATGGGGCCTATTTTTGGAAATTTAAAAATGTTTAAGTGATGATTTCCAAGTTTAAAAGGATTTTAAAATGATTTTTGAAATAAACGTTTTATTGATTTTTGAATTGTAAAGGAATTGATTTATTTTAAATAAATAAATGTTACAATTTTTATCGTTATAAAAATTACGATTTTTGGTGAAATATACTTAAGTATGATTTTTGGAGTTATATAAGTTTTAATAACGATTTGAAATTATTAAAAGCATAAGTTTAGTTAAAAATCGAGATTTTTGAAGTGATAATAAATGGTATATATATAAGATTTATAAAATTGATATTTTATAAATAAAAATGTTAGAATTCTAAAGGATTTTTATAAGTGTTAAAATGAGTTATAAATGGATTTTTATAAGTGAACAAGATTTATAATTTCTGAAGTTATAAAATGAATGAATTTGTGAAATAAACGATTTATAGGCAATTAACATATAAATTGGATTTTTGAATGTAAATAAGGTGTAAATGGAATTTTTTTAATAAAGTCGATTTATAAATTGAAGTTTTTATAAAATATAATGTGAATTTATAAACATTGTTTTATAAATCCGAAATCAACTAAATTTGATAAATTAAATATAGAAGTTTGTTAAAGGAGATATATTCGCGATTTTGGACAGCGAATTATCCTTCAAATTAAATGTTGTAATAATAAAGAATTTGGTTGGGAATTATATCCACGATTTCAGATGGTGGATTATCCTTTAAATAAATGTGTAGAAGTGTTGGATTTGGTAAACGATTTATATTCACGATTTTGGACGGTGAATAATCTTTTGAAATAAATAAATATTTTTGGAAAGTGATATTTTAAATAAAGTAAAACGATTTAAAGATGTTTTAAAATGTGTTAAGGATCGAAACCGTATATTTCAACGTTCATTATTGAAAGAGACGTTTTCGAGAAATAAGGAAATGATGGATTATAACACTGTTGTTGTAGTAAATGATTTTCGAAAGTAAATGTTTTTGTATAGTATTGGGATTTATATATATATATCTTATTTTCGAATCCCTATACTATTGATTTTGGGTTGTCGTAACGATGTTTTAAGCAACATTCGTTTTGACCCAAATAAATGTGTTTGAGAGAATGTTTTCCTTATATAATAAAATATATACTTAATCGTGTTTTAAGTATTCTAAGTGTTGAAAATAAATTGATTTGTGAATTAGTTATTGTTAAATAAGTATTTGGAAATGTTTTCCAATATGAAGTGAAATGTTTTGAGAATATATCTTTTTAAAAGATAAATTGAAGTGAATATTTGGCAAGTTATTTAATTTATGGAAGATTAATAAAAGGGCCTAGCGATTTTATATAGTGTTGAATATTTGTTTGTTTGCTTTGATAGTTAAACAGCCGACTATCAAATTGCCTAAAAATTTTAGTTCCTCGACTTGATGTGGGAACTATTTAGTCATACACTTAGTACATAGCCTTCTATGTAGGCTTCTTTATCCTTTGTGTTGAGGATGTTGATTCGTATAGTGCGGAGTATTACTCCATCCTATCGAGCTTCCTTCTTGGCCCGAAGGATAGCAACTTGAAAGATGGAGACGTGATAAGTCTATGAGACTTAGTTGCTGTGTGAGGTTGAGAAATGCTTTTGCGTTATTGGTGCGAAGAGACCGGGATCAGATTTATCTGAAAACCACTTTGGACCAACGTATATGCGATGATTGTGCAGGTTGCTTGTGATGATATTGATATTCCAGATTTTCACAATGAGGGATTGTTTGTTGATCGTTTGGGGTTAAAATCCCAATATACATCCAGTAGCAGTGGTCTCTTCATTATGAAATATCCAATGCGAGGACTATTCGCTACTAATCCCAGGGATTTCCCGATAGGATGTGGTAGGAAAGTACCTTCGGTTTGTCCTGTTCCTGGATAACTTGTATGGATGTTTGTATGACATTGCATTGCTAAACATTACGTATATTGGATTTTACAAACGTACATCAGTGGTGGCGAAGAAGGCAACTTCTCTTAGCTTAACACCCTCCTTGAGATGTATGAGCTTAAGGGTTGTATTTTTGTGAAAGGAAATTAGTAGTCAATAGAAATGGCCGTGTGGCATTCAAAGTGATATGATATGTGATTGTGAAAGGTAATGGTTACCTTGTCAGGCCTCATCAGCCGGAAATGACCAAAACAGGGTTAGATGCAGCAGGGCTAAGTGGGTCATTCCCAAGTAGGATATGATCATCCTCTTCTAGTTATATCTTTACACGCTATGACGTCGTGTATCTCATTATTGTGGTTTGCATGCTATGAGGGGCCTCGTTAAAGGTCGATAACAACCGAAGGATGACATATTCGGTACCATCTAGTTATAGAGGTGGGACGGTCTTGTGTTGGTAGAAAGCAGATGTTCTATGCCATGGGACATCCATCTAGAGGTGTACCCCTTCGGAAGGTAGTCCCTTCACCTGGTCATTTGTATGGAGATCCAAACTCCACTACGTACCTGCCATTTTATTTGTAGATCCTGGTATGCTGGAATTTAACAATGGTAACAATTTCGGCTATTTTGAATATTATTTGTATACTAGACACTAGTATAATATCACATGAGTTTAATATGAAATATTTTAGTTATCGTAAGGTAAAAAAATCTCCGTGTTTATGTGTGGACTTGTCTTACGAGATACTTTTGTTTTAAAAACTAAGGAAAAGTTTGGTAATTTAATAAATTCAGTTGAGTGTATTTCTCACGGTGGTTTACCAGAATGATCCGGGAGTTCTTCCCTTTAAATGCTCGGGTAAGACCGAGTATATCTACAGGTTATGCTTTGGTGCTTTTGGAGATTCAGCAAGAGAGCTGGAGATCTTCATTTTATATATGTGTATCTATTTTGACTATTGATTATCCGTTGTATTGCTTTGTTTGTTGTTTCATATTATCAGCATTTGTGAGGACAGGTTATTATAACTGTTCAAACTGATAACTGTTGATTGATTGTTGACTTTGATGTATGTATGTATGTATATATATAGTTTCTGTTTTGTAAAGATCATTGATATGATATTATATATTTTCCGCTGTGATGTGAGATTCTGTATTATTGTGTTTGGTTCTTTCTTCTCTTCTCTTCTTCTCTCTTCTTTTCTTTCTCTTGACTTTCTGTCAGTTTGTGCTTTTTGGTTCGGACATGTGTGGATTATTGTCGATTCAAAGGGTACAGATTTTCGGGTCGTTACAATGTTGTACCATATATTTATTCATTACTCCTATTTTTGGAGTTGATGTATTCTGAGTATTCTGTATTGATTTTTATTTGTCAGATGCTTCCTTTAGTACGGTCTCTTATATATATTGTTATTCTATTTCTGTTCATGTATATTTAGTATATTATATGTTATCATTCTGTTATGAGATCTAATTAATGTCTTGGTTTAGTGTGTTGTTCTAATTTTACCCGGCAATTTGTCTTTTGTGGCATTTGAAAGTAAGGCGATGTTGCAAGGCTCCAACTTTTAGGCATTAAGAAGGGTGTGTCATTACACTATCCTTGGGCAGCCTATTTGCAAAAGCAAAGGAAGAAAAAATAAGTGTAGCGGTGCCAGAGCAGAACACTGTTCCATGCACATGGGATAGGGATTCCATCAACAATTGCTAAATTGAATGTTCCATCTCCATGCTTCTGACCAATCACATAGGGTCCTCCCTAATTCGGTCCAAACGCTCATGTACCTAGGAGAACAGATTTTAGAATGAGATCTCCTACCTCAAAGGTGTGGCTGCGAACCTTGTCGTTGAAGTGGCGCACTAACCTTTTCTGATGGGCAACAACTCTTAATTCTGCTTCTTTCATTTTCTCATCAATAAAATTGAGAGACACTAGTAGGAGTTCCTCGTTCACCTTCATGTCGTAATGCCTTTTGTGATGATAAGGGACTTCCACTTCTGTGGGGATCACTACTTTCGATCCATTTGCCAAAGTAAACAACGAGTGTCCAGTTGCCGACTTATGTGTTGTTGTATAAACCCACAGTGCTAGTGGAAGCTTATTGTTAAAAATTTCTTTGTCAACTCCGAATATGCAAGGAAAATGAGTCTTGGTTAGTAAAGACTTGGATACTGAAGTGAAGTGGGCATGTTCGTGTTTTTGGTCCTTGAGAAGAGAAGCCATATGTATGTCAAGAATATTAGTATACAAAAATCGATGGCAAGCCATAAGTTCCATCATAGTCAAATATCTCCATTCGCTTATACTATGTTGTGTTATTCAAGCTCTTTTATGCAAGTCATCAATTTACAATAGGCTCCACAAATCCCCAGATTTGTTTAGAGTTTACAACTTTGAAAAAAAAAATGTTAGAGAAGTAATGAAAAAAATCGCCCCCCCTACGTTGAAATTGGGTCCGTATTTATATGGGTGGATGTAGGTGGATTAGCTCCACGCGTCACTCGGCACATGGTCAATTGGCGACATTCGACATCCTCCATGAACTATTGATTTCAACGTTTCTTCTTATACTGATAAATTATGACATCTTCATTTACATTGCTGAATTATAGCATCCTTCGTAACAACAGACATTTCATATTCTTGATGACATGTTAAAATTCGATATCCTTCGTGTTTCTAGTGAAATTCGGTATCTCTTTTTATAGGTGGCATTCGGCATCTTTGACGGCACTAATGATGTGTGGTATCCCCTATAACTATAGGTATTTGATGTCTCTTACATCCTTTGAAGCTCGGCATACTCCGCTACTTATAAATACTCAAAACCACTTGTTTGCTTGCAGATGCTTCTCAACTGTTGTAGTTGTAAAGGCTCGATATCCACTGAGTCTCGATACACCTTCTTCGCACTACTTCTTTTATAGTGATTCGAAAACTCCCCCTAATTGTCTTTCGATTCGATATCCTCTATACCATAGGCTTTCGACA
The DNA here is from genome assembly GCA_030765085.1 of Allium cepa. Lineage (NCBI taxonomy): Eukaryota > Viridiplantae > Streptophyta > Magnoliopsida > Asparagales > Amaryllidaceae > Allium > Allium cepa. The sequence continues at coordinate 812,526,570 of CM060943.1, forward strand.
TCTATTGTCATTCGATACCACTACGGACTTGTTACATGCTCTATGTCGCTAGGACTTGTTTTAGAATATGATATCTCTTCCCCTTTATACGTTCGATAACTTATAAGGTTGGCCAATTGCTTGGAATTCTGCATTCTTATAATTTATTCATTCTCCCCTAGATGCATGACACTCTTTATTGTAGAAGTTCAAAACTTTTCTAACATGCCTGAAGTTCGATATCACTTGTTGGATGCTCTATAATTTTTCCTTCGACATCTCAAATCTCGATATGCTCTCATTACATGTTAAACATAATAATTTTAGTAACATTTTCCCCCTATTGTAGTTGAAATGTTGACTTTTCAAATTAAGAACTTGATACCAACACTTGCCGCTTCGATAACCACATTGCCGCCTATTGGCGTTCTTTCCAAATCTTGCTCGTTCGTTCAAATTGAGATTGGTGGCTCTCATTGTTCCTTTTTGTCCTTATAAATACCTGTCCTTTTTTTCCTCTTACTTTTTACCTGCAAATCAAATATAAAACAAAAAATATATTTCCAGTATTTACTCTTCTTCGGCATTCGAGCTTAATTTTAGATCCGACCTTCATCTTTAATTGATTTAGACGTGAGATAAGGAATGAGGGGGTTTTCAATTTCAAAATCAGGATTTAATTAATGGGCTACTTCAATAAGTTTTATTGAAGTAGTATTTCTATTTTGATTCTCATAAACTTTGGCTTGCATTCAAGCATAGATTGTGGTATTTACCCACGTTGGTTGAAGTTTTATAATTTTTGTTACAAAATCGAAATCCTTCTAGAAAGTTATCTTTCTGGAGCTTTGATGATAATAATCAGCACCCTTTAATACACCGACATTCTATTAAAAATTCGATTGATTGTTAAAAACTCGACGTCCTTAAAACTTGATAACTCGCATGGCTATTAGGTTGACTAGTCTTTTGAACCATCCAACTTGAAATTCAAAACCTTTACATAATGTCGACAACTAGTTTGGGGTTCGGTACCTATTTAGGAGTTCAACAACTGTTTTGTGGTATGGTTTTATTAGTTATAAACTCGATAACTTATAGTGAGCTGTAAATCCTTTAGAAATTCGACAACTTCTTAAAGAGTTGATATATACTCTACCAATTTGATATCCTATTTAAGTCCAATATGACATCGTGAGTTCTGAATGTGAGTTCTAAATGTTATTATCATATTGTAGACTTATAAACTATTTATGTATTCAACATCTTATAAATTCAACATTTGGTTAAAGCTTTTCTAAATAAGTCTAACCACACTCACTATTTATGAATTCAAGAACCTTTTATGGATTCAACATCGGGTTACTGATTAAACACCCCATTATAAGATGTTATTAGTGCGATATTTTAATTGGACCTTACTAATCAATAATGGACTCGACATCGAGTCATAAATACAATAGTTGATAAGGAATTTTCAATTGGTATTGTATACCTTAAACATTACAAATTCGACATTTTGATATAGGTTTGATACCTATGAATAGACTTCTTAGCGAATTTTTCGAACTGTTATAAGCTCCCATAGTTTTCTTTGATTTTGATATTTCATCACTATGAATCAAATTGTTTCCACTTAGTCAATTATTCATTAATTAAGCATTTAAGTGTTTATTTTAGCATCTATATGTATTAGCATTTCAAACTTTTTATAAATATGTAATACTTCCATGATTTTGTGTAATATCACCTGGCAGATAAATGGATAGCAAGAAGTCTGACAAAAGCACCAAGCCTTCTCCCTCTTTAGAGAAGGAAGATTATAAGCTCAACTGTCCTTTATAACTACTCAGAAAGAAGTAGATTCTATCCTTCAACATCCATAATTGTAAAAACAGAAGCCATGGATGATGGTCCATTTGGTATGATAGATTATCCTCTAGAGTGATTCTTTGCTTTCTCTCCTATCCACATCTAGCACTCGGGCTAATTTTCTTTTCTTGAATTTCTTATCAGTTCTTGGAACATCTGAGTGTTGTTCCAATTCAAATAACTCCTAATTCATATACTTCTTTGAATTTCCTAGAGATACTTGTTATGGAAGCTAACCTCTCTTTACTTAGTGCTGAAACTCTCCATTCATTGGCAAATCCTATAAAATTAGGAAGGCAAATGAAGGGTTCTATATATCGCCTTCTTCCTCAGTTGAAGAGCTTGGTTATTAATGTGGCCAATAAAGAAAGAGATAAGGAGAACCAATTCTTTTACGTAAAGTGTTATACTCCTCAAATAAAAGGGTCCTTTTCTATTCTCAGTAAGTTTTACTAGTTTCTATTGTTTATATTATATTCTACTATTCCCTTACAACAAATATTCTCTTTCAGAATCTGTTTCCATAAGGACCGACTCTTCCATTACTACCATAATTAATGATTTGACTGAGGCTTCCAAGAGTATGGGGAATAGGCTCACACTTCTAATTGAAACTAATCCATAAGAATACTCTCTAACTCTGGAAAGCTATGGGGTACTTGGAGATCCTCCTATGGTTAAGGAAATTCTCATGGAAAGCTGGTGTTGGTTGTTTGTAGTTGAAGGCTTTCTCTTTTCCTTTCCCTATTCAACATGATTCTTCCAATAAGTTTATATCATGGTTACGAAGTTTCTTATGTTGATGTCTTATGAATTTTTCTTTGATTTAGGTTCCTTTACTAATGTCGTAGTTTCTAAGCATAAGAATGATAAAGCTCATGTTTATTCTTTGACTAAATCAACTAAAGCCACCTCCGTTGCGGGTTTTATTGCTAGAGTCAATGGTGTTATCAAAAGGAAGGCGATCTCCAGCACCACAACAGATGTTTCAATCCCTCCTCCATGTGAAAAGGCTAAACTTGGAAGTGATTAGATTTCCATCATTGTTTCCGAGGAGTCGAATGTGGATATCACCTTGGCCATTAAAGATCCTAACATGATTGACTCAGGCTCTCCATATCATGATGCTCATGAGAACATAGGGGATATTCGTACCTTAAATCCTTTTCCAAACATCCCGCTTTTGGCTTCTACTTCCGGTTTCAAAACGCTTGTATGAGCACCTAGATCTGACTCTCATTCCCTTTGAAACTCTTCCTTCTGAGACTCATGCTCGAACTGTCCCCATGGACTTTGATGACCTTATTCATTCAGTTGTCCAATCTCCCACTGTGACTTCTCTCATGCCACTGCATCTATCAACTTTCTCAAAAGATCGTCTTTATGTTCTTTATCAGTAATTTTATTGTTCATTATCAGTAATTTTATCAGTATGTGTCTTTTGGTATTTTGGCCATTCTAAATTCTAGTTTGTACATCCTTTCTTAACTAATATCTACCATATGTTTTAGGCATCCAAGCATATGTTTCTCCTTCAACAAGCTTCCCAGGGACCCGTTGGTCAAGTTGCAGAACTTAAGGAGCAAGTTCCTCGTTAATGGCTAAAATTGGTCTTCTATATGATCAAATGATCGATGTCGCGGTGGAAAGGGATGAGGCTACTCTCAAGAAAAGAAAATTTGCCTCTTCCTTTGATAAAGAGAAAAAAGCCAAAATATTACTTGAAGAGAGGGTGAAAACAAAGCCTGAGTAAGCCAATAAAGAAATGCCAAAATGGCCGACAAGATAAAGTCTTTGGAGAGCCCGTTAAAACATAAAGATGCCACTCTGGTTCATGCTAACAACATTATAAAAGATGCTAAGAAGAAAGTTTCCTTCTTCCTAGATATGGCTTTGCTAAAATCATAGAGAAATGCTATGTAGATGCTCTTTTTGAAGCATATAATGACAACATGGGAAAATGCCCTAATTTTGGCTTTCCTTCCCTCCCAGAATTAAATAACAAATTCAAGTGGAAGTTCAATCTTTTGCTGGGAAGAGTTTAGGGATCTCTTTATGACGAATTTCCTAAAGAAGAAACCATCAATCGAAAGGAGCTATTATCTTTCGATAACCCCCCACTTGGAGGAGATGAAGATTTTGATTAAGAGAAAGATGATGATGATCAAGATGAGGATGATAAAGATTAAAGTGGTAATGATGGCAATAAGGATCCGAAAGGACTAAGAGATGAAGGTGACAAATCAGGCGGTGAAGGTTTAAACTCGTCTGACCATAATAACGATCTTCTCAATCGTCCCAGACTTTATGATGATTCTCATAAAGACATCCCAACAAAAGATGTTCAAACTCCTAGCAAAGAATCGAGCATGGAGAAAATCCGGGTTTCTGCTTTACAAGCCCCTGTGGTATAAGTGTATAGTTTATCATCTCAAAGTGATTATTATAATTTGTTAGCTTTAGTTAACGAATTTACCACTTTAGTTAAGTAAGAGAAACAAGTATTACTTTGAGATTTTATATGAGAAGAGTGTGAAGAAGATGCAGTAATTAAATAGAGAATTTGAGAAGGCATTTGAAGATCATGGTAGTATATTTGAGAAATTTAGGTGTCTTTCTAGTTATGCCACACGATTAAGGAATTTCAAAGAAAAGCGAGTAGTCTTATTATTGAAGAAGTCCTGCCTTCAATGGGAGAGAGTTATAAGAGAAAATTTAAAGCTAACTACTCTCTTCTAGATGCGTATTAATGATAGGGATGCTTTAAGAGTTTCTTTACAACATTTATTCTATACATCTTTTTGTTGACTTTTCTTTCATAGGGGAGAAGAGTGGAGGTTTAATTAGACGTCTCCATAATAGATATTCAAATGAGCATGGGAGCGATCCCTTCCTGGGGAATGTTGGAATCTTTCCAGGTATGCGACCGTTCCTGCTAACAAGATTTCTTGTCAGCACCCCCAAATATGTGCTAAAGATTGAAGGTTATCCTTTAATCAAGTAGAGTAGAAAGGGAGGTATGTATCCTTTCTGAATTTCCTCTTTGAATAGACTTTAGTTAATGAATTTTTCAAAATAGACCTTTCAACTCTGTTGAAAGTGTTGGATTCTGTGTTAAATGACCTTTCGACTCAATAGAGTTAATGTGGTTTCTTCTTCGAAAGCCTTCCTTTCGATTCAGTGGAGATACCCTGAGTTAGGTTCACCTTGGTAGGTTTTGACCTTGTCAGAGGCCTGAAGCCATTGAATAGCTTGATTTTAGGTTAATGATCAAAAGTCAGGGTTTCAAACTTGTCGAAAGCCATGGATTTGAGGTTCTTGTGTTTGAATAGATAATCTCAAGCTACAATGTATCTAAGATGAGTTTCGACCTTGTCGAAAGCTTAGACCTTGGGCTCCTTGTGTTGGTTGTATGTTTCAATGAGTTGTGGCTTCATTTCGCCCTTGTCGAAAACAAGGGTTTGGGCGGAAAGTAGCTCAGAGTAGGTATTTATAGAAACTTGATTAAAAGAGGTTCCGACTGTGTCGAGAGGGTCCTATCAACATAGGTGACACCGGAAACACAACGTTAGACCAGATAAAAGCTTCAAGAATAGAAAAATAATCTATAAACTGTCAACTTCCCTTTTCAAGAAAGAGATGATTTTATTACTTCCAATTCCTAAATCAATTTACAAATTAAAATTACAACACTTTTCTTAAGAGTATACAAGTTGAGAATGAGAAGAATCAGATCCCCACAATGTGAGCCCTTGGGTCTTATTTATAGATGAGGGTCAGCACCTTTTGACCCTACTGCTTTCGACTAGGCCGAAAGGTGGCTGCCGAAAGACTTGAGCATGTTGCCGCCTTTTTCAAAAGATATGGTGGCGCTCCTCTTCTTTGAATTTTCTTGTAAGTGCTTCCGACTCTGTCGATAGCCTTTGTTCATTGGTTTCTATGACGTTGGTTACGCATGTGCTTTTGTTTCTGATTTGATGCAGAGCCCTTCCTGGACCATATTGGTTTCGACCTATTCGAAAGACCCACTATAACTTTCAAAGGCATTGTTCAAGATAATACTTGCTTTCTAGTAGTTTGAACGAAGGCGAAACCATAGGTTTCGAATGGTTTGGTGTATGTTCAAAGAGCTATTCTTCATTGTCTTCGGAAGGTGTGTCTTCAACCTAATCGAAAGGTCTTCATCTAGTCGAAAGGTTGTTAATGAAGATGGAAGGGTGCTGTCGAATCATTCATCTCCTTCAAAAGGTATGAACCCACTAGATCTTGGATGATGAAACCCTTCGACACCTTCAAAGGTTCCAGAATTTCCAAACTTTGTCGATAGCATCCCTTCGACTCTTTCGAAAGGTTTATTTGGAGCCCTTCTCTCTTGTTCTTTGCTTAAAGATATTTCAACTTAGTTGAAAGGTGAATATCAGGAGTAAAATTTACCCCCCCCCCCTCCTCGAAGGGATGCACTTGACTTTCCAAGTCAACTTTGCCGAAACCTAGAACCTTCCCGCCTCTTGGCCTTCCTGCATGGATTTGGGCCGTCCATTTAAATTTGATCTAGCGGTTGATTGTTCTTGGCGACTTTTCTTATAAAGTACGCTTTTCTTCTTCTTCCCCATTTACTTTTCTGCAATCAAAATTTCAAGCAGGAGTAAAGGAATTCTAAAAATTCTCAAACTTTATGTTTGCTTTCAGAAATCGAAGTAATCATCGAATCTAATTTGTAAGTTTAGATTCAACCTTGTTTTGCTAGTTTTTCTCTTTGTTCATTTTTCAATGGAATTTTACTTTTTCAGATTTAAAAATTGAAATTCTATTTTGAAATGCATAAATCTCGATTTTTTTAGAGCATATTTGGTTTGATTTGCTGGAAGCTTTTTCTTAATTCAGTTTTATGAATTAATAAAGTTCATTTCTCATTTTGGGTTTCCATCCCAACATTTACTGTTACTATTCTTTCTTAATAAATATAGGTTTTCGGTTTGATAATTGTCTTTGTACTTTTTTAAATTGGAAAAGGTCGATTCCTGTTGAAATTCATTTTTTTTAAATTTATTTCCTTATCGGGTTTGGTTAGTAAATTTTGAAACCCTAGATTTGGAATCGTGTTTGGAGAAGGCGGTGGAACTTTTTTCTTTTCCCGGAAGTTTTAAATGTACAAATGAAAAATTAGCGCTATAAATGACCTTTCTGCCCCTTCGAAAGAGATTGAGGCGGCAATTTTGGTTTTGCTTCCTTAGCTCCTTTCGATGGGGTCGAAAGGTGTTGTGGTGCTAATTTGATCAACTTTGTCGAAAGGGTATGTAGTTAAGTATAGTGTAGTAACCCTTTCGATAGAAAAACATTTCGACTTAGTCGAAGCCTTTTGTTTCCATTGCAATCCATTTTCCTTAGTTAATTTTCTAGAAGCATCACAACCCTTCGACTCTTTCAACGCCATTAGAGTCTAATGAGTCGAAACCCTTTATTGTCTTTTTTGTCCAGCTTTGTCGAAACATCCTAAGTGCATATAAGTTTAGCTTAGGACCTTTTGAATCGATGAAAAGGTTTTGACAGCATTCATATTTTTCTCAAGAAACCTAAGTTATTGGTTTTGACAGCGTCGAAGGGTCTTATTATTTGGTTTATGGAAAGTTTGTAGTGCATATTTTTCGTCCAAATTTTTAAGTTGATCTTAACTCTCTCTCCTTTTAGCAATTTGATTCCTGTAAGGCTTTGGACACTGTCAAAAGGTGCTAATTGAACAAATATTTCGTATTACCCTTTCGACCTTGTCGATAGCTTAGGGAACACTCTTACTTAGCCTTTTGACAATACCGAGATGTTTTTGCTAAATGTTGATGTCTATTTCCTTTCGACTTTGGCGAAAGCCCAATGTCCTTGACTTTTAAGTTAAACATTTTAGACAAATTTGAAGTTTCACATTTGGTTTTTTAAAGTCATTTAAGTTAGTATTTTGACTAATTCTTGATAGAATACTATGTCCATATCAAACTTAAAAATTTTAGCTGAAAATTTTTCGTCTAGCAGAATCATGAACTCTCCAAAGAAGGCTGAAGCTATCTCCAAGCATTCTCTCATATCCACTCAAAACAAAGTCAATGCCATCCTTAACGACATTGGCATTACTGGTATTGAAGCCATTCCACCCAAGGACCACGACACCATCAACAACCCTCCTGAAGGGTTCTTTACCTACACCGCCATCCACATATGGTATGGTGGATTCTTGCCTTTTCCATAATTCTTAACATTCCTCTCTTATGTCGGGATTGCTCTAATCCAATTGTCACCAAATGTTTATACTTATCTCTTATCATTAGAAATGATGGCATTGGAATCTGGACTTCCCCTCTAAACGCTGAAGTGTTGAACTACTTAATCCGACTGGTTAAGCTTAGCAATCTTAATAATCAGATATATAGAGCCAATCCATAGAAAAAGCTGAATTCAGATGAGGTTGATAAATTCAAGGACTAGGAAAACCAATTTTTCTTCGTCAAGTGCTTTCCTAACATCCGCGAGACTTTAGCCTTGATATTTGTCGTCTTCCCTTACTCAATGTTTTGTCTTACCAAATCTTTGCTTTTATCAGGTATTCCTGCTAAAGAGCTTAACAATGATGATAAGAAAACAATTGAATCTCTAATTGCAGCCTCAAGCCAAGTTAGGAGCTGATTGATGTTGTTGACTCCTACAAAGCACTCTCTTCTGCCAGCGAGCCAGAAGATCTTAGGAACTCCTCCATCTATTCAACATACTTCCCGCGGTAAACACTTTTTCACCCTAGGAGACCCATCAAAATTTTCTCCCATGTCACCCATTTGTGCTGATCGCTCTGGTATGTTATAAGCCAAGCATTTGCTTTTTATCCCTTGTGTTCTATGAATTATTTTGCCGACTTTTAATCTGCTTGAACTTTTTCCAGGTACTTCTCAAGTCATAGTGCCTTTTAACGGTGCCGCTTTCCTTCCTGAAACTTTTGGTGCACTATCCATTATCGAATCCTTTGCCAAAACAATGAAGGCTTTTAAAAGGAAGTTGATGGAACCGTTCGAAATGGAGCCTCCAAATAGGTTGCTAAATTTGGAGATGTAGAGGAAGAGGAGCGCTTATCTCTTGAAAAAGCTCTGAAGAGGCCAATTATGCAGGCTCCCAAAGACAAGCCTGTGCAAACTCCTTTGCAATTGATCCCATCTCTCGCATCTCTGTTTCAGACTGCCAGCTACTCTCATACAAATGCAACTGGATTTGAATATGCCTCCTATTCCAAAGCTCATTCCCGATCAGCCAACTTCTTCTTCTCCTTCCTCCGTCAACTACGAAGAGATAGTCGAGTCTATCCTACACTCAGAGCCCTTCAATTCTATTCACCCACATTATTCCGCTCCAGATTTAGCGGGGCACTATCTCTCTCTAATGGAGTAATAACATCTGGTAAGTTTCTCTTCAATTGACCTTATCATCATTGGTTTTCTCTAAAGCACTTACTTATATTACATTTCTCCTCTTAGATTTCTAAAAGTTGGCTAGCTTTAAATGAACATGCATCGAAGTCTTCAGCCGAATCCTCTAAATTTCAGGAGGAAATTTTTGACCTTAAAAATCAAATATCCTCTCTTTCCGCTACTAAAGATGAAGCCTCCTTAGAGCTAGATCGGTAAAAAGCTTCTCTTGCCTATGTTGAAACTGATCTTGTAGTAGAAAGACAAGCTCGTCAACTCCTTGCCGACGAGAAATTTGCCATGGAGTTCACTTTAGAAGATTTTGAAGACAAGAAAGCTCGCGTAGTGGCAAAAAAAATTTCTCTAAAGGAAAAGTTCAATAAGATCGGGGATTCATTGAAACTCGTTGTCAATACCACAACTAATGCTAAGCAGCGAGTATCTTAATTTGTTGGTGCTACTCTTGGGAAAATGCTGCTAAAATCTTATGAAGAAGCCCTCATGCTTGCATATGCTGACAACTTTAAGAAATGTCCATATTGTGGCTTCCCCTCACTCAATTCTTCCTTGGTTGATAGAGTAATGGGCAAAATCAACCAAATGAAGCAGGGAATTGAACCTACAAATGAGGAGGAAATCATGCTTCTAAAATCGTTTCTTTTGACGTCCCCTCCATTGAAATTCAATCAGACTCTGAAGACGAGGGTGACAAAGATGAATCCATCGGGGAAAAGGTGATGATGACAGCAATGGCAATGATGATAATGATGATAACCTTACTGTGGCTAAGTTACTGAAGGAAATAGAGGGGATCATCCCGAAAATTCTGAGAAAAATGGAGGTGAACACTAAATCTCCTGAAACAGAGAAATCTCCCCAGAAGGGTGTTCCTCCTGAATCTCCCGGTCTTTCTGCTCCTCTTGAGGATAAAACCTGCTTCCGCTCATGTTGAAGATCCTAAGGGGAAAGAGAAAGCCTCCTAAGCTTCTGTCCCAGTGTCACAGGTATGGGGTTCTTTGTTTAAATATCTTTCACTTCGAAGATAATAATTAGTGCAAAATCATTCATTTTAGATTACGAAGAAGTCCACCCTTCCCTATAAGACAAAAATTGAAAGAAAACAAGCTGAAATAAAAGGGTTATATAGGGAATTAGACAAACAGATTTGGAAGCATAATGTACTCTTAGAAAAGTATCATAAGCTTGACAGGAGTGCCTTGATACCAGCGTCTTTTGAACATCAGAAGGTTGTCCCTTATTAAAGAGACCATGCCGTCGATACGGCGCCCTCTTAAAGCAGAATCAAGAGTTACTTTATTTTGGATGTTGATTGAAGAGCGAGACTTCTTAGTTAACTTTTTATATAAAGCTTATTGTAGACATTCAACTATTAACTTCTCGTATTTAGGCGAATTTAGTGGGGGTCTACTTAGACATTTTCACAAAAGATACTTAGATGAATTTGGATCTAACCCGCATTCTAGAGCTTGTTGGAACCTCCCATAGGTCAGTTCCATTCCTCAAGATATCCCCTCTGATAAGCTTAAGTATTATAGAGACAAATTTGTATCTGACTTATTCTCTAAGTAAGTTTTGTATAAACCAAATGAATAATTGTAAAGAAATATAACGATGTATCGATTAATAAATGTTTGTTTCACTTTTGCCTTTTATGCTTAGCTCCACTTTATTATATTATTTCAGAGTGATTGTTCATTAGGTCGCCTTGTTTTTAGAGACCATTTAAGCCAATACGTCAAATTAAGATGATTTTATCTCAAAAAGGCGTCTAATTTGAAATCTTCAAAATTGGCAAGATACTACTTCTTTAGAAATTTACAAAAACATTACTTGGAGTATCCTTGTCTTCGATTTTATTTTCTTGGTGATGAAAAAGAGATATTTCTTAAAGAAATGAGGACATTCCATATAAAACTAATTTACGGCCGTGATAGTCCTCCAGCTAGGAAGTGGGATGACAGAAATGTCCCCTAGTGTTAACCCCGAAGGGACTAAATTTCCCTTTGATTCTATAGTTAATCTTTCTTCCAATTCATTAGACAAAATTAAAAAAGGAGTTTCTAAACTTTAGATGTAAATCTATTGTATTTTTTGTATTTTCCTTGACTTCGTTATTGTTCGAATTGTAATTTTTATTGTATTAATAAAGAGATTCTTCGTTCTAATTTTAACTTTGTTTTATTTCTTTTGCTCTTAAATCGTGGATTCAACTATCCATAGTTTCTCTTCCCTGTGATTTATCGTCACGCATCAATGCTCATAGAGAGAAATTATTGAAATCAAGTGGAGGGATTGTGCTTAGTGACGATATCTTATTAGAACTTTTAGGTGGCAATACCAAGCTTTGAAATGGCATAAGAGATATTTTCTTCAGAAAACCATTGCCGACAGTCAAAAGGATCAAATTTCCTATCTTGAGGCTGAAGTTAAGAGTAAAAATCGAACAATTTCCGCACTTAAGCGATAGGTGAGGACAAATCCCTCAATTGACTTCGATCACAAAATGTCTGAGCTTATTCAACAAATTAGTGACTTAGAGTTGAAACTGAAGGATAGACAGACACATTGGGCTTTACTGGAATTTATCAGGGGGGATAAGACTTTAAGCATTGATTTATCGATTCCTCATGCTACTCCTTCGGCTACTAAACCTACATGGTCAACACATCTCACAGCCTAGAAATTCCCTACTATGCTCATTCCTCCCTCGGGCTTAGACGAGAATGTTATGGGTAATTGGTGCATAAAAGTTAAATTCGAAATAGCCAAGTATTTTGACGAGCAACAGAAGGTAAAATATTCTCAGACTATCAATGATTATGCTGCTAAGAATCAAAAGCTCGAATATGATATCTACTTCCTTCAGAAGCGTGTGACAGAGTTAGAAAGGGATAACAAGACCCTTAGAGCTACGAACAGCACTTTCAACGGCACTCTGAAGACTAACATTGATGCGATTGTTGATAAAAACATAGCAAGGAAGAAAGAAAGGAAACTCAAATAAGTTCTCTACGCTGTGATTCGTCATGTTATGGATCCTTCAGTTGCTGAGACTCTTAACAAGGCTGTTAAAGCTTGTAACTTATTTGTATGTTTGATATGAATAAACTTGTTTTGTATATATATGTGGAAAACTTTGGAGTTTTTTAAATTATCTCGTGACTTGTGTAAATTATATAATTTTTGTAAATATCACCTGATTGTAATCCTTGTAATGTCACTTCTGAAATGTTTTCTGATTGCTCATTCATTACTTCCAAATTTGCTGAATCTTTTATTTCTCTTTGTTTTACCGATTTCCCTAAAAAGTATAAAGCAAACAATACTTCTAACTGTTAGCTTGAAATTGACATGCCAGTCTATATATATCATTTGCTTAAATTAACAAATCATCTTGTTAATTACATAAAACTAAATACTTGAAATTCAACAGATCCACAGTTTTTTCCTTTTTCTTATCGAATAGCCTAGATGAATGAATTTTTGACTATAAAAACAAAAAAACAAAAATTTATTTTACGCGAATTTTACCGATCGGGAAAAGTAAAAATATTTATTATATGTGTTATTTGCAGTTATTTAATTTAGTACAGAAAAATTTCTCATTGTTTATATTAAACATTTAAATCCCATCTTCGACCGTGATGAGAAATGTTTGAGAATTTAACTTCAACCATTTGGCTAGAATATCCGAAATTTGTTGATAGAAAATCCCATCTTAACATAAGGGTAATTTTTCAAGAGATAGTTAATAAGGAATTGAATCCGAAAACCATCATCTTGACATTTATAATGGAATCCGGGAGACCCATTCTCAAGCTTTAGAGAAATTTGAAAACTTAGTAATTTGAGGCCCAAATTCGGGTATTTATCCAAAACTTATAATAGTGATCTTCTTGAGAATATTTTTGACCCAGATTCGCACATTTGTGATAGATAAATAGAGATCCATTCTTGAAATTTTACACCAAGATTAGGGCTTAAATAAGTAGAAGTCTTGATACCCAGATTCGGGTATAATAAAGTTAGGGAGATACAAAGACTCGAAACCCTGATTTGGGTATTAGTAAATGAAGTCTTGAAATGAATGTCTCAAAAACCAGATTCAAGTATTAATTGATGAAATTCAGATATGAAAGACCCTAAAACCAAATTCGGGTATTAATAGTTGATGTTTAGAAATGAAAGTCCCAAAACCCAGATTCAAGTAATAATAAGCGGAGCTCTATTCCACTCCTTTGCTTCTGTCCTCTTTGACATGCATGATACCTTCAAATTTTGAATATATAGAAACAATCTGTTTAGCTGCCTCTTGAACTTGGATGTCTTAGTCCATGATCTGATATGCCTTTTCTTAAGCTTGAACATCTCGGTTCCTAATTCGATAAGCCTCTTCTTGGGCTTAGACATCTTAGTCCATCGTTGAATATTTCTCCTCTTGGTCTTAGACATCTTAGTATGTTGCTGAATGTGCCTCCTCTTAAGCTTTGAGTCTCGGTCCATTATAAAATGAGCCACTTCTTGGGCCTGGACATCTTAGTCCATTGTTTGATGGTGCTCTTCTTGGGCTTGGACGTCTTAGTCCATTGTTGTCCGGTGCTCTTGGTTAGCTTATCTTCGAGGCTAGAGCCAAGGATTTAGCCAATCGCCCTCAAAAAGGCGCCCTACCCTGAACCATTTGCGGCGTGGATAGTGGCTTGTTCGGTGCTTTACCCTGGCGATCTTATGGCATGGATAAAGGCTTACTCTGTTCTCCCTCCAAGAAGTGCCTTACTTCGACCATAGCGTGGCCCAAATAAGGCTTGTTCGGTGCTATAACCTGGCTATCTTATGGCGCGGATAAAGGCTTACTCCGTCCTTACTCCAGGAGGTTCCTTGACCTGACCAGAGACGCGGCTATGGGCTTGTCCGATGTTTTAACCTGGCCACATTATGGTGTGGCTAATGGCTTACCCGCCCTCCCTCTAGAAGGTGCTCTGCCCTAGTCAACTCGGCGTGGACAGAGGCTTTTCTACCCTCTTAGGTAAACTACCATCTTACGTAGTATCCAAATATAAGGAGCGTTTCACTCCCGACCATGTAGATTTTCTTTTGAAAAGTAACTCTTTATTGATTCTTTCTCAAATATTCTTTACATATTCTTTGATCTTTCCTTGTCGAAAGAAATTTATGATCATCCCTTCAAGGGTTCTGCAACAATTAGTTTCATGACCATTCATGATGTGATAAAAATAATAGGATCCTCCCTGGTTTCTTTCATGTTTTGGACCCACTACAAGAAAAATACCTTTTTATAGCGTTTAAAAAACGCTGTAAAAGGATACGATGGCGTTTTTATAAACGCTGTATATCAACAAGTTGTAATATGTCAGGGATCTATAATAGCAACCACAGAATCGCTATAAAAAACATGCTATAAATGACGTTACTTATAGCGTTTCGAATTGCTATTAAATGGACGATTCATGACATACAAGTACCTTTCTATAGCAATTGTAAACGCTGTAGATATATCATTACCTGATTATTATAGCAATTATAAATGCTATCGAAATATCATTGCCTGATTATTATAGCAATTATAAATGCTATAGAAATTTCATTGCCTGATTATTATAGCAACTATAAATGCTGTAAAAACGCTATAGAATGTTTACTTTAGTCTTTCATAGCATTATTTACTTGCTATGAAAACTGTTTAATCGTTACAGAATATTTTTATTGCACTAGCATAATGCTATAATATGTATAGCCATGGAAATTTTTTTTCCTAGCATTAATATAAAAAGGATGTAATATACGGTATTTCACACAGTATTAACAATTAAGCATAAAAAAAAATATGAACAAAAGCATTTCATGCACAACATTAATCATATAAATATTAGTAACAATTCATACAATCGTAGCTAACCAAAACAATACATAATAAAAGTAACAATCCATACAACCATAGCTAACCAAAACGATACATAGTAAAAGTAAAGATGTAAGAACATCGACACAAAATACATTTGAAGGAGAATGAGTGCGGCAACATATTTTTTCATGCCTTCCACCATAGCGTAAACCCAGAGCATCATACACCACCTGTCAAAAAGCAAATACGTCTATTAGTCATAAAAAGTAAACATAAATTATCATGAATACCAAAATATGGAAGAAAATATGTGCGGCAAACAAAGAAAATACTCAAAATTAACAGCTAAATCATTATATGCGCTGATTCTATGTACTGGTAATTATTTAGCTTATTATTGAATGAAAATCTGGTTAATGTAAACAGTAAAGTACAGACTAGAGTTGTTTAATAGTTACTTATATTACTAAATACGCATTTGACAAATACCCCTACCTCGGATGATGAAGGAGGCAGCGAATTCGTTGCTGCAGGCTTCGGTTTCAGAATTCATCGCTGAAGGATAATAATGTTTCAGAGGACCGTGAACATGTTATTTCAATTAACATTTAAAGTTTGAACGAAAACATGGTGCGTTGAGCTTAAATATCAACAGAAATACCCTTGCCTCGTATCACCAGTACATTTGCATATCGCTAGAAGCAAATACAAGTTCAACTACTACCAACTCATTCCTGCAAACAACAAATATCATCTGCCTTCACACCCGTCTTCCTCTGTCATCCCTTCTACAAAGCTGTCACTACATTCACCTCACCCAATCGACTGCATCCTCTGATTCTCACCACAGCAGTACACTTCATTCTCCAAACTTACCACGTTTACAGTCCTACAATAACAATACTATGCACAAAAAATGGAACATGTATCATGGAGGAAATATAGTCCTACAGATTACAATATAGCACCAGAAAATTGACTGATATTGAAGCCTTCATGATGGTGGTTAAGTTGAACGATGTTTTTTGTATTATTATTATTTACAGATGCTTTGGATGTTTAAATATTTGGAACTATCAAGATGCATTTCTTATTCCAGCAACTAAACACTATGAAAACAAAAATGCATAATCACATGCCAAGGCATTTTTTAAATGTTTAACATGTCATCTAGTAAAAACATTAGCAAAAGTTTTCTATATTTATTTTGTCTGAACAAAAATGAAGACAAGATGAATAACACTCACAATAATTTATAATGTATATATTAGTTTCACTATAATTTTAAAGAGAGGTTATACTCACTTTAGTATGCCTAACAACAATTCAAATCAATTGGATAATGTTAAGAAATTCATATGATTTAGTTATACTCACTTACGAAAAAAAATTCTTAATCCTTTAATACCAAATAAATTTATACAAATACCATCAAACTATCATGTCCAATTGTATTTAGAATACAAGCATAAATTACTTTCACTGTGATTTACTATATACTTTATTCCTTTTAATTTGGGAGAAAATATTCATGACAATAGTATTTTTTTTCTTTTAATACTAAAACCACATTACAATTTATACTTTAGTTATCAAGAAAAAAACATCAAACTAAAACTGCAACGATTACCTGTACTCGCGTGGGCATTTCTTAATTGCAGCCACTTCCATTCAGTGACACCATCTCATGCAAGGTCTACATCACTTCCCACCTAAAACTGCAACATCGCGCACTGGCTTTCCTACCTGAATCTGCTTCATGTACAACAGTCCATTAACTCCTGCTGCACTGGCATTTCTGACTTGAACTAATGGTTATAGGTTGAACTATCCAACTAACTCTACTCAAAAGCACAATAATTAGTAAAGAGCTCCACCAGAAAATTTCCCTCTTTGTTAAATTTGATACAGAACTGGGTTGATTTATTTAACAAATAAATAAAGAAATTTAAGAATAAATTGAAAATTCGATAATAATATCAATGAACCAATACAAATTCTATAAATGAACTTCGAAAAGAAAATAAGATTGAGTTTAAAATGAACAAAACGAATTTGAATGGTTTCAGGAATTATATTAAATTATTTTCATATTGTATTCCAACATGATGTAACCTATTCAGTCAGCAACGTGATGTTAACTAGGGAAGAAAATATAATGACAAAGTATTTAGATAAACGTATTCAAAACACATACTATACATTGTCGATATATTAAAGATGGTGGATATTAAGCATGTTATTTCAATTGTTTTGATTGTTTTCTAACAAGACATTATGAAGTGAGTTTGGAATGATGCCCCAAGTGCCAGTACAAATTATGTGCATGGGCGATCGAGCCATGGTCTTTATACATCAGGTTTCAGGACTCTACAAGAATTATTCAGAAGTGTATTCATTTAAGGCCAGATGTTGCTGTGGTAAAAGTGAAGGATAAACCGATGACTTGTTATCTTTCCATTATGAGATAAAGGTTTTTGGAAAAATAAAATAAAATATTGTATGCAATCTTCATTTTTATTATAATAATAGCATTTAAAATATATTTACTTCCACAAGACCAAAGCACATCAAAATAATTTAAAACTTGCGTCTAATGCTCTACTTTTACTTCCCTGTCAAAAATGTATTTGACTTAAAGCAAATCCTTGCAGAAGGATACTATTCTTTGAATGTGTGCATGCCTATGTATAAAAAAATCCAAGAAGTAATAATTTCCCACACAAATTGCAAAACAAAGTTATGGCATAAATTACCTCAGGCTTCTCTATACTATCAAGACCCTTTTGTAGAGAAGATTTACGTTTTGTACCAAACTGATCACTATTTTGTTTTCTCTATACTATCAAGACCCTTCTTTTATTAATGATTCATTGGTCCATATCATTATTCTGCAGCACCTTTTACCAAATAAGAAGTTTGAAAAAGAAAAAAAAGTACAATATTTGCTGGTGTGTTACCTCTTCACCATCAGACTCGTCGTCGCCACAAAAATAATTAGTCCACTCCTTCGATGCTAGAACTCTGGTTCTTTTTCTTTATCTTAGGTTTTTGTTCCTGTTGATCTCATTTTCAATGATTTTCCCCTTATCAAATCTTTTTGTACAGCTTGTTTCTTCCTGCTTATAAGTAATATGATTATTAGAACAAATTTTACTAGGTATTTTGGCAGGTTATGCAATACAGTGACTAGGCAGCATTGGTATAAACTTTACCTTACCAATACCATTAGATTTATCTCCACTTTTCAACTCTACCTTTCTAGCCTTCATTATCTTCTTCACACTTCTTTGAATATCATGTTAATCATTACAAAACTTGTTATATCCAGATCTATTCATCTTGACTTACGATTTAAGGTTTTGTTGGGTAAAGAAATTTTTATTAAATAAAAGACAAGAAATTATGTTGATTCTTCCAAAGTTCATCTTCTTTGCTCAACCAAACAAAAAGAGTAATTATATGGATTGCATTTCTCTTGATTTGTGGGATAAATAAGGGCTCACAAAGATAGACATAGCTTATGACCTGATTGGTGTGGATTGTAAACTACATAAGTTGCCTGAATAGAATGAGGTGAATGTGGTTCAGTTTGGATCAACAAGTTGAAATCAGGTTCAAGAGTGTTTTTTCACATAAATCCGACCAGAGACACATAGCCATTAGATACATTCAGATCACCAGTCAAGCCAGATTCAAATATTTTGGACAGGGTTTGGTCATCAATATGGGTTGGAGAATACTACTTCATTCCAATAAAATAATATATCATACATGTAGATATGCTCACTAGATCACAAAAGCTATGATTAAGATTATGGCAAGTGCCTTTTGTTTGCTCGTTGTTAACATATAAATAACCTCAAAGTCGAAATTCATTATGGCACCATATTGAAGATATTTATTTTTTTGTAACATGCCTCAAATGCTGGGGCCATTATGATAATAATAAGTTTATACCACTGAACATGAGATGAGTTGAAAGGTATTGTAACACGTCTAATGTATAGAGGCCGTTATGATAATAACAAGTTCATAGCCTCTAAACATGTATGAGTTGAAAGGTAATTAGCAAATGATAATGAAACATACAGAATTTTTACAAAGCATTTTCCTGAAAATAAATGTTAATGCTCATTGGACTAACCTTCTCAATAGAAGTATCTTCTTCACTGCTCTCGAAGATATCACTCTGTAATATAAACAAATAATCTTGCTGTAAAAAATCAATGCTAAAACTTTATATTTCGAAGGAAAAAAAATTCATCAAACCGATATCACCTTTTTGTTTATATTTTGTAGAAGGGGTTTACATAATATTCAAATTCCTATTAATATTGTGCAACTGAGAATCATTTAAACGGAAATACAAATCAATAACGCAAGTATTACCTTTGGCCAGGCTTGAAGAATCGTGCTTCAGCTTCTGAATCGATCGGAACCAAGCTCGAGGAAGAGAGGGTTGCGGAGCTTTCAGATTAACTCAATAGAAGGTAGAAGTGAGAGAACATGCATAATCGTGAGAATCAAAGAGAGTGGAATCGTGAGAATTGAAGAGAGTGGAATTCGAAGGGAAGAAGAAGCGAATGTGAAAAAGTAAATTTGGCGGCCCTGAAATAATTTAGAGGGAAATGAATTTAGAACGTGAATTTTATTTCAGTAGGGTTATTAATTGCACTAGATGATGCTGTCTTTTTAATTAAACAACCTCAAACAACTTAACAATTGCAAGTCATGTTCATGTGCAATCCATGCATGCTATTAATATAACATTTTCTTGTAGTGACTCTTTTTTGTGATGGCCAGTAGTTAAGCTCATCCTTTATAAGCAAGTAGACATTCTCTATTGAAGTTGTTAAGTTACATTCCTTTGGAAGTCTAGACTTGAAGCTTGATTCTTGCGAATGGATTTTTGACTTTTTACTTCTTGTCCTTATAGTTTCATGCTCTTCGATTGCTTTTATTTTTTCCACCCTTTGGATTTCTTGGGTTGGAAGTGCACTTGCGATAATCGGTTGCCATTTATATGCAAAAGTATACTGATTATCCATTATCTCTTTCTCAAAGATTGTGCCTTTAGAATATTCTTGGATGATCCTTCTCATTTGATTGAATACATTATCACTTCCATTTGTTCTTTTTCCTAATGCAAAGATAGGGCTGGGACCAACATGAAAGGGATTTATGCTCCATTTCTTAGGATTGTATGATTCTGCTATTTTCTTGTTTATAATTCTTAGAGCTTTTAGCCTTAATGTAACGACCCAGAATTTTTAATAATTTAAATTTGAATATTTAATTAATTTTAAATATTTATAAGTGAATTTATAAGTCAAATAAATTTTTATTTGAATTTTTGGATTTAATTGAATAATTAAATCAATAATTTAATATGTTAAATTATGAAAATAATTGAAAAATGAGGTTAAAAATGATAGAAAATAATTTGGAAAATTTTATTTAATCATACTGGTGTTATAGAAATATTTTAGAACTTTTAAAATCGAATTAAAAGTTAATTTGTGAAAATTGAATATTTTAATATTTAATAATCGACTGTAAAATAGTCAATTTTTGAACAGTCTCAGAATTGAACGAAACCAGTTTCATTGGATCCGTAATAGTAAGTTATTACCGGATTTCAATTTTCGTGTCAATCGGAGCTATCGTTTGATCGTGGCAGCTCGAAACGCATCGAATTATTTTTAATTTAAATTTGGCGAGTCAAAATAGCCATTTTTCAAAAAGTCTCGGAATTCGACGAAACCAGTTTCATCGGATCCGTAATGTGATATTATTGTAAGGTTTCAAATTTCAAGTCAATCGGATTTACCGTTTGTCCGGTACAAATTAAAACGCCTAGAAATCGACTTAAATCGGTTTAATTCAAATTGAACGTTTTCAGCCATAACTCGCACATACTTCCGAATTAGCTTCCGAAACCTGTTCCATTGTGTCCGGAACGCGGGATAAACCCTAGGTACGCTGGTTACGGCGTCTAAATCGGAGTTCGGAATTCCCGGAATGAATAGTGTTTACGCTTGCTTTTCCTATAAAAGAACCCTTCACCCTTCATAAATTTCAACACTAAAAACCTAACCCTAATATCATGTAGCCGGCCCTAATTATTCAATGGTCAGAAATCATCCAATTTCAACCCTCAATCTCTCCCAATCTACAAAGAATTAGAAGAAGTTGTTAACTACAAAGATGAAGAGCATGGAGAGAGCTTGAAATCCATACGGATATGATCGGGAATGGAGCAACGATGAGGGGGCAAGGATGGGCCGTTCGTGGCCGTGCAACCACCGTGCGCACGAGAAACGAGGAGGCCGAGCTCTATGAGCTTCTGGGCGTGAGTAGCTAGGGTTTGGGGCTTCGCGTTGGCGTTGGTTTGATGTGGTTTCATCGAGTATTGAAGATGAATAAATTAACCCTAAATCTATATGCATGGGTTCATCTTGCTCGGCTTGGACCTGTAGATAGAACGAGAGGGAGAAGGGAGAGGGTGTGCGGTCGTGATGGAAAGATGAGAGATCTGATGGCTAGGATTGAGGAGAGGTTAAAATAATTAAGTTATGTGTGATTTAAGTTATATAAAACGTGTAACTTCAAAAATGCATAATTTTTTCATACGAGGTCGAAAAAATGCAAACTCAGTTGCTTTGGAATCGTATGGACGAGCACTACGCGATGGAGTTGGTTTGGAGTCGTTTGGAGTTAGTGAGAATTTCGGGTAAAATTAAACGCGCGTTTAATTTTATTCGAAATAAAAGCTGAAACGGAAATTAAAATCAAGGTGAGAACTTCTCACTCAATCGAATCAGTTTCGATTTTATTTTAAATAGTTAGATTTAAAATATTTGAATGCATGTTTGAATGATGACTGTAAATTATTGATTGTTAAAATAGACATTATGCGCCGTTAGTAAGCGGATGTTATTTAATAAAAACATATACCGCGAATATTTCATAAACAGTGAGATTGGTATTATATATAATATCAATATATATATATTGGCATATGTATATATTGCAGTTGTTGATTTCCCGCATTTTTTGTTTAGCGGATGAGACCCTATTACGCCGTTATTAAGCGGATAATATTTATTAAGAACATGTACCGCGATAATTTCGTACTGGAGCGAAATTGGTATTGTGCTAATGTTTTTGGATGCAGGAAAACAGGTTGGAGGGATCCAACTGGATTCCTCAACAGTATTTATTTAATTTCAGATATTTTGATATTTGATTGATTATCATATCGATATATGATATCGTTGTAGTCGTGATTGACTATTTGGTGTGTAGCATCATTGGACCCAGATTTTGGGATTTTAAAATGATTTTTAAAGTGATTTTGAAAATATACTATATTTTTGGAATTGATCCATTATAAATAAATAAACGTTATAATTTTTAAAGTTATAAAAATTATGGTTTTTGTGAAATATAGTTAAAAAGCAGATTTTTAGAAATACGATTAAAAGTCGATTTTTGAGAAATATGAACTAATGATTTTATAAAATAATTTAGATTGGATTTTTGAATATATGATAAAAGTTTAAATATAGGATTTATAAAATTTGATTATTTTATAAATCGAAATGATGAAATTATAAAGGAATTTAAAGACGTTTTAGAATAATAATATAAACTGATTTATATTAAGAGATTTATAAATGGATATTTATAAATTGAATTTGGACATTATAAAACGAGTTTTTATAAGTGTTTGAATGTAGTGAAAATGAATTTCCTAAATGAATGAAATTTATGAAATTATAAACTGTGAAGTTATAAATGAAATTTTATAAGCAATAGGTTTATAAAATTTATAAAGTTATCGAAAGAATGAATTTTGGATAAATAAACAATCTTATAAGTTAAGATTAATAATTTGGGAAGTTAAATGAACGATTTTGTAAAATAATCGTTTTATAAGTAACTAACTTATAATATGAACTTGTAGTTTATAATTGAGTTATAAACTGGAATAGGTTAATAAAGGAATTTATAAAAAGGAAGTTTTTATAAATAAATAGAAACGGAATTTATAAACGTTGTTTTATAAATCCGCAAATGACTTATTTTGATAAGTTAATTGTTATAACTTAGAGATAGAGTTATATTCACATTTTGAACAGTGAATAATCCTTTAAGTTAAAGTGAATAGAAATGATGAAATTTGTTAAGGTAGTATATTCACGGTTTTGAATAGTGAATAATACGTTAAAGAAATTGTTTTAGATATGATGTTTTAAATAGAATTAAAACGATCTAACGATGTTTTAAAAGGTGTTGAGATTCGAAACCATAGATTTCAACATTTATTGTTGAAATAGACGTTTTCGAGAAATAAAAGGAAATGTGGACTATAACACTGTTGTTATAGTAAATGATTTCCGAAAGGAAATGTTTTTGTATAGTATTGGAATTTATATATCTATTTTAATTTCGAATCCCTATACTAGTGATTTTGGGACGTTGTAACGATGTTTTACGCAACATTCGTTTTGGCCCAAATAAATATGTATAAGTGAATGATTTCCTTAAAGAATGAAATATATACTTAATTCGATTTAAGTATATTGAATATTTTCTAACTGTTGAAAATAAAAGAGATTTGTGAATTACTTATGAATAAATAAGTATGGAAATATTTTCCAATATGAAGTGAATATTTTGAATTTATCTTTTTGAAGATAAATTGGAAATGAATAATTGAAATCATATATGCATGAATATTTTGAAATATAAATTCATTATGGAATTTATATGTGAAAGTGGAACTTGTTAAAAATAAATATTGATTTATTTTTGAAGTGTTGAAATTATATATATCTTGTAAAGATATTTTGGAAAATAAATAATTTGGAAAATTATTTGGAATCTGGTGATGTATGCATATCCATTGATAGTTCAATAGCCGACTATCAATATTTCCCTTTGAATGGGTATTTGATGTGAATTGATTGAATTTGAATGCACACTTATTTTTGAATAAGCGCTCACTATTCGGGTTAACCGGGAAAGGACCATGGGGTCGTATAACCCACTCCGAATATGTGATACGTCGTTGTGAATCGCATTTGAAGATCGGTGTTGAAGACCGGTATTTGCGAGAGTGATAGGATGAACTATCGATTGACTCTGCACCGAGTAGCTACGGTATTGAGTTCTCCATATGTGATGGTGAATCCGATCAGGATTGTGAATATCCAGATTGCAAGGACTTCTTTGTAAGTGCCTTCGGTTCTGTTCGAGCCCGGAACAGACTTGTATGGATTGTATGTCTGACATTACAAGTTGAGATATAAAGCCGATTTCTTTCAAATATATTTCTGTTGGTGGCGGAGAATTTATTCTTTGCTTAACACCCTTCTTTGAGACGTATGTGCTCAAAGGTTATATAGTTGAAGTTGTCAGCGATATATTCCCAAATTGGTAATGTGATATGCTGAGTGATGCTGAAATGATCATTGTGTTGATTATTTGTGATAGGATCATTTATTTGATCGTCTATCCTTGTGATCATTGTGTTGATCATTTGTTGACCCAAAGCATGGCTTTTGTATAAAGTATGTTTTTGTGGACGTGAATTCGTCGAGCCTCACACCCCGTGAATGGTCAAAACAGGAAAGAAGCAGCAAGGTTATGAGGGGTAGCACCCTTTAGGATGTGTCCATTTCCTTCTGGAAAAGGGTGGTATCATGGTATGGAGCCCAGATACTTACTCATGTTGAAAACACTTTATGATTGTGTGAATTGATTACGAGCGCTCGGTGATAAAGGTCCCAAAGGACCGGGGGATGGCATATTCGGTCAGTTGTTACTCAGTTAGGAGTAACCCGGCCTTGTGTTGGTAGAGATCCGGTTTGGTTCTCGGGGATGTCCATCCAGAGGCATTCTCATGTGGCAATGGGAAGTTCCTTGGCCTGATCATTCGTTGGAAATCCAATTCCCAATACGAAACTTGTACGGTATTAGTTGTAGAACCTGCTATTCACTTATGGTGGTCACCACTGTTTGGATAGTAGCTATAGTAGGCATACGATAATGGTCGTATGTTGGCTAAGATTTATATTCTACTTTCGAAATAAATTTTTCCTACACTATACACTAATAATAATATCAAATGTTATTTTAAATGCGTATCAAGCATCTTTGACTATCATAAGGAGAAATCTCCTCCGATTCTGCGTTTGCATTGTGTGTGTGTGCGGGAGGCCTTATGGTAGTCTCATTTTTAAAAGCATTGCGAATTGATTTAAAAATATTCCTCTATTTTGATTTTAAAGTAAATAAACTGTTTTGAGTTCTCACACCAGTCACATGACTGACTTGGAGTTTATTGTTTTCCTTTCTAAACTCTGGGTGCCCACCAATTTCCACACGGGCAGTTAAGAGTTAGGTTTATCAGGATATTCTGGATATTCTGGAGTTGCTGGAGGCGAGCTGGATGGCATGGCGTATTACTAGTTTATATAGTACTTCTTTTTCCGCTGTTATGTTGTTGTATGTTGTTGTACACTCTGATGATTTGATGTAATGTAATATGATGATAATGTGATAACTAATATAGTTCTTTGTTTAAAGATTATTTATTTATTATTATATGTTGTTCCGCTGCGAATTGTGAGATTCTGTTGTTGTTCTGTTGTTTTCTGTCCCGTCCTATTTTCTTCTGTCTTTCTTTTTCCTCTGTTCTCTTTTCTTCTATTTTTAAAATTCTTCTATCTTCTATTTTTCAAAATTCTCTGTTTTCTTTCTCTGTTTTCTAAAAATCGTCTATCTTATCTACTCTTCTCTCTTTTTCTTTTTCTCAAATTTTTTTTAAAAACCCCATAACTATTCGGTTTTTCGGCAACGAAAATCCGCAGTACGTTACACTTAACCTTTGCTCTTCGTCTTGATTGGAATCCTTGATGATTATTGTGGAGAATACTTTCAAATGGGATTCAGATGACCCTTCTTCAGATCTCTTAATTCTTCTAGCCATAATCAAACCAAAGTAAATGAACTTGAGATAGGATTAAGTAGGGTTAGAGAATAGTAGTGTTGGGGGTTTATCCAAGTCGGAGGTTGAAGCCTCCCTTCCTCTAGTGGCAAAAATGTGAACAAGATTTCTTGTCAACACCGTAAAGATGTGCTACAGATTGAAGGTTATCCTTTAATTAACCATAGTAGAATGGGAAGTGTGTATCCTTCCTTTATTTCCTCTTTGAATATACTTTAGTTGATGAATGTTTTCCAAATAGACCTTTCGACTCAGTAGAGTTAATGTGGTTTCTTCTTCGAAAGCCTTCCTTTTGATTCAGTTGAGATACCCAAAGATAGGTTCACCTTGGTAGGTTTTGGCCTAGTCGGAGGCCTGACGTTGTTGAATAGCTTGATTTTAGGTTAATGATCAAAAGTTGGGTTTTCGACCTTGTCGAAAGCTATGGATTTGTCCTTCTTGTGTTTGAATTGATAATCTCGAGCTACGTGAATTAAAGATGGGTTTTGACCTTGTTGAAAGCTTAGACCCTATGCTCCTTGTGTTGGTTGTAGGTTTCAGTGAGTTGTGGCTTGGTTTCGCCCTTGTCGAAAGCAAACGGTCGGGGGGAAAGTAGCTCTGAGTAAGTATCTGTAGAAACTTGATTATAAGAGGTTCTGACTATGTCGAGAGGGACCTATCGATATGGGCGAGACCTGAAATACAACGTTAGACCAGATAAAAGCTTTAAGGATAGAAAAATAATCTATAACTTTCAACTTCCCTTTCACAATCAAGAGATGATTTTATTGCTTCCAATTCCCAAATCAATTTACAAATTAGGGTTACAAAAATTTACTTAAGAGTATACAAGTTGAGAATGAGAAAATTGGATCCCCAAAACATGACCCTTTGGGTCTTATTTATAGATGTGGGTCTGCACCTTTCGACCTTGATGCTTTCAACTGGGCTAGAAGGTGGCTACCAAAAGACTTAAAGCATGTTTCCACCTTTGTTGAAAGGTATAGTGGCCCTCCTCTTCTTTGATTTGTCTTGTAAGTGCTTCTGACTCCGTCAATAGCCTTTGCTCATTGGTTTCGATAATGTTGGTTATGCTTGTGCTCTTGTTTTTGATCCGATACGGAATCTTTCTTGGACCACATTGGTTTCGACCGATTTAAATGGCTTAATATAGCTTTCAAAAGGGTTGCTATAGATAGTACTTGCTTTTTAGTAGTTTGATTGAAGGCGAAACCATTGGTTTCGAATGGTTTGGCGTATGTTCAAAGAGCTATTCTTCATTGTCTTCAGTAGGTGTGGCTTCAACTTAATCAAAAGGTCTTCATCTAGTCGAAAGGTTATTAATGAAGGCGGAAGGGTGCTTTTGACTCCTTCAGCTCCTTCGAAAGGTATGAATCCATTGGATCTTGGATGTAGAAACCCTCGGACACCTTCGAAAGGTTCTAGAACTTCTAGACTTTGTCGATAGCATCCCTTCGACTCTTTCAAAAGGTTTATCTGCAGCTCTTCTCTCTTTCTCTTTGCTTAAAGAGGTTTCGACTTAGTCAAAAGGTGAAAATCTAGAGTAACAGTTGCTTTTTCCCCTAACACTCTTCCCCTGAGAAAGTTAAGTTCAATAAAGCGAGATTCATTTATGAACATTAGGAAGTTCAATATTTTATGAACCCAAGTAATCTTGTTGTTGTAATATGTAATCTGGACAGTGTTATGAATTCCAGTATTTTTGTTTCTTAGCCATAGCTTATTTTCTTAAGTTATATAGATTAAGGAATCATCGTGTAGTCCTATTTCTATGGAAATCATAAGTAAATTTATCAAATCAAAGAGGGACTACAAAGATAAGTCATTCATTCTCAAAACCTCTTGGCTAGCAAAATATTGCTTCCTTAGGGATCTCCAGGAAATTTACATATGTTTTCCGCACTTTCATTTTTATTTCTTGGGTAATGAAATGGACAATTTCTTAAAGAAATGAAAATCAATTATAACAATTATTATGTAGGGAAGCCTGTTCTTAGGTCAGGAAATGGGTCTATCATCTGTTCCCACCAGTTAATACCCATCTAGGGTTTAATGTTACTTTTCATTCTACTCTTTCTATGTACATGGGTTCACTTAAAAGGGTGAAATTGCGGTTTCTAAACTTCTAGAATACATACATACATATATATAAAGCCTGTATTTGTAATTTTTATTTGTTTGTACTCGTAAACCTTCTTGTTGCTAATAAAGAATGCACTATCTCGTATATTAATTTCTTTTTCGTGTTATTTATTTTTAATAAGAGAGTCAACTGACGCTTGCACTCGGCGACCCGGATCTTCTTTCTCAACTAAAGATGTAACACCCCTAATTTAGATAATATTATTCAGGAGATTTAATTAGAATAAATTAAATAGAATAATGTAGAGTGATAAGGGGATTGAGATTATTAGTAAATAAATTTAGTGGTCGTGCTTATTAAAATGAATGGGTTGTAAGTGGTCAAATGATAACTAAATAAACATAAGGGCATTGGAGTAAATTGCCTCCCATATTTCCTACTCTTATACCACTATCCCTAGGCCATCAACATTCTTTTTTATCATAAGAAAAAATGTAAACAAAAATTAAAGGGAAGGCCGACAATTAGGAGGAAGAAAAGAAGAGAAATTCATGTTTGAAGCTTAGGAACAAGCTAGAAGAAATCAATCTCAATCAATCTCCAATGTCTATATCTAATTCAAGGTGAATAATAATTACAATGTCTCTTTTTATAATCATTGATTTTCATATTTAAAGGGTAAATTCATTTTATGATGTATTGGACGATGATATGCTTGATTTATAGTATGTTTAGTTTAAACATGATTGTTTAAAAAGGTAGGGCAAAACCGATTTATATTGATGTTTGAATGACATTGGAAAATTTTATGTTATATAAAACATGATTTTGGAGTTGGGTTTTAATTTTGATAATTTTCAAGTTATGGAAAGACTGCTATGAATTTTCAAAGGAAACTATGGTTATTTGGGTTTATAAATTTATTTCGGAAACTATATTGAGAATTTAGGGCTGAAATTCTGATATGTTAGATAACGTGATTAAAATGAATTTTTGGAATTTTTGGGGATTTTTATTATGATATTTACTATGGAAATCAAATTATTTTGAAAGGAGGACCTAAATGATTTAATTGATGTTAATAGGGGAAAGGCTTAATTGTTAATATTTTCAGTTTTTAGATTTGAGAAAATGCTGCAAATATTTGTAAAATAATTTGAAAGTTGATAACCAATCAAATGTTTATATGTAGGCAAGTTAGTTGCAAAAAGTTTACTTTGTTTGGTAGAAACAACATTTTTCTTAAAAGTAGGATCCACCTCCTTTGGTGGTAGCTTTCGAACAGAGCTTCCATCTTCAACCTAGTCGAAATCTTCTTAGTCGAAACCATGAAACCGATACACATGGTATCACTAATGTTGGTACGTAGTGGATCGGAGAACGGCAGAAGGTAGGCCTGAGGAATCGATACCTTTGTTTGTTTTCTAAATGAAAAAAAGTGCTTGCCTGTTTACAAAGAGGTTTCGAAGTAATCAAAACCAATGTTTGCAAAAGGGTATTTCAAAAAAAGCTTTCGGTGGAGACTTGTCGCCTTTTTAAGTAAGTAGCTTCCTAAGGAGTTACTAAATCTTCAAAGTGATGCTTTCGAAAGGGGCAGTTTCGACCAAGTTGAAACCTTACTGTAGCTTGATGCCTTTCGATGGTATTGAAGATATCGATGTTGTCGAATGGTATTTTTTTTATAAATGCAAGCCACTCCCTATAGCTTTCGAAAGGGGTCAGAGGTCTCAAAGGCAATGGTTTCGAAAGGGGATTCAAAGCCATCCTTCCAATATTTTACGCAGATGTTTTATGCTTCGAAAGGATGGTGCCGACACCATCAAGTTTTTTCCAAATACTTTTATATGATGAAGAAAGGTTTCGAAAGGGGTACTTTTTCTTATGTTCACTTTGACCCAGAATGATATTTTTAATATAAATCTAATGGCTTCGGAAAGTATACTTCCAATGGTTTCGAAAGTGGGTTTTTAATGATGTTGAAGGGTACTTTCAATTGGTTTCGAAGTTAAGCTACTATAGTTAAACGTTAATCCTTTAATACAATCGAAAGACATCGAAAGAAAGGTTTTAAAGTATTCGAAAGGTAGGGGCCTAATGTTTTGAAGATAGATTTTAAGGCTTTCAAAGGAGATCGTCTTAATGAAGTTGAAAGCAAGGTTTTGAAGGTGTCGAAAGGTTTTATAACCCAAACTCATTTTTAAACGAAAAACGCATGGCTTAATAAAGGATTTTTGAAAATATTTTATGTATGTAAATTTGAAGAAGTGTTTCCTTAATAAAACTATAGGTTAAACAGATAGACCATGTTTTATATAAAAATTATTTCAATGATATTAAACCTACAGGAGGCTATTATTTTGTTGTTATGTTTGCTTCTTTAAGTATAAATATATTCACATGATAAAAGACCCATAACTGTATTTTGGGGGATAAAGGGGTAGAAGACCAGCTATGTTAACCTAGTAGTGAATATAAATTGATTAAACTCCTAGATGAGTAGAATTGCATCCTGAAAGTCAGGGAGGCCAGAATAGGATGCCTAAACCTTAAAATTTTCCGGGAGATAGGTTCGTGGTAAACCCATAAAAACTATGGTTTTGAAGTTATTGGAGTAATCAATAGATTCATAGTGATCCTACGAAAACTATGCTTTGAGTGTTGTTGGCAGAGACCAACTAGTTTGTAGTGAACACATGAAAACTATACCCGATTAAGTATTGGCATCAATCAATAGGTTCCTAGTCAACCCATGAAAAATTGGATAAGAAAGAAGTTATTGGAGGCATCAATAGATTCTTAGTCAACACATGAAAACTAGAATAATATAGAAGTTATTTGAGGATACCGGTAGGTCCAGGTGAACATATGAAATCAATTATGTTATTGGCAGGGGCCTATAGATTCTTAGTGATCCTTAGAAAACTATGAAATAGGACCGGGTGTCCATGAAATATTGAAAGGTTAATAGTAAGCCCATGAAAACTAATAGGTTAATAGTGACTCTAAAAACTACAAATATTATAGGAAGTCAATTTAACCAGGGATGGGAAATGCAAAATGTTTATATGTATGCATATCATCGTAATATTTTGAAATGATATGATTTAACCATGATGGATGCAGGAGCACAGTATGTGGTTTCGTAAAAGGATTTAGGATACCAGTGAAGGGAAAACTCGTTCCTCTAGGAGGTGTGGTCTCATTAGATATCTAAATGGACTAAGACCTTAGATTATTATTCATACCAGGCTTTATGTCTGGCATGAAGTTTTTGTTTCCCCTTAAACTCTCAAATTTAATTGATTTTGAGTAGTTTGAGGTTTAGGGTTTCCAGGTTCTCCTCTTAGGAGAATAAAGCTTCCGGAGGAGTACAGGAGGCATTTAGTTATTTAGAGTTATCTTTTCCACTGTGTATTTTAGACGTAAATGCAGACTTGTCTTATTGCCTTACTATATACTCTGATCAACCAAGGGGGCATCTTCATATGTCGCTCTTGGCATATGTGTAATAATTATATTTTTCTGAACATGGTTAACATATGTGGGATTATGCAATGAACAACAAATGTTTTGCATGGAATGTGGAACTGTTTTGACTTGTTAAAAATTTTCCCATATTCTTATGATTTGTGTATAAATCTACCTAACACCACCGTATATGGTCGTCGAGGATTAATAACTATGGATGGCTACAGCATCCGTAGCTGTTAGTTTTGGGCCTCCAAGTAGTGAGATGTTACAAGTTGGTATTTGAGCATAAGTTTATGAAAACTTTAAAGAAAAGTTAAACCTAAAAGCTTTCTGAAACACAATCCAATGAATTAAAAATATGATCGGGGTTTGGGTTAATGCTATAGTAACATACTTGTATTTGATATATGGATATATATATATATATATAAGTACATGTTCCTCTCTCTCATAGACCGTTCTTTTGTATCTTACTAAGGCTTGTATACAGATTTACGAGAAAGAGGATATGGAAGTAGGAAACGAAAGAGGAAATCTAGGTGGAGGAAGCACAATAACCAATGGAAATGCTCGACCTAATACCAGGAGAAACCTAGGTCGGTTGGCTAACGCTAACGGTTGGCTAATGCTAACCCAAATGCTGAAGCCAATGTAGGTGCTGGAAATCCGCCAGTAGATGTAGGGATGGTGTATCAGTTGTTGACAAATCTTTTGTAAGCATAAGCTAATGGTAATGTTGGAGGAGCTAATCTTGTAGCTTAAGTTGGGAATAATTATGCTATAAGCAAAGACTATACCCGTCTGGGTGGAAAGCCATTTGTTAGAATAGAGGATGTTGTTGAGGTTAAGAATTGACTATTGCACTGTGAGAGGATCTTTACTGATCTAGGCTTGGATGATGAGCAGAAGAGGAGGCTGGCCTCTAGGCAGTTGCTAGGGGCAGCACTTCACTGGTGGAATAGTGTGACCGCTAGAGTACGGAAGGAAGAGCTGACATAGGTTGATTTCAGAAGGAAATTTGAGCAGAGATTTTTTCTGAGGTTGCTAAGTCGACATTGATGATAAATTTATGGATTTAGTCTAGGGAGATATGTTAGTAATCGAGTACGCTGCTAAGTTTGATAAGCTATCTCGATATGGATATGCCATTATAGACATTGACAATGAAAGGAATGAGACATTCATTCGAGGACTGAGACCTGAGCTTGTTAGAATGATGATGACAAATATTTGAGAGCCTTGTAATGTGGTGGTGGATATGGCCATTCGCCATGAAGAGATGTTTACTGTTTCTGCTAGGGGGAAGCCAGTTGAATCCCAGGGTCCTCAGGGAAAGAAGAGGAAATTCTTTAAGAAGAATGGAGCCCAGAAAGGGGATGCTGCCAAGAAGGAAAAGGCGGATTTATTACGATTCAAGTGTGATAAGGAGGGTCATTATTCTCATGAGTGACGGACAGGCAAAGGAAAGAAGCCTGTAGAAAAGAAGAATGTGAAATTCTTTAACTACGACCAAGTTAGGCATTATAAGAACCAGTGTCCAGAGCCAGTCAGGGCGGACAGAGGAAAAGTTGTTACCATAGGACCACCATCTTCCTCTAGTCCTACTACAGTAGAGAAAGGGAAAACTGTGATGGAAGGCATGCTTTTGATTCAGAGTACACCATTGATATTTGTGCATCACATCCATTTATATCATAGTATTTAGTGATAGGTTATGCATAGAACCCACATACCTTGTTGCTTCCTTAAGGGTTATGAATCCAATACGAGGGTATGCAGCTCTTGGGATGAGATGTGATCAGTTAGAACTTAAGTCGTTAGGTCATAAGTTTGCATGCAGTTTGTATGTTTTTGGTTTCATACATTTCGGGATCATTTTAGGTATGGATTGGTTGGGTAAGTACGAGGCTAGGGTATTTTTCCAAGATCGAGAAATATCATCAGGTCGCCTAGATAGTCATAATCGAATCATATTCTCAATGGAGATTCCCAGCAGGAGTGTTTGTGCTTTGTTAAGTGTTATGGATATAGGAAAAGGGTTAAGTCAAGTTCGGGTAGCAAGATAATTTTTAGATGCATTTGAGTCGGTTACGGAATTACAACTAAAACGGGCTGTTGAATTTTGGATAGATCTTGTACCTGGAGCTGAACCTATGAGTAGACCATCTAGCAGGATGACACTGATGGAGATGAAGGAATTAAAGGTGCAGCTAGCGGATCTAGAAGGAAGGAATTTCAATAGACCATGCAGTTCCTCGCTGGGAGCCACTGCTGTGTTTATGAAGAAACCAGATGGGTCGTTAAGGATGTGCATCGACTATCATAAGTTAAACGAAAGGACGATCAAGAATCGGTACCCTTTGCCAAGAATAGATGATGTATTTGATCAGTTGAGTGGAGCCAGAGTGTTTTTCCAATTGGATTTGGTGATAGGATTCCATCAGTTGAGAGTGGAGTAGGACATCATTACTTTGACAGCATTTCAGACTAGGTATGGTTTGTATTAGTGGTTATTGGTGCCATTTGGACTGACAAATGCACCTGCTTTCCTCGTAGATTTGATGAACCGGGTTTTTCGAGAACACTTGGATAGGTTTATGTTAGTATTCATAGATGACATTTTAGTGTAATTGGAAGATGAATGAGAGCATAAGATTCATCTTAGAATGGTGCATGAAACTATAAGGAAGAATCAGCTGAAGGCGAAGTTTACCAAGTGTCATTTTTGGAAGAAACAGGTTAAGTTTCTTGGTCACGTGGTTTTAGGGGAGGGCTTATCAGTCGATCCAGTTAAGATCAAAGTTGTCAATAATTGAAAGAGACCAGAGATGGTAATCGAGATCGAAAGTTTTCGAGGACTTACTAGGTATTACCGGAGATTCATTAAGGATTTCTTGTGAATAGCAGCTCCTTTGACTAATTTGACTAGGAAAGAGGTGAAATTTATTTGGTCCAACAAATGTGAGGAAGGGTTCCTTAAGTAAAGCATTCATTGACCAATGCACCAGTGCTAGTAGTTCTAGATGGAAACCAAGGGTTGGTAGTGTATACTGATATGTGTGGTACTGGATTGGGAGCAGTACTGATGCAGAGTGGTACAGTTATTGCCTATGCATCCAGACAGCTTAAACCACATGAAGTAAGATATCCTACTCATGATTTGGCATTGGCTGTGGTGATTTTTGTCTTGAAGATTCGAAGACGTTATCTCTTATGAGATAGATTTGAGTTGTATACTGATCATAAGTCTTTAATATTTATTCTCTCAGAAGGAGTTGAATATGAGGCAATAGAGGTGGCTGGAGTTTTTGGCTGCTTATGATTTTGGTATAGATTATACTCCTGGGAAAGGAAATAGGAAGAAGATGCTCTTAGAAGAAAATATCAGAATGTAGTGTTAGCTATGTTGGTAAAATGGAAGAACTTAGAAGCTTTGGCCAGTTACGGTGTGTCGTTAAGATCTACTACTAGTTCTAGTCAGTGTACTGCCATGTTATCTTATTTAGAAGTTCAACTAGTGTTGATCGGAAGGATAGCTTCGAAGGAGAGAAAAGATCCAGTTTTAGCCAAAAAGAACATAAAGCTTTAGGTACGATCAAAGGTTGATTATCTAAAGGATTTTAGTCTTGACCAAAGAGCATGGTTGAGAAAGAAGGGATGATCATGTGCTCTGAACGTAGAGAACTTAAGGAGAGAAGTTCTTGAAGAATGTCATCGATCCAAGTTTATGATTCATCTTGGAGGGACCAAGATGTATCAGGATATAAAGAGGAGCTTCTATTGGCAAGGCATGAAGAGGGATGTTGGCATGTGGGTTAGGCAGTGTGTGAACTGTCAACAATTGAAGGCCGAACATCAGAAGCCAAATGGAATGCTTCAGCATTTAGAGATTCCAGTATGGAAATGCGATTCAATATCCATGGACTTTATAGACGGGTTGCCAAAGTCAAATAGGGAAAATGAAAGTGTATGGGTCGTAGTGGATAGGTTGAACAAGAATGCCTATTTCATTCCAGTCAAGTCAATCGGGATGGCATCTTTTTTAGCGAAGTTGTCCATGAAGAACATAGTTAGACTTCATGGGATTCCTAGTAGCATAGTCAGTGACAGAGAGGCAATATTCGCTAGCGAATTTTGAAAGAGTCTACAAGAAGTATTAGATACCAACCTCAAGATGAGCATAGTATATCACCCATAGACGGATGGGCAGACAAAGAGAGTCGATAAGGTACTCGAGGATTTATTTAGGGCTTGTGTATTGGATTTTGGTGGATCTTGGGAGGACCACCTACATCTCATTGATTTTTCCTATAATAGTATTTATTATACTAGTATAGGAATGGTGCCTTTTGAAGCTTTGTTTGAAAGACCATGCAAATCGCTAGAATGTTGCTTAGAGACTGGAGACAGATTGATCTTAGGTCCATATTTGGTTAGAGAGGTGTAAGAAAAGATTGAGTTAATCCGAGGATGGATGAAGGAAGCACAGTACAAATAGAAGAGTTATGTAGATAAGAGACATAAAGACCTAGAGTTCTCAATTGGAGATGGGGTTCATTAAGGTATCACCGATGAAGGGTGTGGTATAGTTTGGAAAGTCGAGAAAGTTGGCTTTGATATATTTTGGTCCATTCCAGATTTTAGAAAGAGTTGGAAAGCTCGCATACAGAGTAGAGTCACAGAGCAATTTGGTAGGTATCCATAGTATATTCCATGTGTCTCATCTTCGCAAGTTCGTGCATGACCCAGAGGCTGCTATTTATCAAACAGAGTTGGAAGACTTGGTAGTAGAGCCTAATTTGACTTTTGTTAAGACAATCAGTTTGGGTTTTAGTGAGAGATGAGAAATGATTGAGGACCAAGACAGTCAAGTTGGTGAAAGTTCAGTAGAGCGACAACGAGAAGGACTGCACTTGGGAGACAGAGGACATGATTCGAGATGCTTATCCTGATTTTCTTTGATGGTATGTCTATATTAGATTTATATAGATAGTTGCCAGTCTGGTAGGCTAGTATAGAAATTAGGGGTTGTTATAGAGGATTGCTATGTTTGCTATTTACTCCTTACTGAATTTCGAGGATAAAATTCTTTTAAGGGTGGAGCCTGTAAAACCACTATTTTTGATAACATTATTCAGGAGATTTAACTAGAGTAAATTAAATAGAATAATGTCGAGTGATAAGGGGATTGAGATTGGTAAATAAATAAAGTGGTCGTGGTTATTAAAATGAATGGATTGTAAATGGTAAAATGATAACTAAATAAATATAAGGGCACTAGAGTAAATTGCCGCCCATATTTCCAAACCTTATACCACAATCCCTAGGGCATTTACATTCATTTTTATCGTAAGCAAAATGTAAACAAAGGACAAAGGGAAGGCTGGCCAATAGGAGGAAGAAAAGAAGAGAATTTCAAGTTCAAAGCTTACGATCAAGCTAGAAGAAATCAATCTCAATCTGTCCTCAATTTCCTTATCCAATCTAAGATGAATAATAATCACAACATCTCTACTTTATAATCTTTGGATTTAAGGTAAATTCGTTTTATGATGTATTGGATGATGATATGCTTGATTTATAATATGTTTACTTTAAACAAGATTGCTTAAAAAGGAATATACAGTGTTTTAGGGCAAAACTGATTTATATTGATGTCTAAATGCCATGAGAAAATTTTATATTATGTAAAACATGATTTTGGAGTTGGTTATTAATTTTGATAATTTTCCAAGCTATGTAAAGATTACAATGAATTTTTAAAAGAAAATATGGTTATTTAGGTTTATAAATTTATTTTGAAAACTATATTGAGAAGTTGGGTCTACAATTTGACATGTTGGATAACACGATTGAAGTGAATTTCTGGAATTTTTGGGGATCTTTATTAAAATATCTATTACAGAAATCAAATTATTTTGAAAGGAAGACCTAAATGATTAAAGTGGTGTTAAAAAGAGGAAGGGTGTAACTGTTAATATTTTCATTTTTTAGATCAGAGAAAATGCGGCAAATATTTGTGAAGTAATTTGAAAGTTTGAGATTACCAATCAAATGTTTACATATGGGCAAGTTTGTTGCAAAAAGTTTAGTTTATTTGGTAAAAACAGTCTTTTGCTTAAAAAAGTAGGTTCAACCTCCTTTGGTAGTAGCTTTCGACCCAAAGCTTTCGCCTTCAACCTTGTTGAAACCTTCTTAGTCGAAACCAGAAACCAATACATATTGTATCACTTATGTTGGCACGCATTAGATTGGAGAAAGGCGAAAGGTAGGTGTTAAAACATAGCTTCCGAAGGTGTCGATGCCTTTGTTTGGTTTTCTAAAACAAATAGAAAAGCGCTTTCCTATTTACAAAGAGGTATCGAAGTAGTTGAAACCAATGTTTGCGAAAGGGTATTTCAAAACAAGCTTTCGAAGGAGAGCTGCCGCCTTTTTAAAGTAAGTTGCTTCCAAAGAAGTTACTAATATTTCCAAGTGATGCTTTTGGAAGGAGTAGTTTCGACCAAGTCGAAACCCTTCTGTAACTGGATGCCTTTCGAAGGTATCGAAGATAAAATGCTGTCGAAAGGCCCTTTTTGTTTAATAATCGTAAGCCACTCCCTATATCTTTCAAAAGGGGTTAGGGGTCTCGAAGGCAATGGTTTCGAAAGGGGTTTCCAAGCCATCCTTCCAATATTTTACCCAGATGTTTTATGCTTTTGAAAGGATAGTGCCGACACCATCAACTTTTTCCCAAATACTTTTATGTGATAAAGAAAGGTTTCGAAAGGGATACTTTCGCTTGTGTTCACATCGACCCAAAATAATTTTGAAATGTATGCTTCCAATGGTTTCAAAAGGGGGTCTTTCAATGTTGTCAAAAGGAGTACTTTCAATTGGTTTCTAAGTTATGCTTCTAAAGTTAAGCGTTAATGTTTGATACTAAATCATCAACTACATCACTATCCTCCGCTTTTACCATTGTCTTCATCACACATTCGCACAACTACCACTCCTTAATTGTCTCAACAAACCAAACTACAACATTACCTCATTAGCTGCATCTACGCACGTGCACCACCAAGCCTCATGAATAGCACCTCCGCCATCCACTCAAATCACAACCTCCAAAACATCCTATCCAGCACCTAAAATCATGCAGTAATTGCCAGTCTCTCCCTTACTATACACGCGTGCTGCCTACATCCTCCTCCACTAGTCTCGTCCACATAGCCAGATCGCGGTCCCCCTATCATGAACGTCATGGTCCCCAAATTTCGCATTAGCCCAGGTCTCAAGAACTACATGGAATTCCTTCAAGTTATGCTACCTTCCACACAAAATTGGTCGTGTCGCCTAGAAAAAGATTAACCTTCCATCCACCATCTCGCTTTTGCTAGTAGCTTGCATATTCCTAATCATGCATGATTTTAGCTCTGATTGCGAATCGATTTTGCATGTTTTCTTGGTTGCGCTTTCTTATTTGGGTAATTAGGCCTAAGAATGAGATAAAGGGGGTAGATCGGGTTTCAGACTTGTAGAGAAGCAGGACTGGAGTTCTGGATAAAGAAAGAAAGGACGAATTAGAACAAGCATAGGCTTGGTTATAATTAATTTACATTCCCAATTATTCACTCTTTCAATTTGTTTACAAATTTAATTCAATTTAATTTAATTGATTCATACTTCATTGTCTAGAAAATATCGATAACTGCATAATCTTATTCAATCTAATTCCCGCTTATTAATTTAATCATTCATTATTCCAGTATAAAATAAAAAAATTTCCACTACATTAGTCGTATAAAAATTATTTACACTTCAAAATATTTTATATTGTGTAAAATATTTTATTTAATTTCAATAAATCATCCAAAAAGAATTTATTAGTTGAATCCAATTTATTACATCAAAATCTATTATTAAATAGAATCTAATTAACTAAAAACTTATTTTTAAATATAATTATCATAAATCGAATTAAACACTTTTTATTTTAATGAAATTTATTAATTTATATGGCGTAGAAAGCAATGCTATTATAGACTTCTCCCCTTAAGAAAATTGTGTCCTTACAATTTCCTATAGAGTAGTTGACATACACAACTCATATCCTGACTTTCTTCGTAATCATCGCTTATCTATCAAACTCAACTACTCGATTCTATATGTGACTTTTACACTCCAACTTCTTTCATCTTATGTTATGATTTTAATAGATTCAAATAACGACTCTTTATTATTCTATGTGTTGCATTTTTTGAAATTTTTTGGCAAAGTCACCTTTGTACGAAGAGCTTTCGGAAAAATTAAAACACAATATAATTACATAATATACATCTCCAAAGAGGAAACCCAACATGGCGCACCCTGAAACATGAGGAAACGGTATAATATCATAAAATATATCAGTATATCGTAAAAACGTATCTTTATTAATCATTTTAAGCAATTTACCTCGCTATTAAGCATGCTTAAGCGAGCTATCATCAACCGTAAGTCCAAATAGTATCTAGAGTACCTATTCTTAACCCATTATAAACATCAATCGCATATAGAAAGAGACAGAATAATTATGAATTCACTTAACATCAAATAACAATGTTCAAATATTTAGCCACATCTCAACAAACTTTGCAAGTGTCAAAAACACAAAATTAGGTAATGATATCAAAGAGTGGATTGTTGCATAATATGTTAGCTTTCCAAAACTACTTCCAAATTGCAAAAATACGGATTAAACTCAAGTTATGGGATTTTCTCCAAAAGCATCGAATTCTGAAATGAGATTATAAATGCAGGTCCACCTCTTAAACACCCAGTTTTAGCCATGACATCATTAAAAATTCACGATACACTTCAAATAAAAGTTTTTTATTATGTTTTAGGCTTTTCAAAATGGGAAAAATTAGACAATCTATTAAAAAGTTATGAGCAAAAGAGTTCAGTTAAATTTTAGCCAATTTCATAGTACTTAATAGCAAACACCACGCAAATTAATTCATGTTTAAACCATCACAAACTTCAAAATTAGGGAAAGTGATGGACAATAAAGTTGTTACTTATGAAATTCCCTAATCAACAAAAGCAAAATCGACAAAATCGGATTGCTCCATTACAAGATACAACCATATTAGTAAGTATCATATATTTTTTTCCCATTTCCAAATATATTACTATTATTTTAAACTTCACAATGCTTAAAAAATTTCAATATCTTCATTGAATCTTTCTAAACTTTTGACAAAATATTTAGTACCGTATTTCTAAAGCCGTCCACATTCACTTTCTTTTAAAATATATATATCCAAAATGATTTTAATATACATTTTTAATCAAAATCTTACTTTCAAAAATATCTTCCACTACCAAATACATTTATTTTCCCAATTTAATTTTAAAAGAGATTTTTAAAACATCTATACCATATTTGATTTCAATCCAAGAATTCATTATTACCTCTAATGTTTCAACATATAAACAGTACTTCCACTAAAGAATACCTTTGAAATTTTCTAAGTAATCTAATATATATTTTCTCAGACAAAATAATACCATCTTATCTTTATTTTATTTTTCATAATACATGACATCATAAACATCTTCGCAAACACATCCAAATCACAAACATCATATACTATAGCAGCCATTCAATTGCAAAACATCACAATCATAATAATTTCAAATTCAAATATATTTATTAATCTAGCGACAATGCCAGCTATGAATTTCTAGTGGTTTACTTCGCTGATTGACCACAATGTTGATCGTGTGATCAACACTACCTCGCCATCGACTTTAGCAGTCCACTAATACTTGATGGCTTCAATTACCACATCAAATAGCTAAACATAAGAAAAATAATTTTTATTTTTTTCAAAACAATTCGTTATTTTACTACAATAATACTCACTCTCATATCTGTGTATATATACATTCGATTCAAAAAAAGTTTCCTTTAGGCTTTAAAATATTACATAAATTCCATATTTCTCTTTTCTAAATCATCATCACAAAAGAATATTCATCTTATCAATATATATATATATATATATATATATATATATATATTCTTTTTAAAACTCAAAGGCCTCTTTAAAATATCATTTTCTTCCCAAAACATCTTTTTCAAAATGCTAATTACACTTTTCCCCAAATTAATATGTTTCCCAAAATAATAACTCTTCATTCGTTAAAACATGTTGCTCACTTCAAAATATTATTCATATCACTCTAATCTCTTCAAAATAATTAATATAAATTTCTTTGAAATTTCATTTTAAACATTGTTTTTTTAACAAAACTCAAAACCTATTACTTCTCTTCAAAATAATACATCTCTCTTCAAAATATTATGTCCATAAGTCTCGTCTTAGTGTATAGGAATCCTTATCGATAACGGTGGGCAATGCATTGACCAGAATTCTTAAGCACTCAATGGACAAATTAACATGAAATTTTACTTCAAAAATTCTTTTAATTATTTACTTGAAAAATACTTAATCTTTATAAAAACATCTGGATTTTAATAAAACCTCTCCTAAAAGCACATATATATACAAACTACAGCCCAAAAGATTTTTAATTAACGTATACTTGCTTAAACCTATAAATAGTCAATCGGGTATAATGAGAAATGCTGGACTTACGAAATCCCAAACACCATCAACGATTTATCTTGAATAATAAACAAGCAAACTTCCATCTTCATGTTTATTGTAATCTCATTTTAGTTTTATATAAAAACATATTATTTTATTTGATGTGAAAATAATTATTGTTGTCTCTTGCGGTAACTTCACAATTGAAGACACTTCCGGATTCAAATTATCAAAATTCATATAGAATATAAACTTGAGTGACAGTTTCTAACAAATGCCACCTTCAAAATGAATCCCTTAAATTAAACGTCGGCAATCAATACAACGGTGCAAAGAAATCAAAACATCAATCATTCAATCAAAATTGTTAAACAAACAAAATACTCAGTGGAAAGCAAGCTATATACTTCCGTTGCGCCACTTTGATCACCACCGGATCTTTTTACCTATCTTACCTTGTCAGAATCTGAAACCGTGAAGTATTTAACACAAAATTAGAATTAGGGACTTTTATAGCTTCCCAAAGCAAGCAACTTCCTTCTCACTTCAGAGCCACATAGAGTTCAAACATTCACCTTCCATGCCGATACTACTGGCTGGACCAACTACTTCTACCTCTTCAATTTCCATATATTCCTTTATATCTTATATAGCGATTTACACTTGGAAAAAGGTATATAAAACATTTTCTAATAAGAAAAAATAATATAAATACGTCCTCAGATGATTACCCCTATAATCAATGTATACTTCTACTATCAATTAAGTGTAAAGAATAATAATCCACTCTCCCATGGGGACAAGGACTCCAAGTCTCATCTAAGACCAAGACTCGTGTCTTTTATACACTATACTATTCTAAACCTACTCTGATACCAAAACTATAACACCCCACCTCTATACGCATGTTGCCCAAGAGTATTACTGAGTAATACTGTCTAGCAACACAGAGAATGATGCAATGTGGGTTAAAAACACGTGAATATTTCCTTGGACCAATGCAGAATACGTCACATAATATAAAATCACTCACCTTAATGTAAACAGTCTTCATGCAAAGAAATAAACACATATGATGCCTGATGATAAAACAATATGAAAGTCGCTATGTAGATCGAGTAAAATGATTAAATTTTCTAAATAAAACTTATGTTAAATTGGCAATATAAAAATTAGAATAAATAAAGTGCACTAGAGATATTTATACTTGATCAAACTTCCCATTATATGTCCAGATCCAAACTCCTTCTCGATTTACGACAATAACCTTACGTAACCTGGAGGAATAGGTTTTACAAACCGCTTGAGCTGCCGAACAAGACTTCTATATTATAAACCACATAAGCTACCGAATAGGACTTCGTGCTCGAAGATTTGCAACAGAACTTCGACTACAAATAGTAGTAAATTATTTTGACTGAAGGAGTTCTAAATAACACAGATAAGTTTATTAAGTACACCCTTTCTATTATCTCCTTGATATGATGATTTGAATGTGTAACTGTAGGAAGTAAATAGTTGAGAATATTTGTAAATCACAAATAAATATAAATTAGAAAGATGGAAAGAA
Source organism: Allium cepa (assembly GCA_030765085.1). Lineage (NCBI taxonomy): Eukaryota > Viridiplantae > Streptophyta > Magnoliopsida > Asparagales > Amaryllidaceae > Allium > Allium cepa. The sequence goes on from CM060943.1 coordinate 812,570,465, forward strand.
TTGGTGAATTATAAAGTGAAATCTCAACTCTAATTATCGTTTTGAAAGTAACTAAATTAGTAGTTGCAACCATTTGAATAATTGCAACTCTTCTGAAGGAAGATGACTCTTAAAAATTTGAATTTCTATGAAGAGTTGTCTTTATTTGTCATGTTTAGAAGTCCGAGCCAAAATGCCTAGATATCTGGACAAAAATAAAAATGTTCCAGAAAGCACACGAATAGAAAAATAAGTCATTCAAACGCCTAGGATTTTCGTGCCAAACTTCTGAATTCAATTTAGACGTCTAGTATGAAAAATTCAATTGTCTAAAATTGAACTAAAATGTTCTTTTAAATTAAAGTTAGACAAACATTTGTGATAAAAGTTATAGACGTTTGGAAATGAACTATTTTGTTCCATTTGTACTGTATTTAAATGAATCGTACACAGACGTCTGGGGTTAATTTCCAAACACTAATATTGAATTGTTTTGTTCATTTTTTTTAAATACTATATTTTCTTTATAAAATGATGATATATTGACATTTGTCTTTGAAAAAATGTAATGTAAAATAGTTATATTGCAAAGATAATTTTTAAAATATATTTGTGTGTGTATAAACGTTAAATTGGAGATTGTACATAAAATCTAGATCGATAAATAATAAGATACAAAACCTATTTGTTTCCTTCGTTCAACCTGATTTTGATGTCGATCGTCATATCTCCCTACATATTCCTACACATTTAATGATTTTGTGTGTGCGCGCGTATGTGTGTGTGTATGGAAATATGTAGTTGTCTCATTAAAACAAGAAAGGCAGGATCTAATATTCTCCTCCTTTTTGATGATGACTGTTAACCCCGTTTTGTCAACGAGGTAAGGCCTGGGCCGACTCATCAGATAAAGTTCTCAGCAACTCAGTGGATTTACGACTCAAGGTACTTCAAGACTCAACAGGTTACCGACTCAACGAATTGAGGAGTTGCACGAGTTAAAGGATTGTGCGACTTACGACTTAAGGAGGTGAACGGTTTATGGCTTAAGGATAGAACGACTTAATGAGTTGACAGACTAAGCGACTCACAACTCAGAGAAATCTGCGACTTAAGGCCTCTGCGACTTAAGATATGTCACGACTCAGGGGAGGTACATGACTTAAGGAGTCTACGAGTTAAAGAGCCTGCGAGTTAAAAGCTTACGAGTTAAGGAGCCAACGACCTAACAGGTTAAGACCTAAACGACTTAGGGAATGTCACGACTTAAGACGATCCACGACTTAAAGACGTTACAACCTAGCGACCTAAAGGAGTGACGACTCAAAGCACTAAAAGGAAGAGTCAACAACACTTAAGTCGCTGCTGACTTATAACTGCAGATAGGTCGTTCACGACCTAGGACTTGGAGAGCAAGTTCAATACCATGCTGTGATAAGATGACTTGTTGACGACTTATGACCTGGTTTAAGTCGTACACGACCTAAAACCACAGAGCCAAGATTTTAGTGCTGCCTCACTTTAAACCGTAACCTCTTAACTCGCGAACGATTTAGGACTTGTATCCAGATGAACGAAGAAAAGCTCAGTACCACTTCACCTACTCCACTGCCTGCTGACTCTCGAACCTTGAGTCGAGCGCGACCTACGACTCTCCATGAGTCGTTCACGACTCATGACTCGGCGAAAACCGCTACCTAGAATTCTCTATAAATAGAGGGCTAACTCCAACATGAGGGGGACTTTTTTGGCTCATTCTTTCCAAGCACCGATACTCTGATGCATTCCAAACCGACTCGACACTCAAAGCTTTCAAGACACGTAGAACGCTACCAACAACTTCAAGAAGGAATCTCATACATCTGACATGGATTTGAAGACTTTCACTTACATTGAAGTTTAAGCCATTCGTTCAAAGTGTTTAGTAATTCAAAGTGTATTGTACTTGGAAAGAATTGTATCGATCTGTAACGAAATCATCAATAAAGATATTCAAAGTGGACGTAGGCAAACTATTAAGCCGAACCACTATAAAATCGCTGTTGTTTACTATTTTTTCTGCAGTTTTCTGCTTATACTCTATTCCCGAATCATCGGGTGGTGCTTTCACAACTACACTTTACACACCGGGGTGTTAGCGTTCAAATTTTAGCGTTAACATTTTTGGTGCTTTCACTGAGAAGCTGAACTCAGGAGAATTATCATCATTGCTCCACGAAAGTTTGTTGAAGTAATCTCTCTGAAGACTAGAAGTTTATCTGAAATCATGGCTCTGGGGAGAAGGAGTAGATCTGTTAGATATGGAAATGTTCAAGAGGGAACCTCCGCTTCCCCAGTACCTAATCAAGCCACTCCACCTATTGGGGTTACAAAAGCGGAATTGGATGCTGTAATCTTAGGGATGAACCAGCAGATGAATGCCCAAAGTGCACAATTGGAGGCTCAGAATGCCCAAAATGCCCTAATTTTGAATAAGTTGAACGATTTGCTTGGGGCAAACCGTCAACCAACGGGTAATGAAAGGAACTTTGCTGGCAATGTTCATGATGCTGAAGAAAGGAACGTTCCTGAGAGGGCTGCCAGCCCCTTTGAGCAGACATTTCCTGAAGTTGGTGGATCTAAAGCTCGAAATGATGAGGGATATCTTTCTGAAATGGTTCGACAAATCATGAAAGAGAGCATGCAAAGGGATGAAGACGAGAAAGAATGGGGTTTCGCTCCAAGTAAAACCCCGTTTACCGAAAGGATCTTAAAGGCTGAGTTCCCGAGGAAGTTCGTCCCTCCAACTATTCCAGCTTACAAGAGGACAAGTGATCCGAACGAATTCTTGTATAAGTATGATTGGCACATGACACGTGCCAGAGCTTCTGATGAAATAAAGTGTCGATATTTTCCTGTATATTTGGAAGGTGTAGCTCTGCTTTGGTTCACCAAGCTACCAATCCGGTCTATAGACCAGTTTTCTAACCTAACCCGGAAATTCAAGGAGCAGTTCAGACTATATGCTTCAAAAGCCAAAGATATCATGTCGTTGTCAAGTTTAGAACAGAATCTAGGGGAAACTATCAGATCTTTCTTGAATCGCTTTAATATAGCGCTGGCCGAGGTAGACAATGCAAAACCACGGATGATCTTGACTTATCTGATGAGGGCCATCGACAAGTCGAGCGAATTTGAAAAATGGCTAAACATGAAGGAACCAAATTCCCTTGAAAAATTCTACAAGAAAGCAGATGAGTTCATACGCCTGGAAATCCGTCCTGTACCGGTAAAGGCAGTATTGGAAAAAGCTGAAGATAACATTGCTGCTCCACGCAAGAATGAATCTGTAGGACAGAAAAGGGAAAGTAACGATGGGAAGAAACAGAAAAATCTGAAGAAGCCTCGTTCCTTCAAGCCATCAAAATATACACCTTTATCAGATACGCCGGAGCGTATTTACCTGGCCACTAGAGATTCTGTTGGTTATCCTAAACCTCCCATTCTGAGAACCGGGAAAAAAGCTGTACGAAGCGGGAAGTTCTGCCGCTTCCATAATCAACCCGGTCATGATACCGATGAATGCCGCCAATTGAAAATTTTGATTGAAGAGTTGATAAGGGAAAACAAGCTGCAGCAATTTGTGGAAAAGAATAGCAGCAATCCTGCTTCGTCTAGTCAGGGGCAACAAGCTCCTGCTCATCAGCCCAGGACAAGTGAGAAGGCTGCAGGGCATGAATCCGGAAGGCCTGTTATCAATGTCATTACGGGAGGACCTCACCCAGCAGGCAGGAGCTGGGGTGAGATGGAAAGGTATACCCGGGCTTTAAAATATGTACCGGCCGAAGAAGATGTCTTTGTTTTGGAAGATGCTACGCCCCTGAAATAACAAAGAACTTTCAATGATGATATTGTGTTCAGAGCCAGGGATTCCACAGGTGTTGAAGCTCCTACCTTGGATCCCTTAGTCATCTCGGCTGGTATCGGGCCAGCTATTGTCAGAAGAGTTCTCATTGATTGTGGCGCATCCTGTAATATCCTTTTCAAGAAAACATTCGACCAAATGAAGATCCCTATGGCTGATGTGCAAACCTCGTCACAGAAAATCGCTGGCTTCACTGGGGAGCCAAAGCAGCCGATAGGAACCATTGATTTGCTTGTAGAACTCGGAGAGGGAGAAAGAAAAGTAGTCCGCAAGCAAACTTTTGTGATTGTTGACGAATTTTCCGCTTATAATGCTTTCCTTGGCCGTCCAACTCTTGCAGCGTTCAAAGCTGCTCTGGGCCCATGGTGCCTCACCATTAAATTCCCCACAGACAATGGAGTAGGAGTTATAAAAGGGGATCAAAATGTCGGGCGGGAGTGTTATCTGACAGAGCTGCGAGAGGCAAGGAAAAGAGAAATGGGAAAGGATGCGGCAACCCCAGTCCGCATCAAAGAACCAACCTTGTAGCAATTACAGGACGGACCCTGCACTGGCGAGCACAGCGGAGCACGAAAAGAGATGGATCCTAGAAAAGCCAATGCAGGGGAGAATAGAGTGGTACCAGTGGAAACGACAGTACCAGTACCTGTTAACCCGAAGGACCCAAATAAGGTGTTGAATGTGGGTTCACAACTTAATGTGTCAATTCAGAATATCTTAATATCTTTTTTAAAAGCAAATTTGGATGTTTTTGCTTGGACTCATGCCGATATGTGCGGAATATCCCCAGAAGTTGCAGTACACGCTCTGAATATTGATCCAAAATTTACGCCTGTGAAACAGAAAAGGAGAACTCAAGGTCCAGAAAGGTCAGCAGCATTAAAAGAAGAAGTTGATCGGCTCATGGAGAATGACTTTATCAAAGAATCTACCTATCCGAATTGGGTTTCAAATCCAGTGCTGGTTAAAAAAGCCAACGGAAAATGGAGAGTGTGCATTGATTTTTCAGATCTAAACAAGGCCTGCCCCAAAGACTGCTTCACATTACCCAGGATCGATCAACTGGTAGATGGAACAGCGGGACATGAATTGTTATCTTTTATGGATGCCTACTCCGGATATAACCAGATCATGATGCATGAGCCAGATCAGGAGGACACGAGCTTTATCACCGGTGTTGGTCTTTACTGCTACAGAGTTATGCCCTTCGGGCTGAAGAATGCGGGGGCAACCTACCAAAGACTTGTTAATGCTATGTTCAAACCGCAATTGGGCAAGACTATGGAAGTCTACGTCGACGACATGTTAGTAAAGTCTAAGAAAGCTGTGGATCACATAGAACACTTAGCAGAAATGTTCGCAGTCCTCCGGAAATACAGAATGAAGCTTAATCCTTTAAAATGTTCATTTAGGGTGGAGTCCGGAAAGTTCTTAGGTTTCATCGTGAGTGCTAGGGGCATTGAAGCTAGTCCAGCTCAAATTACCGCCTTAAAAGAAGTCAAAGCTCCTAGAACGAAGAAGGAATTGCAAAGTCTCAACGGAAAAGTCGCCGCCTTGAGTCGGTTCATTTCCAAAGCTACTGATAAATGCATCCCATTCTTCGACGCTCTAAAGAAAGGAAAGAAAAACTTTGATTGGAGAATGCCAAAAAGCCTTTGATGAATTGATTCGCCATATGGAAACGCCTCCAATACTTTCTAGGCCCGGCGATGGTGAGGATCTTCTTATATACTTGGCAGTATCATCTCATGCTTTAAGTGCAGCGTTGATACGAGAAGACAAGAGGATTCAACATCCGGTTTACTATATCAGCAAAAGACTCACTGGGGCAGAGATGAATTACTCCAAGTTGGAAAAACTCTCCTATTGCCTACTGATTGCATCGAGAAAGTTGAGGCAATATTTCCAAGCTCATCCTATCAGAGTCCTCACTGATCAACCTTTAAAGCAAGTCCTGTTTCGCCCTGAGACTTCGGGTCGTCTTCTAAAGTGGAACATTGAACTCAGTCAATATGACATCACTTATCACCCCCGAAAAGCAATCAACGGACAAGCTTTAGCGGATTTCATCGCAGAATTCACAGATAAGGGTAACAGTGCGGAGGAAACGATCGATGATTCCCCAATCCAATGGAAGTTATATGTTGATGGCGCGAGAAATGACTACTGTTCTGGAGCCGGGGTTGTACTTGAAACCCCTGAAGGTCGGTCATTATGCTATGCACTAAGATTGGAATTTCCTTCAACGAACAATGAAGCAGAATACGAAGCTCTTGTCGCTGGCTTGAGAATTGCTAAAGAACTAAACATCCGAGCATTACAGATCTTCAGTGATTCTCATCTTATTGTATGCCAAGTCAAGAAGAAATTCCAAGCGAAAGGGGGAAATCTGCCTGCCTACTTGTCAAAGGCCTGGGAACTCCTGTGTGACTTCGACCACTGCACGATAAGCCATATTCCTCGAGAAGAAAACATGAAAGCAGATTCTCTCGCAAAGTACTCTAGCACAGGCGAAACTCAATTTCTGGGGTTAGCTCCAGTGGAAGTCCTGTCGGCTCCAAGCATTAATGAGATGGATATTGATTGGATCATGAGCGTGTCTCAGGAGCAAGAATCATGGATGACTCCAATAACAGAATATCTGCTCAATGGCTCTTTACCGGAAAATTCAAAAGAACGACAGAAGCTACTGAGGAAAGCCTCTCGCTATATAGTCCAGGATGGCCAATTATACAGACGGGGATTCTCAATGCCATTATTTCGATGTGTATCCAGGGAAGAGTCCAAAACAATCCTAGCTGAGGTGCATGGGGGAGAATGTGGTGATCATTTAGGTGGTCAAACTTTAGCAAAGAAGATTCTCCGATACGGATATTTTTGGCCAGAAATTAATCGAGATGCAGCAGACTATTCCCGAAAATGTGGCAGATGCTAAAGATTTGCCAAAATTCCTAGAGCACCTTCTACTGAACTCACACAGATGGTCAGTCCATGGCCGTTTGCGATATGGGGGATAGACCTTGTAGGACCTTTACCAACTGCCAAACCTGGAATCAAATATGCCATTGTTGCTGTAGATTATTTTACTAAATGGGCAGAAGCTGAACCACTGGCTACTATCACCTCTAAAAAGATGATAAGTTTTGTGACTAAAAGTATCATTTGCAGGTATGGTGTGCCTCAAAAGATAATTACAGACAATGGTACTCAGTTCGAAAGTGAAGAATTCCAAGATTTTTGCAAACGATTCAAAATTCGAAAAAGCTTCTCAGCAGTAGCTCGTCCGCAGGCAAACGGGCAGGTGGAAGCAGTAAACAAAATTATCAAGTCAACCATCAAGAAGCAACTCGAAAGAGCAAAAGGTGGTTGAGTCGATAAGCTACCACTAGCACTATGGGCATACAGAACTACCCACAAAACTGCGACTGGGCATACTCCGTTTTCATTGGCATACGGGTCAGAAGCAATGATTCCGGTAGAAATAGAGGTCCCTTCACATAGAAGAATCCATTTCAATCAAGCGGAGAATGAAAAACTACAGCTTGAGGCACTAGATCTCCTTGATGAAAAAAGAGAAGAGGCTGAGCTCAGAATCGCAGCTCATCAGCAAAGAATAGCCAGACATTTCAATTCCAAAGTTCGCCAACGCAGCTTTGAGATTGGAGATCTAGTCCTGAAGAGAATTATGACGGCGACAGGTGTGTTTGGGCCAAATTGGGAAGGACCATATGTCATAGGTCAGAAGCTTCTTGACGGCACATTCAAACTCACTACTGTTGAAGGAGATCAAATTCCAAGAGCTTGGAACAGCAACCACTTACGTCCATACTTAACTTGAAAGCTTTGTTGAAATGTTGTAAAAAGAATTATAAATGTATGATTCTTGTAATTGAAAGCAATTGTAAAGCCGATGCAAGTGAATAATGAAAGACCATAAAGTGGATGTAGGCCCAAATTCTTGGCCGAACCATTATAAATCTTGTGTTCCTTATTATTATTACATGTTTGCTTTATTTTCGATATGAAAAGTACATTAAATGTATTGCTGAAATGTCGATTTAAATTTTTGCAGGCAACGAAAATAAAACTTGCACATTACAAGACCAAGTGATTCTTGTTATCATTCAACAAACAAATTTCAAGTCACAAAAGCCCCGAATTCAAATCCTAGATAGGAAGTGCTTCAATTGAACGGCCAATGATTTCGCCGAAAATGGGCTCTTGCTAATAAATTGAGATCGTTTGAACAAACAAACATCCAATTAAGAAGCTTATGCCCGTTCTCGCGAACTTGCCTAGCAATGAAGTACACTTCTTTGGATTAAACAAACTACTTGTAAGAGAAGGGAGTGTGAGCTTGAAAAGAAAAACAGAGGATCGCTGAAAAGGCATAAGCAAGTGGACAAGGAACAACTAAAGCCCTCTTCGGAGGCACAAGTCCTCTTCGGAGGCACAACTCTTCGGAGGATAAAGACCTCTAACGAGGCATATGCCGCAAAAAAGAAAGTTCTCCACTCAACAAAAAAGATTGGAGGAGTCATGACCCTCCAACCATGAGAGAGTAACTTCCAGGCAATCAAAGACCTCTTCAGAGGCACATTTCACCAGGAGTTGAAGTGTAAGAGCCGCTCTTCGGAGGTCCACTTCACCAGAGTTTAAATGCAAAACAAAATAAAGACCTCTTCGGAGGCACATTTCACCAGGAGTTGAAGTGCAACAGCCGCTCTTCGGAGTTTCACTTCACCAGAGTTGAAATGCAAAACAAAATAAAGATCTCTTCGGAGGCACATTTCACCAGGAGTTGAAGTGCAACAGCCGCTCTTCGGAGTTTCACTTCACCAAAGTTGAAATAAAAAAAAAGCCTCTCCCAAGGGGCAGAAACAAAAAGACCTCTTCCCAGAGGCACAATAAGACAGAAAGACCTCTTCCCAGAGGCAGAAATGAAAAGACCTCCTCCCGGAGGCACAATCAAGCAGAAAGACCTCTTCGGAGGCACACGTTTCACCAAGATTGAAATAAAACTTCCAGGTGTTGAAACGTGAAAAAGCCTTCCTCAGAGGTGCAACTTTTCAAAGAAACAAAAGTCAAGAAGCCCTTTACTGTGGCAAGTAAGGAAAAAAAAAGTCATCTTCAAAGGCACACTTTAACTCTCAAAGGAAGAATGATCCACCGATTCTGGGAAATTCTCTTCCTCAGAAAGAAGTTAAAGTACCCTTCAGATACCCGCTTTACCACGTAGAAGAATTCGATCACTTGATAAAATGTGTATATGCACAAAGGAAAGAGTGATATCTTTGAAGGATGGAGCATAAAAACTTATGTGGAGGGAGTTGTACTCTGTTTTTTAACGAAATAATATTCCTCCAAGTAGGGAATGATTATTCTCTAAAAAAAAAGTACAAGTCCCCTCAAGATATAAAATATTGCAACGAGCTTATGGTATAGGGACAACATGGTATAACTACATCGGTAAAATTGCGCTCAAACAATATACCATAAGCTCACTGCAATATCGTGCAAAGAAACTTATACAAAAATGAATAATAAATGCATTCTCAGATACAGACAGAAGTTTGTACAAAGAAAAAGAATCATTTTATTCAACACTATACAGGTACAGGTTCCAAAGTAAAAAGCAAAAGAAAAGCGGGGGCCGGTACCCGCACAATTTCCGGTCAGTACATGCAAAAAAGGCAAAAAAGCGATATGAAAGCCACAGAACCAGAGCCATCATTTCTTCTTCCGTCCACCTTTTGAGCCCGCACCCGGCCGGATAACCAACTTCTTAGGCCGGCTTGTAAGAGTAGGGGATGAAGGAGAAAGGGGCTCAGTCGGACTTTCTTCCGTTTTTTCTTCGCCAGTTAAGGATCCCTTCGTCTTCTTCTTGGAAACTCCCTGCTTTCCACTCTTCTTGGAGGAAAACCCACTCCCTGGAGAAAGAAGTTTAGTTAATGGTTCATCATCGGAACCAGTTGCTTCTGGAGTCTTCTCACTCCCTTCAGTTTCTTCTCCCTTGTGTTCTTGTGAAGCAATGGGATCGTCCAAGTCTTGAAGAGCTTCTATTTGCTGCTCTTGCGATCCCGGTTGCGAGGCAGAAGGAGGATTCACCTGAATAGATGGAGGAGGAATAATTGAAGGTGGGGAAGTTTGAACCATGCTCGACGTTTTCTCTACAGAAGGAAAAAAGTTCAAGTCAGTAAAAAGTGGAGATAATGGTTCACTGAGGTTCAAGAAGTAGTCAAAAAGCTCATCAAGCTCGTAAGAAACAGATGAGCAGTCTACTTGGGCAAGATTAAAAGTAGGGTTACCTGCAGAAGTCAGTTTTCTGACATCAACCTCGTAAGCCTGTGCCTCGGCACCCTCGTCGCCTTCATCTCTACCGTGTATGCTTGTGATCTCGGTGGTAACTTTGGTAGGAGATAGAGAATGAGAACTAGAACCGATAATGTCAATTTCGGCCGAAGGAGAAGGCTGAAGTGGAATAGTTGAGACAGTTTTTCCTGAATATTCTCCTGCCGCTGTTTCGGCCCTTAATTTTGCAAGCTGTTCTCTCCCCCTGGCGAGAGCGGCGCGAGCATCATCATCAAGATAATGCTCCTCAAGATCTGACTCAGCATAGCCAGCGCCTTTACTGCCAAGCATATCGAGTGCGGCCTCCCAAACTTCAGCCAGAGTAATTTCATACTTGGGGCCTAGAAAGGCTAGGCTACCGCGCCCCAAGATGCTATGCAGGTAGAAATCAAATAATGTTGATCTGATGTTGGTCCTCGTTGCCTCGTGAGATTCTTCAGCTGCAATTTTGCCGACAACGGCCTCATCACGCTCCCTTTCAGCTTTGGAAAGTTGAAGCTTAAGCATTTGAATCTCCGCCTCTTGGGAGCTGTTTTTCTTCCGAAGCTCTGCAACATCAGCAATATAGCCCTCACTGATTCTTTTTTGTACTTCGAGCCTGTCTTCGGCGTCTCTTTGGCTGGCATGAGCGTCTCTCACTTGTTTTAGGAGCACTTCTTCTTTTTGAGAATAGGAAGTAGAGGAAGTAGCAAGCTCTTGTTTCAGTTCCTCAACTTTTGCTTCAAGCTCTTCATTGTAAGAAGCGATGCTCCTCATTTCAGTATCGTGTTGTTCGAGAACCTTTTGCCATTCGGCTTTATCATTTTCCATAGTGAGCATGGCCTCTATATTTGCACAATTAACCCTTTGGAGCTCGTCAACAAGTTTTTGCCAGTTTGACATCCTCTCAATATCAAGCTTGACGGCATCGAGGTTTCGTAACATGGCAGACTTGTCAATGAGGACCAAGTCAAGGTCGAACCTCACTCCCTTCAGGCACCACTGTGGAAACCGGCTTTGCAAAGTGGCCGGGCCCGGTCCAACTTGGAATTTGGGCCTGCTAATTATTGTTTGAATATCTGCTTTCCCAAGAGCGGGAGAGCCAGAAGGAATGTCAAGCGAGGCGGGGGTAGTAACCTTTTCAGGAGTTGTATAGGTGTGCTTCTCACCATGTCGGGCTCGCTTGCTCGAATCTTCAACCATATGACTTTTTCCTCGGTCATCATGGGATTTTCTTTTATGGGAATCGTCGCCTCTCTGCGAAGAATCGTGGCGCTCCTCCCTCTCTCTTCTTTCATAACGCTCCTCTTGAGCCCTCTTCTCTTGAGCCTTTCGGGCGGCTCTTTCTTCATCAGATTCTCTGTAAGAGGGGAGGTAACGCCTATAATCATATTGGCTACGCCTCCCGTAGCGCTGGAAATCATCATAGTAGGATCCGCTGCGTCCCATCGGAGGATCTGAAATAAAAAAGAGCTAAATTTTAGAATTCTTCAAAGTACAAAAAGTCAGAAGCATAAAAGTGCTGAAAGATTCTAAGTGAGTGTAATGTGCAAACTACGCGCATCAAACTACGAACCACTCTTTAATTGTGGAGTAGTTATGGGTGTAGAAGTTAACATCAACTCTTGAGTTGACGGAGTCTGTTGCAGAATAGAAGTCGTCTCGACTAATGAAGAAGAAACCCCGGTAGTAATAGGATCATCTTTAAAGATCTCTTGCGAGGTGGCAAAGAGGTCGCTCAGTCCTTCGAAAGTGTCGTCCCTGCTCTGCTTGACAGGACTGGTTTTCTCAACTTTTTCACCAGATTTCTGTGAATGTTGGGGAGATCCCTGAGGCTCTTCTTCCTCAATAACCGGGGCAAGTTTGTCAGATGGCCCCGCAATATCAACAGAGGTGGAGCACTTCACTAGCGAAGCCTCGGGAGCAGGTCCTTTTGGTATGGATGTGTCGGTAGAAACTGGGGCATCCAACGCTCTAGCTGGGGTGTCTGGGATTTCATGAGGATGTGTAGAACGAGAAGTATGCAAAAGTCCGTACTGATGCAAAAATTCGTCTTTTAACAGAAATTGAATGTCTCTCTCCTCAATTAGCACGGCCTTGAGCCTCTCGAAAGTTGGCTTATGACTGGGATCCCTGGAAGGAGGGGGGAGCGCTGAGAATAAAAAAGAAGCGGAGTTAACACTTAACAATTCAGTCTCGCAAAAGTCGGATAACAAACGTAGTGAGAATGGTTAATCTTACTTCCTTCCCTCCATATAGCGTAAAACCCCGTGGGACAGCGAACATAGAAAAATTGAGTCAAAAACCCATGAGCGCTGTCAGGAAGACCGATGATCAATTTATGATTTCGAGCACTTCTCACGACAGTAATAGAGGGGTGATCTTTAGTTCTGGTGAAAGAGCACATGAAGCAAATCTCGTCAAAGCTTGGGAATCGATCAAGCGTCCTCCTAAACAGTACACACAACCCCATTAAAATAGCATAGCCATTGGGGTGTAATTAGGATGGGGCAATGGCCAATTGACGAAGAAGTTGTTTGAAAAAGTCATTGAAAGGAGGAACGCCCCCACTCAGGCACATTTGTCGATTGACCGTTATGTCAGCAGTGTTACTTCTCTCGGGAAGGATGGCGTCTGATTCAGCGATGCCAAACTGAGCACACAACTGGCAAAAAACTTTGTATGATAGCGTGGTAGGGGCTCTTTCGGGAGGATTGACTAGTGGAGATGGAATAACAGTTGCCTCTCCAGTCTGAACTGTTGTATCTTCTTCCTGAGAAGTCATTCTACACAAGCAACTGGATATTCAAATGTGAAGGTGCACGTTTCCTAAAAAGTGTGAAGTGTCGTGCATAACTAATAAAAATAACAAATAAATATAACTAAAGTTAAACTAATCGACAATTGATCGATTACTAAATTTCAGGACTTGTTAATTTAGAAAGAAAAGGGTTTAAGTGCAGTATTGGTGCAAACCAGTCGATTTCAATTGACTATCTCAATGTTGCTTTAATACTCTACTTGAATTCGATGCATTGAAGCACTTCGTTCACACAATCTATTTAAGATTATCCGTTTTTAACTAATCTGTCATTTGATGTGGGCAATCAATGACAGTATATTCGTCCCATTATTCTGTAAATGTTGAATTAGACAGGTTATTAGTTTGCAAAAGTGACCTGTGAAGAAAACGCAAAAAAGATATAACAGGTTAAAGTCCAAACAATTCAGCACTCAAGCAGTATATTTCAGCAAATCAAATTAAAGTTCAAGGTTCAAGCAAAATTGTAAACTGCGACAACTTAAGTGTTGACTCGGCAACGACTTAAGTGTTGGCAACAATAGGAAGAATTTCTTAAGTCGTAAGTCATGGAAAGGAGGAGAAGCTCTAGTTCGAAGCAACCAGAAATTCCTCCAAGTTCTAACTCGGCCGCGACTTAAAGGGTAAGTCGTAAAGGTTTTTAAGTCGGTTAAGGTTTAAATTGTGAAGGTTCTTAGGTCGTTCGAAATTACTGAGTCGCGCCAAAGCTAACGTCACGACCAACCCCTTCTCAGATCCATAACCCGTCATCCTCCTAACTCCTAACCAGTTAACCCATATGAGATAGTATCGTCTCCTTTAAAATTCGTGAATCAACTGACTCGAAATATGGTAACCCATCATCTTCTCCCTGCGAATCATATAAAAAGCTCAATCAAACAGCTCTAAGCTTGTCAACAGTTAATCATGACGTGACTCGAGATGAAATATGGTGTGAAGATTCGGTTTGGGGTTAGAAAATTGGGAAACCATGCTCAAAGGGTAACGGTAGTCGTGCAATTGGATGAGCGAGGAGTTTACTTACGTAGTGTGATGACGAAGATTGTAGGAACTTGGTTGGCAATGAGGAAAATTGATTGAATTCGTCTCTTAAAGTTTCGAAGGTCGTTAATGGCGGAAGTATGCAACTGAAGAGATAAAGTAATAAGAAGAAACAACCTAAGCCATTTATACCTCGGGGTAGTGGAAGATGAGTCGGCACGCGCGAGTCAAGATGAGTCGAAGTACACGACCTACGACTTAGGCGTGTACTTCGAGGGGCAAATGTTAACCCCGTTTTGTCAACGAGTTAAGGCCTGGGCCGACTCATCAGATAAAGTTCTCAGCGACTCAGTGGATTTACGACTCAAGATACTTCAAGACTCAACAGGTTACCGACTCAACGAATTGAGGAGTTGCACGAGTTAAAGAATTGTGCGACTTACGACTTAAGGAGGTGAACGGTTTACGGCTTAAGGATAGAACGACTTAATGAGTTGACAGACTAAGCGACTCACAACTCAGAGAAATCTGCGACTTAAGGCCTCTGCGACTTAAGATATGTCACGACTCAGGGGAGGTACACGACTTAAGGAGTCTACGAGTTAAAGAGCCTGCGAGTTAAAAGCTTACGAGTTAAGGAGCCAACGACCTAACAGGTTAAGACCTAAACGACTTAGGGAATGTCACGACTTAAGACGATCCATGACTTAAAGACATTACGACCTAGCGACCTAAAGGAGTGACGACTCAAAGCACTAAAAGGAAGAGTCAACAACACTTAAGTCGCTGCTGACTTATAACTGCAGATAAGTCGTTCACGACCTAAGACTTGGAGAGCAAGTTCAATACCATGCTGTGATAAGATGACTTGTTGACGACTTACGACCTGGTTTAAGTCGTACACGACCTAAAACCACAGAGCCAAGATTTTAGTGCTGCCTCACTTTAAACCGTGACCTCTTAACTCGCGAATGAGTTAGGACTTGTATCCAGATGAACGAAGAAAAGCTCAGTACCACTTCACCTACTCCACTGCCTGCTGACTCTCGAACCTTGAGTCGAGCGCGACCTACGACTCTCCATGAGTCGTTCACGACTCATGACTTGGTGAAAACCGCTACCTAGAATTCTCTATATATAGAGGGCTAACTCCAACATAAGGGGGACTTTTTTGGCTCATTCTTTCCAAGCACCGATACTCTACTGCATTCCAAACCGACTCGACACTCAAAGCTTTCAGGACACGTAGAACGCTACCAACAACTTCAAGAAGGAATCTCATACATCCGACATGGATTTGAAGACTTTCCTTACATTGAAGTTTAAGCCATTCGTTCAAAGTGTTTAGTAATTCAAAGTGTATTGTACTTGGGAAGAATTGTATCGATCTGTAACGAAATCATCAATAAAGATATTCAAAGTGGACGTAGGCAAACTATTAAGCCGAACCACTATAAAATCGCTGTTGTTTACTGTTTTTTCTGCAGTTTTCTGCTTATACTCTGTTCCCGAATCATCGGGTGCTTTCACAACTACACTTTACACACCGGGGTGTTAGCGTTCAAATTTTAGCGTTAACAATGACAACTATATATTCAATTAAAAAGAATGAAAAGTAAATATTATCCCCTATCAATATGGTTAGATTTTCTCCCACTTTATCATTAACAAAAAGAAATATATGTATCCTACTTGTAAAATAGCAAGAATATGATATCCCTCTTTGTTTATAACTAAAACATTATAGCATATGGAAAGACGATATGACGCATAAAATAGTCATATAACATTACAAGAATATGATATAAAAGTTCACTCATAAGTAGAATAAATATATCTATATCATCATAACTAAAACAACAAATATTCATAACATTATCATAATGAGAAAACATCACGTCCACACAGCACATATCCATCATATTAGGTACAAACATAGCAAAAGCTTTAAATTGTAGGCTTACAATAGTTCATCACACACATAAAACTTACATAATGATAACGTAAACATACCATAAAACAATTGTAATATAAAAATATAAGAACCCAAACACAACTTAAGGATGCAGGATGTCCAAAAAATAGCATGGAATCTATCCCTGAAATGAACATCTAGTTCCCATGAA
The DNA here is from genome assembly GCA_030765085.1 of Allium cepa. Taxonomy (NCBI): domain Eukaryota; kingdom Viridiplantae; phylum Streptophyta; class Magnoliopsida; order Asparagales; family Amaryllidaceae; genus Allium; species Allium cepa. The sequence goes on from CM060943.1 coordinate 812,586,606, forward strand.
AGCAAACTAAAATAATGAATGTTTTGATTTTGAGTAATATGTGTTTGTAAAGTTAAAAAGAAAAGAAGAGTAGTAATTTTAAAATTTTACCTTACAATCATCCCAAGTTGGTGATGGTGGTGGTGGTTGTCCACTCAAATTCTTCCACATCCTTTTGAGAATTATTTTATCATTTTTGATCTCATTTTCGTTTCGACCGACACTTGTTTTTCAATATGGTCAAGGCAGGAGTTGACTTGGGAAAAACCTTTAGAAATTTGTCGTTCAAGTTTCTTTTGATTTTTGGAGAGAGTGATATCTGATTGAAGCTTCTCCCTTTTAGTGTAGGACTTGTAATCAACATTGATAATTTTCACTAGTTCGTTGTCACTTTTCTTCTTGCGGTTCTATATGTTCTCCTTCACCCACATCTTCTTTACAATGCTCAATTTCTCTATTTTCTTTGATCCTTTGGCCTTTACCTTTTCTTTATAGATTGTATAGCTCCAAATTGAGATATTTAGGAATATCATTTGGTAGGTGCATTATACTAAAAAATCTATTTCAGGCAAGTTGATTTGTGCTACGATCAGTTCCATGATCTTGGATGTTGTAGGCATTTAGTATCCTAGTGGTGTAAGAAGCGTAGATCAAGGTTTGTTTCTTAATATCAAAGTATGTGTGTAGCTCTTTGTAAATGAAATTAGCTCAATCTTCTTTGATATTGCCAAAGATAGCATATAATGCTCTAAATTCATTATCACCGATAACTTCGTGGCTACTTTGTCTCGAAAATTTTGTTATTATCATTGTTTGTAGAAGAAGCCTAAGTCTAGGGCGAAGATTGATAGATTTAAACTCAATTTTATCATCTTCTCATAAGTGATGTGAAACCGAATCACAGGTCTTAATGAATTCTACATCATCCAAATCATTGCCGTCGTTACGAAATTTAGTAATTTGAACAATGTCACTAACTTAATTGTTAAAATGTTTTCAAACACACTAGGCTAAAGAACACCTTCATTTCGGTGTAACCTAATAGTCGGATTATTTATATTTGCTAAGAAAAGAAGAATGCTATAGTCACAAATTTGTGCATGATCATCTCTATAATATATTAAACTAGTAATTTGATCTTCATTGTTAAAGGCTAATAGATTATATTAAGGATATTTATGTAAATCATGAAAAATATCATGAAAGACCTTTAATTGTGATAGTTGCTTAAATCTAGCCATAGCCCTTTTTTCATGATATAACCAAGCCTCTAGTTGATCCCCGGTTGGAGGAGCATAAGAGAAGGACTACTAGAAGATTCAACATTTTTTCCTTTTCTTTTTGCAGCCTTAGGAGGAATTTGTGATTTAGTAATAGAGTTTGAAAATTTTGGATTTTGTCTAAGAACTAGGGTTTGGAAAAGGGTTAAACGGGAGCGATGAAGGAGGAGGTGGCTTTTTAATATGAAGATATGGGTTAAATTTATGAAGGGGTAGGTGAAAACATAGGTTTGAGTAATTGATTTTTGAAATCTATAGCCATTCAAACATGTGGTCTAAAACGATCAAACGATTACTTGGGGAACAGAAAGTACTGGAACAAATTACCTGATTCCATATGTTTGGAAAAAAGTTACTAGATGTCTATTATACAAGTTGAAAATAGAGAATGCCAGAACATTTTAAACTATTTCTAAACGTTTGATAGTTTTGATTAAGATATCTGTTTGAGGAAAAATTAGGAAATTTTAGTATCTACAGCATTCCAAACATCTGGAACTTTTATCTAGGAGTATGAAATGCTACAATTTTCTGACATGAACATTTAAGTGTATAGATTTAATTTTTCTTTCTATATTTGATTTTTACTGATAGAAAGTAAATAATTTCATTAATTTAATTTTTTATTTTATTACAGCAAATAATATATATGTACGTACGTATGTGTATAAGATAAAAGATCAATAAAGGAAATTCTTTATTTTTCTTCGCTAGGCTTGGAATCATTGGTAGGAAAGCATTCCTATGAACTAGATTCAATAGTTGTGTGCTCATTTAGTGATTTGAGTGGAGACCATATGTTTATATGAATTGGAGTGTGATTGCAATCATTATTTGATGGTCCTTATTTCTATGAATTTCTTGGAGGTGAATTGTATTTATTTACCGGTGTTTCCATTAGTTGAGGGAATTTTTTCATACACTATTTTTTGTTGGAGAATGTCTACAAATAGCTAAACGCGTCTTTCCAAAAAAAATCATATGAGCTCCATTGTCTTCTTTGCTCATAATATATTTCTTTTTATACTTCCATCATCTTTAGTTGGTAATGGAATATCTCATCGATTTTGGTATTGGAAGATGAAGATTCAAAATTGATAGAATTTTTGACTTTCTTACCCTTAGAAGAGTAGCCAGCGTGATAGATCGGTGAAGGAATGATATTAATCAAAGATGATTTATTCGATGGTCGAGTTGTTTTGGTTGGTGTTGAATGAGAGCTTTTTGAAGGTGGTGAGCTAAGCTGAGTCGTAGTTTGAAACATTTTTGAGTTTAAAGTTGCCTTGTAATAAATATATTTGAATTTGGATATACATATAATTTAAAAACTGTTGTTTAGGTATAACATATAATTGTTAATATTTGGAATTAATTTTAAAGGGTGAAAATCACTTTAAATTTTAATCTGTTATATTTTAGTTTTCTATTTTTTTTAATGGTTGATATAAGATAGGTTTATAACCTTATATTTTTTGTGCATTTTTATAAGTTGTTTGTTTATTTATTACATACTTTGCCACTTTTTTAACTTTGTGTAAGATTTTTGCTCCATTATAACCAAAGACTTCTGATACATAGAGAAAATATTATAATTCCAGTTCACATCTTAGCTTAATAAATGAATTTTCATTTAGTTGTTTTGTGAAAATGTCTGTGATTAGATTTTTCTGATATCACATCTTTTTAATCTTGTCATGTAGGAAATAATTACTTATATCAATGTGTTTGGTACGAGAATGGTTTATTCGATTTTTTGACAAGTTAATAGCACTTGTATTATCATAATAAATTGGAGATTTATTTAATATATCCGTAGTCATAAAGAATTTGCTGCATGTATATCACTTGTGCACATGCCAAAGCAGCAGATATATATATATCATGCTTCACACATTGATAGTGAAACATAATTTTGCTTTTTACTAAACCACAATACTAGAGACTGTCTGATAAAGTAACAAGTATCACTCATACTCTTCCTTTATATTTGACATCCTCCGAAGACAACATCACTAAATGACACAAGTTACAAAGGACGTTTTTTCGAATAGAAGAGGCCATAGTCTTTAGTTTTGCTAAAGTAACACATAATCTATTTCATGGCTTGCTAATGTGATTCTTTTGGATTTTCTTAGAACCATGCACACAAGCAGACAGTCATCATGATATCAGGGCAACTAGCGGTTAAGTATAATAAATATCTGATCATATCCTGATATAATTTTTGATCCATACGTTTTCCAATTGTTATTATATGTTTTGCATTGTTACTACCAAAAGACGAGTCAACATCAGAGCCTCGTGGCTTCTCAAACGCAAAGGGAGACCCTGCTCGTAAATTTTTGTAAGCATCCTTACCAGTCTGTAGCTGCACAATAAGTGCATGTCGTTTCCTCGCTGCCTATCTCCTTGCTTCCATCGTCAACCACCTCGCCTCATTCTAAATTCGTCCCTTTGGCACGTGCAACAGACTATGACCATGCAATGAGGGGGCTATGTCGTCACAACCTTCGGGAAGCTACCTCACAGTCGGTTAAGTTGGGATGGGGCTAGTAAAAACGTTTGGCCATTGCATCTATTTAACGGATTTCTCACACTTTGATCCACTCGAAAGCAGAGATAATTATCTTACTGCTTTAAAATAAAATAAGAAGTAATATAATTTACCCTACACGTCAAGTCAGAAATCCAAATAATATCGATTAATATTTGTGTATAATATAGAATAATTCACCAATATCCAAGTATTAAATACTCGGCATTCAATGGATAATATTATATTGGTGTTATGCAAATAAATATACCTCACACGGACGTCCTATAACGCCCGATGAAATACAATTATATACAAACCACCCTCGTTTATTCAGTATTAATAAATTTCCGCTTAGATTATCAATTCAATCGCACTTGAGTCATTTCTCAATTCATTATCCTTCATTTTACCATTTTATAATTCAACACAATGGGTAATTAACTTCATCTCGTTCAAGAAAACAAATCAACAATCATCTATACACACGTCAATATATTATTTACTTAGTGTTTAACAAGATAAAGGGTTTGTTTAAATATGTTTCACTTCATTCCTACTTTTTATAAGATGCTTAATTTAATTTAACATCAAATATCTCTTTTAATTATTTCTCTCTTTAAAATAATAATTGATTCTCATATCTAATTCCAAAATCCATATTTCAAATTGGTTTCAAGAAACCTTTATTTAAACTCATTGACAAATTTTAAAATCTAAGAAATACTTTCACTTTATTTCTTCTTTAATATTATTAAAATACCTCAAGGAAGTTTATATCTACCAAATACTTTTAAGTCTAAAATCCGAAAAAATATTCCCGATCCAAAAAAATATTTGCAAGCCTAACTATACAACTTTAAAATCATTATTTAAAATCCCATTTATTTTCAAACACTTCTTTCAAAGCTATTAACCATCAAACTAAAATTCTGCTTCAAAAACAATATATTAAACAAACACACACACACACTCACACACACACACACACACAAAAAATCCTTATAATTGAAAACTCTCAAATAAAATAACCTTCTTTCACTTTGCAATTACTTTAAATATATTTTTATATACTTCTCATCAATTAAATTTAAATAACTCATTACTTTCAATAATATATTTTCCAAACATTATTTCATAAACACCCTTCGATTATCTTTCTAATCAATGGAAAATAAATATAAATATTCAAACTTTACTTGTTTGATAAAATTTCAAAACTCATCATTTACCAAATTATTTAGCTCACAAAATCTTTAAAATTATTTAGCTCACAAAATCATTTACTCCAGGTCATGCTTCCTTGCTCACAAAATTGATCGCATCTCCTAGATCAAGATCGATCTTCCATCCACCATCTTACTTTCGCAAGCAGCTCGCGCGCTCCCCTACTCACGCACGCTTTTAGCTCAGGTCGCGATTTGATTTTGTATGTTTTCTTAGTCGAGCTTTCTTCTTTGAGTAATTAGGGATGAGAATGGGATAAAGGGGGTGGATTGGGTTTTGGACGTGTAGAGAAGCAAGGAGAGACTTTTGAAGAAAGTGAGAAAGAACGAATTAAAACTGGCTTAGGCTTAAGCTTCGTTGATTTTGGGCTTGTTGTAATTAATTTACATTCCAATTATTCACTCTTTCAATTTATCTACAAATTTAATTCAATTTAATTTTGTTTAATTTATTCTTTATTGTTTAGAAAATATCAATAATCGCAACCTTATTCAATCCAATGTCCGCTTATTTATTTAATCATTCATTGTTTCGTTACATAATAAAAAAAATTTCCACTACTTATGTCGTATAAAATTGCTTACACTTTAAACATTTAATATTGATTAGAACATTTTATTTAATTTCAATAAATCATCCAAAAAGAATTTATTTATTTAATTCAATTTACTACGTCAAAATCTTTTATTAAATAGAATTCAATTAACTAATTTTTTTAAATATAATCATCGCAATTTGTATTAAAAAAAATTAATCTAATAAAATTTATTAATTTATACGGTATAGAAAGCAGGGCTGTTATATCAAGTGCCTCAATCCCTCTCGACTATATTCTCAATTTTTTCGTTGATGTGGCCGATCATTCTTTTCTCAAAGTAGTCACAAAAGCTAAATATAAACTTCTCATTCTTCTTAAGAGAGATTAATGAAAAACATCTCATATTTCGATATCATGTCGAACTTAGCCTCATATTCTAAAATAGATAAGTCATCTTATTTTTGATCAACAAACTTCAATACAAAACTGATTTCTAAGCTGCTGATAGAAACTCCTAATCAAATATATCTTTGAAGTGCTCCTAAGTAATTTGATCCTTAGGTGCAGCAATATTAAAAGCATTCCACCAATTCTCTTCCCTTCCCTCACCCTCCTTTTCATTGTTTCATTCAACTCTAAGTTCTCGAATATGCGTTTTTTTGTGTCCAACCAATCTGAAACTTCAACTGCTAATCATGTTCTAAGGAACGATTTGCCACCAAGGCTAGAGTAGTCTTTGTTCAACTTGGAAAAGTCATCCTTTGGTGCTTGTCTAGAGAACCACCACCAACAACAGCTAGAGTGCCTGCTTGGGCATTGTGCATCATGTTCATCGTCATATTATATAGCATCACTTGCATATCGGGGTTTACAACTTCCCTTGCACCCGCTTCTTGCATATTATATAGTCATCGCTTGCATTGTGTATCAGAGTTTCTACTACGTTCCTTATTTGGCGGTTCATTCTTACTAGCTGTAATTAAAATGCCCAATCCCTCAAAAAGGAATACTCGTGTAAACAATACGACTCACTACTACAAATACTATTATATAATTTTGGAAACCCCAAGTATATAACACGCACTGTAACGACTCGAAATTTTCCGACTTCGAAAATTTCGACACTAATACGTTAACTGTAAAAATGACGAACAATCAAACGTTGGAAATCTCAGATTGTTAGGGTAAAGAAGAAAAAGGGTAGAAGAAGAACAGAAAACAACAGCATCTTACATTCGCAGCAGATTAAATATAATATCAAATAATAGCATTTACGCAAAGAAAGCTGTAATTGTTACTTTACATTCAACATATCAGAGTACAACTATTTACAAATGAACTGGACAGTTATAATTAACTTTTCCTAGACTACAATCAAATCAAACTCAAATAAACAGTGGTGAACTCCATACATTCCTGCCATCCAGCTCGCCTCCTGAGCTTTAGAACGTCGTAACCTGAAAATCTGTAATATTTGGTCTGACCCGAGCATTACATCAAAGTAACACCCGGATCAGGCTAGAAACCAACGTGAATAAACCCATAAAATTTGAAAATACGAAATTATAAGATTTATTTGAAAACCTGGGGTAACTTGTATCTCACAACGAGTTCTTAACTTGTTAGTACCAACACTAATTTCACAAATCAATCCCTAAGTACCACTATATAGTTTCAATGGTCCAGTTTACTTAAATTATTCCATTCTTGCCTATTGATTTGCACATGTCAAATCTATAAAGAATTATTGATCGAAGTGGTTTCAGGTATTTACTAATACCTGACCCGGTCTCATCAAATCCAATGTTATTCTTTAAGCCAAATGTTTAAGTTTAAACAATACAATTTATATTCAGGATTTCATATTCACACAACAATTCATCTCACATAGATAACCCACAATATCAACCAAAGTATCTCATATCACAAAGCATCACAAATCACATATCAGAGATATCAAATAATCTAAGTCATTCAATATATCTTAATCATCTATAAGCAAGATAAATTAATTGTACCATTTCTAATTAATTTAATTGCTTTCAAATCTTGTTTACTTAACATTAATTAATTATAATCATTAATTAATCATTCTTTAATTATCAATCTAAATTAATTATCCATAATTACTTTCATTTACTAATTATCCCATTGGATAACTATCCTCAATTAATTAACTTTTAATTATTAATTAATTATCCTCTAATTACTAACTAAATTATCTAACCCTTAACAAATTAATCCTTCAATTACTTACATTAAGTAATTATCATTTATGCAGTTACTTACATCAATTAATCTCTAATTACTAATTAATTAATCTCTAATTACCAATTAATTGATCTCTAATTAATTAATTTATAACCCTTAATTATTAATTAATCCTTAATCATTAAATTGTTAAATAATTTCTCTTTAATTATTTCATTAATTTAATTACTCATTAATTATCCAAGACCTTAATTAACTTTAAGATAAACCTTTTCTTTACTAATTTCTAAATCATTCTTAAGATCTTATTTAATAAATCTTGAAATCATTTATAACTAACATATAATATAGAAACATATTACTCCTTTAATTAACTACTTCATTGCATATTTAAATTAAGTTTAAAATAAACTTAAGAATCTACTTAATTAATTTATGTAACATAAATCATTCAACTTCCTTAAACCCAATTATTAAATGAGACATTTATTATATATAAAAGAAAATTGATTTAAGGAAAATGTTTAAACTTGATTTGTTTTAAATTTAAAAATCTTACTTTTATTTAAATTTCAAAATTGTTATAAATCTTTCACTTTGGATTCAACCCGATATGTACTCGAGTCCACACGGAGACGTCCCTTCTTTTATTTAAAAAAAAACTTGTTAAATTTGAAACTTCTTACATGTTAATAATTCTCACGTATACTCGAAACCAAACCCGAGACGATCCTTCTTTTACCTGAGGCCAACCCCGAGGCACTCCCTTCATCTCCAATACTAAACACTGGTGCACAAAAACTCCTCGTGCATATGCACCGATCAACGGCGATGCTCCGGCCTTCAAGTCCACCACCGACAAGTCATCGTCGGCTCCCACCATCTATCTCGACTACCCACACTTCCAAATCGATCGCGAAATCCAAATTAACTCGATCGAACCACAGGAACGAAACTGGTCATCCACAAATCCACCTCGACCTACCGCCTCAGCCACGCCACCATCACGGTGAACTAAAAATTCACCTACCATTTTTGCCGAACTCATCAACCTCCCCGCTACCTCCATTAGTATCCCAACCACCTAGATTTCTCCGATCGCCCAAAAATGCCCAAAGCCCAAACTCCGGTCAACACGTGATTTCTCTCTTGAAACACAACTAAAAATCATGATTTTATTTTTAAAATTCATAGTTTTCGAAGATAAATCGGATTATATACATGAAATATTAAATCATTGAAGTTGAATATTTGATATGTTTGAGATTTTGCAGTCATTTTCCTTTCAATGAAAAACTACTTAAAAATCTTACTTGAAATTATTTTTGAATCAAATATCTTACTATTACAAACAATTTTTGTATATATATCAAATCCGAAAGAAGGTTAGGGAAAGAGCAATTTGATTTTAAACTTGTTTGAAGCCTATAAATGAAGAACAAAGCACATGTACTAATGTACAGACATGCACTCAAATATCTGTATACACATATTCATGCATTCATCTTAAAAAAATCATGCAAAAACTTATCACAGTTTACTTCAAGTTTTACTGCATGCAACAAGATTTTAAAATAGATTAAAAGCTATGTTTAGTCACCAAGAAAAATGTTTGGACAGAGACCTTTTAATTTGGAATGCTAGATTTTGAAAACTGAATGCTTTAGATTTTGAACCGGAAACTTGTTGAGTTGCTCCTGCTTTTAATCTGAGATGATTTGCTTTGAAACTAAAATGGATTTACTTTGAGATAGTTGATTTCTTGATCAGGTTGAAAAAGTTGTTGCTTTGATTAACTTTTCTGGTTTGAGTATAGTTTATAGGCTTTTGATTTTATTCTGGTTTTAGGTTGTTAACATGTTTTGATTTTCTTTGTTTTGGAAATGAGGAAATCAAAGAAATGAAAGAGAGGAGTGGAGAGATATACTTATAGCTTTAATTTATAATTTAAAAATAAAAGAAAATAAAAGAAAATTAGCGACACATGTAGTTTGCATGAAAATATTTGCATACGTTTGTTATACTATATGCAAAAAAATTACACTTATAATTAGCATGATTAAATTAATTTACATTTGTAATTATTGCATGTATTAATTAATTTTATAAATGTTTTTATAAAACTTTTTAATAAAATTCTATTTGATTAATATATTTTCTTAATTTATTTTTATAAAATATTTTAAAGAAAATAATATATAGCTAATTATATACTAATAAAATCAAATATACATTATTTTTAAATCCAATTTATTTTAGGATATTTATCTTTTGAATTTCAATCTCAAATTCAAATTCAAATTAAAATCAAATCATATGAATATATATTTAAATAAAACATATTTAATTTGTTTGAAAATAATAATTTTTCCAATTTTAAATAATTATATTAGAAGATTATCAAATAAACATTTATCCAGATATAAATATTTATTATCAGATTTATTTGTTCAACTTATAAGTCAGTGTTTACAATAGTTAAAATCAGATAATTATCTAATTACTTGATGCCCCAAAAATCCGGGTTATCACATTCCTCCCCCCTTTAAATCTTTTCGTCCTCGAAAAGGAACCAAGCTAGAATTTTATTAAAATGATTATTATCCGTTAAATTACTCTTTGATCAATTTCAACTATAAACTCTTTAATTAAGAATTTTTAAAAAACCTTACAATCTATATAATATTACCAAAATAGTTTTATAAAAATACTTCTTATAACTCGATGTCTCAACAAGTCCATCCTCGTTCTCATAGAATTTCGGTCATACGTTGATCAGGCGTCGGATTGAAAATCTATAAGTACTTGGTAAACCCATTTCAACACCAAGTGAAATTATTCGAAAAATATTTTTGAAAATATAGAAAATTTTTTTTGAGAATATAGGAAACATTTTTGGTGAGAATGCTCTGGAATCATCACCCCTCCATGGTCGGAGTTAACCTGATGGTTACGTTGCCATCCCGGCAAAATCCATAGATAACTGTAGGCACTCCACGCCCCTCGATTACGCCATGGTACCTGCCACAGATTGCAGCTACGCCCAGTGTAACGTCGCCATCACGGCAAAAATCAATGTAACCGTAGGCATTAGCGCCCTCGAATTTCGTTGCCAAATGAAACTTCACCACTCCTGCATACGTCGCTGACTACACCAATCGAGTCCTAATGTAGCCTGTAGGCACTCACTGCCTCACAACTTTCACTATGTCTTAATGGATCGCAGTCTACCGATGTTATGTTGCCATCACGGCAAAATCAACCGTAGATCGTTGGCTCTCACGGCCACACGACTTCCGCTATGGTCCTCAGTATATCAAAGTGACATCGAGTTATATTATCGTCACAGCATAATATAAATGTCCATATAGGCATCAGCGCCCTTGACTTTCGCTACCCACACATAATCCTCAGAAACTTCAGTTAGTTCGGACTTCCTCCCAGATCCAATTTAGAGCCTCCCCCTTAGGGCTTAAGGCAGAACCACCCCGTGGATCTCCTATGAAGTTCATTTCATGAGAGCGCCTTTTTCCCCCGAGCCAATCTCAAAACATTTTATACTATACACATATAGTATCTTCAAATCATACCCTTTACATAAAAAATCTCTTTTACACAAAATCAATATCTCAAATCGATAGTTTCAAAATTGGATTTCCAAATTCCCAAAATTGTTTTTTTCCAAAAATCAAAAGCCTTTCTAAAATCCATAGGTTCCAAAACCCTCTTCCAAAATCATTCTCATAAAATCCATTATGTATATATAGATATATATAAGTTTGCCCCTTTATTTAAAACAAAATACTTTGGATTACACCTTACTTATATAAATCCCTTTTATACTTCAAAACTTTCAAACATCACATCTTCAGGCTATAAGTTTAACAAGGGGACTTTATCATATATAACAAATATAATATATAAATTTACTTATGCCAAATCAAATATTCAAGTTTGATGTCTTTTATAATGTTATTTATCATATTTCTTACTTTTCATAAAGTGAATTTCAAAAGATATCCAACTTCCACTTTTATTCATATATATTTCTCAAAATATACTTTTCTTTTTTTAGAAATCACTTCTAATTTCTTTCAAAATTTCAATATCAATTTCATTCAAGCACATACGATGCACATATATCATCCGCACGCAATATCAAATCTGATCGCTCATTCAATCACACAATTTCACTCTCGAACTAGTATCGTCCACTTGACTTCCTAGTGCGGACTCAGATCTTGCTTCTTGATCAGAAACCATCATTTTCCTTGCATAGACATTACTATGATAGATAATTTACAAAACCAATCAAAAATCCATATCCATGGTTCGTCGTTGAAAATTGAGTGAAAGATCCTAACTCGGATCGGTATATTATCTGAAAATTCTGTGCTTGAATCTGGATCAAATCATTATACGAATAGAATAACATACGTACATCCTATATATTTATCTTCATTGATTTATTAATTAAATCAATTTTCGCTTACTACATATTCATTTAGATGTCTATTCACTTATTCATAATTGCTCCCATTTCCATTTGGGTTATCACTTCAACTCTAAATAGTTTGCACTCTGACCAACTTGAATTTATAAAATAGCTTGAAAAGTTTAAAATAGAGAAGTAGTTGTAAAATAGCAATTAGTTGTAAAACAGCAGTAAAATAGTTACGTAGTTATAAAATAATTGTAAAATACTTAAATAATTGTAGAATAGTTAGATAGTTGCAAAATAGTTATAAAATAGTAATTAGTTATAAGTAGTTGTAAAATCATGATTAGTTTGTAAAACAGCTGTAAAATAGTAATTGGTTTTCAAAATAATTGTAAAATATGTATAAAATAGTTTGGATTTAAAAAAAAGAAAGGTTATATAGTAAATATCTTGAGAAATATATTTAAAACAGTTTAGTTTAAAATAATTTATTTGAAAATAATTTCGGAGTCAAACTGATTCAATTACCCAACCTCCATTTCCAAACAATTTCCCATCTCACTTAATTGATTCAGTTCCAATTCAATTTGAACTAACTTCAATTCCTATCCCAATTCAAATCAATTTTCATTTGAATTTTAAACTTATTCAACTTCAAGCTCTCATCCAATTAATTCAAATCAAATTCAGTTTGAACTAATTTCAATTTCAATCTCAACTTTAAACTTTCTCGAATTATATAAATTCGAGTTATATTTTTAAAAGTTGATTGAATCCTTCAAACCAAATTAATTTTTACTTTTAAATTAACCACTTAAATCTTTAAACCATTTAATTCTGAATCCAGATTTCAAATATTCATTTTAAAATTACCTTTACTTGCTCATTTCAAAGTTCATGCAAGAGTTCAAAACCTTTTTAAATAATTTAATTTTCAGAATCCAATTTATTACCCAATTTGATCTTCAAACTTTGAAACCGATTCTTAAACAATTTAGTTGCAAGTTCATTTTTAACATTTGAATATTAAGTTCAAAGTAATTCCATTTTCATAGTTTCAATTTCACTTCAAAAATCAAAATTGTTCTAAAATAAAGTTTTATTTCCATTTTATTTCAGTAATGGATGTATATTACCCCAATACATTTCCTAATTTATTTAAAATAATCCAATTCTCGGTTTCATAGATTATTAATAACAACAGGATGACATCAAGATAAGTCACATCCAAATTATTTTTAAAACATCCATCCATGTCATCCATTACCCATTTCCAGATCTCAAACCTATTTTGAGATCAAATCTAACTCCCATTTCAAATCAACCCATTTAACTTCCTAAGTTAAATCTCAATTTCATTTTGAAATTTCCAATTCAGGTTGTTCATTCTAAACTCATTTAACTTCTCCTAAGTTAAATTCAATTTATTTAATCCAGTCAAATTTATTCAATTTGAATTTTCCATTTCAAAATTTTAAACTTCTTATCAATATCCTTTCTCACTTATACGTTCAAAACGTATCACATTTTCAGGGAAAATTCAAAACTCGTTACTTAGTGTTTACTCCAATCAACTTGTTATTATGTATATCCCACATATATACATATTTATTTTCTTTCCTCACCAAGTTATATTTTAAATTTTTAAACCATCTTTGGTTTTAATTTAATACAAATTCCTTTAAAACAATTTCAAGTTTTCAGGACTTAAAACTTCACAATTGAAATCCTTTTCAATTTCTAAGTCATATTTATCTAAATTGTTTACTTCTTTAAAACATTTCATTTTGCTTTATCATTAACAAACATTCCATTATCAAGGTACAACAAACATTTTAGGATAATAACCAAGGTTATCATAACTGGAAACCAATTCGCTATATATTATCTCATAATTTATTGGATAATAAAATTAGGGTAACTTAATTCAACATTCTGAAAACATTCTTACAAATTTTAGGATTTTAATCTCTGGTTTGAATCCACTTCTAGATTATCTTATTTATAGTTTATTATATCCAATTCTTATTTGATTGTATTTCTATTACCACTTAATTCTTATTATTTTATTTTATTCCAATAATTCAACAACCAATTACCTTAATATTTATAATAATTAGAAAAATTATTTCTTTATATATCAAAATATAAACTTATATAAGAATCAACCATTTTTAAAATCTTTATATAAGAAAATAACAAGTACGCTCTTATATATATACACACACACAAAACTCATTATAGGGTACTACTGACCCTGTCCTTAATGAGTAAACCCACCAAAGCCAAGGTTCTCGCTTAACCTTCAGCTCTGATACCAAAAATGTAACGATCCAAAAATTTTCGACCTCAAAAATTTCGACACTAATACGTTCACTGTAAAAGTGCCATGCAATCGAATGTTGGAAATCCCAGATTGTTAGGGTAAAGAAGAAAGAGGGTAGAAGAAGAACCGAGAACAACAGCATCCCACATTCGCAGCGGATTAAATATAATATCAAATAATAGCATTTATACAAACGAAGTTGTAATTGTTACTTTACATTCGACATATCAGAGTACAACCATTTACAAATGAACAGGACAGTTATAATTAACTTGTCCCATACTACAATCAAATCAAACTCAAATACACAGCGGTAAACTCCATACATTCCTGCCATTCAGCTTGTCTCTTGAGCTCCAGAACGTCCCTACCTGAAAATCTGTAATGCTCGGTCTGGCCCGAGCATTACATCAAAGTAGCACCCGGGTCAGGCTAGAAACGAGCGTGAGTAGGCCCATAAAATTTGAAAATACAGAATTATAAGACTTATTTGAAAACCAGGGGTAACTCGAGAAAGTGTGCTATGGATTGTGTAGTATGGATTTACAATAATACAGAGTATAGTGATGATAATAATACTATAAATAGTGCGGAATATAAAAGCAGTATAGTAAAATGACACCAGAGATTTTTATACTGGTTCGGAGCACCGTCCTACGTCCAGTCCCAGACTCCTTCTGGAATTTCACTAAAACAACAACCCTCACTTAACCCAGAGGAAAAGGTCTATACACCCCTGAGCAGCCGAGCAAGGATCTGAGCAGCAGAACAGGATTTTGCCTCAACAGTCGAAGAGGACTTCACTCGCCTGCGCAGCAGAACAGGACTTCAATAAATACAGAAAATAGTTTTGACTTTTGTGTGTTCTAATAACTTGGATTTGTCACTTGTTGTACATCCTTCCTATAATCTTCTCCCCGAGTATAAATATATATATTTGAAACGTATGAAGAATAGAAAGGTATAGTATTGCTTTAATGCAGAATAATTGAAAGTATTATAGCAAATAGATTTCAGAAAGTTAGATAAGAGAATAAGAGAATTCGATTGTGATTCGGTGATTTGGAATGAAGTTGGAGTTTTTATTTATAAAGGTTAGAAAGTAGCGACTGTTGGTGAAGAGTTTCGATCGAAGTGTTGCGTTCGAATCTTTTCGTTAAAGGTTTGCAACTCTTCACAAAAGTTGTGTCCTTTCAAAAAAGTGGCTGTTATAGAAATTCAGTCCACGGAGCCTCTAGGAAAGTCGACTAAGTATTCAAAATAATTTTAAATTTTAAATTCATATATTTATGTAACTGTGCATGCTGCACAAAAATCCCAGTGTCAGTCGACTGTCTTAGGTGGTCAGTCGACTAACCTGGTTATTTTTGTACAGTTTGCACAATTAACACACACACACACACACACACACACACACACACATATATATATATTAATTTCTATAACTTTAAAACACTTTTATAATTTAAATTTGTGCTTATATGTGTATAAAACTATTAGTAAATACAATGATTAAATATATAAGCTAGTGTAGACATAATCGAGGAGAGATTTTAACAAATATTGACCTAAGACTTAAAAACAAAATACCATAGTTAATGCACTGGTTTTTAAAGTCTCGTCTCCTTGTCTTTTTTTATCGTAGCAGTCATCAAATTTGTATGTCGTAGTGATAGCTTCGTGTCATGAATCAAAAACAAGTCTCAACATTCTCCCCCTTTTTGATTGATGACAACCTGCAAATAGATATAGATTTCGACTGCATATATATAACATAAATACTTACTCCCCTGAATCTTTGACGCTCTATATCCTGCATTATTATTAGTAGCGATAATATTTCTCCCCCTTTGTCATCGACAAAAAGGAATAAGTAATATGATATTATAATGTGAAGGATAATATGAAATAAAACCAAGAACAACCATCCACACATTTAACATCGATAGTCAAGAGTGTTCAAAATACATAAACTAGAATGGCCATTTAGTACAAGCCATATGAATTGAAAAATAAATGTCTTGAATAAAAAGAAATGAACATCTTACTCCATCGGTTGCTTACCCTTACCACTGTAACCTTCATCACCATCATCATCACTACAACTAGCTTGATCGTCGTCGGAAGAAAAAGACCATGTAAAGACGGGTTGCTTACTCGGATCGCCTATAGCAGCAGTAGATGTACCGGAAGAGCATGATATAGCTTTCCATAATTTGGTGAAAGATCCTTTGACCTTATCGAGCTTCTTATTAACTTTGATGATGTTTGATTGTAGAATTTGTTGATTATGGCAAATTATGTTGATCGATTCACGTGGTTGAAGACCTTCATTTGGAATCATAATTTCTTCTTGTTGATAACGAGTTGATCTTTGATGAGATGATCATTGAGATGGCTCGTCGTGTTGTTATGGTTGGACTTGAGCTGTTTGCCTTTGGGTCCATTCTTCAAAAGATATTATACGAGGGGGTCAGGCAACCGGTAATTTCATCAACGCTAAAGTCCGAACATTCAAACATCCAACGGTAGAAACTGGTGAATCCGGTTCCGGAACTTCACATGCTTTGAGAAGACGCATAATATATTCGCCGTAGTAAATTATATTCATCCTACCGTTGTTGAAACTTAAAAATTCGTCAAGAATTAAACGGAGCCAGTTTACTTTGATGTTCTCAAAGATAGCATACAAAGCTTTAAAATTATTTTCGTATACAAGTTCATAACTCTCGGTTCTAGGAGTTACATTTTTATTAGAGCACGATGAATAATTCATGTCTTTGGTCGTAAAGACATTGATTTCAGTTGACGCATGTCATCTTCTAGAAACAAATGGCTTACACGGTCTCGAACAACCAAATCAACATCAATAGTAGCTAATTCTACACCATCATTTTCTGTTTGTAAAATATGAGCCATGCGGTCTAGAGAGAAAAAGACGGGTTTCCCACATACGAAACTCCATACATAGTCTTATTGATTTGGAACATCTTGGTGACCCAAATTTAGGTTAGCGTAGAATAATTTCACCATAATTTGGTTGATTCTATGTTTGTTGTCGTCGATGTTAATTAATGACTCTAAATTGCTCCTTCGAGCTAACTCTTGGATGTGATATAGGGAAAAATCAAGAAATTTGACGAAATGAACCTTCGAAGATCCTTGAGTCTTGCATCCGTCTCAACCTCTTCATCGCGGTGTCATCAAATAGCCACCTTTGAATTTGTTCATTCGACGGAGGTTAAGATGATGAGGAAGCTTGTCCCTTATGTTTTGGAGCCATTTAATTTTAATTTTGAAGAAGAAAAATTGAGTTTTGGAGAGCCTAGGGTTTTTGAAAATTTGGAAATATGAAATTGGTAATGAGGAGAGAAGGTAAAGTGAAAGATAAAGGGGGTAAAGGGGTAGGTGAAAAGGTAAAAAGTAACTCAGATCTATGGCTCGGTCGACTAGCACAGGGCTTCGGTCGACTGAAGCTGAATATTGAATTTTTTTCGATCTTTTAGTCCGGTAAAATGAGGCTCTGAGACAGTCGACTAGCCATGAGATATAAAATTTTATATTCCTGCATCAGTCGACTGGCTTAGGGCTTAAGTCGACTGATGTTGAAGGTCGAAAATATTCAACCTTCTGGTCGAGTCGACTGAGGCCCTAGGACAGTCGACTGGCCATGTATATATAAAAAATTCGTTTGTTGTGTCAGTCAACTGACCACCTGGTCCAGTCGACTGACCTGGAGTATTTTCTGCAATGATTTTTTTGGTGTGAAATGTGTGTGTGTGTATATATATATATATATATTATTTATGTTTGTTAATTCTTTTAATATAAGTAGTTTTTATTTTCATGAATGATATAGAGATAACTTTATTTTGCAGTTAAATGTTATATTTTCTATATGTGAATGCCGATTAATGCACCAGAAATAAATTTATTTAAGAAACAGAAACGTACATATGTAGAGAATTTATTTGAAAATGCAACGAAAGATAATTAAAACTATGATTATTTCGAGGGGCTAGGCGTCTTGAATTCTTTCAGTTGATTACGATGAACATTCGATTCCTCGTTGCGATCCCATAAATTCGATGAGCATGGTGGACGTGGTGGAGACGAAGTCGATGGTCGTCTGATAGGCGAAACAACATGTTTGTCTATTGGATGTGACGTTGTCCCACAGAATTTCATAGCGATGTGCTCAATGATGCCTATCCGTTTGGAGTTTATTTTTTGTTTGTAATACATCTCCTGTTGTAGCATTAGAGATTCTTGCTGATAATGGTGGAGATCGTCGATTTTTTGTTTTGTGTTTGGAGAAATATCAATAGTCTTCTTTTCCTTTTTCTTATCCAGAGTATATCTGGCGTGATAATCTGATGATGGTGAGACTTTATGATCCAGAGTTTTTGGAGAGTTGTGTGAAGCAATAATTTCGACAGAATCCGTTGTAGAGGAAGTTGACATTATTTTAAAAAAAAATTGTTGTTTACAGAAGAAAAAAACTTTAATTCAGAGAGAAAATCAATGATAGCTTTACTTTTAGTTTGAGTGCATAGAAAAGGAATATGCATCTATTTATAGATTTAGTTTTAGGAAAAATAGGATAATATTTGGTGGATTATATTAATTCTAGCCAAGAAGTATGGTGAAACATTGGTTTTCTGTTGGCTGAGCTATTTTGAATAATTTTAATATTCATAAAATTAGTAATGTAGACTATAAAGTTAAATGTGACATATAATGCAGTATAAAATACAGTTACCATATAATAAAATGGCCATACTAGGCTAGAATAGATAACATTAATAGTTTAGGTGGCTAAGACACTTGGGTTATTCAAAGCAGGACATGAGTTCGAGTCTCAACAAGGTCAGAATTTCGAATTTTGTAAAAAAAATTATTTTTGAGTTTTTAGTTAATTTTTTTTATATATATTACTTATATATCTTTATTAGAAATTATATCGAGCTCTCGTCATAATTTTATAAACGTATATTCTAATAGCGGTTTAGTAAAAATATCGGTTAATTGATTTTCTGATGGTACGTATTCCAGATTTATCACTTCTTTTTCTATATTATCACGTAAAAAATGATGTCTAATATCTATATGTTTAGTTCTATAGTGGTTTGCTGGATTTTTAGATAGATTTATTGCACTAGAATTGTCACAGTAAATTATTGATTTTGATATATTGATTCCAAAATCTTTAAGTATCTGTTGCATATAAATTACTTATGTGAAAGCTAGTGCCGTAGAAATATATTCTGCTTCACAAATTGATAAAAAGACATAGTTTTTTTCTTACTAAACCATGATATTAAAGACTTACCAATGAAGTGACATGTATCGCTTGTACTTTTTCTATCTGTTCGTGATCCTTCGAAATCAGCATCGATGTATGATACTAATTCGAACGAACGCTCTTTCAGATAGAAAAGTCCAAAATTTGTAGTTTTACTAAGATAGCGTAGTGTACGTTTTACAGCACGTAATTGTGACTCTTTTGGGTCAGATTGAAATCGTGCACATAAGCATACACTCATCATAATATCTGGTCTACATGCTATTAAACAAAGTAGTGAACCTATCATACTACGATATATTTTTTGGTCTACACTTTTGTCGTTTTCATCTTTATCAAGATGTGTTGTTGTGCTCATAGGTGTTGGTTAGGCAGAAGTGTTTTCCATTCCAAAACGTTTAATAAGATTATTACAGTATTTTTCTTGATTAATAAAAATTCCATTTGAAACTTTTTTATTTGAAGCCTTAGAAAATATGATAATTCTCCCATATGGGACATTTCAAATTCTTTAGTCATTATTTTAGAAAATTCATTACATAATTCATTATTAGTTGAGCCAAATATGGTGTCATCGACATATACTTGAACTATTAATATATCGTTTTTCAAGTGTTTTATAAATAAAGTTTGATCTACTTTTCCAGTTTCAAAACCAGAATTGATTAGATAAATTTTTAGTCATATATACCATGCATGTGGTGCTTGTTTTAAACCATATAAAGCTTTCTTGAGTTTATATACATGATCTGGATATTTTTCATGAATAAATAAAGGAGATTGTTCAACATAAATGTTTTATTTAATATATCCATTTAAAAAGGCACTTTTAACATCCATTAGATAAAGTTTAAAGTTATTGAAACATGTGTATGCCAATAAAATTTGTATTGCTTCTAGTCTAGCAACTGGGGCAAATGTTTCTTCGTAGTCTATTCCTTCTTCCTGATTATATCCTTGTGCTATTAGTCTTGCTTTATTTCTAGTTATATTTCATAATTCATCTGCTTTATTTCTATAAACCCATTTAGCTCCTATAACAGTTTGATCGGGAGGTCTAGGTACAAGTTCCCAAACTTCATTTCGCTCAAACTGATTTAATTCTTCTTGCATAGCAATAATCCAATTTTCATCGGACGATGCTTCCTTAGCATTTTTAGGTTCTATAGTATAGAGAAATGCTACATTGCCCATTAAATTTAATTGATTTCTAGTTCGAACATTTGAATTATTTCTCCTATTATATTTTTTGTAGGATGATTTCGTAAATCTCTTCAAGGAGATCTTATTGCATTGTATCATTTCTGTATTCTAAATTATTACTAATGTTTTCATTTTCGCTAGAGTTATAAATGATATCGTCACCATCTTTTGAATTGTTTACTATTATATTTTTTTGATTACTATTAAGTAAGTCATTGTTACAAATTGTTTTAGAAACAGGTTTAGAGTTCTCATCAAAAGATACATGGAGTGATTCATCTATAGTACTAGTTCGTTTATTAAAAATTCGATAAGCTTTGCTTCGATTCGAATATCCAAGAAATATTCCTTCGTCACATTTTGAATCAAATTTGCCAAGCTGATCTTTGGTATTTAATATAAAAAAATTTGATCCAAATATTTTAAAATAAGATATGTTTGGTTTTCTATCGTTAAAAAGTTCGAAAGGAGTATTTTTGGTGAGAGGTCTAATAGAAACACGATTTAAAACATAACAAGCAGTTGCAATAGCTTCTGCCCAAAATTGTTTTGGTAACGTGCTTTCATTTAGTAAAGTTCTTGCGCATTCTCGAAGAGTTCGATTCTTTCATTCTACAACTTCATTTTGTTATGGAGTTCTAGGAAACGAAAAGTTATGAAATATTCCTTTCTTTTTACGATAGTTATCAAATTGTATATTTTCAAATTAACCTCCATGATCACTTCTAATATTTTTAATTTTAATACCTTTTAAATTTTGAATTTGTTTAACAAATGTTTTGAAATTTTCAAAGGTATCACTTTTATTTTTCATAATAATAGTCCATGTATATCTAGAGAAGTCATCAACAATTAGAAATACGTATTTATTATGATTTATGGATTGAATTTGGGCAGGACCAAATAAATCCATATGAAGTAACTCAAGTGGTTATAAAGTTGAAATAACTTTCTTAGATTTACATGAAGATGTAGTTAATTTACCTAATTGACATGAGTCACATATATTATTAACTTTAAAATTCATATTTGGTAATCCTTTTACAAGATTATTTTTAGAAATTTTATCTATATTTTTGAAATTGATATGACAAAATCGTTTGTGCCATATCCGGGGATCATTTTCCTTAGCTGTTAAAAAATATTTGAGTTATGATTAACTTTTAGACTTAAAACGTAAATGTTTTTATCTCTATTTCCTTCGAAAATAAGATTTTGATGCTGATAAAGAATACTTATTTTCAAAAAATGATATTTTAAAACCTTTATCGCATAATTGACCTATACTTAATAGATTATGTTTTAAATTCTTAACTACTAAAACATTTGTAATAAGATGTAAACTGGATGTACCGTAATTGCTCACATCGTCTTTGTCGATATTATATCCCTTGGAATTATCTCCAAAAGTGACAGAACCTCCATCTGAGTATGTAATATTTATCATTATATCTTTGTCTCCTATCATGTGTTTTGAACAACCACTGTCGAGTCTCCATTTTCCTCTTTTCTTGAGTGGGACCTACAAAAAATATGAGAAACGTTGGTACCCATCTTTTAATAGGGTCCTAGGAGTTAGATCTTAGGAAACCAATCCCAAGAGGGTTTAATATCCCTTTTATAAATATAATTTTTATTATTATGAACATTTTCTATGAATGAACTAATATACTTTCTCCTTATTAACTTGTTATTAGTTTTAGGTACCCATATATTTATAGTTTTAGAAAGTAGTCCATTTGAAGATGTGGATGTTTTATCATTTTTAACTTTGTTTATATTACAAGATTGTGACTGTTTAACTTTCTTCTTATATCCTAAACCATGTTTATTACTAACAGATTGCGAATTCTTAATAATCCTAGATAAATTTTCTCTTCCTTTATTAAAATTTGAAACATTTTTGGTGATTCCATCTAGTTTGGTTTTTAGGCTTGAATTTTCTAGTTCTACCATTTTAATATTAGTTTTTAAAACATGATTTTCAGAAAAAATATGATCATTGTTCTCTTTTTGAGTTTCAATTTCTTGGCTCAATAGTATAAGTTGAGAATTAACACTACAGAGAGATTCTTGAGTTTTCTCAAGTTCTTCTTCCAATATTTTCTTCTCATCTTTAAGCATATCTCTTTCGAATTCTGCCTTGTTCTGATTTTCTACAGCTTCTTTATATTTTCTTTTAAGACTTTTTAAAGTATCTAATAATTCAGAGTTTATTTCTGTCATATCATCAAAAGTAAAATCACTAACCTCATTAGCTTTAGCCATAAAACATACGTTAGCTCGTTCATTATCGCTATCACTTTCACTTCCCGAAGAAGAAGATGAAGATTCTGAATCATCATATGTGACTGAAAAGGTTTTTCTTTTGAATTTGTCATTCCTTTTATTTCGATATTCTTTCTTTTGATCTGGATAGTCCCTCTGCATATGCCACTTTTTGTGACAGTTAAAACATTCCATAACTGTTAAAAATGGGGATTTATTATTGTTTGAGCTTCTCTTGCCATTATTTCTGTTTCCTTTTCTATATTTCAAGAATTTCTTGAAGTTCTTGGCAATAAAAGCTAGGTCGTCTTTGTTTGAATCTGATTCTTCTTGTTCTGCATGAAATGCTATATTCTTTTTATCTTGAGTCTGAACTCTTTTTGCCTGCAAATTCACTTCATAAGATATTAGAGTTCCTATTAACTCTTCCGGAGTTATTTTGGAAATATCGTTCGCTTCTTCAATAACGAGAACATTTCTTTCCCATTCTTCCGTTAAAGAGTTAAGGATTTTGGATACAATATCAAAGTTCGAATATTTTTCTCCTAGTCCTACTAGTGAATGATCGATATCCTGAAATATTGAGTACATGTCATTTATGGATTCATTTTCTTTCATTCTAAAGTTTTGAAACTGACTCTTGAGCATGGATATTTTGCTTTGTTTAACCTTGTTGGTTCCTTCGTGTGTAACTTTGAGTGTACACCATATTTCATATGCAGTATTGCACATGCTAACACGGTTAAACTCATTTTTATCTAAGGTATAAAACAACATATTCATGGCTTTTGCATTAGCTACGGCATCTAATTTCTGTGCATTTGACCAAGTGGAATATTCTTCAGTAGGAATAGTATATTCTGTCTTAGTTATATTCCATGACGCACAACTATTTTCTTGCATATATATTCTCATTTGTGTGGCCCAATAGTTATAATTCATGCCGTTAAATAGTGGTGGACGTCAGTGGATTGTCCTTCAACAAAGCTAGTGTTAATGCTAGTGGTAGTGTTGGTGTTATTAGATTATCAGATAACTGTGTTACGGTTATATGATGATCTTGCTCTGATACCAAATGAAAGTGTGTTATGGATCGTGTAATATGGATTTCCAATAATGCAGAGTATAGTGATGATAATAATATTGTAAATAGTGCGGAATATAAAAGCAGTATAGTAAAATGAGACCAGAGATTTTTATACTGGCTCGAAGCACCGTCCTACGCCCAGTCCCAGACTCCTTCTGAAATTTCACTAAAACAACAACCCTCACTTAACCCGAAGGAACAGGTCTATACACCCAGAGCAAACGAACAGAGACCTGAGCAGCAGAACAGGATTTCGCCTCAACAGCCGAAGATGACTTTACTCGCCTGAGCAGTAGAATAGGACTTCAACAAATACAGAAAATAGTTTTGACTTTTATGTGTGCCGATAACACAGATTTGTCACTTGTAGTACACCCTTCCTATAATCTTCTCCTCAAGTATAAACATATATATTTGAAGTGTATGAAGAATAGAAGGGTATAGTATTGCTTTAATGCAGAATAATTGAAAGTATGATGGCAAATAGATTTTAGAAAGTTAGATCAGAGAGTAAGAGAATTTGATTGTGATTCAGTGATTTGGAATGAAGTTGGAGTTTGTATTTATAAAGGTTAGAAAACAGCAACTGTTGGTGAAGAGTTTTGATCGAAGTGTTGCATCCGAATCTGTAATGACCCGCAAATCCGTACCCCTTGAGTCAACACTATTCTACAACAATCAACTCAAGTTGTACAGAAATACGAATCATTTGGGTTAAAGAAGAAGAGGTAGAAGAAGAAAGTAGAGAAAACAACATCAGAATCTAACCATCGCAGCGGAACAAAATATAATAGATAGTAAATAATCTTTACTCAAAATCAAATATATCTGTTTACATATATTAAATCATCAGAGTACATCAATCACGGCTCACATCAATAACATACATGGATACACAACCAGTCAACCAGCGGAATATATATATATAAAACAAGTACGGATATACGTATCGTCATCCAGCTCGTCTCCTAAGCTCCGCAACATCATATCCTGTATCCTATAATACTCGGTCTGACCCAAGCATTACAGTTAATTAACACCCGAGTCAGTCTGGAATACCAACGTAAGAAAATCACACCCAATTGATTATTAAAGTTTCAAAAATCCTTTGAAAACAAAAGCATCTCGTAAGACCACGCCACAAATAAACATGTCGGGTTTTTACCTTACGATAGCTAAAACATTTTTATTAAAGTCCTCTGATATTATAATAGTGTCTATAGAAAGTAAATAGAATCTAGCTGAAATGCTTGCATCTCACATTTCAGCAATAGTTGGGCACAATCAAAACCGTACGGGCGCGTAGGGAAAATGGATTCCAACTAATGGCTAGGCACTGGGGTACCACCTGTCACAGTACCTGGTCTAGATCAGCGTACCGAGGAGCCACCCTAACTCCCCTGCAACACAAGACCGGAACCATCCCTTACTGGACAGTCCTGAGCAAGATCACCCCGCGGTTGGGATCAGCAACCGCCCACTAAGCCGAAATAAAAGGGACATCTAGACAGGGATGACCTCACCCTCCAGTGGGGGCTACCCACGAAGCCTTGCTGCATATTCCCTGATTTTCAGCCATTCCCATTTGATGAGGCATGAGGCAAAGCGTTACCTTTATAGAATATATCCCTTAGAATGCCCATCGTCCACCTGACGATGTTTTCGCAAGCATTCATCCATACAAGTCCGTCCCGGGTTCGAACAGAACCGAAGGCACTATTCCTACTACATCCATTTTGGAAATATCCTCAGGATTAGTAGCGACTAGCCCTTGCACTTCACTGCTCCATCTTCGAATCCAAGTGGTTTTCGAGAAATAAATCTCGATCCCGGTCTCTTCGAAACGATCAACGCAGTTGTCCAATATTGATAGTCGGTTATTTAACTATCAATTGATATTCACAAACATCCATCCAACAATAAATAATTTCCCAAATTATTTATTAACCTCAAAATATCTTCACAAGATATATTTCCATTTTCAATCCTTTGACAACAGTTCCAAAACCATCTTCTTTTCAGAATAAACTTTTCCAAATATTCTCTATCTCCTCTGAAATTACTAAGCACAATACTAGATTTTAAAAAAAAAAATTAAAACACTTTACTTTGAAATATACTTTAAAACATTAAGTTAAAACTACATCAATAATTTATTAAAAATACCATACTATATGAATATTTGAAAATAAGGTTACTTAATAAATACCAAACTAGATTTATTCTTTTAAAAACATAATATTAAGTCATTCTTTAAATAAGTAGTAATAGATTAAGAGAAAATACTTACTTAGAATTTAAATATTAGAAATAAGAATTTCCCAAAACTTGCTTTTTAAAAAAAACAACTTTAAAACCTTTAACTTATATTTAAAAATTTACTTTCTAGAAAAAACATACTTGGTTATCCAGAGGAAATTCCAACTTCAATCACTTAAATCAATTTCCCAAATTGATTTCCAATTTACTCCCTTTTTCTTCAAAATCTATTTATTTCATATTTTATTTCTTAATTATGGTATAAAATATTTTTAACTGATAATACCAATTTTTAATTTCTCAAATTACTTCTTAATTCTTTTAGATAAATTTTAAACTTTGAATTTTGAAATAATTATTTTTCCTTTACTTGATATAACTTAAGTTTACAATACATTAATTCTGGTTTATTCAAAATTCCTTTCATACTCGAAGTTTATTTATTATTATTTTCATATTACTTCTATTCCTTTCCAATTCATTCTTAATTTATTCAAATTTCCTATAATTATCTTGCTTACGAGTTTACTTCCTTTATTTCTTTCCAACAATCAATTTATATATTTTTGGTAATTCATTATATCCAAATATATCCAATCAAACCATAATATTCAATATTCCAATATAACTCATCATAGAATATCAATATTCACAGTAGAGAATATTAAATAATTTAAATAAGTGTTGAGGGGTCAAGTTGGATCCCTCCAACCTGTTTTCCCTGCATCCACAGACGTTAGCACCATATAAAATTCCAATTCCAAAATATACCAAACTATAACACATCAATCAATTCATCCATTCAACCAATTATTTAACTTTGATCATTTAAATTTAACTGAGTGAGATTAACTCACCTTTTACTTTTCGTTTGGCAATCCATTTCAAACCAGCTTGTTCCCATCAGGATTCAGACCTTGTATAAATATTTATATAGTTTATTAATCTCTGAATAAATTGAACAATTAATTCCCATTGATTTAATTAAACTATCAAATTTTTGTCAAAGCCTATCTATATAAACAAAGTTCTATTTTATCAATACAGATTTTAACCATGTGTGTTATATATATATTTATATTTCCTTTTCTTTTTAGAAACATTTATTTGGTAAACAAAATTTAGACAAACCAGCCATACCTTCTGTTCCGGTTACCGTATATCCTCAAAATAAGAATCTACTTTACTGAAATTAAATTCCTAATATGAACACATAAATGAATGTATCGAAATCTTTAAAATCGAAATACCTCGCTGCTTACGGAAACGACTCAGCTCCGCAGTGAAGCCTTGCCGCGACATTACCCTAAATACGAACTACACCCAGCCGATCCACTTGCAACCATCATCGACTCGACCAGATTCGAGCACTGCTGAACCCACCCAGGCGCGCGACAAGGTTCTGACCCTACCCGGCCTCGAACACCTTCAGCTGGGCTCGTCGACCATTATCTTCCTCGCGTGCATCTGAAGCTCGAACACTCTCAAACGAGCGCGCCTCCTCGCCACCGTAGCGTCTTCACGCGCGTCTGCCCGTATCACGTCACCTCACACTCAAAACGACGCCGCTACTTGGCCTTGATCTCGCAACCCAGGTCGAGGACTGTACTCGTCGTACTCCTCCCCCCCCCCCCCCCCCGATCTACCCGAACCCAAAGAACCAGTCGCGGCCCATGCGAATTTCCCTCTACGCGGCCTCACTCGCGAATTCGAGGCTTGCCTCGGCTCTTTGATTTGGTCAGAGGGTAAAAATAGAAGTCGCGATTTAAAGGTTTTTGCGATTGAAAAAAACAAAAATGAGAAGGGAAATTCGATTTCGGTAGTAACTGTGGGCATAAGAAAGAGAAGCCTGTGTTTATAAAAGGGGAAAGTAAGTGGCTTCCCTTAGAAGATGGGTTAGATTTGTTTTTTTTTTATTATTTTTTTAATTCAATTTAAACGATAAAAATTCAAAACTAAACAAATCGCTTCCAAATTTAATTTTAACACTTTTACTATCTTCAGTACTATCAACAAAAATTCTATAAGCCTTCAAATTATTTTTAACAGACTTTATAACTCTAGATTCAACAGTTTTCTCAACTTCACTTATTAAATTCAATAATTAAATTATCAAATAAATTGTGATATTCGTAATTCAAATTAAAATTATTCTACTGAATATTTAAAATCAATTAAATATTCCAATTTTAAATGCTCAAAAAATCCGGGTCGTCATAGAATCTTTTCGTTAAAGGTTCACAACTCTTCACAAAAGTCGTATCCTTTCAAAAAAGTGGCTGTTATAGAAATTCAGTCGACTGAGCCTCTGGGACAGTCAACTGAGTATTCAAAATAATTTTAAATTTTAAATTTGTATAATTATGTAACTGTGCATGCTGCATAAATATCCCAGTGTCAGTCGACTATCTTAGGTGGTCAGTCGACTGACCTTGTTATTTTTGTGCAGTTTGCACACTTAACATATATATATATATATATATATATATATATATTAATTTCTATAACTTTAAAACACTTTAAAATTTAAATGTGTGCTTATATATGTATAAAAATATTTAGTAAATATAATGATTAAATATATAAGCTAGTGTAGACATAATCGAGGAGAGATTTTAATAAATATTGACTTAAGACTTAAAAACAAAATACCATAGTTGATGCACCGGTTTTTAAAGTCTCGTCTCCTTGCCTCTTTTTGTCGTAGCAGTCGTCAAATCTGTATGTCGTAGTGATAGCTTCGTGTCACGAATCAAAACCAAGTCTCAACAACTTGTATCTCACAACGAGTTTTTAATTTGTTAGTACCAACACTTATTTCACAAATCAATCCCTAAGTACCACTATATAGTTTTAATAGTCCGGTTTACTTAAATTATTCCATTCCATCCTATTGATTTGCACATATTAAATCTTTAAAGAATTATTGTAGATTACAAATTGAAGTGGTTTTGGGTATTTACTGATACCCAGCCCCGGTCTCTTCGAATCCAATGTTATTCTTTAAGCCAAATGTTTAAGTCTCAACAATACAATTTAAATTCAGGATTTCATATTCACACAACAATTCATCTCAGATAGATAACCCACAATATCACAGTTTAAAAAAAGTATCTCGTATAACAAAGCATCACAAATCACATATCAGAGATATCAAATAATCTAAGTCATTCAATATATCTTAATCATCTATAAGCAGGATAAATTAATTGTACCATTTCTAATTAATTTAATTGCTTTCAGATCCTTCTTACTTAACAGTAATTAATTACAATCATTAATTAATCATTCTTTAATTATCAATCTAAATTAATTATCCATAATTACTTTCATTTAGTAATAACCCATTGGATAATTATCCTCATTTAATTAACTTTTAATTATTAATTAATTATCCTCTAATTACCAATTAAATTATTTAACCCTTAACAAATTAATCCTTTAATTACTTACATTAAGTAAATATCATTTAAGTATTACTTACATCAATTAATCTCTAATTACTAATTAGTTAATCTCTAATTGCCAATTAATTGATCTTTAATTAATTAATTTATAATCCTTAATTATTAATTAATTCTTAATCATTGTAATTAATTTCTCTTTAATTACTTCATTAATTTAATTACTCATTAATTATCCAAGACCTTAATTACTTTAAGATAAGCCTTTTCTTTATTAATTTCTAAATCATTATTAAGATCTTATTTAATAAATCTTGAAATCATTTATCATTAACATATAATATAAAAGCATATTACTCCTTTAATTAACTACTTCATTACATATTTAAATTAAGTTTAAATAAAATTAAGAATCTACTTAGTTAATTTATGTAACATAAATCATTCAACTTCCTTAAACCCAATTATTAAATGATACATTTATTATATATAAAAGCAAATTGATTTAAGGAAAAGGTTTAAACTTGATTTATTTTAAATTTTCAAATCATGCTTTAATTTAAATTTTAAAATTGCTATAAATCATTCACTTTGGGTTCTACTTGATATGTACTCGAGTCCACACCCGAGACTTCCCTTCTTTTAAAAAAAAGATGTGTTAAAATTTTAAACTTCTTACATGTTAATGATTCTCACGTATACTCGAAACTGAACCCAAGATGATCCTTCTTTTACCCAAGACCAAACCCGAGGCACTCCCTTCATCTCCAATACTAAACACTAGTGCACAGAAAACTCCTCGTGCATATGCACCGATCAACGGCGACGCTCCGGCCTCCAAGGTCACCACCGACAAGTCATCGTTGGCTCCCACTATCGATCTCGACCGCCCACACTTCCAAATCGATCACGAAATCCTAATCGACTCGATCGAACCACAGGAACGAAACTGGTCATCCATAAATCCACCTTGACCCATCGCCTCAGATCATCAAAGTTCTCGCCACCACATCCACAGCGTTGCAGATGACCCATGCTTCACTTTCCCCATGACCGATCAACTCCGATGCCTTGTCGTCGATGCAACAACCCAAATTCCAACCCCGACCAGAACCTGGGCTAAAACCCTACTTCGATGCCATGCCATCGCCACGGTGAACTAAATATTCACCTACCATTTTTTCCGAACTCGTCAACCTCCCATCTACCTTCAGTAGTGATCCCGACCACCCATATTTCTCCGATCACTCGAAAATACCCAAAGCCCAAACTCCGGTCAACACACAATTTCTCTCAAGAAGCAAAACTAAAAATCATGATTTTATTTATAAAATTCATAGTTTTCGAAGACAAAACAGATTATATAGATGAAATATTAAATCGTTGAAGTTGAATTTTTGATAGGTTTGATATTTTACTGTCATTTTCCTTTCAATGAAAAACTACTTACAAATCTTACTTGAAATTATTTTGAATCAAATATCTTGCTAATACAAACAATTTTTGTATACATATCAAATCCTAAAGAAGATTAGGGAAACACAATTTGATTTTAAACTTGTTTGAAGCCTGTTAATGAAGAACAGAGCAGGTGTACTGATGTACAGACATGCACTCAAATATCTATATACATATATTCATGTGCATTTGTCTTAAAACAATCATGCAAACACTTATCACCGTTTACTTCAAGTTTTACTACATGCAACAAGATTTTAAAACAGATTAAAAGCTTTGTTCACTCACCAAGAAAATTGTTCGGACACAGAGCTTTTGAATTGGAATGCTAGATTTTGAAAACTAAATGCTTTAGTTTTTGAACTGGAAACTTGTTGAGTTGCTCCTGCTTCTAATCTGAGATGATTTGCTTTGAAACTGAAATGGATTTACTTTGCGATAGTTGATTACTTGATCAAGTTGAAAAGGTTGTTACTTTGATTAAATTTTCTGGTTTGAATATAGTTAAAGGCTTTTGATTTTGTTCTGGTTTTATGTTGTTAACGGGTTTTAATTTTCTTTGTTTTGGAAATGAGGATATCAAAGAAATAAAAGAGAGGAGCGGGGAGATATATTTATAGCTTTAATTTATAATTTAAAAATAAAAGAAAATTGGTGACACTTGTAATTTGCCTGAAAATATTTGCTTACATTTGTTAAACTATATACTAAAAATTTTACACTTGTAGTTAGCATGATTGAATTAATTTACATTTGTAATTATTGCATGTGTTAATAGATTTTATAAAAAAAATTATAAAACTTTTAATAAATTTCCATTTGATTAATATATTTTCTTAATTTATTTTTATAAAATCTTTTAAAGAAAATAATATAGAACTAATTATATACTAATAAAATCAAATATACATTATTTTTAAATCCAATTTATTTTAAGATATTTGTCTTTTGAATTTCAATTTCAAATTCAATTTAAAATCAACTCATATGAATATATATATATATTTAGACAACACATATTTAATTTGTTTGAAAGTAATAATTTTGCCAATTTTAAATAATTATATTAGGAGATTGTCAAATAAACATTTATCCAGATATAAATATTTATTATCAGATTTATTTGTTCAACTTATTAATCAGTGTTTACAATAGTTAAAATCAGATAATTATACAATTACCTGGTGCCTTAAAAATCCGGGTTATCACACGTACACTCTCTCATATTTCTTCGATCCATTTTAAGGTGATACCCTTATCTATGATGGATCTTAGTACCAACTTAAGTATATCTCAACTCACTCTGATACCAAATGTGATGACTAACCAACACCTTCAGTATGCAATTTCGATATATAGTTCACTGCGACAGTACCCGGTTGATGTAGAGTGATAGCCAATGGGTAAAGTAAAAAAAATCCAAAGTAGAACATGTTATATATCTCACAGTGCATAGGGCCATATACAATAAAGGCGAGGTAGTGATATAAGCAAATGAACCATAAACAAGAACATTAGAGTGCAATCGGTTCACAAGCCTGTACAAACTCAAAATATTAAAGTGTATGCATTTTAGTACGTCAAAATAAATCAATAGCTATTTATAATCATACTAAATACCAATATAGCTCCACGGTAATGCACATCAGATTATAAGTGATATTAAGCTCCAAAATAAAAGTATGGAAGCATAGAATCCTCTCATCCTTCACATATTTTCCATGTGCTACATCATACTTGCTAACATTAATCTAGTTATATAAGAACACTAGAGATAATAAGAAGCAAATAATAAAATCTATGGTCAGAGAATAATATGTTATAAGTGATATATCACCTCCAAATAGATATGAAAACCGTATATTGTGTTGGTACTGGACCACCAAGCAGCTGGGTAAGTGGGTAAATTTTAATTTTTAACCTGTTTGTATCTTTATTAGGCATACGAAGTCTAAATTAATTTAGAGCTTCCTAAATGTGCTTTTAAATTGAATCAATATTTCATTTATTTGTAAATATAGTTATATTTAATATAGTTTGTATTATATTATATGTATTTGTGTATCATATACACATATATGTGTACGTGCACAAGCAAACATAATAAGGTGTACAAGATTTAACATGACCGTATATAGATGTTGAGATTTACACCACAACAGACATGTTAGCCCCACTTGTGTGTATATATATGTTGTCCAAATATATATATACATAATTTAGTATATATGTAAAATATTACTTATAAATACAATTTATATAATATATTTAATATATATATATATAATATCTATAAATATAGTTGATTTGCAAAATTATTTTTAATAATAATTTACAAGGTAGTTTTGAATAAATGTTAACATATAATTTAAAAAAAATGATTTTTTTAGTGAAATTTAAAATAATATATAATCCATATATGTATATATACACTTATGAATATACCGTAATGAAAATAATAATTATCAAACAACAACTTCTTTATGCTCAGTCCTCCACCAACGTGGTCTTGGTCACATCATCCAACCCTATCATGCATGCAAAACTCCACGTCCTCGACTTCCATCATGCGCATCGCCAACTTTGCCACCACCTCCTATCGCTCAACCTTTGCCTTCAACGGTAAACACACACGCATTCGCTGCCAGCCACACCTCTTTTTGATCACCACCACCCTTTTCGATGCAGACAAGCCCAAGTCATCATCAATTGTTGTGCATCTCGACACCGTTGCCCTCTTGGTTTTTCCCCTCAAATTGAATTTGGGAATTTTAGAGCTAAAGCATATAAATACAAAGGGGAAAATAGGAAAGTATGGGAAGCGGATAGGCAAAGTAGTGTGGTACAACGAAATAAAAAGTGATATATCACTATATTACTGGATAGAATGACAAGATAAATGAAGATCTATTATTCGTCATCCACATATATCCAAATTTTGAGGCCTGGTACTCCATGGATAGTTCATACTGTATAGGAATAATGATCAATTTTAACGTGAATTGTTTATAGAGGAATTTTACCTTCTCCGATCCATTCGACATGTGCAATTTCTTTTCCGTCAATATGTCCTACAATTTGTATTTGAATTCCTTTTGTATATGTTTGTTCAGTTAATTCAATAGCTCCTTTCATTGCTTTTCGAAATGAAACTCTATATCTTAATTCAGAATCCTAATATTGTGCAAGAATATTGGGATTTCTATCCCGCCTTTTGGCAAGACCATGATACCTTAGATTTGACTAAAAACGAGTGGCTACCAACCTTAAGAATCAGTGATATACAAGACTATGGGCGATGGTCAAGCATATTCGGACTGGGTCCTGATCAGGGTACAATCAATATGAAGTAACAAGGAAGGCTATATTTCAGATTTCAAGTCAATCAGAGTTCGTACGCTCGAGTTATGGACAAATGTAGAATTTACACGGATCGATCTAAAATGATCTATAAGATAGCATAAATAGACGAAGATCGACCAATATCTCAAAATCTACAAAATTAATGTTCTTGAAACTTTTAGAGCCTTAATATTTAAAAATCGACCAAGATTGATCCATAAGACAGCATAAATTGGAGCCTTAAATATGATCACATGATAAAACTCTCAAATCTTGGAAAGACATACCAATCGTTCCATAACATACAAAATCAGCCATCACGATCCGTAGTTTTATGGAAAATGCGATATCTCATAAATGTTGAATATGCACTTATATGATCTTTTATTTGATGATAATAAACATATATACATTTGTTTAAATGTATTTGTTAATGTACTATTTTATTTTTCATAGATTAAATAAATATTTGCTGAATAAAATTAAATACACAAAATTTGAATTCAAACAAAAATATTTTATTCAAACAAATATTTATTACAATCTTGAATAGTACAAATTCAAGCTCTCACTATACATATACATTTTCGATTACATCACAACTACATCACAATTTTTTTTATATTAATAACCTCACTACATATCACTCACACTCGTATTTTGTCTTCAACTGCATTCCAGTTTGAATCCAGCATCTGAGCAATCCGCAAAAATA
This sequence comes from Allium cepa, assembly GCA_030765085.1. Lineage (NCBI taxonomy): Eukaryota > Viridiplantae > Streptophyta > Magnoliopsida > Asparagales > Amaryllidaceae > Allium > Allium cepa. Next base: position 812,622,182 of record CM060943.1, read on the forward strand.
TTCACTAACGCAGTAAAATTGAAAAAGAAATATTTTTGCAATATAAAATGAAATATGATTTTTGAAAATATGATTTGCCTCAGTTATTTGGGTTGTTCGTCATCATTCACATTTGAATTCATCACACACGAACAGTGTGACATGCATAGTGTATCACTGTACATGCCACAAGGCCGTGCACATCAATATACACTTGATAATGCTACAGGGACAGGTGAGCACAGGTCAAACCCAAATGAAAAACCGGGTTCAACTCACGCGCAATATATTGAAAATCACGACACGAGCACAAGGTCAAACCCGAGTTTTTAAAACTGGGTTCAACACAAGGTAGATCACAAAGAAATACCACCAAGTAAACAAACTCAGGCAAATGTACACAGTTCATCAACTTGTACACAAGGGCAGTAGACAATACAAGCTCAATCTAGATCCAGCAAAACTGAAATACAAAGCAGACCATCCTCCAGAATTGGTAATTGGAAACCCTATAGCAGGTATACAGGCTCGTTCCTCCTTTAAAAATCTATATGATCTGTGCTTATATAGTGGATTTATTTTAGAAATAGAACCAAATAACATAGATTCAGCCCTTAACGATGAAAACTGGTTTATGGCCATGCAAGAAGAGCTAAACCAATTTGAACGAAATAATGTTTGGAGTCCAGCACTTAGACCTAAGGATTATCCAATTATAGGAACAAAATGGATTTTTAAAAATAAATATGATGAATCTGGAAATGTAATTAGAAATAAAGCTAGACTAGTCGCTAAAGGATACAATCAAATTGAAGGAGTTGACTTTGATTAAACTTTTGCACCTGTAGCTAGACTAGAATCAATTAGAATATTATTAGCTTTTGCTTGCTACAAAGGATTTAAACTAAGACAAAGGGACATTAAGAGTGCTTTTCTTAACGGAATTTTAAAAGAAGATGTGTTTGTTGAACAACCAGAAGGTTTTGAAAGTCATGAATATCCAAACCATGTATATAAACTGAAAAAGGCTTTATATGGATTAAAAAAAGCCCCTAGAGCCTGGTATGAATGTCTTAGTTCTTATCTCCTTGAAAATGGGTTCAAAAAGGATGTGTAGACACCACACTATTTCTGTTGCATGAAAACGATGATCTTTTGATTGTTCAAATATATGTTGATGACATCATTTATGGTGCTACTAACAAGTTATTGTATGAGAAATTTGAAAAGGTCATGCAGGAAAAGTTTGAAATGAGCTTGGTTGGAGAGTTAAAATTCTTTTTAGGATTTCAAATCAAACAAAGCGATAAAGGAACATTCATTTCTCAAACAAAGTATATTAGGGAACTTGTCAACAAATTAGGATTGAAAGATGCCAAACCAGCAAGAACTCCCATGAGTACAACACTTAAACTTGACAAGGATGAAAAAGGTAAGACAATTGATCAAAAGCAGTACAGAGGTATGATTGGATCACTTCTTTATCTTACCGCTTCTAGACCTGACATCATGTTTTCTGTCTGCCTATGTGCACGTTTTCAATCTAACCCAAAAGAATCTCATTTAAAAGCTGTTAAAAGAATTATAAGATATTTGTTGCACACCCCACGGTTTGGTCTTTGGTATCCATCAAACGATAACTTTGAATTAAAAGGTTTTTCAGATGCTGATTACGCTGGAAATTTAGTTGATAGAAAAAGTACTAGTGGAGCATGTTTTATGTTAGGGCATTCATTAGTTGCATGGTCAAGCAGAAAACAAAATTGTATTGCATTATCCACCACAGAGGCAGAGTATATTGCTCTAAGCGGTTGCTCTGCTCAAATCTTATGGATGATACAGACTTTGCAAGACTATGGTCTAAATTTTAAACGTGTACCACTAATGTGTGATAGTAAAAGCGCAATTGATCTCACAAATAACCCTGTGCATCACTCACGAACAAAACATATAGCTGTTAGGCATCATTTTATTCGAGATCATATTTCCAAAGAAAATATCAGCATAAATTTTATTTCAACTGATTCACAATTGGCAGACATTTTTACAAAACCCCTTCCAGAAAACAGTTTTTGCAAACTACGTCTCAGTTTAGGTGTCTTAGAAATTTGATTGCCTAATTAACAAATCTATCCCCCTCCTAATTATCAAAAAGGTAAATAGTAACTGAAAAATGATAAGGTGTGATATTAATCGTACATTTTTCCTCAAGATAGTATACTTAGTAAATTTCTTTAGAAATTCAAACAAGAGTTATAAAATTCTTTGTTTTGGCAAAGATTCCATGACCATTTCTAAGTCTATCATAATTCTATCGACCATCGCTTATCAAAAATCCAATATAGTTTGTCGATATGTGGTATCATAATTAGGAATCATTCGTTTTTCAGTTTATAAAATGAAATAAAATTCAAATTATTCACTCTCATTTAAAAGTCCTCACGGTTATGCATGCGTGAATTACTTGGAATTTGATATGTAGTTCCATGCTCATTTAAAAGTCCTCACGGTTATGCATGTATGGAATGCATATCAAAATTAATTTATTAAGTAAACAAGTTGATTCTAATCCCATTTAAAAGTCATGCGTGGTTAGAATATACTTGAATTTATTTTTAAATAATTTTTTTTATAGAATTGAAATACTACTAACCTCATTTAAAAGTCCTAACGGTTATGCATGGTTAGTAGAAATTCAAATTCCTGATAGATATATATATATCACAACTCGACATAACTATATGATTTAATGATAACATCATTCCCATCATCTCTAAAATGGAATATGCGCCTAACAAGAATAGTTATGATTTTTGTTTGATTTTCTATTTAAATTACATAGTTATAGTCGATTGAGTTTTAATGTTATATTACTATCTATCACCTTATCTCTATTTCATGACACTTTTACTCTTTTGCTGATAACAAAAGGGGGAGAGAAATGTTGGATTTTGGCAAATAAATCTTATACTACTATGCATATAAGAAGGGGGAGTTTCATAAAGATGAAGCATTTAAATAGGGGGAGCAAGCATTGAAATGGTGGAATCATCAAATACATTTAATATGTCTCAAAATCCTAAATATATGTTTGTCATCATCAAAAGGGGGAGATTGTTGAATATGCACTTATATGATCTTTTGTTTGATGATAATAAACATATATACATTTGTTTAAATATATTTGTTAATGTACTATTTTATTGTTCATAGATTAAATAAATATTTGCTGAATAAAATTAAATACACAGAATTTGAATTCAAACAGAAATATTTTATTCAAACAAATATTTATTACAATCTTGAATAGTACAAATTCAAGCTCTCACTATACATATACATTTTTGATTACATCACAACTACATCACAATTGTTTTTACATTAATAAGCTCACTACATATCACTCACACTCGTATTTTGTCTTCAACTACATTCCAGTTTGAATCCAGCATCTGAGCAATCTGCAAAAATATTCACTAACGCAGTAAAATTGAAAAAGAAATATTTTTGCAATATAAAATGAAATATGATTTTTGAAAATTGATTTGCCTTAGTTATTTGGGTTGTTCGTCATCATTCACATTTGAATTCATCACACACGAACAGTGTGACATGCACAATGTATCACTGTACATGCCACAAGGCCATGCACATCAATATACACTTGATAATGCTACAGGGACAGGTGAGCACAGGTCAAACCCAAATGAAAAACCGGGTTCAACTCACGTGCAGTATACTGAAAATCATGACACGAGCACAAGGTCAAACCCGAGTTTTAAAACTGGGTTCAACACAAGGTAGATCACAAAGAAATACCACCAAGTAAACAAACTCAGGCAAATGTACACAGTTCATCAACATGTACACAAGGGCAGTGGACAATACAAGCTCAATGAAGATTGCAGCAAAAATTCAGACCAACCAGTGATACAAGCAACATAATGCAAACTACAATCACGACAATATGCTTGAAGACCACAGCTCGACCAGGTAACAGCATGGAACAATACCAAAGTATGGAGTGTGCAAGTGCAGACGATAGCAACTCAATGCAACATAGTAGCAAGCTACAAGTGATGCAGAATCAAGATGAACACATATGGCCAAAGTCAATGAAGCCAAAGCAAACAGAAGGGATGATCAGACACAGGAAACCAAATGCATCAGTGATCAACACAGCAGCTCAAAGACACAGTACACAAATGCAAGCCCAATGTGACAGCAAACACAAATGGAATGCAACAGTGAACTTCAGTATGGAAATGAGACAGGTCAAGCAATGGAGTATCAAAATGCAAAATAGGATGATTAACAACTCGAAGCAATTGACCACAGACAGCAGGCAGTGACAGTAAGGAATGTATGCAACAATAAAAACATGAAATGGAATGCAACTACAAGGCATGAAACCATAGTGAAGCAGATCAAGTGACAACATGAAGTAGTGCAAATTCAAATGATCAAAGTGCAACAGAGAAACATACAATGTATGTATACAAATGGTCAAGTTAATGGAAGAAAATTGAACAACAGTATCAATGAAAAATGCATCACATATACAACATCAAAGTGCAACCAGACAACGGCAATGCAGCTACAAACAAGTAGAGATGAAACTGTGGAATGCTCAAATTTAGGTCAATACCAACAGAGAAAATGGCCAGAGACGAAGCTCACAGGGGTCGGAAAACCAAAGCAATAAATCACAGTGAAGTCAACAAGGAACCACACGAAAACAAATATTGACTGAGATTAAAAGAGGAAAGTTCGTTGCCGTGGGACTCAAGACGAAATCAATTTCAAAAATCAAGTGCGTATCTGTATTCTTTGAAATAGTCAAAGTAATCAAAAAAATGGAAAGTTTTAATGCCGTATGAATCAAGTAAGTATCGAACGCATCAACATCAAGGCCGTGAGTAACAAGTTGCAAAAAATATCAGGAAAGTCATGTGCATCAGGAAAGTGAATTTCAGGAAAGTATCGAATTAATTAGTGTATTCGAATTCATATAAATACCAGTACCAAAGTATCATTAGCGGCATGAAAAACCAATCGAACTCAAGCAATCAAACATGAAAGCAAAAGATACAAATAACATACCAGAAGAAAAGGCGAATTCGATTATCTTGAAGCAACCAAGCCGAACCCTAATTTCACAAACAAATCAAGAGAAGCAGCCGAGCGCGACTCCAAGCAGCAGATCAATAGAGCATAAGTATCAATCGACGAGAGCAACGAAATAAATTGGCATCCGAAACCCTAATTTTGATCAAAGGACAAAAGCCTTAAACTATGATCAAAGAAGCCGCCATTTTCCAAAGGACCGAATAGAAAAGGAATCGGGTCTAAGTAATAAAAGGGGCCGGTCATTAAGTATTAGGGTTTTAGTATTTTAAATAAGGGATTTAGTTTTTAAATAAGGGTTTTATCTTATTTTCTGTTTTAAATTTGTTTTCAATTTTAAAACTCTTTTCAAACCGTTGTATTAGCTAGTCGTGTGACTAGGGGACAAGCTACGTGGCGTAGCTTGAGAATTCGCAACTCAGTGGCTGAGTTGTGGCAGGGTTTTGAGCGTAGAGTTAGGTTAGTCAGTAGTGAGTGTTGCGAGTTTACGTGTGTAAGCGTGTGACTATCTAATTTCTAGTAGAAACCTTGGGGGCAGCACGTAGGCAGGGTTTTGCCGAAGCTGGGTAAATTCTGTGTCGTTTCTATTTCTGCATTTATTATTATTCTGCTATTATCTGCGCTGCTATTATTCGGTGATCTGTGTTGAAAGTATTTTATAAGCTTCCACAATAAATTTTTATAATTAATACTATCACCCTATTCACCCCCCCTCTAGGGTGAAATCGATCCTACAAAAATGGTGCATTAGCATTGCACGAAATTTGAAGAGCAAGTATCTTACATCATGAAGAGCCTACATTAACGATCGCAAAAATAACAATCGGCTAAACTTTGGCCAAATGTTCCAAAATATCAAGTTAGGGCCACCAATCATTCCAAAATGTAAAGTTAGGGCCACCGATCGTTATGGTTGGCCCCTATGGATCTAGAATCTTCTTGAAATTTTTTTGCCCAATCTATGCACATCTTTTCCTATAAATACAGCGGCCATTCTCCAAAAAAGAGGGATCTTCTTTTTGCTACCTAGGCACTGCCATTTTTATTCTACACTCTTGTATTAGTGGATCCAAGCTGATCCAAACATTCTTGTAATCATAATCCAGTGCAAAATCAATAAAAATATGGAGTGGACGTAGGTCAAGGTTGTCGAACCACTATAAAAATCTGTGTGTTCATTTACTTTTTCTATTATATTTTTAATTTTACTATTCGTTAACCTCTATGAGGTTCTATTGAGTGTTGATGCTCATTTTTTACATCAAAATTTTGATGCTTTCACTGAAAAGTGAATTTTTAGCTTGATTGGATCTCGCCTTCTGCTGTGTATTTTCATGTTTGCAAGATAAATCCAGCTATTGATTGACAAGTTTCCTATTATACTCAGATTTGAAAGAAATCTACAAGGAAACTATTAGATATGGCCAGAGAAGCCAAGTCTATTTCCCCTGCAAAAGAAGGAAATCATGATATTAATAATCGACTAGTCATGTGTTTTGATAAATGTGCATACATTTTCAAGTTCTGAAGCATCTGTGGACGATTAGTCATCACCATGCTTGAAACATAGTCAATGAATGATCGTTCCCTACCAATCCAAATGCTGCATCATCATGTACGTCGTCCAATACGATCATTTCTTATTGGTCGTTCCACCAACGTGAATTTGGCCATTGTTTTTTTTGTATGATCATTCCATACTGATCATTTCTATACGACTATTTTTTTACAATAGTTCATATAAGATTGCTCCATCCTATAGTTTACATTGAACGTTCTTCCTTATCGATCGTTCATTCCTCAGCTGATCGTTCCTCCCTCTAGCATTATACGATCGTTCTTGTTTGATCATTCCACTCTATATGGAATTACACCGATCATTTGTATACGTTCATTTTTGTATGATCGTTCCATTGCTATATGGATTTATACCGACTATTTTTGCATGATCGTTCCAGCTAATCTTTCCACCGATCGTTTTTTCACTGATCGTTCCAATAGGTCGCTCCCATTGGTCATTTACACTTATCGTTTATACCCGATCATTCCCACCAAATATTTAGACCGATTATTATCTTCACCGATTGTTATTTCCATATCATCGCTTACACGATCATTCCAAAATTGTCTCCATTGATCGTTCCAGTTAACATTTTCACCGATCATTTGAACTGCCTTGATATTCTAACTGATCGTTCCACGGCTTTAGCGTTCCAACCGATCGTTTTCAACCAATTATTGTTTCAACCTATCGTTTTCATAACCGAACCCATGCCACATCGCAGTGCCTCCGCATTCTGCATTCTAAAATCAACTTAAAGATGATGAATTCTATCCACTTCCTTTACGTCCTATAACTGACTAGGGCATAGAGGATTAAGTAGCAGCTTCTAAATTGCGACCAAGGAACGGACAAGCAACTGCTACTCAAACTATACTCACAAAGGTTGGAGAACATATGTGATGTGACTCCAACAAAACCCAAGAAACTTTGGCCTAATGCCAAACTCAGGTAAAGCCAATATTTTCTCTAGATAAACGCTATATGACTCCAAGCACCCTTCTTCGCTGACCCAACACTTCGAATTCAGTGACTTCAAGAAAATAGCAGATTTTCTTGGGTCTGACTCCAAGTAACTTACCACCAATCCATCAATACTGGTCCCTCTTGCTTTGCTCATATCTCGGGCATATGGACTTCAAATGACTTGAAAGTTGGTGTTCAACCTTAAGGGGCCCTTTACTGCTTTATATGAATCGCATCCCATTTGGGGTGAAAGTTTGGGGATCATCACCGATCAACAACCCCATCCTAACTGATTTGCCATTCGATTGGCATTCTCAACTATTCAAATGTTGGACAACCATGCATACATCATTCACAAACTAACAAGTAGCTATAACTTGAAAAACAAACCGGATTGACGATGATTGAAGCATCTCCCCCAGTCGAAGCTTGTTCATTAAAGTCGTTCAGTGTGTAGAATATTCGAGGAGACCTAATGTAGCAAACATATCTGTTTACTCAGGGAAACCGACCCTAGACTTCATCTCATGAATTTGAGTGGCATATGAATTTCCATAGAATGATACATTCCATCAAATGCAGATGCTTTCCTATATTCAATGAATGTGTAGCAATCATATGGTTTATGCAATTATTGCCCAAATCCATCTCCACATTCAATTAGCTAGACCAAAAATTTGTCAAGCAATTCAGGATGCATAAAACTCACACCAAAGAGTGATGTCGTTATCCAGTTTATTCCAGATGCTAGGTGAGTTGCTCAATGACTTCCTGTAGAGATTCAACGTCGTTATTGCCATTAAGGTGAGCAATTTCGACGAGAATATCTTGCCGATGGCGTTGATGAGGGGAATCGACCCCTAGATAGATTTTGGCTGCTAATTAGCTAGAGTGCCTCCTACGATCTTGGATTGTTTCTATTACAAAGTGAATCAAAACCTAAGCAAGGAGGAGGTAGAGTAGACTAGAAGAAAGAATAATAAGGCCCGTTAGGTAAGGACTCGGATTCTAGGAGATGACCTAGAATCTCAAAATTCGAATCATATACTCCTTTGAACGATTTAATCAATAACATCTACTTGGAGACTCATGACTCAGAGCAGTACTGAAAAGTAGCCTCGAGTGAGTCCACCGATTCCTCGAGGAAATTCGGGAATTGTTGTATATTCCAAGCTACACACGGTCCTAACACTGCAATTGTAAACACCTCCGAGATGTGACCGGAAAGTTGATCCGAAAAGAAAAGTTTTGAGAATATGCACAAGCCTCATGGAATAGCGAGCATGGAACATCCAACCCATATCAATAAAGAGCTTTGATCATTAATTAGACCACTATAGTCGACTTCCAACTGAGAAGGGCTTGGACAAAGTGGAATAGCGAGCATACGAAATTGCTTCACTTATCAATGAGATTTATTCCAATTGAATTATTTCTATTTCAAGTTCAATTGTGTTGTGAACTACAACCAACATGAACTAAACTACTTCCAAACGATGCAGGTGACCAAGTGCTTAGAGTTGGGTACCAACTAATCTTCGCGGACCATGATCGAACCTTTGGAGTTTCATCAAGATAAGTGTGATTCAACCACTCATCAGCTACCATATACCTCTGACTTTGGGCCAAGGACTCAAAATAAAAAGTTGGTGTGACTTGACCATCCACTTCCTACTCCGTGCTTTGATTCTGATAGAACATCTATGCCTTACTCAAAGCCTGACAAGGTCAGGATCCAATAAAAAAGTGGACATGACTGATCGTTCACTCGTCAACTTCACCTCTTGACGTAGAGACCAAATAAAAATCTAGAGTGGATGCAACCCAACCATCCACTCCATAGCTCATACTTGAAGTTTGCCAAAATACTTATGCCTCTCCCAAGGTTCAGCATGACCGTGGTCCAACAAAAGTGAACGCGATCTGACCTTACAACATTAACTCCTACCCTGAACACATGATGCGGTTCGGAAGCTTAACTTAAAATAGGCATGACTGATTGCCTACTCAATAACCACGACCCTCAAAATGTTGATACAAGTGTACCTTAAGGTGGGTATGACTTAATTATCCACCCAAAATCTCTCTCCCTTGACTTGTTAGGAGGAGTATGAAGCAAAATAATGGATGTGGTTCGACCGTCCATTGACCAACTCTGGTTCCCAAAGCGCAGACTGGAGTATAAACATCAAACGGGTGTGACTGACCATCCATCATAAATCTCTGGCCCACAGAATATGAGCCGGAGTATTAACACAAAACAATGGACACGGCTCGATCGTCCATTGATCAACTCTGGTTCCCAAAGCATAGACCAGAGTATAAATATCGAAGGGTGTGACTGACCGCCCATCATAAAACTCTGGTCCCCAAAGTGCGGATCGGGATATAAACACAAAATGATGGAGGTGGTTCGACCATCCATTGATCAACTCTGGTTCCCAAAGTGCAGATCAGAGTATAAATACAAAAAGATGGATGTGGTTCGACCTCTATTCTATCAACTCTAGTTCCCAGAGCACGGGCCGGAGTATAAGCATCAAACGGCTATGACTGACAACCCATCATAAAACCCTAGTCCTCAAAGTGTGGATCAGAGTATAAACACAAAAAGGTGGACGTGGTTCGACCATCCATCGACCAAATTTGGTTCCCAGAGCACGGACCGAAGTATAAACATCAGACGGGTGTGACTGACAATCCATCATAAAGCTCTGGTCTCCAGAGTGCGGATTGGAGTATTAACACAAAAAGGCGGATGTTGTTCGACCGTGCATCGATCAACTCTGGTTTCTAGAGCACTAACCAAAATATAAACATCAACGGGTGTGACTGACCACCCATCATAAAATTCTAGTTGCCAGAGTGTGGATCGGAGTATAAACATAAAAAGATGGATGCGATTCGACCGTCTATTGATCAACTCTAGTTCCAAGAGCATGGGCCAAAGTATAAACATCAAACAGGCATGACTGACCATCCATCATAAAACTTTGCTCCCTAGAGTGTGGATCGGAGTATAAACGCAAAAAGATGGATGCGATCCAAACGTCCATCGATAAATTCTAGTTTCCAGTGTGGACTGGAGTATAAACACAAAAAGATGGATGCGGTCCGACCGTCCATCGACCAATTCTAGTTCCCAGAGTAGGGACTGGAGTATAAACACAAAAGGATGGATGCGATTTGACCATCCACCAACTAACTCCAGACTTTAGTGCATGGTTAGGAGTATAAACATAAAAAATGGGCACGATTTGACCGTCCTCTCTCCAACTCTTCCCTCCAGGCTAAGGGACAAAGACACGACTCAAAGTGGATGCGGTCCAACCGTCCACTCCCTTGTTTGGCATGGAGTTCGCCAAAACAATCATCTCACTCCGACGGTTCGACAGAAGCAAGATCTAAATGAAAGTGGACGTGGTGCGACCGTCCATACATCGAATCCTACCTCGGATGTAAGGGGCAGGTTGAGGGCCCAAGTTTAAATCGGATACCATCCGATCATCCGCAAATCAGCTCCTTCCTATGATTCGATTTGATGAACTCCAAGTAAGAGTGAACATGATACGACCAACCACTCTTTAACTGCCGCACCTCACTTGGGGGCAGAAGAAATGACTAAGGAAAATGTGGTTCGACCATTTTCTGAAATAACTCTAAGTCTCCAAAGTACGAAAAAGAATATAAACAAAAGTTGGGTGCGATTCGACCACCCGCCAACAAACTGTTATCCCTAGAGTGCGGGTATGAGTATAAATAAATAAATGAGTGTGGTTCGACCACTCACTAATCCATAAACTCATACTTGAAGTCGAATAGTGGAGTATAAACTCACTATGGATGGAATTCGACCATCCATGAACTAATTCCTCTAATCCAAGACTAGGGGCAGGAGTACAAATTGTTGAAAACTAAATACATTAGCTCACTGTAGCTCTAGCTTGGTGTTCACTACGACTCAAGGCAATGAGTGCAAGGAGGCCTTTACACAAAACAAATTGGAATGACATCTGAAGTTACGGACGACCGATTGTATCACACCATCGGATCGAGGATCAATATCGATCCACACCAAACATAGATGGATGTGACGAGGATGCACATCGAATAACTCTGGTCACCAAAGAGTGGATCGAAAAATAAACCACAAACGAGTGCGACTTCACTATTCATTCTCCATCACCTTCCTTTGATCCATCAAGAGAAGTTACGAAACTAGATGAGCATGACTCGACCACTCCTAAGCCAACTATATCCTTAGATAGTATGGGATAATATGAATCAAAATGGGCATGATTGATCATCTAGATTTGAATAAATGTGAGATGATGTTCATTCGTTGACTCTTACCATAAGTCGACTAAAAGAGCGATACAAAACTAACGTGACTCAACCGTCCGCATAGTAATCCTTGCCTCGGTCCGACAGGGAGAGCATTAATCACTAAATAGATGCGACTTGACCATATATTCTTTAGCCATGCCTAGAGTATGGCGACATCTGCACCAAAATTAGAGGTGATTGACTGCCCAATGCATAACTTTTTCCCAAAATATGATGGCGAACTGAAGTTTTCCCCTTGGAAGGAAAAGCCAGAATATAATGCAGAATAGGTGCGACTTATCCTAACATCAAATAACTTGATCACATGATTCAACGAGAAAAAGTATAAAGCTAAAGTGAGCATAACTTGACTCCCTACTTATCGATGTATATCCCAGATTTAGGGGCATGAGCGAGAAACTAGATGAATGTGAATCGATCATTCATCGATCAACTTTAGGTCTTCGGAGCTTAAGTGGAATATAAACATTACTAGGATGAGGCTCGATCGTCCATGCAGTACATTTACCAAGCGGAGGCCGGGAGTAGAAGTATGACATCCAAAAACTAATTATGGTAGCTCAATATTGTGACTCGTACTTGGTGTTTACAATAACTTGAGGCTACGACCGAAAGGATGCCTAGAGATAGAATCGTCGAATCGATGCCCAAGCTCATTGGCAACTGAACTTAACTCCAACCCAAACGACGAGTAACAGATCATGAGTACATTGACTGGAAAGCACATTACTCAAATATACAAGCAGATTCAAACTCAAAGCAAGAGACAACTATGTAGTTATATGCAACATGAGGCTGAACCCTACTCGACACTTGATTCAATGTGCTTCTATGCCTGATCTTTGGCCAGTTGTAGACAATCACTGAAAGCATCTACACCCCTTCACTATCAGACTCAGTAACTCATGACAAGACTCTGGGATTCGACCAAAATAACCATCATCATTAATCGTCCCAACTGAATTTCATATTGATTATTGCATAAAACGGTTACGTACGAACTTGAGGAATCCAAGGCTGCACCAGTAGAGCTAATGATCAATATTATGGTCACCATAGCAACCCATTACGAGTACTGAAGATCAGATCAGATCATAGCTCAGTGCAACCGTGATAAAGGAATTAGATGGCTTTCTCAAAACGAGTCTTGTTGTGTTTGCCTAAACCCATTCTGACATATGTGTGATCTCACCGATTATCGCGAGCCATGCATTGAATACTGACCCGAGGCATGTCCCAGTGGAACAAAAGCAACGTGGCATGGATCCAGAAATATTTGCTACACTTAAAGAGGTAGTGGATAAACTCAAAAATAATGGATTTATCCGCAACGCCCTTTACCCAAAATGGGTATCCAATCCAGTTCATGTAAAAAAAAGCTGATAGAAACTTGCAAACATACGTCAACTACTCTGACCTAAATAAGGCATGCCCAAAAGACAACTTTCCACTTTCTAGTGTCGACCAACTGGTAGACTCAACTGCTGGATAAAGACTGCTTTCATTTGTGGATGCGTACTTTGGATACAACCATATGTCAATGCACATCCCCCATCAGAAGCACACCAGATTCATTATGGATCTAAGGCTATGTTGTTATGTTATGATGCCATTTGAACTTAATAATGCTAGTACAACTTACCAAAGGCTAGTTCATCGAATGTTCAAAGACTAGATCGGGTGATCAAGGCAAGTATATGTGGATGATATGCTTGTGAAGTCACGATGATCAAACGACCACATTGATACTTAATGGAGATGTTCAGTGTTCTACAAAAATATGGAATGAAACTAAATCCCTTGAAATGCTCTTTCGACGTTGCGTCAGGGATATTTCGGGTTTCATCGTCAACTCTTGCGCAGGGATATTTCAAGGTTTCATCGTTAACTCTTGCACAATCGAAGCCAATCCTAAGAAGATTCTGGTAATCAGAGACATCCAGGTACCGAAGACAATCAAGCAGGTGCAGAGCCTAAATGGGAAGATCACCACCCTAAATTGTTCACCTCGAGGGCCATCAACAAGTGAATTCTATTCTTCGAACTAATCAAGAGAGTGAGCAGAAACTTTAAATGAATGCAGGACTATGTTGATGCATTTCAACCTCTGATAGATCACTTAAAGCAACCTACCATTTTATCCAAGTCATTGGATCGTGAAGACATATACACCTATGTAGTGGTGTTGGTACATACCATAAGTGTCGCACCATTACACGAAGAGAATCAGATCTAGAGGCTAGTATACTATGCTATTAAGCGATTGACAAATGCTGAGAGAAACTACCTGAAGCTAGAAAGGCTTGCGTACTACCTGTTCATTGCATCACAAAAGCTTCGCCTTTACTTCTAGGCTTACCCCATCAACATCTACACCGACCACCATTACGATGGGTCCGACAATGACCTAAGACGTTTGGAAGGTTTCTCAAATGGAATATCGGGCTAAGCCAATTTGATATCACTTATCTCCCTCGGAAATCTATCTAGGGACAGACATTGGCGGACTTTATAGCTGAATTTATTGCACTAGACGACTCTTAGAAGAGCAGTGAGGAACTAACCAACCGATGGAAAATGTACACAAATGAAGCATCCAACAACCAGTGTTCTGGCACCAAAGTTGTGTTGGTGACTCTTAAAGGAATAATTGATCTGTTATACCTTGAAGCTCGACATCCTTGTAATAAATAATGAAGCTTAGTATGAAGCCTTGATCATTGAGCAAAAAGTTGCCAAAAAAATAGGAGTGAAAACTTTAGAAAACTTTGGTGATTCCCGGTCGATATTATGCTAAGTCAGGGGATATTATCAAGCTAGGAGCAGTGACTTGCTCCTTATCTCATTCAGGTCCAAGAACTACCAGACGACTTCAATTATTGCACCATTATACACATCCTTAGAGATACAAAATGAGAAAGGCGACTTACTGGCCAAGCTGGCTAGTTTTGGGAATGCGTAGCAAATAGACTTTGTCCCGATTAATGTACTAAATGCTTCTAGCATCGACTAGATGGAGATTAATTTGGTTCTGGAGATGGAGCTGGAAAGGGAGTCTTGGATGACTCATATCTAAGGTTATCTGCAAAGAGGGATCCTTCCTGGAAAGAGAAGTGAAGAACGATAGATCCTCCACAAAGCTTCACGCTACATCATTTAAGAAGGATTCATGTATAGAAAAGGTTTCTTTATTCCCTTACTTCGGTATATTTCCCATGAAGAAATAAAACAAGTCTTGAGTGAAGTCCATGAAAGAGAATGCAACGATCACACCCAAGGGGTAAACCATGACAAAGAAAATACTCCACTGCGGGTATTATTTGCTAACTATCAAAAGAGAAATATCTGATCACGTTTGATAATGCGATGAGTAATAGATGATTACGAAAAAATTTGAGAGCTTAACCAATGGAAGTTACATGAATAGGCTTCGATATTATCGATTCCTTATCAATCTCTAAAGACAGAGCAAATTACGCCATCATTGCAGTGGATTACTTTGCCAAATGGGCTGAAGCTGAACCTGTAACCACAATCATAACAAAGAAAGTGATCGACTTCATTATCTGGAGCATCATCTGTCATTTTGGCCTTCCATAAAAACTAATAATGGAATCCAATTCGACAGTGCTTACTTCAAAGGCTTCTACCATCGGCATCATATTGAGAAAAGATTTGTGGCAGTTGCTCACACTCAAGTAAATGGACAAGTCGAAGCTGTTAACAAAATCATATAGTCCATTCTGAAGAAACATTTGGAAATGGCTAGAGACAAGAGGGTAGATAAACTCCCAACATCATTATAGCCTTACAGAACCATCTATAAGTCCACGACTGGCCATACACTATTTGCCTTGCTTACGGCCTGAAGTCATCATTCCTGTAGAACTTGAAGTCCCTTCCCATCAAGTGACTTATTACGACTCTTATTTCATTATAAAAATAATATAAATGAGGAATTGTAATCCAACTAAACTTAAACTATAAGGAATTGGTGATGACTGGTGAGCATACAAACGCACTTGGAAGCCAATGATAAGAATATATACATGAACACGCACGTGTATATTCCAAAAATTCGATTTCTTGCAACAAAAAAATTGAATTTCCACTTGGAGTTCATTGAGAAAAGATTGGATTAGACAGCCAAAGCTTACTGGCCTTATAGAAGTAGACACGAATAGCAACTAATAGAGTACAGTCCTGAATTATACTATTGGAAATCGACTAATGGTCATGATGAAAAGAAAGAAATAAAACCATCAGTAAAGAAGACTCAACGGAAGGATAACGACCATTTAATAAACTAAATGGAATCCTTTTCGATGGTTGAAGCTTGTGGTAATTCAAAGCACGTCATATTCAAATTAGACATACTTTGGGGGGAAAAATATTATCCCTTCTTTTGGCAAGGCAATGCTACCATAGATTTGACTAAAAATGAGTGGTTACCAACCTTAAGAATCAATGATACACGAAACTATGGATAATGGTCGAGCATATTCAAACTTGGTCCCGATTAAGGTGCAATCAATATGAAGTGACAAGGAGACCCCATGAGGCTATGTTTTAGATTTCAAGTCAATCGAAGTTCGTGCTCGAGTTATGGACAAATGAAGAATTTATAAGGATTGATCTAAAACAATACATATAACAGCATAAATCAACAAAGACTGATCAATATCTCAAAATCTACAAAGCCAGCGCACTTGTAACTTTCAAAGCATCAATATATTGAAGAGTAGAGCCCAAAAAATGATCGCATGACAAAACTCCTAAATCTTGGAAAGACGTACCATTCGTTCCATAGGGATTGTACAAAATCAGTCAGAACGATTCATAGTTTCACAAAAAATGCGATTTCACAAATGGTATGTTGAAATTGCACGAAATTTGGAGAGCAAGTATCTTACAACATGAAGAGCCTACACTATCCATCGCGCATCAATCAGAGGCCAAATAATGATTGGATAAACTTTGGCTTTCCTTCAAAAATATCAAGTTCAGGCCATCGACCGTTATGGTGGGCCCCTATGGATCTAGAGACTGTTCTTGAAAATTTTCAACCCAATCTATGTGCGTCTTCTCCTATAAATACAACGATCATTCTCCATAAAGAGGGTCCTTCTTTCTGCTGCCTAGGCTCTGCCATTTTTATTCTTCACTCCTGTATTAATGGATCCTAGCCGATCCAGACATTCTAGTAATCATAATCCAATGCAAGATCAATAAAAATATAAAGTGGACGTAGGCCAATATTGTCGAATCACTATAAAAATATGTGTGTTCGTTTACTTTTTCTACTATGTTTTTAGTTTCGTTCACCGTTTAATCTCTATGAGATTCTATTGGGAGTTAATGCCCATTTTGGGCGTCAATAGGGTTATTTATTAATTTTTATTTTAAATAAAATTATACCACTAGCCGCCTCTAAATCAACGTTTTACATTTGTTTAAAAATTTACTTGGGGCATTCTATCAAAATGTTATTTTATATTTATAATGATTTTTCATTTATTAAAATATCACTTTCCAATTTCAACAAATTTAAAAAAATTGTCTTATTTCCCAAAATAATTTCAAATTTTCACAAATATTATTTATTTTATTAAAATAAATTTTCAAAAAATTTTAGATTTTTAAAACACAGTTTTAAATTTCAAATTTAAATTCTTAAATAGTTATTCTTCTTTTCGTATCAAATGAATCCAAAATTTTAATTTATTGAATCAAATTTAATAAAATATAAAAAATAAATTATTCACTTTAGTTTAACTTCAAAACAAAATGTTACAAACTCCCTTCCTTAAAGAAATTGTGTCCTCATAATTTAACGAAGAGTATTATATTCAATTTATTCAATAATATTAACCACAAAATATAACGATCCATATACTTAAAATCTTATTTCATTAAATAAATCGTATGATGTTATAAATATAACGATCCATATACTTATAGCTTTCTGTAGTTATATTCAAAATTTCTTAAATCTCAAAATTTTAAAATTTTCAAAACTTTTTAAGTGACGAAAATTTTAAAAAATTCGGTAGAGTCTCCATTGTACGAAAAGGCTTTGAACAATTACAATATGATAAATTAGATAAACATTGGCTAAAACATGGCTAAAAAACACTTTGTATATCAAAATTTGTCACATGGCATATAACCCACAATGTATATAACTTTTCAGTAAAAGCATGCCTTATTTTTAGTGTTTTTAAGTGAGTTCGCTTAATTTATATGCAATATATGCGAAATTGAACCCGTAAAGTCTTCATATACCTATACTTAACTCCAATAAGTAGTATAGATCACATATATATACAAACTATATTTCATAATACTTAACGGTAGCGATGTAGGTTTTTTTAGTGTCACATTTTAGTTTTACTTTAACTTTCTTTCTAACATCATAGTTTTCAAACATGATACGTTCCACTCAAACATTTATCATCAAGACAAGTAATTAAGAAGCATATTCAAGTTGTCATAGAAGTAGTTGAACTGGAATTTTTTGAATATGGTTTTTATTGTTCCTTTGAGAGAAAAAATCAACAAACAAAACCATACTAAAGAAACCACTTGAAGAGTGATTTGAAGTAAAATTTCAATTCTCGTGTACTTTTCATAATATTAGGAAAGACGCCGAGAATTAGTGTGCCATTTTTAGTGAAAAGAGTTTATTATGAGAATTGCCCAAGTTACAAGAATGATGAACAAAAAGATTCCATTTTGGGTTGGCTTATAAAGAGCTCTTTTTTTATTTGGATTTTTGTTCTCGCTACTGGTATTTTATGGTTTATTTTTTCCCATTGTTGTATTACTAGGTTTTTTTATTTCATTTTCATTTTTTTATAATACGTGCATATACGCCAAAAAGTCGAGATCATATCATAATTTTGATGATTCAGACACATATAGGATGAGATTGTGTGCATGTACATAAGTGTGTAACTGTGTGTAACATTTGTTAATATTGTATTTCAGTCAATAGTCTAATGTCTTTTTTTCCTCGATATTAGGTTTATTAATTTATTTAGTCACTTGGAACAGGGATTTAGTTATCCAAATATTTCAAGCAGAAGGAAAAAAACTGGGGTAATAACCAAGTAATCAATGTTAGAAACAGTTAAAGTATAGCACAAAACTTTATATACTAATTGAAATGTAAAAAATTTAAAAGGACATCACAATGCATACAGATTGTAAATTAATTTGAATTAGTCATAGTTGCAGGTCTATTATTTATTTAGCTCATCCAATATGTATTGTATGTTGTTCAAATTTTGATTTATTATTATAGTCGGGGTAATAACTGAGGTATTGAATAAAATTGCAGGTCTATTATTGTTGCAGCTCAAATGCATTAGTTGTAATTACATTTTAAATTTAATTTTTGACTAAGGATGGAAAGGGAGGGTTGAATTTTACTTACCTAGTGCACATTTTTTTATTTAGCTTGATCTTTATCAAGTACTAAGCAAAGATATAATCAAGCATTATATTTTCAACCTAAAATTACATAACGACATTGAATCAATAATGTGTAGATTGTAAATATTTCCAAAGTTTAAAGAAAAAGTGATATTGGTAAATTTTATTGAAATATCAATTTATGTTTTCCCAGAATGTTTAATAGACGATTTTTCCCCTAAAATTCACCGATCCTCTTCATCCTCATTCAACCAAATAAGTAACAAATTGATGAAAAAACAATAAACAATTACCGGATAAGTTACTAAAGGAAATACTTGATTATGTACGAGCCGGCATTATGTAATTGTATTGATCTTTGAAATCCTCTAAGCTTTGCACTGTTGTAAGTCTCGATAATTCTCAATAACAATTATGGTCAGTGATATTGAATGCTTTTTTTATTTGTAATCAAATCATGCTTATTTACTCACATGATTTTCTTCATTTAGCACTTTTAACATTCATGTTGATAAACTTGCATTCATTACATATGAGTTACTTGTAGAATGACAAGTTTCTCTTTTTAGATATCAACTCACAAAATTATTCTTATGTGTATTGAATATTAAGGAACTAATTATATTTGAATTAGTTGTCATTATAGTTATCTTAAACAATTGACTAGACATAGGAGCATAGGAATGAACCATGTTATTTTGAAGTCCATATATGTCATTGTTCATCAAGCATGCCTAACATCTTTGGTCTAAAAAGAATTTCAAACTTGAAACATGGAAAGACTCAATTAGATGAAAGTAAATTGGAATACAAACAGCAGAATTAAAACCTTGAAAATAGTAAATATATGTTAGCAAAGGTTACTAATTTTATGCCAATTCCAAAGACTAGTTGGATGGACATTTATCAGAATATTCCAAGTTTAGTTATTTACTGGAAGGAAAAAGAATTATTCTTCCTTACCAAACTTTAACTATGATTGTTCCCTTAGAAATTGAGATTTCCAAGAGCACCCTTTGCCTCCAGCACTACTCTATTAACAATAATAGTTTGATGCTTCTTCCATTGCTGGACTTAAAGAATCAACATAGCTGATATTATAGTAGCATCGATTATTCTGATAGATGAAGTAAGATAAGTAAATAACATATTTGGTGGTTGATTTAATATATTGCGTTGACCACAACATAAATCTTAGCATGGAAACTTTAGGGCTTATATGCTGATCTTAATTAAAATCAACAAAACATAGCAAGGTTAAAGTAAGTATATGGACAACAAAGACTAAAATCAAGATAAATTTGAATCGAATTATAAGGTCAATTTATTGGAAATTTAAATTTAAATTTATCAGTGTCTATTGATATTTTAACTGTATTTTTTATTATGTGAAAGGTCTATGCCTAGTCATGAAGTAACATATACCTAGAAAGTCATGCCTTTTTCTAAGTGCTAATTGATGCACTATAAATATATGTAAGAAGTCTATGTTTGTTATGTTGTAATAGAATAAAACATTATTTGTCTACCTCTCCTCTAAAATTATGTACCTCTTCTCTTTCAACAAAGTGGTATCAGAGCCCATAAGAAAGAGAGAGGGAAAAGTGAGTAGTAAAAAGAAAAATGATGAATAGAGGCATGTTTCCTTTTTATTTTCCAAAGCTCACCAAAGAGAATTACAATAATTGGAGCATCAGAATTAAAGCTTTGTTGGGATTATAAGATGCAAGAGACATTTTGAGAGGGGATTTGGTCAATCAAAAAATGTGGCAGCATTGACAACGATACAAAGGGATGCTTTGTAAAAGGAAAAGATGAAAGACTAGCAAACACTTGCTTTTATCCATGTGTGCTTGGGTGAGAGTATGTTTGAGAAAATTTCTACTGTATATAGTGCAAAGGTGGCATGGGAGATTCTTCAAAATTCATTTAAAGTAAAAGGTAATGTGATTAAAGTGCGTTAGTAAACCTTGAGAAGCGAGTTTGAAAATCTCAAGATGAATAGTTCTGAATCATTTTCAGGCTACATCACTTGAGTATTAGCGGTTGTCGATCAATTGAGACGATATCGTGAAAAATTAGATGATGTTTGAGGAGTTGAAAATTCAAAGGTCTCTAGACTCAAAATTTGATTATATTGTTGTGGATATCGAAGAGTTAAAAGATCTAGATTCCATGATCGTTGACGAATTGTTAGGACCATTGGACCTCGTGAAGAAAGGATGACTAATAGACAGCCACAGGCTTAAATACTTATCTCAAAGTGGACTCTAATGGAAAAGGATGAAGAGAATGAAAATTCTAGGAGAGGGAGAGACCGAGGTAGAAGTGGTGTCAGTGGGCGTGGTAATTACAAAGGAAGAGGAAGATCTGATCAAAACTCTAGCAATGATGAGATCAAATAAAAAACAATCAACAAGAGGACTTGCTAAAGGGAGTTGATCTAAAAGAGGAGATCCAATGGCTGATGTGCAATGCTGCAATTATGAAATGTATGGTTATTTTGCATCAAAATGTAAAGGTAACATACAATGTTACAATTATGAAAAATATGTCCATTAAGCATCGATGCATAAATTTAAGTGTCAAAGAAGAAAAGGCTTATTGTGCAACATGTGAAGAGAATGAAAGAGCCACTTTGTTACTCTCATGTGATGGAGATGTAGAAAAGGATCTAGTAGCGTGGTATTTAGATAGCAATACAAGTATTCATATGATCGGCAAGAAGAATATCTTTATATCTATAGATGAAGCTTTTAAAGGAAATATTTCTTTTAGAGATGACAAAAAAGTTGAGGCTGAACAAAGAGGTAATATTCTTATTCAAGCCAAAAGTAAATCACATCATTTCATTACT
This sequence comes from Allium cepa, assembly GCA_030765085.1. Taxonomy (NCBI): domain Eukaryota; kingdom Viridiplantae; phylum Streptophyta; class Magnoliopsida; order Asparagales; family Amaryllidaceae; genus Allium; species Allium cepa. The sequence continues at coordinate 812,644,456 of CM060943.1, forward strand.
CTGGTCTATTATGTGCCTGCATTTGAATCAAACATATTAAGTTTGGGTTGGCTTTTGGAGAAAGATATAATATTGTGCTCAAGAATGGTGCTTTAATGATGCGAAATTCTAAAGGTGATCTTATTGCTATAGTAAAAATGTCTAAGAATATAACTTTTTTCTCTCTAGATCCAGATTGATTCTATCAAATGTATATAAGCATGTTCATCCGATCCTTCTTGGCTTTGGCACCAAAGGATAGGGCATTTGAATTTTGATATCTTGAAGATATTAATGAAAGAGAAAATGGTATATGGTTTGCCTTTCATTGATCATCCACAAAAATTATGTGAAGGGTGCCTTTATGGCAAAAAAAATCAGAAATAACTTTCGAAGGAGTCATTTTCAAGGGCTACAAAGCCTCTTGAATTAGGTTATGCTATTGTTTGCGGTCTTATAAATCCACCTTCTTTTGTTAATAATTGGTCCTTCTTGATGTTCATTGATGACTATAGTCGGAAGACTTGAGTGTATTTTTTGACAAAAGTTGAGAACCCCTTGATATGTTCAAGAAATTCAAGGCGGTGGTAAAAAAAAAGTGAATATTCAATTAAGGCTTTGAGAACTGATTGTGATAGTGAACGTATTTCAAACAATTTGATGATTTTGTGAATCTCATGGCATTCGAAGATTCTTGATTGTTCTAAAATCACCTCATCAGAATGGTGTGGGGGAGCAAAAGAATAAAATCATTCTTAACATGGCTAGAAGTATGTTAAAGAGTACATACATGTCTAAAGAATTTTGGACTGAAGCTGTAGTTTACTGAGTTTATCTATACAAAAGGTGTCATATAAGAAGTTTGCAAAAATCTACACCGTAGAAGAAATGGAGTGCAAAGAAGCTAACTCTTTCTCATCTAAGAGTTTTTGGTTGTATTTCTTATGTACATATTCCATATGAAATAAGAATCAAACTGAATGATAAAAGTGAGAAGCTTGTGTTTATTGGATATGATACAAAATCTGTTGAAACTGGACCAGCCCGCAGCGGAAGTTACTAGTGAATTTCAAAAAAAAATTCCCTTATTGTATCTACTTTTGGGTCTATGAAGTCTAGTTTATTTAAACATTTCTAAGTTTTATTTAACAAAATCTCTTATTTTATGTAAATTTATAAACTATAGATACTTTTATCTAATTTAAATTTTAGTACATATAAATATACACATATGTATCATATACATATATTTGTGTGTGCATGTGTAACACGTAAGCTCGTACAAGGTATAACATGCCTATGTACAGATGTTGTGATTTACATCGAAATGGACACACTAGCTCATCCAATATGTATTGTATGTTTTTCAAATATATGTATTTATTTAAACTTGTTAGTTACATAAATATTGAATATATGCTTATATGTATATGCATATGTATAAACTTCAAAAAATGTCTTAAACTGTAGAAACATATATGTATATATACATGTTAATTTTATTTAAATAATTTTATGCATATGAAAATATGAAAATATATATATTCATATTTATCTATATGAATATATATATATATATATAATATTATTAACATATATATGCTCATATTATTATAATATGTATTAAAATAATATATACACACATAATATACATATATATCTTTAAATTATGTACCAAATATACATATATGTGTGTATCTATAATGAAAAAATAATATTTTTTATTTTTTCTTTTATAATATATACACACACACACACAAATTAACATATTTATAATATTAAAAATATATGTATGTATGTGTATATGTGTGTGTGTATAAATTAAGAAAATGTAAATTTTTATAATTTTAGATCATAAGTACAACACTATAAATATTTATTATTTATTTTATTATTTAAAATATAAAATTTAACTGATGTTTTACATGAAAATAGATAAAATATTAATATAAAAAATTATGAAATATTTTCAAATTTTAAATTCTAAAAAGATATTAAATGATATTTTGAAATTATAAAAATTTCCATGATTTTGCTTGGTTAAAACCTATTTTTTGTTAATTAATTATTTTTCAGTCTTAAATTGAATAATTTTTAAAAGTAGCAAAATTGGTTTTCTAATATTCATTTTCTTGCAAAGAGCTTTTCTTATGACAAAATAATTTTATAATATTTAGAAACTAATTTTTGAAACATATTTTATTTTACATGATTTTTTTTAGATAATATACTAATTCAAATAATATTGAATAATAAATAAATAATTATCAAAAATATTTTGTAGCAATTGAAAATTATCATTACTATAAATATACATGTATAAAATTATATTATCAATTATTACCATAACATGATACAATAATTAAAAATGAACCATATATATATAATTAAAAATATATGTATATGTATAAAATAATGAAATAATAATATTATTATATTTAAAATTTCAGATGTACATATCTAGCATATATACATATAATTGTTTTTTAAGTGAATCTCACCTAACTAACAATATAATATATATATATATATATATATATATATATTTGAAATATTAATCAAAAATCATATGTTATAATACAATGAATAATATACCTACAATCCAATGCCTTGTAGTACACCTTGTAATAATGAACTCTCTTCTCTTATAAGCTTTTCGATTTGACAGACTGCTAATCTTTGAACCGTTGACCTTTGACTATCATATAGTAACTAATCTTGAATTGATTTGAGCTATATAATTGGACTCTTAGGGATTGAAGTCGACCAGCAATAGAAGGCAGGAATGTCAGCAAAAAGTTATTTTCAATTTGGGCTAGAGGTATTTGAATAGTAGATGAAAGAAAGAGAATAGTGGATCTCATCTCATATAAGTTCTCTCTTAATTTAAGCCATCCAAAACCCCATAACCCTAACCTTTTTGAGCTGCCTTTTTTAGCTCCTATATCAACTAGATATAGTCACCCATCATTGTGGGTTAAGATCCCATTTAAGCCCGTAGAAAATATTATTTAATTAAATCTAATTTAATCGCTTATCATTATCGTATATCGATCAATATATTTATACCTGTTATAAATATATTTAATAATATTTATCCCTTAAATCATAATCAAAATTTATAACTTATAGTTTATAAATATTAATTGATTTAATTAATTTATAATAATTATAAACTAATTAAATCGTTGGGCTAAAAGAGAATTCATCATTTCAGTTATGTGACTTGTCAGGTGTAATTTGATCAGTGATTAATATCGAACTATTCAATGTTGACGTTCACACATCACTTAGTGGGTGGTGTGGCATTTTGGACAAATTTATTATTTATTTATTTTCGGTAAAATCCAATTTTACTTTAACTAAGCGATACCCGGTTGTGACTTTTATTTACGCCAGTTCTCCCCGTCAAAACCATACATCGAACTTGTGGAATTTGGTAGGGATAAAAATTCCAATATCGTTCATATTCAACTCTATAGTCCAAACATAAAGCCTTTAGTTCAACAATAATAATTATTATTAACCAAACTGCTCTGACTAGAGACTTTGACTTTGAGTTGAATTGAGCTGACCATGATACTAACCTCATAAAACCAAGGAGATGAACCCTCTCTTAAATAGTGTTACACTTTCAATACTTCTACTTGACCCAACTATAGTCACTCAGCGGATTGTGTCATGATTTAACTTAATCAAAGAAGAGCTTTCATAATGAAGATCCACGGTATTCTCAAGTTGAGAGAACCGTGTAAATCAATCACATTGATATTTTGTTTGACCTTAGTTATATTAACCAACAGAAAACTATCAAGTGAATCATTTCGTGGTTATCCAATAACTATCAGTACTAACCCTTAGGTGCTTCCAGTAGTCATGAGTAATACACTCCCTAACATTTGGATAGCGATATGTACTCTAGTCTTACCGGATACATCTATATCTAATCTCAATGCAATTTGACTAGGAACATTTAAAATGATATATTTTTTTCACCGTAATTAACTAATCATGATTATAAGACTTTGTAACTACTATCACAGAACATATAATTTATGGATTTTCTTTTAAATATACTTTAATTAAATAATTAATTAATATAACACATTATATCAAGTATATAATAGAAAGAAAACACTTTTTATTTTGAAAAAGATAGTTATCAAGTTAGATATATGTAACGAATTACATAATTGTCCATAAAGCATACCCCTAACTTTATCAAAATCCAAAGGCCATAAGGTATATGATTCAAAGAACAAGAAAACTATTATTAACCGAGATGTCAAATTTGATGCAAATGACTCTTTGAATTAGGAAAATCAAAATGAAGACTACAATTTCTTTCATTGGCTTAGTGATAAATCTAGTCAAACAGAAGGTAATAAGCATCCACATTCTCCTTCAAACACTCCAATACCAGCTCCAACACCAATTCACGATGATCATGATACGCCAAGTTTTTATAAAAGAACTCCAAAGATGAGAAGCCTTAATAACATGCAAAAATTGATGAGATCAATGATTTTGCTCTCTATTGCCTTTCAGCAGGATCGGAGTCCATACACTTGGAAGATGCAATGCAATAAAAAAAGTGGAGATCGGCTATGGATGAAGAGATGAAATTTAAAAGAATGATTTTTGGGAATTGTCAAATCGTAGGTATGAAGTGGATTTACAAAATAAATAAATAATGCAAATGGAGAGGTGGAAAAATTCTAAGTTCTACTTGTCGCAAAAGGATTCAGCCAACAATATGGAATTGACTTGATGAATTTTTTGCACCACTAGCCCATTTGGAGATAATTTGATTGATCATTCACTGGCTGCTCAAAAGAAATGGAAAATTTTCAAATGGATGTAAAATCAGTCATAGCATTGAACTAAAGTATGTAAAGTCTTAAGATCAAGTTGCTGATATATTCACAAAGGCTTTAAAGTTTGAAGATTTTGCAAGATTAAGAGAAAGGCATGCAATAAGTAGAATTTGAGTCAAAGAGGAGTCTTGAAAATTTAAACTCGAATTTATTAGTGTCTATTGGTATTTTAAAAGTTTTTTTCTGTTATGTTAGGTCTATGTCTATTTATGAACTAATATATATCTTGAAGTCGTGTCTTTTTTCTAAGTGCTAACTGATACACTATAAATATATGTATGAAGTATGTTTGTTATGTAGTAATGAAATAAAATGTTATTTATCTACCTCTCCTCTAAAATTATATACCTCTCCTCTTCCAACATAGTTATATTTTGTGCAATTCTCATCAAATCAAGCCAAATAAATTAATCATATTTGAAAAACATGAATAAATAAAATATTAAATAGTATTATACAACTCATTAAGCTTTAATAGTAGTCAACTGCATGTGATGAACATGGTTTTTATGCTAGGCTATGAATATATAATCTCGATCAAATAAAGCATTGGAATTATAGTGTAGAAGGTAAAGTTTAAAGAAACACTAAATAAATTAAGAAATTGCTTATGGCGTAAATATAATAACTTGAAGTTTCTTATATTATTTCTTTAAGTATCACCGTATATCTCAGAGAAGTATATGTCTGTCGATTAGCATTATCCGTTAGAAGAGTGTATATGTATCCATCCATTTAATTTTATACCAAATTTAAGTTCATGGACTTCATTTTTTAAGCTAAGGAAAGCAAAGTAAATTTATTGCTAAGTTTCATTGTTTATTAGAGGGTCCTCCAAATGTACTCTAAATGATTCATGTCAATGAAGCAGCTAGCATAGAACATCGTTTTATAGTTTGGATTCACAAATAAACTTAAAATTTTAATGGGCAACTAAATTATTTTCAATGCACATTTTAGTTGCAGCCATCCACATTAAACTGTTAAAGTGAAAAATGAACAAACAGAGTAAGATTATTAAGTGCATTATTGAATTTATATAGATAAGTTAATACAACACACAAAGTTGATTATGATTACCACATACCCTCGCCCTTCCCTATTGGTTTCCGAAAAAACTATTTAAGAAGTAACCATGCTACTACCTTCATGTCGAGTAACAAAAACCAATGCTTTGTACCTATTGTCTTAGTTAATGGTTGGAGGATCCAATCGGAGCAACATAGTAACATTTATACACTAGATTACATGGAAGAAAAATAATAATTTGCAACAAAGAGATGTTACCTAATGATCATAAGAGGTTTCATCTTTCTATTAGTTGCTGAAACAGTTAAAAAGCTCATACGAAGAAATCAATTGAGATGATGTGACAACACACCTTTTTTGACCCCTCAAAACAACACTCAATACATCCTCGGTTTTTGTGTGTCATCGCCAAAGCATCCAAAAGACGAGTTGTCACGGGGTAAAATAAAAGCAAAGAACAAAAATCTCACAATGGAATGGCTATGTACAATATAACGCTAAGATAGTACATAAGATTACTTCTTAACGTGGAGTTAATAGAGTTACAACAGAAGTACTTCCATCAGTCTAGGCAGTTGTAGCAACATGCCTTTACATTTACCAATACATATATACATACATAAACAAATATAATAACATAAATAGATAGCTAGATAGATAAGGAGCTTCTTACTTGACCACCATCTTCAAAGACCCCAAAGAAACCTGCTACTTCCAGACTACTCAAATATAAATAAGTACCCGAGAGTTTTGGAAAAACAAACAACTCGGGTCAGACAATAAGTATGGTATGAGTAAAATTCAAAAAAAAATTAAAACCACCAACAACATATGAGACCATAACGCCAAAACAAGGAATGGTTTTTCCCTTACATAGATAGCATCCAACCGAAAGGAATGAATATTAATAATTAAACATCGCAAAGATGCTAGACTCTTTCTGATGCAACTGCGGAAATAATTAAAAAATTTAAACCAAACAAAGAGAATGAATTTTTTTCAAAATGACTAGGAGGATGCACCTACCTTACCGAAAGTATACCTCTAGAAAATATACTTAAGAATTCCAATGATTCTCGGAAAATGTACAAGCCGGACCCCACCAATCTTACCGGGTATACATGTATTTCACATCTCCACACACATACAACTTCAAAATATCAATATAGCTATAGTCGTTATACAGACACTTCTATATAACATTATATATGTCGTATATGTTTATCCAAACATCTCATAAACATAAGCATATATACGCAAATGTAAATACCATTCACAAGGCAAGGTAAAAAATTTCACTTTATAACTTATGCACTTTGAGGTGTGTCGTAGCGACTTATTCGCTATGAAAACTTCGACTTCATTTCAAGTCCCCTACGAACATCATATGTGTCATCCGCTTTCAAGCGAGAACCAAAACAAATAATAATCATTTCATACACTTATTAAACATAAGAAAACAACAAGAGATTATTATATACAAATAATAAAGTATAAAACTTGATTTTTAAAGTGGGCTTCACTTACCTAAATCAACACGAACTTCAACCAAACTACCTCAACTTCGCAAATCACACATGAACCTAGATTTTGCTTGGAAAAACATGACTTTTAGGGCCTAGAGGAGGTCAATACGGTTCAAAAATTGTCAGGATTAGGATTTTCGACTCACGAAAGTCGACATTAATACGTCCACTGTATCAACTGCCGAGCAATCGAATGCCCAAAAACCAAACCCTTAAGGTTTAAGAAGAAAAAAAGATAGAAGAAGAAAGAAAGAAAAGCAACAGATCAATATCAGAATCTCACAATCACAGCGGAACAACATATAATAAATAAATGAATAATCTTTAAAACAAAGAACTATCAGTTATTACATTACATCACTTTATCATTACATTATCAGAGTGTACAACAACAAACAGCGGAAAACAAATACTATATACTAGTTGATATGCCATGCCATCCAACTTGCTCCTGATCTCCACAGCATCTCCTGAGTTCCAGAATAACCTGATAACCTAACTCTTGACTGCCCGCGTGGAAATTGATGGGCAACCAGAGTTTAGGAAGTGAACAATAAACTCCAAGTCAGTCATGGGACTGGTGTGAGAACTTAAAATAGTTATATCTTTAAAAACAAACAAAGGGATATTTCAAATTAGATTCGCAATGCTTTTAGAAATGAAACTACCATAAGGCCTCCCGCATACACACACAATGCAAACGCAGAATCGGAGGAGATTTCTCCTTATGATAGTCAAATATGCTTGATATGCAAATTTTCTTTGATATTATTACTATAGGTGCATAGTGTAGGAAAACATTTCGAAAGTATGACATAAATCTTAGCCAACATACGACCATTATCGTATGCCTACTATAGCTACCATGTTCAATAGAAGGTTACCGCCACATTCCATGCAGGTTATACAACTAAAACCATACAGGGCTCGTATTGTTTCTTTGGATTTCCAACTAATGGTCAGGCCAAGGAACTTCCCATTGCCACATGGGTACGCCTCTGGAAAGATGCCCCAAGAACATGACCGGATCTCTGCCAACACAAGGTCGGGTTACCCCTAACTGGGTAACAACTTACACAAATATGCCATCCCCCGGTCGTAACCGACCTAAATTCCGGGATTCATCAACAACCACAAAATAATAAGTTTGCAGCAACAATATAGGTTAAGTATCAGGGCTCTAAACCATAATACCACCTCTATCTAGAAGGAAATGACATACACCAAGGGGGCGTTATCCTCTAATAACATTGCCGCATCTTTCCTGTTTTGACCATTACCGGGGTGTGAGGTCCGATGAAGTCTCATCCACAAAGCTACGCTTTATACAAAAGCCACGCTTTGATCAATAAATACTCAACAACACTTCGTATGCCACATTACCAATTTGGGAATATATCACTAGTAACCATCAACTACATAACCTTTGAGCTCGTACGTCTCAGAGAAGGGTGTTAAACTAAGAGAATAAATTCTCTGCCACCAACAGAAACATATTTGATAGAAACCAGCTTTACATCTCAAATTTTAATGTCAGACACACATCCATACAAGTCCATTCTAGGTTCGAACAGAACCGAAGGCACTTCCAAAGAAGCCCTTGCAATCCGGATATTCACTAATCACGACCGGACTTCCCATCACGAAGGGTGATAAAATCTCTATATCGGAGATCAGCCGATGCAGAAACATTCGACGGCAATCCTTCCGTTTTCGAAAATGCCCGGTTTTCAACACCGGTCTTCAAATGCTATCCATTACGACATATCACTATTCGAAATGGGATTTATGACCCAAAGGTCCTCTCCTGGCTAAACCGAATAACGAGCGCTTATTTTAAAAATAAGTGTAGCATTCAAATTCAAGCAAATCACCTAAATACTCATTTAAAGGTAAATATTAATAGTCGGTTATTTAACTATCAAGGCCAACAAACAAATATCCAGCACCATAACAATCACTAGGCCCTTTTTATTAATCTTCCATAAATTAAATAACTTGTCAGATATTCACTTCAATTTATCTTTAAAAAGATATATTCTCTAAACCCTTTCAATTTTTACATTGGAAAACATTTCAAAACACTTATTTAACAATAAGTAATTCACAAATCCATTTATTTTCAATACTTAGAAAATATTCAATATACTTAAATCACAATTTAGTATATATTTTATTCTTTAAGGAAAACATTCTCTTTAACACATTCATTTGATTCAAAACGAATGTTGTGTAAAACATCGTTACGACAACCCAAAATCACTAGTATAGGGATTAGAAATTAAGATAGATATAAAAATCCCAATACTATATAAAACATTTCCTAGCGAAAATCATTTATTATGACAACAGTGTTATAGTCTACCATTTCCTTATTTCTCGAAAACGTCTATTTCAACAATAAATGTTGAAATCTATGGTTTCGATACTTAATACATTTTAAAACATCTTTAAATTGTTTTAATTCTATTTAAAATATCACTTCCCCAAAACATTTTTTAATATATTATTCAATGTCCAAAATCGTGAATATAAATCGTTTATCAAATTCCACGCTTCTACTTATTTAATTAAAGGATTATCCACTGTCCAAAATCGTGGATATATCTCCTTTAGTAAGCTTTTATATTTACTTATCAAATTCAATTGGTTTCGGATTTATAAAACAATGTTTATAAATTCACATTTATATACAACTTATAAAATCCCTTAATTATACAAATTCTATTTATATCTCATTTAAATGCCAAAATCCAATTTATAATATATTTCTTCTAAATCTTTTATTTTACAAAATCTATTCATTTTATAACTTCTCAATTTATAAATCTATAAATTTCATTCGCTTATGAAATCCATTTATACTTCATTTTTAACGCTTATAAAAACTCGCTTTAAAATTTCAATATTTTTAATTTATAAAATATCAATTTTATAAAATTTTCATATAAACCGTTTATAGTAAATTCAAAAATCCCAATTCAAACTATTTTATAAAATTCATTAACTCCATATTTCAAAAATCAATTTTCAATTATATTTCTCAGAAATCATAATTTTTATAACATTAAAATTATAACGTTTATTTATTTAAAATGAATCAATTCCAAAATTCAAAAAAAATGTATACTTTCAAAAATCACTTGAAAATCCTTTTAAATTCGAATTCATCACTTTAACACTTTTAATTTTCCAAAATAGGCCCAATGCTGCAACAGCACTAAATATAACAATCACATCATCGAAAACATCATATATCATATGATAACAGAATATATCACAATATCTGTAAATAAATCAATACGGATGAGGAATCCAGTTGGATCCCTCCTACTTGTTACCCTGCATCCACAGATGTTAGCACAATACCAATCCCGTTCCAATACGGAATATCGCGGTACATGGGTTTGTAAAATATTATCCGCTATTATACGGCGCAATTGGGTCTCATCCGCTATATAATGCAGGAAAATCAACTCCAAGTACATATATAATACCAATTCCATTTCAAGATGCAATATCGCGGTATATGTGTTTAATAAATAACCTCCGCTTAATATACGGCATATAGGGTCTATTTCAAAAAATAGATAATAATTTATCATTAAATCACACAATCAAGAAATTTTAAATTTAACTATTTTAAATTTAAATCGAAACAATTTCGATTGAGTGAGAAGTTCTCACCTTGCTTCTAAATACAGTTGCAGTGTTTTATTTCGAATAAAATTAAACGCGCGTTTTATTTTACCCAAAATTTTCACTAGCTCCAATCAACTCCAATCCAGCTCCATCGCGTAGTGCTCGACAAAACGAACTCGACGCAAGTCGTTTCGTCAAATTCTGACCTTGTGTCAAAAAGTTACGCTATTACAAAGTTTATACGATTTAAATATAATTAACATCTACAATTTCTTTTTAAATTTTAACCTTTAAACTCTGGACGCACGTTAAAAAAAACGAATCCAGGCCATTGCTTTTCTCTTCTTCTCCCACGTTACTTCCAGGTGATTCACGAACGAAGAGAACCCATCGTCGCGCTTCCAAACCTTGATGCCGCTCCTCCATACGACCACTAGCTGACGATCTAACAATGCCATCTCGAAGCCCATCGACAATACTACCCTCGGCCAAAACAAGGTGGAGCTCAGTCCCCCCCCCCCCCACGCAAAACGAGAATGAACGTGCGACTTTGAATGCCAATTTCCATCGATCCATTCGCCTATATTCGATCACAGCCATATGGATTTAAAGATATCATCGAGCTCTACAAGTTACATTTAGGAATCGAAGGCTAAAAGTGTTTGGATTGAGAAAGATTAAGAGGGAAAGATGCGAAATTTCTGGCCATAGAAACTAAGAGTGGCGGCTGAAGGTAGTACTAGGATTTTGTTGAAAAATGAAAGTTATGAAGTCCTTATATAGAAAATTCTCGCACAATATTCACCCCAAAAATTTTCGAACTCCAAACGAAGCATGCCACCTGGCATTTATAATGTTTTACCCCTATTCCGAATGCAATGGAATATATATCGGGAGCCAATTTGATCAAAATTGGAAGATACGATTTCGAATCGAATTATTTAAATTTAAAATTCACTCAAACCGATTTCTACGCATTTTAGCTTGCCCTGGACAAACCGTAAATCTGATTGACACGAAATTTGAAACCATATAATAATTTAACATTACAGATCCAATGAAATTGGTTTTGTCGAAATCCGAGACTGTTTGAAAAATGGTTATTTTTACTCGTCAATTAAATATTCAATTTCTACAAATTAAGTTTTAATTCAATTTTAAAAGTTCTATAACATCATTCTAACTCCAATATGATTTAATACAACTTTACAAATCAAATTTAATCACATTAAACCCAATTTCCAATTATTTCTGTGGTTTCACATATTAAATTATCGATTTAATTATCTAATTAAATCTACATATTCGAAATAAAATTTATTCGACTTAAAAATTATACTTGTTAATATTTAAAATCAATTAAATATACAAATTTTAATTGACAGAAATTCTGGATCGTTACAAACTTCCCCCCTAAAAGAATTTCGTCCTCGAAATTACCAGGTAAGAAAAAGTCTTGAAATCCATTAACTTTTCAAAACCATTCAAATTAGATTTCAAATTCACTTAAGTGTTAAACTTTCCCAAAATCCAATAGTTGAACTTCTTACAATAACTTTACTAAGTTTTTAATTCATGCTTAGTTATCTTTTCAAAACCAACTATATCGTTTAACTTTTCACCCCAAAATCAAAGTTATAGTTTCAAAAAAAATTCAATTTTCTCAAAAATATTCTAACGCCTTAAATTTTCAGAAAAATTCGCCATAGTCTCCTTTGCGCGGCTCGATCCGAAAAAAATGGAAATATATATATATATATCACAAATATACATCTCATCAAGTAACGAGGCATCCCGTAGGGAAAAAAGTGCAAAAGTACGATATGTAATCCGAGATATGTACCTTATGTATTATTAGCGAGCATATACGGCTAATATAGCATGAAAGCGAGCTCCAAATGCGAAGCAAGCGCAATCCACACCTACTAAACACTCAACAATAATGAGAAACATGCATATAGAAAGTAATATCAATATACAACATATACCAAAACAACAACTACATATGCCAATATAGCAAATGCAACAACGGCAACAAATCCAACCATCAACCAACTAGCATTCACTTCTCATCAATATTCAATGAATTGGTTTTTTCATTTAATCACATTTGATTCATTAACATTGGATTTTACTAACTTTCATTTATTCAATTTTCAATTAGTTTTTATTCAATAATTTACATTCAAGTTAGTTCACTTCCATATTCAAATCAAATTTCATAGCTTCCAATTTTTTTCAATTCAACTTCATTAACACTTAATGAATTATATACAATCAACTAAGAATCATATAACAATCAATGTATATTCAATACAACCAAATTTCTTTACTTTGTTTACATTCATTCAATTTGGTTCATCACTTTTAATTAGCTTTAATGAATTAACACTTGCATCCATTATTTCATATTAATTTATTTACATTCAATTCATTCATTAATTCAATTGCTAATTCATTTAGCCACAAAAGTTGAATTTCATTACATAACTCAAGTTCATATTCATCACTCACTTTATTAATTAATTTCGATACCAAAATCAACTTCGTTCAACATCACTTAAGTTATATTCCATTTAAACATCATTTGTTTAACTTAACTTAAATTTCCAAATCCTTTAACTTTACCAAAGCTAAATCTTTATTACTTCATATTATAAGTCCAAAATTCGTTTCACTTATATTCAACAACTACAACTTGGATTTTAATTTCAAATTTGTTTATCACAACAAAACTTCAATTTTCAATTTACTATGGTAGCAAATCCATCACACAGAAACTTGAAAATGATACTGATGATGCTGCAGTCACCACCCTAATTATTTCCCAGTAACAGTAGTGAATTCAGCAGTTTATATACTTTAAAAAAAATTCCTTTTATTTATAACTCACATTAACAAATCTTTTACTTATATAATTTCACTATTTTCTCTTTACTTATAAAAGATCATTTCACAATTGTAAATCATATAAATTATAATTCCATACTTATAATTCTTCGCTTATACAATTTATTCTTTTAATTAACTTATATATATTCTTACATTTTCAACAATCATACAATCAATTTATATACACTTTAATAATTCTGAAAAAATTATTTCTTTATATATGAAATATAATCAAGGTAAAATTATTTCATTTACCCTATTTCAAAACGATATCGTGTCGAATTTGTTCTATACAAGTGTATAGAGGTTCCTATCAACAACGTTAATTACTCGTATTGACCAAAAATCCATATACCACTCAATAAACCAATCATCACAATATAAAACAATTTCTATTCACTAACAAGTACACTCTCATATCTATGATTACACTCAACTCATTCTAGAGTACTACTGAATCTATATCTAATAAGTAACACCCAACAGAGCCAAGGTTGTCGCTTAACCATATGCTCTGATACCAAATGTCAGTATTAGGATTTTCGACTCATGAAAGTCGACATTAATACGTCCACTGTATCAACTGCCGAGCAATCGAATGCCGAAAAACCGAACCCTTAGGGTTTAAGAAGAAGAAAACGATAGAAGAAGAAAGAAAGAAAAGCAACAGAACAATATCAGAATCTCGCAACCGCAGCGGAACAACATATAATAAATAAATGAATAATCTTTAAAACAAAGAACTATCAGTTATTACATTACATCACTTTATCATTACATTATCAGAGTGTACAACAACAAACAGCGGAAAAGAAATACTATATACTAGTTGATACGCCATGCCATCCAGCTTGCTCCTGATCTCCACAGCATCTCCTGAGTTCCAGAATAACCTGATAACCTAACTCTAGACTGCCCGTGTGGAAATTGGTGGGCACCCAGAGTTTAGGAAGGGAACACTAAACTCCAAGTCGGTCATGGGACTGGTGTGAGAACTTAAAACAATTATATCTTTAAAAACAAACAAAGGGATATTTTAAATTAGATTCGCAATGCTTTTAGAAATGAAACTACCATAAGGCCTCCCGCACACACACACAATGCAAACGCAGAATCGAAGGAGATTTCTCCTTATGATAGTCAAATATGCTTGAAACGCAAATTTTCTTTGATATTATTACTATAAGTGCATAGTGTAGGAAAACATTTCGAAAGTATGATATAAATCTTAGCCAACATACGACCATTATCGTATGCCTACTATAGCTACCATATTCAATAAAAGGTTACCGCCACATTCCATGGCAGGTCATACAACTAAAACCGTACAGGGCTCGTATTGTTTCTTTGTATTTTCAACTAATGGTCAGGCCAAGGAACTTCCCATTGCCACTTGGGTATGTCTCTGGAAAGACGCCCCAAGAACCTAAACGGATCTCTGCCAACACAAGGCCGGGTTACCCCTAGCTGGGTAACAACTGACACGAATATGCCATCCCCTGGTCGTAACCGACCTAAATCCCGGGATTCACCAACAACTACAAAATAATAAGTTTGCAGCAACAACATGGGTTAAGTATCAGGGCTCCATACCATAATACCACCTCTATCCAGAAGGAAATGACATACACTAAGGGGACGCTATCCCCTAATAACCTTGCAGCATCTTTCCTGTTTTGACCATTACCGGGGTGTGAGGTCCAACGAAGTCTCGTCTACAAAGCTACGCTTTATACAAAAGCCACGCTTTGATCAATAAATGCTCAACAACACTTCGTATGCCACATTACCAATTTGGGAATATATCACCAGTAATCATCAACTACATAACCTCTGAGCTCGTACGTCTCAGAGAAGGGTGTTAAGCTAAGAGAATAAATTCTCCGCCACCAACAAAAATATATTTGATAGAAACCAGCTTTACATCTCAAATTGTAATGTCAGACACACATCCATACAAGTCCATTCTGGGTTCGAACAGAACCGAAGGCACTTCCAAAGAAGTCCTTGCAATCCGGATGTTCACTAATCACTACCGGACTTCCCATCACAAAGGGTGATAAAATCTCTATATCGGAGATCAGCCGATGCAGAAACATTCGATGGTAATCCTTCCGTTTTCGAAAATACCCAGTCTTCAACACCGGTCTTCAAATGCTATCCATTACTACATATCACTATTCGGAATGGGATTTATGACCCAAAGATCCTCTCCTGGCTAAATCGAATAACGAGCGCTTATTTTAAAAATAAGTGTAGCATTCAAATTCAAGCAAATCACCCAAATACCCATTCAAAGGTAAATATTAACAATCGGTTATTTAACTATCAAGGCCAACAAACAAATATCCAGCACCATAACAATCACTAGGCCCTTTTTATTAATCTTCCATAAATTAAATAACTTGCCAGATATTCACTTCAATTTATCTTTAAAAAGATATATTCTCTAAACCCTTTCAATTTCTACATTGGAAAACATTTCCAAACACTTATTTAACAATAAGTAATTCACAAATCCATTTATTTTCAATACTTAGAAAATATTCAATATACTTAAATCACAATTTAGTATATATTTTATTCTTTAAGGAAAACATTCTCTTTAACACATTCATTTGAGTCAAAATGAATGTTGCGTAAAACATCGTTACGACAACCCAAAATCTCTAGTATAGGGATTTGAAATTAAGATAGATATATAAATCCCAATACTATATAAAACATTTCCTTTCGAAAATCATTTATTATAACAACAGTGTTATAGTCCATCATTTCCTTATTTCTCGAAAACGTCTATTTCAACAATGAATGTTAAAATCTATGGTTTCGATACTTAATACATTTTAAAACATCTTTAAATCGTTTTAATTCTATTTAAAATATCACTTCTCTAAAACATTTCTTTAATATATTATTCACTGTCCAAAATCGTGAATATAAATCGTTTACCAAATTCCACACTTCTACATATTTAATTAAAGGATTATCCACTGTCCAAAATCGTGGATATATCTCCTTTAATAAGCTTTCATATTTACTTATCAAATTCAATTGGTTTCGGATTTATAAAACAATGTTTATAAATTCACATTTATATATATTTTATAAAAACTTCAACATATAAAATCCCTTAATTATACAAATTCTACTTATATCTCATTTAAATGCCAAAATCCAATTTATAAGTTAATTTCTTATAAATCTTTTATTTTACAAAATCTATTCATTTTATAACTTCTCAATTTATAAATCTATAAATTTCATTCTCTTATGAAATCCATTTATGCTTCATTTTTAACGCTTATAAAAACTCGCTTTAAAATTCCAATAATTTTAATTTATAAAATATCAATTTTATAAATCTTTTATATAAACCATTTATAATAAATTCAAAAATCCCAAAACTATTTTATAAAATTCATTAACTCCATATTTGAAAAATCAATTTTCAACTATATTTCTCAATTTATTTAAAATGAATCAATTCCAAAATTCAAAAAAAATGTATACTTTCAAAAATCACTTGAAAATCCTTTTAAATTCGAAATCATCACTTTAACACTTTTAGTTTTCCAAAATAGGCTCAATGCTGCAACAATACTAAATATAACAATCACGGCATCCAAAACATCATATATCATATGATAACAGAATATATCACAATATCTATAAATAAACCAATACGGATGAGGAATCCAGTTGGATCCCTCCAACCTGTTACCCTACATCCACAGACGTTGGCACAATATCAATCTCATTCCAATACGGAATATCGCGGTACATGGGTTTATAAAATATTATCCGCTATTATACGGCGCAATAGGGTCTCATCCGCTATATAATGTGGGAAAATCAACTCCAAGTACATATATAATACCAATTCTATTTCAAGATGGAATATCGCGGTATATGTGTTTAATAAATAACATCCGCTTAATATACGGCGTATAGGGTCTATTTCAAAACAATAGATAATAATTTATCATTAAATCACACAATCAAGCAATTTTAAATTTAACTATTTAAAATTTAAATCGAAACAATTTCGATTGAGTGAGAAGTTCTCACCTTGCTTCCAAATACAGTTGTAGTGTTTTATTTCGAATAAAATTAAACGCGCATTTAATTTTACCCAAAATTTTCACTAGCTCCAATCAACTCCAATCCAGCTCCGTCGCGTAATGCTCGACAAAACGAACCCGACGTAAGTCGTTTCATCAAATTCCGACATTGTATCAAAAAGTTGCGCTATTACAAAGTTTATACGATTTAAATATAATTAGCAATTACAATTTCTTTTTAAATTTTAACCTTTAATCTCTGGCCGCACGTTTAACAAAAAAAAAACGAATCCAGGCCGTTGCTTTTCTCTTCTTCTCCCACGTTACTTCCAGGTGATTCACGAACGAAGAGAACCCATCGTCGCGCTTCCAAACCTCGATGCCGCTCCTCCATACGACCACTAGCCGACGATCTAACAATGCCATCTCGAAGCCCATCGACAATACTACCCTCGGCCAAAACAAGGTGGAGCTCAGTTGCCCCCCCTCCCCCGCACGCAAAACGAGAACGAACGTGCGACTTTGAATGCCAATTTCCATCGATCCATTCGCCTATATTCGATCACAGATGTATGGATTTAAAGATATCATCGAGCTCTGCAAGTTTTATTTAGGAATCGAAGGGTAAAAGTGTTTGGATCAAGAGAGATTAAGAGGGAAAGATGCGAAATTTCTGGCCATAGAAATTAGAGTGGCGGCTGAAGGTAGAATTAGGGTTTTGTTGAAAAATGAAAGTTATGAACATAGAAAATTCTCGCGCACTATTCACCCAAAAATTTTCGAACTCCAAACGAAGCGTGCCGCCTGGTGTTTATAATGTTTTACCCCTATTCCGAACGCAATGGAATATATATCGAGAGCCAATTCGATCAAATTTGGAAGATACGATTTCGAATCGAATTATTTAAATTTAAAATTCACTCAAACCGATTTCTACGCGTTTTAGCTTGCCCCGGACAAACCTTAAATCCGATTGACACGAAATTTGACATACAATAATTTAACATTACGGATCCAATGAAACTGGTTTCGTCGAAATCCGAGACTGTTTGAAAAATGGCTATTTTTATTTGTCAATTAAACATTAAAATATTCAATTTCTACAAATTAACTTTTAATTCAATTTTAAAAGTTCTATAACATCATTCTAACTCCAATATGATTTAATACAACTTTACAAATCAAATTTAATCACATTAACCCCAATTTCCAATTATTTCTGCAATTTCACATATTAAATTATCGATTTAATTATCTAATTAAATCTAGATATTCGGAATAAAATTTATTCGACTTAAAAATTTTACTTGTTAATATTTAAAATCAATTAAATATACGAATTTTAATTGACAGAAATTCTGGGTCGTTACAAAAATGGTGCTATGGGGCTCGATCTTGGATAAAAATGGAAGCTTTGGGTCTTTTTTTGATGAAGGGGTGATGTAGAATAGAATGGAAGTGGTTTTAGCAATTTCATTTAAGGAAAAAGTCTAAAAAGAAGCAACTTTTAAATTATATTAACTAAAACTTCATGGAAGTAGAGAAGAGAATTGGGAAGAAGAGAAATAAGAAAATGAAAATAAATGAAGTAAAAAAGGAAGTGAGGAGGTGGAGCTTGTTTTATAGAAAATGGAAAATGGTGAATTACACAAATGCCCTTATCCAATACCCTCCACGTCTTTGTGACAACTCACCCCTTCCTTTAGCTACATCCACACGCAAGCCTCTCTCCATACATCACCATCGCCTCACTTCATTTCGAAATGTAATTTGTCTTGGTTTTTGAATTTTTGTTAAATTTTAATTCAAAAAGAAAAGTCAAATTTCACTTTGTTTCTTATGTATATTTTTAAACCAAAATATAATCAACTTACTTCATTAACACAAATATATGTTATTTATATAAATATATACACATTCACAATCGTGTACACAACGCATTACGACTACTTTTGGTCCATGAAAAGTCGAAAATCCAAAAATTATTTTTTCGATCACTTTTTCGATTTTTCTCCGAACTAGTTATTTTTGTAAATCATAATTTAAAACAATTTTTCCTTTTTCATTTATTACACAAAACATGTTTATTTGTGTTATAAATTCCATTATTTAAATATTTAAAAAATATATTAAATATTCAAGTTCAAAGTGATTGAATTACGGGTCGTTACAGATGGTGTGCGGTACAACGATTTGAAGCCTTCGCAAAGCAAATTGAAACCACACCGACGATGCCAGTGGAAACAAATGGTGAAAAGCATTGACAGCAGGGATAAGATACGGTAGCCAAAAACAGGGTTGACATTACAGGGGTTGTAGGGTTGAGTGTTGGATAGCCACTAAATAACTACCGATCGAAATATGCGTAGGGCGATGAAGAATTGTTTTTTCTGTGATCTCAGCAAGGTTAAGTTTGTAGGATTGGAACAGGTTGAAATGTGAAGTTGATTACTAAATACTTTGGGGTAACGAGGAAAAGGACATGTGAAGGAGTGGTGATTTTTGAGCAAAATAAGAAACAAAAAGACATGGTTATTCCAACCGAGCTTTCATGTAATATAATAGATGTCGAAGGAAGACAAAGCCTTGCCAACCTAGGGAGTTAACTATTTGCAGCCGTTGTAACTAGTTTAAAGAGATCTAACAAACGTTGTAGCAATTGTAATATGATAAAAGACATGAAGTCGACGTAAACCAGACAATGCCAAACAAATGTAAGAATTATGTGTTATTTATTTTTTCATTTTATTTTCCGCTTTCTGTAATACATGTATGTGATATGTGATAGAGTGATAGAGTAAGAACTTAACATATTTTAAGAATCTATTCCATCACTACGGTCATTTTCGAAGTTGTGTGAAAATCATATGGCTTTTATTCATTTAGATTTTACATCATTAAATTTCACTTCCAAACAAAACATACAAGGAAAGTGTGTTAATAACATAATACATATGCTTTGCACATCTCAACAAGTCAGACTTGTAAAATGGTATAAAAGCACGTGTGTAACATTTCATTTAGATCAATTTTTATGAAATAAGTGATCACTTTTACAAAATGTAAGGTGTACAATTTATGTAAAAGCACCGTTCTTACCTTTAGTTCTTGTTTTACTTATTCTTTTCCTGTTTTACCACAGATTTTGCATTATTGGCATCAAAATTTCCTTTTCCTGAGTTATTGTAGGAACATATTCGGTTCAATTTAGTATATAAAAAAAATGAAAAAAGGTAAAAGGTGAAAAATAATAATAACTTCACACTTGGAGAATCATAGAAATTCCGAATGGATTGTTAACGCTGTAAGCACTAGAATCTGAATTCCAAAGATATATAAGAATCCATATTCTTTTTTCTTTTTCTTTTTCTTTTTTTTTATTTTCTTTTTTTAAGTTCTTAATCCAAGTGGAGAATCACTGAAATTCAAGATAGGTATCTTATCACTATGACCACTAGAATCTGAATCGAGTAGATTGACAAGAATCCAAATATTTCGTTGTAAATGTAGTCGGAATAAGGATTCCAAAATAACTTCAACTTTACGCACATATCCTGGGTTCTATCTTACTTTCTATCCATAGATTCTTGTGCTTTAATAATCATGTGATGAAATTATCACCAGGTGTACACATCCATGTGTGTGTTATATATTTAGGTATGTATGGAAAATTCTATTTAAACACATAATATAGACAAAATATAACACATATTAATCATTAGATCTTCCTTTAAATTCCACATTCCTTGTAAAGATAAAATGATCTAACAACCAATACTGTTTCTAATTTTATATCCCAGTAGCCATTACATATACATATGTATATGTACGAATACACATGTATATGTATGTATAAGGAACGGCTCTTCTCCGTTTTTGTTACATCTCAAATCTCATTTATTTCAACTAGATGTTCTTACTAAAATAACATAGATATAAAAGGATCGGTTCTTTCTTGTTACTTTAAAAAAACTATTTTATTTAATACAGAATATGTGGTTAAAATCATGAGAGACTTGAGGTGCAAATAAAGCAAGGGAAAGCGAACTAAAAAATATATCAATCAACCAAAGAAAGTTACAATGTAGAAATATGATTCATGGTATCAAATGCTAAAAACATAAAAGTGTACAATAAAATAAAGCAATTAAAGCAGGTCTCCTTTATATCTTCATCTGAATATTTATCCAAATAATAATATATCTTAAAGAGATCAAAGAGGCTACACATTTTATCCGATGCAGCATCTATATCGTGCGCAATGTGGTGCATTACAACATAAAGCAGGTTTTATATATATATTTTTATAGAGAAGATAAACTAAATATAAATAAAACCTCAATTCATTGAATCAATATTCATGTACTAGGGTACAAAACTTCTTCTTAGAAGAACTCAGATACCAAACAAAGAAAATTGCATAAAACTAGTTATTTCTTCTTAGAGATACATCTACTATATATATTTATGTTAATATATATATAATATTTCTGACAGTCATCTAAATATATATATATATATATTAACCTCACAGTTGTTAAGTATACAGTACTCATAGCACTTTATTTATTACTCTTACACTTGATTCTTATACTTCGGAGATTTTGCTGCTATCGCTTCACCAACACTCATGTAAAAGCCTTCCATTCCAAATAAATCCCAAACCTCCGATCGGTACAGCTTTTGTGCAACATCGCCCAGTGGATTTGCTAATACAAGCTTCGGAAGAAAAAAATTAAAAAAAAAAATGTTTAGTATAAGGCCTATAAAAATATATAGGTTTATATAAGGTATTTTATGTGGTGATTTTTTACTAACTTGAAGTGATCTATTGTCAAGCACTTTCTTCAATTCAATCAGTGCTTCCATTCCACTTGTATCTATCGCAGTCACAGCTGGGGAAAAAAAATGTGTTGGTATTTTCTTAATTAGCGTAAAATTTCAAAATCCCAGACAATAATTATCAAATTTCAAAATGAAAAATAATAGTAAAAATAATAAAAGCATACACAACAGTGCCTTATTCAACTAAAAATGCACAAAACCAGACGTGGCTTATTCAGTTCAAAAACAAGCCAAAAGTTCTCCTGTGGTTACCCAAGTGGTACAGAGGACTGGTTATCAAAACAATAAAGAGAATGTCGTTTTAATGCATATTGATTTATCTATTTTATAATTTAGCGAATAATGATATAGTTTACAAAAACTAGTTTTATGATCGATATGGGTGTTCCTGAGTGCAGTGGTTGTTTTATTCAGTTTTTTGGGTATAAAAGTACGAAAAAAACAAAACAACGGTCGGGAAAATCGATAGATTTGTACAAACATAACTGAATATAAGCAACATGAGGGGTAATTTTGTTTGAATGGATACTGAATGCAGATAACAGAGATTTAGTTTACTGTTTGCATTGTTTTACTTACCACTCATAACCAAAACAACACATTTTAAGGCTCTTTCATTCATTTTCATGACTCGTTCTTCCTCTTCTCTTACCCATCTCAATATCCTACAAAGAAACGACATTAATGTCTTTTCAACCTACTAAATGTCGGAGTTATAGAGCAAAATGCATGGTACAGAAATATTACCTCTCTTGAAGATACATTGAATTGGTGAAGAAGATAGGAGATTCCACCCCAACAATGAGAAACGAAGGAATTCTTGCAGCATCTCTGTATTGCAGAATATTTCTATAGCTACGCGATGCTGGAACTTTACCCATGATTACAGTGCTTGGCCTCGTTACATGCAGTAGTATTTTGAACACCGATACCCCAATCTGTATGTGTCATTTTTCATTCTTAAATAGTTGTTATCGTAAACGATAACACAAAAATTGCCAGACTATGCATACTAAGAGCAAGGTTATAAAAATTATTAGACAGAAGCTAGGCGGTGGACTAGATATGTATTTTATGTTTTCAAGATGTATTTTAAAATGTATGTATGGAAGTGGAGAAAAGTTGGAAAATGATTAATTTAGAAAAAGGGATTTGCATCGAAGGTCCCTATTTTTTATTATGTTGTAAGAAAAGTCCATATAATAATGAGTATGTAAATTAAGTCCCTGTTTTTTCTAAATCAGAAAGCGCACACTACTTGCGCTTTTCTTGTAAAAAGTGCAAGCTAACTTGTGCTTTTCAAAAATTTAATTTTTTTTGAAAATTTAAAAACTTTCAAAAAGAATTTCAAAATGAAAAAGCGCAAACTAGCTTGCGCTTTTATGATAAAAAGTACAAGTTAACTTGCGCTTTTCAAAAATTTCAAAATTTTCAAAAAATTCAAAAATCAGAGAGCACAAACTAGCTTGAACTTGCATTTTTCAAAAATTTCAAACATTTCGAAATAAAAACACAAACTAGCTTGCGCTTTTCTGATAGAAAGCACGGGTTAACTTGCGCTTTTAAAAAATTTCAGAAGTTCTAAAATTTTTCAAATTTTTTAAAAAAAAATTCAAAGTCTAAAATTTACAAGTTAGCTTGCATTTTCTGCCAGAAAAGTACAAAGCACATTGCGTTTAGTATTTTTCAAAAAATAGGGACTAAATTTACATTTTCATATTTATATGGATTTTTCTTATAACAAGATCAAAAATATGAACATGTAACTCATTTCTTGTTTAGAAAATGGTTTTAATATATAAAATTAAAATTGATTTTCTCATGTTTTCTGCCTTTTCGAAAATTTCCACTATTGGGACATTTCACTAGAAGGACAAACATCGCAGTCCAATTGTTTCTAGGATACACATCCACAGAAATTAATTTCAAGACCAAAATCAACAGAATAATTACTTTTAAGAATAAAGTCAGCAGTCCAAATACTTTCAAGGACCTAATTTCATAGGTTTTTAGGCCTTAGATACTAAATTTTGCATTTTGTCCTTAAAAGTAATTATTTTAGTTGTATGTCCTAGAAACTAATTGCACTTGCTAAAAAAACCCTTGTGGCTAATTTCCACTATAAAAAAACTATATTTTCCCTTCTCCTTGTCCTCTATGTTGTAATGACTAGGATTTTCCAATTATTTTTTCACTTTCAAGTCATTTGAACTACATATTGAAAACGGAAAACTCAAAACTCATTCTCAAACCAAATAAATCTTGAATGACTATGCAAGAATTAAAAAAAGATAAATTAGAATTGAGCGTTTTTTATAAACTCATATATTTAAGTAAATATTTTAGGTAAAAAATTCATGTTATAATATAAAACATACCTTTTTCCTGATAGTTGAAATTTAACGAGATTAAAATTTCCATTTTCGGTAGCACAGGCAAAGTAAATAGTTGAAAATTTTATTTAGCATGTATTGATTAATAACTGTGAAGCATGAATATGTACTTATAACCATATACTTTGAAGATACCACCTAAATTCTTTGATGAGGCAGTAAATCTAGTATCGCATTTAGCGTCCATACAAAGTCTAGGCAAATCTAGAAGGTAAGACTCGCCTAGCATCAAGATGAGACTTAAGTGGGGCCCTATAAGGATGTTTAATACAATGTCTAAGAGACAAACTAATTTTACGACGTGAGACTATTTGACATTATATCTCATATAGGATGTATCTTAAATTAAATATGTGAAAACTTACACCGTGAGGCGTAGAACACGTGTGACAATTAAGCAAACATGGATTTAATTTTAATATTATACAAATAAAAACAGTTTTTACCACAAAACCAAATGGTTATGTGAAGAATGATATCATAATATTTATATAATCCTTTAGCATGGTAATTTTCTCAATAAGACTAAGATGTGTACCGCAATTGCTAGTCCCATTTGCACAGATATGAAGAGAACGCCGAAAAAGGCACTCATACAAGCCAGAAAATCAATCTTGTCAACTTTCCACAACCTATAGGCAGCATGGTAATCGATCAACCCAATGACAGCAGTCACTATAATCGCCCCTAATATCACATTTGGCGTATAATAAAACAGGGGCATCAAAACAAGCATCGTGAATAATACAGCGGATGCCATCACTATGTTTGATACTGCAGTCTTCGATCCGGCATTGTAATTCACTGCTGATCGAGAAAATGATCCTGTAGCCAAAGAAAGATAGGTTTGTGAACACATAATATGTGCACATAAAAATCTACTTAGAGGCGTCTGTATTCAAACCTGTAGTGACATAACATGAAGCACATGAGCCTGCCATGTTCATTATTCCAATTGCCATCATTTCTTTATTTCCATCCACTTGATAGTTCTTGAGTGATGCAAATGTTCTTCCAACTGCTATCCCTTCCTGTAATTTTCTCTTTGCTCCTTACAATTGTACTTATATGGTATGAAATAAATGGAAATCATGATTGGCCCCTTATTTTCAAACATAAGACACAAAAAACCCTTCTAAAAATCAAATTTCATGAAACATCCATGCAACTATTTTCAATGGAAATATATAGTTTATAGTGCAAATATTTGCGGTTAAAACTGCAAATATTTGCGGTTAAAACTGCAATGTAAATTTTTGTAAAATAAATATTTGCAGTTAAAACTACATATTTGCAGTTGTAACGGCATATTTTTGCGGAAAATAATTACAACGGTTTTTCATGATCCCTGATTTTAGAAAGGGGTATAAGTGTATTTGGAAACTTGTAAAGGGCGTTTGACAAAATGTCCTATAAAATAATGCAGTATAACACAGAATATTCTCTTACGTTTATAGCACTGATTTCAATAACAAAAAGAAATGCTTACAGTAAGAGAAAGAATGCCAGTGATGATTCCTGTTTTGACTGCAAGTGCTAAATAAGACTTTTCAAAAGTAAGCATGTTTACTGAAGGGGGATTCACTCCTTTATCTAGATGACCAATCTGTTTAAATGGTTTAGGTATAAGTATGACTACTATGATTCAAACTTAACATGAAACTAGGTATATTTTATCGGAGCTTACAATGCTGATGCCATGCCTCTGCGTTTTGAAAGCAAAGCAAATAATAGTAGAGATTACAACTGAGGTTAAAGGAGCTGCTGCTGATACCCAAAAAAGCTTGGGTCTCCTCAAACCCTGAAACATATTGTTTAAACTTAAGTATGCAGCCACTATCTGCTATTAAATATTCAATGAATGAGTCTGAGTAGGTATTTATGGGTGCATGAATTCTTTAATCGTTTTCTAGAATATTTTGCTTTGATATACGATTTTTTGGGAAGGTCAATTAATCATTTATGACCATAAAATTCTTCTGACCAAACTTTTTTTTTCCTTTTCAAAACGAAAGGCAGCACTGACTAGAATACAGTTTACAATAATTAACTGAACTCCATCCTCTTATCTATCTTAGAATGCTAAAAAAAATGTTGTTCACATTTGTCATGACGGAATATACTTAATTATTCAGGTATCCTGATTATCACAATTTTTTTACGGGAAACTCCAAGTACAAGAAACTTACAATTTGCCTGGTTATCAGTAGGAATGCTAAAAATGATGCTCCCATGAGCACTGTCTGCCATGCCCACTGCAAATTTCAAGTAAAACCTTCATAAATTTAAATTAACTGACAACAATAATAGTAATGAAATTTGCATTGTAACACGGGTAATTCTCTATATTGAACACTAATATCCACTACCCTTAACCCTCAAAGGAAAGGGTTTCACTATACCCATCTATGTATGCCCCTAGGATATTTAGAGCTACCCGTTCCAAGATCAAATGAAAATTTGTACATAATTGGTTTTTTACTTAATTGAAGATCACCTTCATAAAATATAGGTAAACCTCAGTAGTCCTAACATATTCAAAATAATATTTAGATTAATAGTTGAAATAAATGGTTTAGCGATTAACATTGATTCAACATTTTAAACATGTTTAAAATTTTGAAATGTTCTCATTTTCTACGAACATAATGTTCACAATGTTGATTGAACAACCATAAGTTTAATTTGATTTCAAATTGTGTAGCTCTGAAATTTTCGGAGTTGCACAATGAAATGTAGCGACAAAGAGGCATACCGGATCCTTACCCAACTTCCAAATTCCAATTATGGATCACATTACAGCGACAAATAACTGTATTATATAATTATTGTAAGGCTGCTAGTTACATAACTGAAAGACTTGAATTAATGATTCATCCATTATATTGTAACATGAATCTATGATAGGAACTTGCATTGAAACTCATACGACTATTGTAAGGATGTTGCCTAATTAATATATTGGTGTACATACAAACCTCGGTTTTTTGCTTAAAAACAGATTCCATGACAGGAACGATTCCCATAAGAGGCGTAAAGTGAACAATTCCAAGCAACCCTTTAAGTTGTTGCAAGGACACGATTACTGCCGCACCGCCCATGAATCCGATTAAAGTTGGTTTCGACAAGAAATCTATTATGAATCCCAGCCTGTCAAGATCAGAGAATTTTTCTATTAGGAAAAAAATGCAATTTGATGATAGCCATTATTCTCCATTTGAGCATTATTCCTATTCCACTAAAAAAGAGTAGGACCAAAGTAAAATTCTCTAAGTTTGAATCAAATTATTTCCCCAAGAAGAAAGCTCTTGTCATATAACAAATGTAATTAACTGTACTATACAACGTGATTAATCAAGTTTCTGAACAGAAAATTTTCGACATTTTAATTGATAAAACAACATAACATTTTATTGTTATATATGTACCACAATCAATATCTTCATTGTTTATGTTTGGTGACAAAATCATTATTGGTCATTGTATCATGAATAGAGGCTGTAATTCTGTTTTCGATGTTATACCGATAAAATATATCACTCTATTCATGATAAACATCACATCTTCTTTATAATATGCTAAAGTTGTATAGAACTGTAATTCTAACAATATACGAATGCTGATCAAACCCTTTATTGAACATGCAAGGCTCTACTTTAAGAAAACAAACTTGTTCTTTTTCCTTACTTTTACATGGTGTAGAGGAAATGTCGTATGTACGAGCAACAAGACACGTATTCCAAATTTATTTTGTTAATTCTCAAACAATTAATTACCTCAAAAATCCTAATGATGCTTGGAAGACACCAGCAAATAATGTAGAAGTAAAAGCCAGTTGAAGGTAAAGGTTCGGTTGTTTATCGGGCGAAATCACTTCTCTCAACATAGAACCCATCACTAATGAAGCAATCGAGACAGGTCCCACTGCAAGATCTCTTGAGCTTCCAAGCACCGAATATATCAGTGGGGGTACAAAGCTCGAATCTGGAGAGAGAAAAAAAGAGTAAATTTGCTTGCATTTTCAGCACATTACAAGATTAGGCAAATCATTCAACTAAGATACTTACATAAACCAATCACTGGTGGCAAACTTGCAAGCTTTGCATAACTGATGCCCTGTGTATATGAAACCGATGTTCATGAATATACATGTAAGAACAGCAATAAATATTAGCATAACAGTTATGAACTGATTGCAATCTTTCCTTCTTTGAATAGTAAATTAATATTGCACTCAGCGTAACTCCATGCTTAAATTGAACCAAACATTAATGAAAAAACAACGAATTTCCATCAATAAGATTACGTTTGTTCAAGTAGGACGTCTGATTGCTGAATAATAATATTATAATCAGTTTCAATTATATGTGTTTGTTTACAATCAAACTTTTGAACTTTAAAGTGTTGTTATAATGTACAAATTAGAAACTTCAATAAGGATATAAGAATTGTTAATGCATAAAAAATAAAAAATACTATCAAATATTTATTGCGTTTAGTGTTCTTCAGGATTAAGCAGCTTTATGAACGCGATACAAACAAACTAGTGTTATGCAATGAATTTTGTCCTTTTTTACACGATTGTAGCAAATATGAACGTGGAACACAAATTTGATAAACATTTGTCCAACAAATCATATGATAATAAATAAACAAACAAATATGAACATTAAATCAACCCAGCATAGAAAGGAAAACTTACCTGGGGAATAGCCAAACTAGCAATAGTAAGTCCGGAAATAACATCAGATCTCAGAAGCCTCAAATTATATTCAGACCCCCATTTGAATATTGGGAAAAGAAATTGAAGCCCAAGTATTATTTTTCTCCAAAAACTTTGATTCTTGAATTGATGCAGAGGATCATCAGCGAAAAATATTTCCCCTAACCGATTTTTCAAAGACTGCAATGTAGTCTTCTCCTGTGGCACTCCAACTTTGTGAATTTCCACTGTTGATGATTCAATATCTAAATTTTCCACTCTCATTTTAGAAGAAGAAAAACTGTAAAATGAGGGAAAAGGGAAGAAGAAGAAAAACTGATAAAATGGAGAATGAAGAAGTATGCTACTTATAGAGGGAAAAAGGTGGTGGAGGGTTTAAATGTAAATTGTGAAACGTAATGCATTTTGTTGGAAGCGGAGTGAGACATTAATTGTAGAAAGTAGAAACATTCCCATTTTTTATTCGATTAATAGAGCAGCTAGGGTTCGCTATGTGATTTATGACAAGGGTGTAAAATTCAGTTGAGATTAAAAGTTAATTAGTTCTACCAGTACGAACATCAAGGCTAAAGAATAGTGATACTAGTCATCTGAACCGTTCATTTACTAGAAGATGAACGGAGAACGACAAGATATTAAGATTGATCAGTGGGTGAAATTACTGTATTATCCTTTTATTTAATTTTCTACATAAATTTGAACATCGTACGAGGCCAATTCCGTTGTCCCCTTCTTTTGAATTCTCCCGCCTTCAATAAAATTTCGTTCATTTCTCAAAAAAAAATTTGTTTGAACCTACACTCAGAAGGAGGGACCATGAACATGCATTTGATGGAGATGCTAAAATATGATCATACATCTCATACTATTTTGTAGTACAGAATAACATTCAATGTTCTTTTCTTTTCTTTTTTTCTTTTTTTCTTTTTTCCTTATTAATTTTTTTTTAATGGTGAGATTAATTAGTGAATACCAAATCAAAATTCTACCAGAAAAATTGATTTGTGTTTTGTTCTTGATGGGTAGAAACTTAAAAAAAAAGAAAAAAAAAAGCTTTTATTTGCATTGAATTAAAATTTCTTTCCAAAATATTTATGGAATACGCTTATTAATTCATGCAGTATAAAATTAGTAGATAAGATGAACAATCCAACTATAATCATATACATTTATATGTCAAAGTTCAAAACGTTAGATTATGCAATCAATATGTATAAATCTAGAGGGTTTATTTGTGTTCATACTTCATATGTTACTCTAGCATAAAGATGCGTCTTAT
This sequence comes from Allium cepa, assembly GCA_030765085.1. Taxonomy (NCBI): domain Eukaryota; kingdom Viridiplantae; phylum Streptophyta; class Magnoliopsida; order Asparagales; family Amaryllidaceae; genus Allium; species Allium cepa. The sequence continues at coordinate 812,675,705 of CM060943.1, forward strand.
TGGATTAAGAAGTTTATCAAGAAGCATGTCTAATATATTAGCTTATGTTACATGAGTGTTGGCCCAAAAGGTAGGTCACTTGTGTTACATTGCAAACAATATTTTAACATATAGGTTTTGTAGTTAAGTTGTTTAGAGGTTGTTTGGTTCATTTCAGAGAAAAGTCGATTGGATTGGTATGTTCTTGTCGAAGCTTAAAAGAATTTTGAAAGGACACTGATAGAACTTGATTCAAGTTTGAACACTTTTCAAGCAAATCGAACATCAAATGGATGATAGAAAATATCGGACAATTCAAACGAGTATGATTTTCAATATTTTTTTCTTGTTTTAGTTAATGTTCTAAATGAAACTAAATGGACGTGGACATACGTATTTCGATCTCGAACTCAAGAAGATAGTGGATACTCTTAAAAAATTTACATCCCTACCTAAAAGCAATGTTATATATTTTACACATTGATTATCCATGGTTTCAAAATAAAATAAAATAATTTCTTAGCATTAATTGTAATATTAACGTTGTGCACTAAAACGTATGTTAATTTTTTTTCACATGGGACTTCCAACTATCTTGAGAACGATCCTAGATCTAATCTACCCCTTTATCTTTCATACTGCTATAAAATTGGAATTTAAACTAAAGTTTGTAGATATGTTTTAGTTTTCATTAAAATCATCTTCGTGAACTTGTTTGTGTATATTAATCAAAATGATATACAAATCAATGGTTAAAAATATATGTTTGATTAATTTTATTAATTTTTCCAAGTTCGATCACAAGAAGGATCAATAGTGGATTTCGCGTTGATTTCCAAATGATGTCGCGTTTGATGCCACTCAATTCCCTTAGAGCCATATAAATCACTTTATTGAGGTGCCTACGAGATTTATGAGGGAGGTTCTCCACCAAGGAAGCGCCAACCAGCACCACATCCATTGCAAAACCAAGAATCCAAATGGAATTAATTTTATTGGCAGCCTATGCGAACTAACGGATGCATGGCGAGCGAAGTGAGAAAATTTAAATTTTAAATTGTAATAAGGTAGGAGTTCTTGTAATAAGTGTTCTTGTAATAAATGCAAGAAAAAAATGTATGTTGAAATGAATGTAAATGCCGTACTTTGTAACTTTTGGACTACTCCGTGGAATATATAATTTATTTTTGATTGATGTTAACATGCGTCCTTTGTTAAATTACATATGTAACCCCCTGAATTCAGTACAAGGAAAAAGGCATTTTCCGACGATCGAAATCCGTCGGAGGCCGCAGGAAGCCGTCGGAAAATGCCGTAAAAAAGTAAGGCGTCGGGGTGCAGTGTTTCCGACGGCTTCCGACACATCTTACCGCTCGTATTTCTGACGGCTTCCGACGGATTCCGACACTTGTCGGAAGTAGTCGAAAACGGTTGGAAAAATTGATCTGAAAGCGGTCGGAAGCCGTTGGAAAAATATAACCTGAAAGCCGTCGTAAGCCATCAGAAGCCGTCGGAAACGTGCTGCAATTTTTTTATATTTCTGCTGCAATATAGCCTTCCATCCATATTTCCCATACAAACACTATTCCACCAATACTGTAGAATCCAATATATAATATTCCAACCAAATATCAAAAACCAAACTATACACAATTCACCAAACAAAAAAGTACATAAAATTAAGTCTAAACACATAATTATACAATAAAACAGCTAAGTGTATCATAACATAGTACATAAATCAACAACTACCTCCACCATCTACCAAATCATACAAAACAGGAAAAAAAACATACCGACCAAAGCAATCAATCAATCTTCTCTAGAAGCAGAGCCAGCAGAGGAAGAGAAGTGACCACCATACTACTGCATGTACTCGGCAATACACTGGTCTACCAACTGTGTGGTCTCTATGGCATAACGACAGTTCTGCTCCTCCAGATGCGCCACCCTTGCCCGCAAATCTTCGATCTCCGCTAGATCGATCTGAGCTCTAGTCAGCCAACCCCGTCTTTGACTGCTGGCCTGTAATAAATATTTAATTTAGCCGTGTGATCTCTGTAAGTGTATGTGCAGGTATGTGAATGATTAGCAGTGTGATAATGTTATTTAATTTAGTTTACGCATGTTTTGTAAGTGTATATGCATGTTGATAACATCTTAGATTGTGGTAACACCAAATAACTATAGTGACAAGATTGTTGATTTATATTTTGAAATACTATAACTTTGGAAAATTTTAGCATAAGTAAAGTAACTGTAGGAAAGGATGAGAGCGATAAATTTGAAATAACTCTGTTTTCTATCTCTCAAATGAGATGAAGGTTGGCCAATTTATAGATACAAACGGTTGTGTCACCCAGCAAAGGGATAACTATTTTGAAAGGAAATGACTAATTTTTAAAAAATGTTCTGTAAATTGGTTAAGGAGGGTCATGCGACTAAACCATTAAACTGCAGACTGAATGAGGCTGATAATATATTGGACAAATATCAACCACAACAAAACATTGTTTTGTATTTTAACAAATTACTCATCATTTGAACTTAGAATTTACATATATTAGATGATGGGAAAAAAAACATTAATTGATGTAGTTCCTATAGCATAAACCGCCATTTTGATACCTGAAACACTAAAGGCCTTTATTTACAAATTATTGCAGCCATATGTAATCTACTCTAGTAAAGTATTTGTACTTCATATTTGTATGTTCATTTATACTTGTTAATCAAGATACTAGTCCTAAAATGAATAAAAAATTAGCAATAAAATAATTTATGTCGATGCAAAATAATTTTATCCTTGTACATTTTATTTCAAAACAAATGTACAAGTACTCGTTCGGTTTCTATATTTCTATTCAAAAATCATATGTTACTCGAGTATTTTCAAAAATGAATCCACACGTTACATTAGTCGCTAATAAATAAATATATATACGTCGTTAGAAGCACCTAAGGCTTTAATGGCAAAGTCACTCTATTTCAAAATTCTATCCATTACCATTTTGCCCATTAAATTTCTTCCTGTTATTTAATGCAATAAAATCAATGCTACAATAATTTACTAGTTAATGAAGTTCTAACCATCACTTATGTATAATGTATACATTTGAAAATATGTTCTTTTGGCCGTTTTTAAATTGTGATTCAACCATTTATTGACAAAAATAATAGTACGTTACATTACGAGATATCGCTGCTTTTGATCTCTTTAATAGTAAATGTGAGAAATTTTTGCAAGTGTACAGCATGTATCAGGTAAACTAAATTAAATAACATGTCTTTTTCGTTATTTTTTTGAAATGACATTCAAATAACGAATTAATATATTTTGATAATGCATAATGCTTTCATAACGAAGTGACTCATAACCAATGTACTGAATTTGAAAACTTATATGATACCCAATATATTATTTACTTACCACTTGATTGTCAAATCCGTATCATTTTCCATGCTCCGGTGGATCCATAACTGACTAAAAAATAGCATCCTCCTCATCCGTCGCCGGCTGATCTCGACCCGTATCAGCAAGGAGTTTCTAGCGCTGCTCCATAAACTTTTCCTGCATTAAGAAATTAATATCATCATATCTTATTTCATTATATTTTAACAAGTAAAACAATTACTAATACTGCATAAAGTGAAATATTCTTACATGGCTCTTGCTAGATTTATCGTCGTGCTATGTATACGAAACTGTCCCGTCCGGATTTACATGCTCGACAGCATGTGTACGAGTAAACACGTCCATATAGTCCACGAGACCATGAGCCTCAGCTTCCTGAAATTGATTTTTACATACAATTATTTTACATTTAAAATTATATAGCACAAACTATTTACAATTTTCATTCATTAAATTTACTAATTCCTGTCAATACTGCTGAAATGATTTCGGCCCTCCGCGATGAGTGACGAGATTTTTATTTCTGTTTGCAGAGTTTCTTTCTAACTCTGCCTGTACATTCAAAATTTGATACATTATTTATCGATCATGTATTTTTTGATATTTACTGCCAGTCAAATAATTTAAAAAAAATTAGTATACTTGCCTTCACCTCGTCAGTTTTCCAGTATCCCAACCATGCTTGTCATACACTCTCCCCCATCCAACGTGGTTTCTTACCTGATTTCTTGATTTCGGATATCAAGTCCCTATAGTTTTTACGCATCTTCTTCATCCAATATTCTCATGCCAACTGCATATCGTATGTCTGAATGTCTATCTTAGCATGTGTTTCACGATAAAAAGCAAAAGGAATATTAAACAGTAAACGATAAACAGTAAAAAAGACAAAAAAAAATTAAATATACATTTTAACACAACTTTAACTTGATTATTATCTAATTCGTAACATGCTTTGGGTTTTTTATTGTCATTTGGACACATCGTATATTTCTACTCCTTCGTTCCATTGTATTTTTAACTCCTCAATCAACGGTTGTAAATATACATCGATTCCTTGTGTTGGATTGGGGATAGGAACGATAATAGTAAGAAACATATATTGCGTTTTCATACACATCCATGGAGGTGAATTATACGGTGTGACGATAAAGGGTCAGGATGAATATTTAGAACCAAATTGAGAAAATGGAGAAAAACCATCCGTACATAATCCTAATCTAACATTTCGGCTCTCCGCTGCAAAACTTGGATACGTTTATCGAAAATCTTCCATGCTTCTCCATCGGCCAGATGCGTCAACGTACCCTCTTCCTCCATTCTCACACTATGCCATCTCATATTAGATACAGTTACTGAAGATGTATATAATTTTTAAAGCCTTGGAGTGATGTGTAACTATTAACCCATTTATGTTGTCCCCTTCTTCTGAGTTCTCCCGCCTTTAATAAAATCCCGTTCATTTCTCATTGAAAAAAAATATCAGAACTTACACTCGGAAGGAGGGACCATGAACATGCATTTGATGGAGATGCTTAAATATGATCATACATCTCATACTATTTTGTAGTACTTAATAACAACACTCAATGTTCTTTTCTTTTTTCTTTTTTTTCCTTATTTTTTTAAAATGGTGAGATTAATTAGTGAATACCAAACCAAAATTCTACCAGAAAAATGGATTTGTGTTTTATTCTTGATGGGTAGAAACTAAAAAAAAGCTTTTATTTGCATTGAATTAAAATTTCTTTCCAAAATATTTATGGAATATGCTTACTAATTCATGCAGTATAAAATCAGTAGATAAGATGGACAATCCAACCATAATCATATACATTTATATGTCAAAGTTCAAAATGTTAGATTATGCAATCAATATGTATAAATCTAGAGGGTTTGTTTGTGTTCATACTTCATATGTTACTCTAGCATAAAGATGCATCTTATTGGATTAAGAAGTTTATCAATAAGCGTATCTAATATATTCGCTTATGTTACATGAGTGTTGGCCCAAAAGGTAGGTCACTTGTGTTACATTACAAACAATATTTCAACATATAGGTTTTGTAGTTAAGTTGTTTAGAGGTTGTTTGGTTCATTTCAGAGAAAAGTCGATTGGATTGGTATGTTCTTGTCCAATCTTAAAAGAATTTTGAAAGGACATGGATAGAACTTGATTCAAGTTTGAAAACTATTCAAGCAAGCCAACATCAAATGGATAATAGAAAATATTGGATAATTCAAACTAGTATGATTTTCAATATTTTTTTCTTGTTTTAGTTGATGTTCTAAATGAAACGAAATGGACGTGGACATACGTATTTCGATCTCGAACTTAAGAGGATGGTGGATACTCTTAAAAAATTTACATCCCTACCTAAAAGCAACACTATATATTTTTACACACTAATTATCCATGGTTTCAAAATAAAATAAAATAATTTCTTAGCATCAAATGTAATATTAATGTTGTGCACCAAAAATTATGTTAATTTATTTTCACATAGGACTTTCAACTATCTTGAGAACAACCATGCATCTCTAATCTTCCCCTTTATCTTTCACAGTACTATAAAATTGGAATTTAAATTTAAAGTTTGTAGATATGTTTTAGTATTAATCAAAATCATCTTCATGAACTTGTTTGCATATATTAATCAAAATGATATTACAAATCAATGGTTAAGAATATATGTTTGATTAATTAATATTAAAATTTCCAAGTTCGGTCACAAGAAGGATCAATAGCGGACTTCGCGTTGACTTCCAAATGTTGTCGAGTTTGATACAACTCAATTCCCTTAGGGCCATATAAATCACTTTATTGAGGTGCCTACGTGACTTAGGAGGGAGGTTCTGTACCAAGGAAGTGCCAACCAACGCCACAGCCGATACAAAACCAAGAATCCAAATAGAATCAATTTTACTGGCAACCTAGGCGAACTAACTGATGCAAGGGTAGCGAAGTGAAAAAGTTTAAAATTTAAATTGTAACAATTTAGGAGTTCTTGTAATAAATGCAAGAAAAAAATGTATGTTGAATTGAAAGTAAATGTTGTACTTTGTAACATTTGGATTACTCCGTGGAATATGTAATTTATTTTTGATTGATGTTAACATGCGTCCTTTGTTAAATTACCTGTGTAACCCTCTGAATTTCACCCGTATTGGTCTAAGGATAAAATAAGTATTTACAATAATTTTTTTCTTTTTACATAAAACAATCATTATTAACACGTGTCCTTAAGGCACACGTTAACAATACCCTTTATTTTTTTTGAACTAGGGAATATTTCCAACTTTTCAACTTTTATCCCTTGGAACTTGTGATGTTTCTTTCATCATCCTATATTCAAAAACACGTTATGAGATAGAGTACCTGATCCAAACTTGTTCATCTAAATAAACAAAGAGTTTTTTTTTACATATTCAAGCGAATGTGTAATCCGCAAATGGTGATACTGTAAAATATGATGATGATATTCTAAACATTCCTGGGTATGTTAGTTTATTTTTATTTTGAATTATCTTTTCTTATATGTATTTTCCTTTTCTCTCTTTTCTTATAGGTTTTGTTTGAATTCGATTTTTTAGAACTTATCTCTAGTATATAAATTAACATTTACTACGTCAGTTTCACTTATTGAAAACTTAAATTTGTCAGCTTTTGTTGATGCACTAAAAAAAAATTGAACATATTATTGGATAAATAATAATTTTTTTGGGATAAATGGTTGATAACTTAAAATTTTGTATTTTAGTTTTCGAGATCCTAGGTAAGTTTAATAATGTGAAGAGCAAATAGAAATAGTGATAAAAATTTTAAATTAATATTAACTATGTTGGTTTTTCGAAACTAATTTTAGCTCTTTGACACATCATATAACATTATATGTTACCTGATAAGAATTATTTTATTGAGACAATGGTCGATAATTCGAAATTTTGTATTTCAGTTGACGAAGTAGTTGGTAAACCTATTATGTGAAGAACGTTGATGATATGTTAGCTAATATTTTGGTTAGAGCAAGCAAAATCAAACGTTCTCTCTTTATTAGGGATAGCCTTCTATTTATTGTTGAATTGGGCGGTTTTGAAGATGTAGATTCCTCAGATCTATTTTACTTCATTGGTCAATCAGATCCAGTAGAGTTGGAAAGAGATCCAGTCAAATATGGACCAAATCTCTATGCTGGATGGATCGGTACCGATCCATCCATGGATTAGTGCTAATCTATGGCCTTGGCTCAAATCTTGTGCTTTTTCTCCCATCTTCGTTGGCTTTTATTGCCTATAAGTTTGAGAGGCAAAATGATCTTTGGGAATCCGAGATAGATCGGAATTGATATGCCCCCTTTGCCCAAAATCTTGTCTTTTTCTTAATTTTGGCTAGAAGTCCATTGTACTTGATTTCCAATGGCAAGTTGGACGTTTTTACGGATCGTACCAATTTATCCATGGATCGGTGTTAATCCATCTAGTTACCTAATTTTGCCTCATTTCTTTCTTTACTCTTTGTAGTTGACCATCTTTGTAATGACCATTCTTTTATATATCAATAGATTGTAAAAGATTATTTTTAAATTTATATTGGGTTGTATGATACTATAACTTTAGGTGATGTTAAATAGTGGTATTTTGATCCTTAGAAATTTTGTTGGACAATTTTAAACCTGAAAACTTGTAAGGCCATAGTTTTTGATGGTAGTAGAATTAGAGTTCGATGCTACTTCTATTGGAAATTTATAATAGTTTCTCTTTCCGTAAAGTTGCCATAATAGCCTTTTGGACTTACCATTTAGGAGATATGATGTTTGAAGTTTTTTAATTTTTGGGGCAGATTAATGGGTGACTAATTAGACCCGGTTAGGCCCATTAACCAATTTTGGGATTTGTGTGTGACAACCTGCATCTCTCGACGTACCAATCCAAAGCCTAAGGCGACTTTTGGACTTGCGTTGGTGCCAATAAGTATGAGCTATCGAGTTTTTATAACATTACAGAGACTAAGAATAAAAGATACGATCTAAGATATACTACAGTTTTAGAACTCACAGTGGAATGAAAAAAATATAAATACAGAAAATAACAATCCTAGAAAACAACTCAATACGCAATCTCAGAAGACGTAGTCAAATACAGAGTACATAGAAATACAACCATAGTTTGATAAAATACTAAGTACTAATAAGATAGACAGTTATATGGAGAGTAAACAAAAGGATAAGCTACTCATGTGATGAGCTCGCCTCTAAGCGTATTGAAATTAAGCTAATCACTTGTTGCTCTATAATCTTGTGGTGGGGAAAAGAAAGGAAAAAGGTGGGTTGGACAAAAATTTAGTGAATGAGTTCATATATTTAATATATGGTGATCATGTGTAGTTGGCTTTAATTCTACTCCATGTGACCTCAGGTGCTCATAAGGTGTCCATGTATTCCTAGGTTCCTTAAGGGTTTTATTTAATACATACCTATACTAACTACTTGTGGAGGCTCCAACAAGGATCGCACTACTGATTGAATGTCAACAACTAACGATCAGCTATAGATACCTGAGCTACTCAACATATGGTCATCCTACAACTTTTCTGTATGGGACTACATCTCCTACTATGACTACACATAACTATCTCAAATAGGTTTCCCGACAATTTCCACATGAGAATAAATTTTCCACCACTACGACTAAACGTGCACCAACTATGCATTGATGGAAAGCCCACAATGCCGACTTGTGGGTATGTCTCATCGTCTGCATCCGTGTTCACCTCTCAATGTATTTTCCGCCTCTTATTGCATACGTCGATATCCATCAACACTGTATTATGTCGTGTCAATATTCGTGCATACCCTAAGGTACCCCCGTATCGGGCCCGCACACATCATCAGGCATTACTTAGTGCCGCACATCCACCAAGAACCTCCTATGAATGTCATTTGCGATAAAATCCCTACATTTGAATAATTGACCCCATTGGGTAAAGAGTATTTATCCAACCCCGCAACGTCCTAACGTCATCTCATTGGAACATGCTTCCTTACTATTTATAACACTTTTTTTAATATATAACAATTAATTATAATTTAAAACCTAGGCCTAAGGCCGAGGTTGAACCTACATTTCAAAGCGCATACCAGTCAACCACTATAACTCGGCGATCCACCGCTTGCTGTCGACCACTCAGTAGCACGGTCAATCGGTCGCTGTGTAAATTTTGAGGTTTTGATCATTTATTTTTATTTGTTTAATTACTATTTAATATTTATCATTTTAAACATCAGCAAAATGCAGTAAGCATATATTTTCAGGTTTAAACTTTTTTATTCCATTTTTGATGTGCACGTAAATGTGCATATTTTTACCATCATATTTATTCTATTTAAATTGAATAAATGATCATATTGGATATTTTAACCTTTTTAAACCAAAATTCAAATTATTTTCAAATTGTCACATATTCATCTTCATACAGGGGTAAAATGGTCATTTTTGTGCATTCATTAAATTGTGAAAATTTACTTGGAATTTTCTATGTTGTTTTGTTGGTTTTATGATGAAATATGCATGCATGAAGAAGATACAAAAGAATGAAGATGGAAATAATTCAAAGTGAAGAACATGGAGGACCCTACCCACTTACCTTGATTTTCACTTAGAGAGGCTAATGCACATGCTTATGGAGTTTATGGCTTCATGTACACTTAAATGATTATTAGTAGAAGCTAATGATTACTTGACCTCCACACTTTCTCAAGGGTACTTTGGGCATTCCCCAAAAATACGAATTAGGGTTTAAAACATGTATATATACCCTTTATGTTTCATGTAACCCTCCTCTTCCTCTTCATGAGTTTAGGCTCAAAATAAAACTCAATGCTCTCTTTCTCTTTTCATGGCTACTTAGCCATTTCTTTTATGTAATTTTTATGCAACTTTAATATATTTTTCTTTTCTTCTCTCGTTTATTTTTCTTTCATGTTTATAATGTAGATTTACTTTCATGCAAATTAGATTAGTGTTAATTTTTGTTAATTAGTGGTTTTCTTTCATTTTCTTTTCTTTTTTGCTTTCATGTTGCAAACTACATTTGTTAATCAAATGACAAATACGATAAGTTAAATCATTCAATTTAGAAGTAATGAAGCTCTCTAATTATGTAGCTTCAACTATTTGTTAATTCATGCTCTCTTTTTGTGCTTAGTGATGATGATAAAAATGGTTTAATAATGGTTTTTTCTTTGAATTTAATAGCCTATATTGTTGACACCAAATAGACTATGCTTAAACAATCACTAACACTAATTGTCTCTTCATCAAAATATGATTATGGCAAAACAAAGTGATTTGAAATTAAAATTTGATGGTCTATATATCTAATCAATAGTTAATAGCCATACTTAAATAGACTTTATTTTTATTTTCTTTGTCAAGTTTCATGAAAGTTAGTAAGTGCTTTAAGGGATGTTGTTAAAGTTTGATGGCTTATATTGGCTAGTCAATAGCGCAAACATGCCATACTTATGATAAGCACATCAATTACAGCAATAATGACCTTAAAAGAGAGATCATGATTTTATTTATGTTGAATTATGTGATCTAGAGAGTGGATTTATTCTATAAATTGTCAATTAACTCTTATATTTGCATCTCTTTTCTTTTAGTTAGTTAGCTAATTTTCTAATTCTCTAGCTTAACTTGCACTCGACTTTGGTATAATTTGATTGAATAGAATTTTTAAAATCATCAATTCCCTACGGATCGACCCGTATTCGACATGTACTACAAGTGTACGCCGTGCGCTTGTGGTTAATTTAATTTGAAAATTTTCGACTATTTTCTAAATCAATAGAAAATTAGCCGACTAACAATTTTCTAATCAATGTGAATTTACAGTAATTAGTTTCACTTAGGTTTAATTCAATATTATCAAGTTACATAAACAAATTATGAGGATTTGTATTTGATTTTAAAAATAAGGTTTTAATCTAGGTTAATTCCTATTTAACAAGATTGCATCAATCTAATTTATCATCAAATCTCATATATAAACCATTTGGTTATAATTTAATTGCTAACATCCTATATTAGATAGTGTAAACTAAAATTAGCTGCAGTTAATCAACTTACTAAAAATGTTCGCACTTACCTCGAATCCAAGCTCTATTCCAATTCTCCATTAAGAAATCAACATTCAATAGCTTGCCCTTTCCTCGATCTAATCTCCTTGTATTCTCTTTACTTTGTTTTTTGCATTTGAAGAAATTTAATTTTAGAGAGGAGAAAGAAATTGGGCAGATTTTAGGGGTATTGGCTAATTTTTAAGTGGATTTAGGATTTAGTTTATGTATGTATTTATAGGGAATTTAGATTAGTTCGAACAGTTAGGTTATCCCCTAAAGAATATTAGGTTTCATCCAGAATATCAATAGATTACTTCACGGTCAAGTAAAATATTTGAGTCACTGTTCGCCGCTTCAGATTTGCCAATTTACAACGTCAACCGATCGACCATTAATAGGGATCGATCGACCGCTACCCATCGACCGGTAGTCCCTAAGGGTCGACTGCATGAGTTGTTTAATTAGGTAAAGTTTTATATTTTCATATATTTCATTTTTAAACTTTAAAACACTCGTAATTGGTCTTCATTAACTCCAATTTCAAAGTGTTATATATGAAAGTTAGCCAGAAAATTGCTACGAACGCAATGGCGCAATTTCATAGCCAAACTCAGACGTTTGTTAAAATTTTATTTTCGCCTTTGTTACTTAATTGATTCTCTTACTAAATTTTACACTTAAAATTTTGAGGTGTTATAGCTAAAAAGATTTTGTCCCCGAAATCTCGAAAGGTGGAAAAATATAACTCATGCGCACAACAATCAATAGCTACATCCATCCACTCATCCATCATCCATGGCGATCATTGTCGTTAGTAAATTTTCTAATGTAGTATATGTATATGCAAGCATGAAATGCAAGTGAACTTATACTAATGCAATGACTAGACGGTCTTCTAATTTAATCAACCTCCTGTCGTGCAAGTGCTCTCGCCATGCATCCAAGATGTATGCAACATCCAAAGCAAATATACTTGCAATTCTACATGTATGCATAACCATTCAATCCATATGCAGCATTTATACGCATAATACTCAACAAGATAAATCAAATAAACAAGAGATAATGTGACTGTGCGTACTATCTCGAGAATATGCTTTCCTAGTTGTGTAAAAGAAATAATCTAAATAATATATCCACTAATATCCATCACCCATAACATGTCCTGATGACACGTTTGCAGCCGTTCCTACCGTCCAATAGTCTCTGCCTAAGAGGTATACTAAGTTAAGTCCTAATGCATAAGTAAACTGTATTTATCGGATTTTAATCGGAAACATACCGGAAAAGAGTTGTGGGTATGTAGCTCGGATCTTCTCCTTGGGCTCCTATGTACTCTCTACTGGATCGACTCTCCATTGGACCTTAACAAGTTTGATGTAACATCCCTCATTTTGAGGCCTAAAACTAAGCGCTACAGATACTGCAGTCATCTATAATATTAATTCCTAATGACAAAATGCGGACATGTTAATGATATCCATAATATCAAAAGCAAAAGAATATGAAATAATTTTAAACACAATTTTAAAACAAACTTCCACATTTCATTTCAAAGTCACAATTTCGTATTCAGTACATAATCTCAAACGTTTCCCAGGTTCAGATAAAATATAATTATTAAAAAATACTTTAAGAGCGACACAAAAAATGCCCCCTTGGTTTATTAGAGTTACTAAATAGATAGATACATTTACTGTCAATACATTCGTACAACAACTAACATAACACATCGAACAATAGCAAGAGATAGACTCCTACATAACTAGCTTTGGCTCCTACATGTTTTTGGAAACTTTATTCGTCAAAACCTACTTGACCTGTAAAGCCCTTACTCTCGACCTACTCAAATCAAATTTTGAGCACTCGAGAGTTTAAGAGGAAAACAAAAACTTCAAATCAGATAAAAAGCCTAGTGTGAATAATAATATACCATCTCGGTTCATAAACATTAAGTAAGACCATGCCTTTGAGTAGAAGAGGTTTTACCCGCATTAATATCCCTTTTTAGAATATATCTTTTACAAATCAATTCCTGCAACCAAACTAATTAAAATAAGCAATATAACAATAATGTGCCTGCATGCTACATGGGAAATCATGACTATTCGTCAAATCAATGGACTATCCATCCTAATATTTAGTCTTCACAAGGTAACTACCAAACTACATGGCTGACTCGGGCTAACCAGATATACCAAACTTTCTAACTGATAGTTAGAAGAAAACTAGACGGTCTACCCAAGTACATTTATCCTAGTGTTTACCTAGCTATCCGTCAACTTCATAGTTTTTCTAGGCTTACCGTGAAGCTAAAGGTTTTCCAGGCCAATCCATAACCTATCCTATCTTTTTGTATTCCTTTCTGTGCGTAAACCTACTTTTTTTCTTACCCTTGCTAAAGCATTATACACATTGGACTTATATCGGTTAGGGGATAGTAGCTGAAGTACAGGGCACTACCCTTCACTAGTCCTATCTGGTTTTCTAATCTCTAAGTCAATTCATCCTATAACAATCTATCCAAAAGTAATAAGAATAATAATTTCTTTAGCAAAATTCTGGGTTAAACACCATTTTCTATTTCCTTAGAAACACTTTCTTTATAAATGATTTAACCCTTGAAATCATAATTTCAAAAAAGGAAAATATGGCCCTTTACTATATCCAAAATAATTATGCCATGATATTTGTTTTTATAAAGTAATTTGATGAATTCGAAGTCATTTAAGATCATCCCCTTACAAAACCATATGTATAGAGCCAAAACGATATAAAGTCTTTATATTTATAAAACACGGTAACGACATAGTCGACGAGGATCTTTGCTCCTCAAACATAGGCCATAAGGTCAAAACAACATAAAATCATTATATTTATAAACGCAACAAGGATATAGCCGAGGAGGGTCTTCGCACCTCTAAATATGTTAAATTCTTGAACTTTTAAAACATAAGGCCATAAGGCCGATAAAAGGGAGGTGGCACTTCAGAGAGTGTCGAAGTCGTAGGATATAGAACACATTTTGCATAGTTTAAGGTCTTAAAGCTTAATGTCGACATGGTTAAATCTCGGCATCAAATGCCTTAAAGAAAAATAAGTGGCTTCTTTAGAGATGATGTGATAAAACATGGCTCTATGTTGCCGAAGTCATTAATAGCGGCATAGTTTCTTGTAGAGTCGAAGTCGATATGTTTAAAACATGCGACATCATTATTGCCGTTATAAGTCACTTCGAAACCAATAGGGTCGGTGACATTGTAGAAAACATGCGGAATAGTACAAAGTGCGGCACAAATAAGTCAAAGAAAGTGGCCTTATCCACTTCGAAGTTCACAATTTCAACCCTGATGCTTGGCATCCCACTTCAACCAAGCCAATGCATTCCATATCAACCGAAATTGATACCACATGCATTACCCTTGATCGACGCCGAATGTAACGACCCGTATAATTTTCAATAATTTTTATTTGTTTTATTAATTATATTAATTGAAATTTTGAGAAATTGTAAACAATAAAATTTTGAAATATAAATTTAATATTTGAAATGCGTCTAGTTAAACATAGCAACTGGTAAATTTTCGTCCGAAAATATGAAAGTTTATTTCGTGCACAATTTAATCAGTTAAAACTCAATGAAAATAAAACGTTTTCGAAACAAAAATATTTTTACATAAAAAAATTATAAAACATCTTCTAAGCAAGACGTCATTTTTCGTTTTTCCAAATTCGGACTTCTTTAGCTCCATCGATCTTATTTTCTTACGTTTTTGTTGCATTTTCCGCTAGTAGAAAATTTGAAATTTTATAATCAAATCCTACCACTGATATCCGTATGCCGTTTCGATCGTCTCGTCGAGCTGATCTCTATGGTATATTCACTTCTACGTTTTGAAGTCCGGTACGTGGTTGAAACCACGAAACAGTCAATTGCATCGGTACACGTTTCGAGTCCTTTCATCTCTGGGTCCTTTGGTTTCCTCCGTCTATTCATTTTTGCAAGCTATCAACCGTATATATCAATAGTCATTTGCTTTTGATAACTCCCTTTATTCAAGTTTGACTTTTGTGATTCCCATTGGTTAAGATATATTCAGTATCATCCTTTCATTTCCATCTGCTACTTCTATTAGTTTCCTCCCACTTCATTTTGCTCTCAGCATTCTGAGAATAAAATAAACAAAAATTATATTTTGGGTAAACTTTCATTCTTTTGGTTGCTTTTCATTCTGAAGATATGGGTCACTACTCTTCTTCTTGCCCAGGGTTATGCTCATACACATCATATTTTGGTCCGTTGCCTTTAAACATTATTTTGAGACCGCTCTACTTCTACTCCCAGAAGCAAAACCAACGCTCCCATCACTTTTGCCTAAAGCCAGCTATGCATTTAGTCAACTGCTACCATCTTCCACAATGAAAAAAAAGAAACACGCGCTTATGAACCGCCGCCCCCCACACACACAGCCACAACATCGCGCAACCCTGGCATGCAACAGCTGCATCCCACCTCGGCATCGCTTGCCACTTCCTCTGCCCTCCGCGCGGCCTCTCGCTTGAGACCATCGAGCACCACATGCGCCTTCGCGTGAACAGCCTTCGCCTGACAACGGCCACCATCTCCTCCGTGCTCTGGCGTGCTCGACCTATGCAGCTAGCCATCATACGCCGCCTGACACAAGGCCGACTGCATCACTTAGTCCCGCCTCGGCCTCAGATCCGCAACCTCCCTTCCCCACTGCTGCGCGTCAACACCTCCATCACCACCGTCTTCGCCACCCGTCCCTATAACCATGCCTTCCTCTCTCGACTTGGTTCGCTCCTGACACAACAGCCGCTCCAGACCCAACACCCTGCGCTCCCCACCTCTTTCGTTTTCTTTCAATAGCAGCATATAGCTGGTATGCTTTCGTATATGCATCGTTATCATTGTATATATATTTTGAGTAGCATACATTTATTTTAAGGTATATGATTTAAAGGTATTATATTTATATATATATATTATACTTTTAAGTTAATATGTTCTGTTTTACATGAAAGTTTGTATATGCGGTATTTGGGTATGTGTGATAAAGTGTGTATACGTTAGTACAAGTATCTTATATTCTTTCAGTAGCTTATTCAAATGGTGATGTATAATTTTAACTGAGAATATGATATTGACATTGATTATATTTTGTTATATATAGTATAATAGTTGGGTCTGTTACTCATTTGTACAATGTGTGTACTGTGATATAAGTAGGGTCATATATGTTTGGTTTTGTTCAAAAATTTCGTATCTATCTATATATATGTTTGTGATATCTAGCATATCATATATATAAAATTAACTCAAGATATATATTTTACTGTTTATATAATATGGGTCAGTCATATATTTTTTTGTTTAAGAAGGTAATGGATAAACTGTTAGCTTGTTTGTATATATATATTTGTTCATAAATAGGCTCTGTTAAATTTTAATTTTTTATGTTTATATGTATTATAAAAGTAATAATCTGTGTATTGAATAAGAAATAAAGGTATATAGTAAACATAAGCCTGGATTTCTTTTTTTCTAAACTTGGTAAAAGAATTAAATGAAAAATTTGTGTTGCCTACATCCGTTATATGCCTATTTAAGAAGATATGCATTTTATGTACTGCTATATTTGAATAGGCGTCTGTATATTGTGTATATATATCTATTTAGAAGGTGAGTCTGCATATGTAATATGTATATTGGTATTTTATAGTAATTGTTGCATAAAATTATATAATCTGTTAGTCATTTCAGTTTTAATATATTGATTCAAATTTTAGTCTATGTATATGTTGTACTTTAATGTATGGAATTTAATCTTAAAACAATGGTTTTAATTATATATATATATATTATTTTAATATTTGTTTTAAACTAAGTATGGGTTCCATGGAAATAACTATAATAATAATAATATATATAATTATTGCTTCTATCAATCGGATTTTAATTTGTTTCATCGATTTACCAGCTTCGCATGTCAAATTCGTGCCAATCTAGTTTTGATTTGGAATTCATGCTTGGATTCATATCTCATCTCATCTCAGCCCGTTCTCTCTCTAACCTCGAAAGGTGAGCAATCACTCACGATTAATGTTCTTTTATTTATTAAATTTGATTTCAATTGAAACGACAAATTGAAATATGCTGCTGTTAGTTATTTACACTGTTATTTATTATTATTACCTATATCAGTTCACTTGTGACATCTGACACCATTATCTGTTAATTATTTATGCGATGATAATACAGTCTGACTAATAATTGATTGATTATTAACGTTTATATTGGACGTTAAATTGTTAATGTTAAGGTGATAAATAGTATGCAATTGAATTTGATATGAGATAGTTAGATGTTGAATTTGATTAGTTAACTTGGTATAATATGACCCTTTAAATGTTAAATAAATTGACGTAGAAATAGTGTTAACTACACCTTGAACCATTGAATGTACGTTGTATACATTTATGTAGTATAAAATTGAATAATGAATGACAAGTGAAGAACCGTATAAATAATTAGTGCGATAATCTTTAATCTACATGAAATGATAGTGTGGATTCTAGAAATAATTATATTAATTTGCACAAACAACAATGTGAATTAATACGATTATTTCAGGATTATTTGAATTAATTATTGGATTGTTATTGATTATTGTTATTGTTTGTTTATTTACTTTGATACCATCCCAGTTATCACACTGCAAGTTCCATTTGCTATGCTTTGATTTTTGAATTGAAATGGAATCGGATTGAAATGATAAATACCCAAATTTAACTTTGACCTAGGATAGAGAATTAAATAAAACTCGATTGGTCAATAAATTAATTTAAAAATAAAATAAGATTTTATTTGAATAAATAATAAGATTTTGAAATGAAGTTGGAATTTGAATTTTAATGAAAGGAAAATGTTAATATTTAATAATCTGAAATAAAATATTAACATAGTAGTTGATGAAAGAACGTTGTTCAAAATTCAATTATTTACTAATTAAGTGTTGGAATTATTTAAAAATTAAGATTGGAATTATTTAATAATCAGGTTGAGATTATATAATAATTAAATAAAAATTGAATTCTTTGATAAGAGAAATTTAACTTCTGAAATGGAACTTCGTTAATAAGTGAAATTAAGCTTCTTTATAAATTGAGTTTTGGAAAATTATTTAAAGTAAGTAAATAAATAAATG
This sequence comes from Allium cepa, assembly GCA_030765085.1. Taxonomy (NCBI): domain Eukaryota; kingdom Viridiplantae; phylum Streptophyta; class Magnoliopsida; order Asparagales; family Amaryllidaceae; genus Allium; species Allium cepa. The sequence goes on from CM060943.1 coordinate 812,694,451, forward strand.
AAATTGAATTTATTTAACAAGAAAAAAATGCATTTTATTGAAATAAATGTAAGACTTGTAACTTTAAGAATTTGATTTGACGAATCTAATTTAATTAAATTTGTAAGTTTTGTTATAATGGAGTTGAACTTAAGTGATTGATTTAATGAATTGAAAATTAAATAGAAATTGTTTTGAATGATAAAATAACTTAACGAATATTGAATTAAATCGATCAATAAATCTAAATTGATTGGAATGTTAAACTTAATTAATTTAAATGATTTTGGATTGAAACTTATATACGAACTTGAATCAATATTTGAATTATTTAAATAAAATTTGGAATCGAATTATATGGTTTTGTCATGGTAATTCGGAAGTTTTGGAATGTAAATCATGGAAATTGATATAGAAAGACGAATGAAATGTTGATTTACATATTCTAATAGAAATTGAAATTGATTTGGTTATGAAATATATAAACGGCCAATCGTTGTAATAATCACGAAAGTTATTAAAGAGACCGGAATCGGTTAGGGACATACTTACTGTCTAAACCGAAAACCACTTTAATAACTATACGCGGAGTGTGATCCAGAATGAAGTGGTTGGAATGATGTACGTGATGATTGAAGAAAGAGAACGATAATGGATAGCCTTGACACTTGTGTCAAATTGGAAATGACTAAAACAGGAGCCGTGCCGGGCCAAATGGGGTTGCCACCTCGAGAGAACACACTTCTTCGTACTACTCATTACTTGTTATTGATTGGTGCACCCTCGAAATTTTGGGAGTGTTGTTTCGCGGTGTTGCGATCGTTGCGGCGATGCGTTTTCACCAGTCCGGATCAGGCAAACGGTAGTTTCACTACCTTGGGTATTGCCTCACATGCCTTGTCATACTTGTATCTCTATATACGCGACCACTACGAATTTGTTTTGTGTTATACCTATGGAGTACTCCCTGATATCCCACTAGTTTACGGTGGAGTTTACAGTGCTGTATAGACTATAACGCTTATATAAATTGTGTTAAGGGGGATAATGGTATCGCCTTAACACTATTTTGATACTTTGTATTACTAATAGACATTATCTACTTAGCGTACATATAAATGTTAACGGATCCTTGGAGGATGGTTATTCCAACGTCCTTTGAGTTACTTGTATTTCAAATTGTTATTTCAATTGAGTTAGATTTATTGATATAAGAATGTTAATCCTGACTCGAGTGTTTTGTGTTTTGCTTTACGCTCGGGTCAGACTGAGTGTACCAGTATTCGAGAATCACCTTTGGAGTTGGAGCTTCGCCTGGAGATCCAGTTATCTATCCAGCTTTCAGATATCCAGTTGATTCCAGTGATGTATTCTGATATTGTATTTGACTATTGTATTCGAGACTTCTGTTGTAACTTATTTAACTCTGTTATATATATAGTAGCTCCATGAACTACTATCTTTTGCTTCCGCTACATATTATTACTCTGTGTCTGTGATTCTGTGATTATTTATTTACTGTCTATGTTCTGTTTTGCCAAATTTAAATTAACAATTCGGTATTTTGAATTATTCAAGTCCGACATGTGCGGATGCGAATAGTCCAAAATTGCGGGTCATTATAGTTGGTATCAGAGCTTTGGTAGCTCCAGGCAAAACTTAGTATATATGGTAAATGTATTTACAGAATCACTTTCATTCGAGTTTCAATCTCTTCCTTTTGACTCGATTCCTTTGAATTTTGGAACGTTCCCCGCGGTTCCAAAATTCATTCGCGTCCCTCACTATTCTTCTTCTTTCAATTCTGGAGCATCCCATAACTCCACTTCGAATGACTCTTATAACAAATCGGCGGTCTCGCCAAACTTCGAATGATTTGAAAAGGGGTGAAACTCCTTTATAATAGGCATTTATTTACCGGAGATTTCTGTATCCTTGATTTGCGATGCTATATATTTCCTGCTATGTCTGAATTCTATTTCTCGAGATCGAATGTCGATTTGCCATGGAATTAGGCATCGATCTTATCCTTTAAGTCACGGTCGACCCAGTTAAGGTTGCCGTGAATTAAATAAGCTTATCCATCTTCTGATTCTGTTAATTGAATCATCTTATCTTTTCTTTCGAACTTGTATTCAAATCAGAATTCTCTTTAATTCGAGTCCATCAAATTTGAATCTCTGTCCTTGCTTTGAAAAATCCATTCATGTATCGTCGAGCGAGAAAGTGTATTTGTGAATTAATATTAAAATGTGTTTTATATATATGTTGTGTTGTTTGAGTTGTTGATGTTGATTTGGATATTCGATCGATTCGTCTGATCAACGCTATCGATAGAATTTCCAAAACACTTGAACAGAGCCAACTGACACAATAGTATTTTCGAATTTGGCGAATAAAATAGTTTTGTATGATTATATTATATATAAGTTTTCTGAAATTAAATTGTTAATGAATTTTTTGTCAGAAATGATAATATTTGATTTTCATTTATTGTTTGTAAACCATTGACTATTGCATAGTAATAAATAAATGAATTTATAAAACTTGGCTATAATTTGATTTGGAATTTGAAATGGATATAAATTAGAGTTTGAGAATATAATTTTCGGTGATTTCAAACTTTGATTTGAAAATTTTAAAGTGTTTAGTTTTTAATATTTTCAAATAGAAATCATTTCAAAGAATTTAAAATGTTTAAATCAGTGCTCTCCTCCATTGTCGTTGGAAATAATTTCGGTGATGGCGGCCGTATCATGGACATTTATTTTCGAGTTTCAAAGTGGAGAGACCATTCAGTAGCTTTGCTACTCTTTTGTTTGGAAAATGAATTTGATTTGAACTTCTTAAGAATGACCTGATTTATAATGTGTAATATATATATATATATATATATATATATATATTAAAATATGATTATAAATTTGATTTGATATATATATAGTATATGTATAATTTATCTATAAATGGTTTGAAGTTAACCAAAATTTAATTCTTAAATTTTTTTGATTTAAGGATGATTTTCAATAAAGCCAAAAAATTTGACTAAATACTTAGCTTGAAATAAGTGAATTGGAAATTTTATTTGGATAATACTCAATTGCATTATATAATAACTTACCCAAATTTTCAAAAGTTAACTATGTAATTGAATATTATATAGTATAAAATGATGTGGAAGGAATTAATAAATAAATTTGTGTGGTTATAATAAGTAAATATACTTAATATATGTGATAGGATATTAAGTGGAGTATAATAAATGTTTATTCAAATTTATAATCTTAGAAAATTGTCAATAGAGGATAATTGGATAATAAAACAATGAATAAATGAGATAAATAAATAAAATTTTGTTTTGAAGGAATCTTTTGGTATAAAATATTAAGAAATTGAAATTAACTCAACTTATTGAAATACCTTGAATTTTTAAATCAAATATTGAGTATTACTTAAGGTAAATTGAAAATTATATGGTTTGAATTAATTGTTTATTTTGTTTCTCAATTTATTTTCTTCTGATTGTTTCCATTCTCCTACATCCTTCCTTTTTGGGGACGAAAAGTTTTGGGTGGGGGAGAGTGTAATGACCCGTAAAATTTTCAATAATTTTTATTTGTTTTATTAATTATATTTAATTGAAATTTTGAGAAATCATAAACAATACAATTTTGAAATATAAATTTGATATTTAAAATGCGTCTAGTTAAACATAGCAACTGGTAAATTTTCGTCCGAGAATATGAAAGTATATTTTCGTGCGTAAATTTATTTCAATTTAATCAGTTAAAAATCGATAAAAATAAAAAATTTCGCAACCTAAATATTTTTACATAGAAAAATTCTAAATCACCTTCTGACCAAGACGCCATTTCTCGTTTTTCCAAATTCGGACTTCTTTAGCTCCGTCGTTCTTATTTTCTTACGTTTTGTTGCATTTTCCGCTAGCAGAAAATTTGAAATTTTATAATCAAATCCTACCACTGATATCTGTATGCCGTTTTGATCGTCTCGTCGAGCTGATCTCTATGGTATATTCACTTCTGCGTTTTGAAGTCCGGTACGTGGTTGAAACCACGAAACGGTCAATTGCATCGGTACACGTTTCGAGTCCTTTCGTCTCCGGGTCCTCCGTCCATTCATTTTTGCAAGCTGTCAACCGTATATATCAATAGTCATTTGCTTTTGATAACTCCCTTTATTCAAGTTTGACTTTTGTGATTCCCATTGGTTAAGATATATTCGCCATCGTCCTTTCATTTCCATCTGCTACTTCTATTTGTTTCCTCCCACTTCATTTTGCTCTCAGCATTCTGAGAATAAAATTAAAAAAAAATTATATTTTTGGGTAAACTTTCATTCTTTTGGTTGCTTTTCATTCTGAAGATATGGGTCACTACTCTTTTTCTTGCCCGGGGTTATGCTCACACACATCATATTTTGGTCTCTAGACTTTAAACATTATTTTGAGACTGCTCTACTTCTACTCCTAGAAGAAAAACCAACGCTCCCATCATTTTAGCCTAAAGTCAGCTATGCATTTTGTCAACTGCTACCATTTTCCACAATGAAAAAAAGGAAACACACGCCTATGAACCGCCGCCCCCACACAGTCGCAACATCGCGCAATCCCGGCATGCAACAGCCGCATCCCACCTCGGCATCGCCTGCCACTTCCTCTGCCCTCCACGCGGCCTCTCGCTTGAGAACATCGAGCATCACACGCGCCTCCGTGTGAACAGCCTTCGCCTGACAACGGCCACCATCTCCTTCGTGCTCCGGCGTGCTCGACCTGCGCAGCAAGCCATCACACGCCGCCTGACACAAGGCCGACTGCATCACTTAGCCCCGCCTCGGCCTCAGATCCGCAACCTCCCTTTCCCACTGCCGCGCGTCAACACCGCCATCACCACCGTCTTCGCCACCCGTCCCTATCACCATGCCTTTCGCTCTCGACTTGGTTCGCTCCTGACACAAAAGCCGCTCCAGACCCAACACCCTGCGCTCCCCACCTCTTCCGTTTTCTTTCAATAGCAGCATATAGCTGGTATGCTTTCGTATATGCATCGTTAGCATTGTATATATATTTTGAGTAGCATACATTTATTTTAAGGTATATAATTTAAAGGTATTATATCTATATATATGTATATTATACTTTTAAGTTAATATGTTCTGTTTTACGTGAAAGTTTGTATATGCGGTATTTGGGTATGTGTGATAAAGTGTGTATACGTTAGTACAAGTATTTTTATATTCTTTCAGTAGCTTATTCAAACGGTGATGTATAATTTTAACTGAGAATATGATATTGACATTGGTTATATTTTGTTATATATAGTATAATAGTTGGGTCTGTTACTCATTATAGTACAATGTGTGTAGTGTGATATAAGTAGGGTCATGTATGTTTGGTTTTGTTCAAAATTTTCATATCTATCTATATATACGTTTATGATATCTAACATATCATATATATATATATATATATATAATTTACTCAAGTTATATATTTTACTGTTTATATAATATGGGTCAGTCATATTTTTTGTTGTTTAAGAAGGTAATGGATAAAATGTTAGCTTGTTTGTATATATATATTTGTTCATAAATGGGCTCTGTTAAATTTTATATCTTAATGTTTATATGTATTATAAAAGTAATAATATGTGTATTGAATAAGAAATAAAGGTATATAGTAAACATAAAGCCTGGATTTCTTTTGTTCTAAACCTGGTAAAAGAATTAAATGAAAAGTTTGTATTGCCTACATCCGCTATATGCCTATTTAAGAAGATATGCATTTTATGTACTGGTATATTTAAATAGGCGTCTGTATATTGTGTGTATATATCTATTTAGAAGGTGAGTCTGCATATGTAATATGTATATTGGAGTTTCAAAGTAATTGTTGCATAAAATTATATAATCCGTTAGTCATTTAAGTTTTAATATATTGATTCAAATTTTAGTCTATATATATGTTGTACTTTAATGTATGGAATTTAATCTTAAAACAATGGTTTTAACTATATATATATATATTTAATATTTGTTTTAAATTAAGTATGGGTTCCATGGAAATAACTATAATAATAATAATAATATATAATTATTGCTTCTATCAATCAGATTCTAATTTGTTTCATTGATTTACCAGCTTCGCATGTCAAATTCGTGTCAATCTAGTTTTGATTTGGAATTCGTGCTTGGATTCGTATCTCATCTCAGTCCATTCTCTCTCTAACCTCGAAAGGTGAGCAATCACTCACGATTAACGTTCTTTTATTTATTAAATTTGATTTCAATTGAAACGACAAACTGAAATATACCGCTGTTAGTTATTTACACTGTTATTTATTGTTATTACCTGTATCAGTACACCTGTGACATCTGACACCATTATCTGTTAATTATTTATGCGATGATAATACAGTCTGGCTGATAATTGATTGATTGTTGACGTTTATATTGGACGTTAAATTGTTAATGTTAAGGTGATAAATAGTATGCAATTGAATTTGATATGGGATAGTTAGATGTTGAATTTGATTAGTTAACTTGGTATAATATGACCCCTTTAAATGTTAAATAAATTGACGTAGAAATAGTGTTAACTACACCTTGAACCATTGAATGTATGTTGTATAAATTTATGTAGTATAAAATTGAATAATGAATGACAAGTGAAGAACCGTATAAATAATTAGTGTAATAATCTTTGATCTACATGAAATGACAGTGTGGATTCTAGAAATAATTATATTAATTTGCACAAACAACAATGTGAATTAATACGATTATTTCGGGATTATTTGAATTAATTGTTGGATTGTTATTGACTATTATTATTGCTTGTTTATTTACTTTGACACCATCCCAGTTATCACACTGCAAGTTCCCTTTACTATGCTTTGATTTTTGAATTGAAATGGAATCAGGTTGAAATGATAAATATCCAAATTTAACTTTGACCTAGGATAGAGAATTAAATAAAACCCGATTGGTTAATAAATTGATTTAAAAGTAAAATAAGATTCTATTTGAATAAATAATAAGATTTTGAATTGAAGTTGGAATTTGAATTTTAATGAAAGGAAAATGTTAATATTTAATAATCTGAAATAAAATATTAATATAGTAGTTGATGAAAGAACGTTGTTTAAAATTTAATTATTTAATAATTAAGTTTTGGAATTAATTAAAAATTAAGATTGGAATCATTTAATAATCAGGTTGAGATTATTTAATAATTAAATAAAAATTGAATTCCTTGATAAGAGCAATTTAACTTCTGAAATGGAACTTCGTTAATAAGTGAAATCAAGCTTCTTTATAAATTGAGTTTTGAAAATTATTTAAAGTAAGTAAATAAATAAATGAAATTGAATCTCTTTAACAAGAAAAAAAATGCGTTTTATTGAAATAAATGTAAGACTTGTAATTTTAAGAATTTGATTTGACGAATCTAATTTTATTAAATTTGTAAGTTTTGTTATAATGGAGTTGAACTTAAGTGATTGATTTAATGAATTGAAAATTAAATAGAAATTGTTTTGAATGATAAAATAACTTAACGAATATTGAATGAAATCGATCAATGAATCTAAATTGATTGGAATGTTAAATTTAATTAATTTAAATGATTTCGGATTGAAACTTGTATAAGAACTTGAATCAATATTTGAATTGTTTAAATAAAATTTGGAATTGAATTATAATATTTTGACATGGTAATTTGGAAGTTTTGGAATGTAAATCATGGAAATTGATATAGAAAGACGAATGAAATGTTGATTTACAAATTCTCATAGAAATTGATTTGGTTTTGAAATATATAAACGACCAATCGGTATAATAATCACGAAAGTTATTAAAGAGACCAGAATCGGTTAGTGACATACTCACTGTCTAAACCGAAAACCACTTTAATAACTATATGCGGAGTGTGATCCAGAATGAAGTGGTTGGAATGATGTACGTGATGACTGAAGAAAGAGAACAATAATGGATAGCCTTGACACTTGTGTCAAATTGGAAATGACTAAAACAGGAGCTGTGCCGGGCCAAATAGGGTTAGCCACCTCGAGCGAACACACTTCTTCGTAAACTACTCATTACTCGTTATTGATTGGTGCACCCTCGAAATTTTGGGAGTGTTGTTTCGCGGTGTTACGGTCGTTGCGGCGATGGGTTTTCACTAGTACGGATCAGGAAACGGTAGTTTCACTACCTTGCGTACTGCCTCATGTGCCTTGTCATACTTGTGTCCCTATATATGTGACCACTACGAATTTGTTTTGTGTTATACCTATGGAGTACTCCCTGATATCCCACTAGTTTACGGTGGTGTTTACAGTGCTGTATAGACTATAACGCTTATATAAAATGTGTTAAGGGGGATAATGGTAACGCCTTGACACTATTTTGATACTTTATATTACTAATAGACATTAGCTACTTAGCGTACATATAAATGTTAACGGATCCTTAGAGGATGGTTATTCCAACGTCCTTTGAGTTACTTGTATTTCAAATTGCTATTTCAATTGAGTTGGATTTATTGATATCAGAATGTTAATCCTAACTCGAGTGTTTTGTGTTTTTCTTTACGCTCGGGTCAGACTGAGTGTACCAGTATTCGAGACTCACCTTTGGAGTTGGAGCTTCGCCTGGAGATCCAGCTATCTATCCAGCTTTCAGATATCCAGTTGATTCCAATGATGTATTCTGATATTGTATTTGACTATTGTATTCGAGACTTCTATTGTTACTTATTTAACTCTGTTATATATATAGTAGCTTCATGAACTACTATCTTTTGCTTCCGCTGCATATTATTACTCTGTGTCTGTGATTCTATGATTATTTATTTACTGTATATGTTCAGTTTTGCCAAATTTAAATTAACAATTCGGTATTTTGAATTATTCATGTCCGACATGTATGGATGTGAATAGTCCAAAATAGTGGGTCGTTACACCGAAGACCATAGATGTGTAATGATGAGGAGCGACATCGTGGCTATCGGCATAGCACAACCGTAATTAACATCAGAACTGAAATTTTACTGATAATAGCAAGTTCTTTTCTAACTGCTCTATATTTGTCAAATTCTTGTTAATTAATAAAAATTTATCATGTTTCTTTTCTAGAAAATTGACCCAAAGTAGGTTTATCATTTCCATAACATTTCACAAACCGTACATTTTATTTTAATATAATACTTTAGCTTTTCTAGCTTGATTAATTCATATTAAATTATAAACACTTGGGACAATCCTCAAAAATCATAATAAATCCAATTTATTATATCTTTTAACATATAAAAAATTTGGGACCAAAAACATAATTTAATTATTTTTAATAATTAAAACATGAAATAAACCATCTTACAACCTTAGGAAATTCACAAAATATTCTTATTAAATCAGAAAATTATGAAATTAAAAGCTCACTTCCAAAATAATGCTTCTAGCATCATACCAAAATCTTAAGTCATTTGAGTGTCATATGATAGGTTTCTAACTCAAACATATAACTTAATTTCATAATCAAATTCCTTAAATTCACCAATAGGCATATAATCATTTAAACTATGATACATGGCATAACATAAGCAAAAGAAACAAATTTATGCTAAAACCGAAAATAATTCTTAAAACATGAGATGCCCAACTATTATTTGTCTTGAATGGTTAAGGAAGGTTGAGATTTTTTTTTGATTTGATTCCCTAAGATTTGCTCTTGTTTTTCCCTAGCTTTACTTCCCCTAAAACCCTTGTTAATGGCCAACCTGGACTCCTTGATTTTGTTTGTATTAAATGAAATGAAGGAGGAAATGAGAATGAGTGTATCTGTAAGAAAATATGCTCCTTTCCCATTTTTCCTTCCTTATATAACCTTCTTCTTATCAGTGTTCTAATTAATTTCATTAGTTCAATAATTAAAGCTTGATCCATTCTAATTACCTAGTCCCGACCTCCTTATCCATTTATATTATTTTATTTTATTTAACCAATTAAATATCTTAATGATGTTAATTAAAATTAGGGTTGTTATAGGCTACCCTCCTTAAAAAGTTTCGTCCTTAAAATTACGATGAGGTACATACATCAATCATAAAAGCATATATGTAAAACATACCATCAAACAAGTCAGGATAAGTGTCCGTAACCCCACTCTCCATTCCTAAGTACAGTCTCTTTCATCATCTCTCCATTGGACTTTTACTAATCTGAATGTCTTGTTTCTTAGCTTCTTCTCATCCCTCGCTAAAACTCGAACAAGTTATCTCACAAAAGTCATATCTAGTTCTATTACTAAATCTTCCATCGCAGTCGGAGTTATAATAGTTTCTAGACCTCGTATACACTTCCTAACATGAGAAATATGGAAAACCTTGTGGACTCCTGCCAAACTGCTTGATAACTCTATACCGTAAGCGAATTTTTCGATCCTCTCTATAATATGGAATGGTCCAACAAACCTGTGTACCAACTTCCTTGATTTTCCAAATCTTACTACACCATTCATTGGTGATACTTTGATGAAAACATGATCTCCACCTGAGAATTCTATGTCTTTCTGTCTCTTATTTGCATATTATTTCTACCCGAGTTGAGCTTCCTTTATTCTAGCTTGAATCAATTCAATCTTTTCTGCGGCTTCTCTTACATATCCGGACTAAGAATTAATCTATCTCCGACCTCTAACCAGCATATGGGTGATTTACACGACCTTCCGTATAAAGCTTCAAAAGTCGTCATTCCTATACTAGTCTAATAATTATTAATATAGGAAAACTCAAACAAGTGCAAATGGTCTTCCCACAACCCACTAAAATCTAGTACATAAGCTATCAACAAATTTGTGTACCTTATTGACTCTCTCTGTTTGCCCATTTTTCTGTAGGTGATAAGCGGTACTCATCTTAAGTTTGGTACCTAAAACCTGTTGTAGATTCTTTCACAATTCACTAGTAAATAAGGCATCTCACTGATTATACTACTAGGAAATCCATGCAGTCAAACAATGTTCTTCATAAACAACTTAGCCAAAACAGGTGTCATTCTTGTCAAATTAACGAGTATAAAGTGTGCACTCTTAGTTTTTCTATCCACTATAACTCTGATACTTTCACTTCCTCTATTTGACCTTGGCAACCCGTTAATGTAATCCATGGATATCGAATTCCATTTTCAAACTGGTATATCTAATGGCTGAAGCAATCCACCTGTGTAACAACCCGCATATTTGTCGATTTTATATTTAAATATTTTATTTAAATATTTTATCGGTAGTCGGATTTTAGTCCGAAAAGCTACTTTTTGCATACGGTCGAATTAGGGCTCGGGACCACTCCCATTGAGTTTAAAATGCCGTTTGCGACCTTTTTGAGTATAAGCTTCGATATGTTTGGAGAAAGTTGATTTCTGCTACTTTTTTACTTTGGGTTTGGTTTTTGGGCTCAATCCTATGTTAACTTATGCTCAAATCTGAGCCACTCTCCCCCACTCACCCCCATTCTCTTCTCATTTCAGTTTTTAGAGTGTTAATGGTGGGAGAGATTGGAAATTAAAATTCCAAAACCCTAGTTTCTCTTGCAAATCAAATTCCTTGCTCCAAACTCAAGAAGAACCCATTGGTAAGCTTCTCTTCTTGTTCTCCAACTTATTCTCTTCCCAATTTCAGAAATTCCTAAACCTAATTTCGGGAATGTTCTTGTTTTTGAGCTTAGATTCAAGCTTCTAGTGTTGAGATTGAAGAGTGCTTGTTCTTGCCATTACTTTCAAGCTTCATCTGCATAAATTTAGTTCAAAGGTGAGATTTTTATCTCACATCTATGAATATAATTATCTTTGGTTGTTGGGTATGAATTCCTAACACTTCTTCATGTGCATTTGCTCTTGATTTGGATTGGTTTTGTGAATATTCCAATTTTTGGGTTTTTAAGACAAATTTGTGTAAAATCCTTTTATGGATGTTTGATCATGCTTTTGGTGATGCATCGAGGAGCATATAGGGCCGGGTTGCCGTTTGGCATAAACCCTTAGAGCCAATGTTCGTCCAATTGCATTTTGGAAGACTTTGCTCTTCATTTGTATAAGGCTGAAAAATAGCCCAGGCATGATTCAGTCGACTGAAATCTCTGTTCAGTCGACTGAACCTGAAACCCGAGAGTTTCCAGGCATGATTCAGTCGACTGAAAAACTCTGCACAGTCGACTGAAACTGGAAACAGAAAGTTTCCTGAACCTGGAAAATTTCCATGTACAGGGTCAGTCGACTGAAATTCTCTGTTCAGTCGACTGAACCTGCTGTTTGTGTCCAATTTGCCTTTTTGGATTGAAATTCCAATTTAAATCGATTCGTGATAATCCTATTTGTTGTTATCATCTATTATGACTTTGATGACTCTTTTTAGGGATTTTTGAATATCCATTTCGATGGATCCTTTATTGATTTCGATGGATTTTATTCACGTCTTCGTATGTGAATTTTTGTGATTTGATTGTTCTTACAATCTTCTTCATGATTTGTCACTTTAAAAATATAAAGGTTTTCTATACTAGTAGTAAATGTCAAAACTCTTTCCTCAAACGATTTCAATACTATTTTAATGCCAAATTCGTTTATAAAACCGTTTTCCAATCTATTAGTATATACAAACCTTTACCTCACTCGTATGAGAAATCTAATTAAACGGCTTAGTAAAACAAGTGGTATGAAACGCTTGCGTTTACTTTGTCGGTTAATTCTTGGACTTGTTCGATTGAACCTCTTGTGACAATTTTCTAGTGGAGATTTACAGTTTGTTCGTAAATATTTAAGTTAAGCAAGTGGTTATGGGACATGAAGCTAAACTCATATATTTACTAGCTTAGTGTAATTGACACTTCTCGCTGATCATGACGATCATCTTTGTGATTTAGACTAGCAATGTGCGATGTCTCTTTGTCTGCGAGGGAGACTAAACCCCGTTTTGTGGAGTTTCGACTCAATTTGTGATGGGGTAGCAACCCATGGTCTTCGGGCCGTTTGTGGAGCTTCGGCTCAATTTGTGATGGTTAGCAACCATGGAATTAGCATTCCATTTGTGATACACGTGTTGGTGAGCTTTATGCTCCCGTTTGTGATAGGCCTCCCCCCTTTGTGATTTCTGGATTTCTTGTGTAGTCTTCTGGAATTTGTGTGTCATTGACTTTTGTGATTGACGTTGATATTATCGTCAATATTTATGGTATGGTGAACGAAATTAGGAGTATGACGTTTCTTTGATTCTTGTGTAGATTTGGTGACATTGATTAATCTCTTGATGATTATCAACTAAGTATATATTTATATATATATATATCACAGCTTGGCATTGTGATTATTATGTGTTTAGTCGTATCTCTTACTCTATATCGTTTCATCTGATATTTATAGTTAGACTGATCCGTTTATTATTTTCTTATTAAATAATACTCGGGTCAGACCGAGATGTTACTGGTGCTTCTGCTTGACTTCTCTCTTGGGATTGATTTCTCTTGCTTTTGGTTAACTACTTAGATTAGTAGTTTTTGTTGTATACATTGAGATATAGACTCCATAATGTATACTTATTCTCTTGTGTAGTTCATGTAACTATTCTTTTGTGATATTGTGGAACTTTTGAGACCACTACTCTGATGTACACTTTCTAGTGTAATATTCATATCTTATTCCGCCTTTGTGATATGAATTGTCTGTGACTGATTTATGTCATGTTTATTTCTATATTTGTTTCCGAAGATATTATAGCCACTGTGTAGTAGCTTTGAGTTTGTGTCGGTATGTCGGATTTCCTCTTGAGATGAAAAGTTATATTTTTATCCGGTATATCGGTACTCGCACAAAGCAATTATACAGATGGTTGCTCCTCAACAGCCTTATTCTCCGTGCTAGTCGACAGCATTCACCGTAATGTTCTTGGCTAGCGTGGGTATAGAGGTGGGGCGTCACAGCTTGGTATCGGAGCCAAACTTCGGAACAATATGGAATATTATAACAAGGATCATCGTCCTAAGTCTTTCTTAGGAGTCGTGCTTTAGGATTTTATTCGGGTCTACGTACCGTCCTATCCTATTGTCATTTATGATTCCTTGTTTTGTCTATCAAGATTGCTTGATATTTATTTTGAGAATAACTTTTCTCCTTCTTTCTTTTCTAAAGGAAGGGAAATGGTTAGTTCTAGCAGTCCTAGCGCTGGTCAATCCAGTAGACTCTGGATGACGCATTCATGACTGCCCAACAACTTTTGGATCTTGTAAAGAATCAAGAGCTTATCTGTGCTTTGAGTAAGAACCCCGATATGGTTCTACCTTTGAAACTTGAAGTTTCTTTCAATCAGCTTGTGGATGTTATTCTTCTTCATGAAGAGGTTAGTAAAGGAAGTGTTTGTGATATTGGGACTTCCAAGAAGAGGCATATTAAGTTCAAGAGCCTTAATCCCAATAAGAGAGTGAAGCAAACTACTTTTGTAGCAGAGACTCCAATCCCTTATCGTGGAGGATGCTACAATTGTAATTCTAAGGACCACTATGCAAAGGAGTGTCCGGAGCCACTCTTTTGTCGCTATTGCAGAAATACAGGTCATCATATTTCTATCTGCCCCATACTCCAAAGCAAGAAGAAGGTGGAACAAGAAACTTCGGTAGCCAAGACTCCTACCCCAAGTCGTAAACAATGCTACAATTGTGGTTCCACGGACCATTATGTAATTAAGTGCCCGAAACCCCTCTATTGCCGCTATTGCAAAGGCTTGGGTCATTACTTATCTACATGTCCCAAACTCCCTAGCAAGAGGGAGGGAAAGTCGAAAGTCGTGCAAGCCCCTTGTGACACTTCTCTTGGTCAAGGCATTTCTTATTCAATCCATGATGACATTTGCTTTGTGATTATCTTGTTCGTGTTCTTTTTGATATGGGTTCCACCTCACTATTTTATATCAAAAAGAACTTGTTGATTCTTTCCCTTTAAACAATTTTGGGCTTGATGTCTTCCTTGAGAATTGCGAATCCGGATGGTAGATCCGCAACACTCAATTTGCTTTCTATTGATGTCGAAATTATTTTATGTGATTTTTCTTTCCGAGCCGATATTTTTACTTAGGCTTCGGGATTGATTTGTGTTAAAGGATTGGCTTTTTCATTACGAAGCCATATCCTTTGTCCCTAGTGGACTATTCATCTTCGACATTTTCTATCTGTTAAGCAGATTTCTATTCTTCTTGTGATTCCGATTTCAAATTTTTGAAGGCCTCATTTTATTCTTTAAGCCCGCATGATGAAGAAAGTGTTGTTCCTCTCATTCATGTAGTTTGAGAATTTTCCGGTAATTTTGAGTTTGTCTTAGAATTATCACCTAAGAAATCTTTTGTGTGGTGATACGGTCTTTCTAGTTCGACCTTGCCACCGATTTTCGTTTGGCTATGAGTTGCGGGAGTTAGCATTCCACTTACCGCATTCCGCACTCGTTACGATTCTTATGAATGACTTATTATGTCATTCGATTCGTCTAGCTTATTTCATCCATTTTATTAATCAAGTATTCTATGAATATTTCGGTGAGACTATTCTTGAATTTATTGATTTTGGATGAAAATAGAAATTTAAAATTTTGAAAATCTTTTTCATAAGATTTATTTATAAGAACAATTTGATTTTTTTTGTTCTTAAAACGAACAAAGAATATTCTTAGAAGTTTTTGAGAAACTTACTTATCCTATAGAATATGATTTTGTGATTGTATTGCCCATTTAGTGCTTTAAGAATTCTGGTCGATGCGCTTGATCAACGTTATCGATAGGAATCTCCTAAACGCTTTGATGAGACAGTCAGACACGATATATTGACTTGTAAAAAAAAAATGTAGATTTTTGTAGAAAGAATATTACATAAAAATAAAAATGTAATTTTGAAAGTTTTAACTTTTCGGGAAAGAGAATTATTTAAAAGAACTCTTCCTTTCGATACTCTTATTCTTGTGATTCCTGAAGGGGAACCAAGACTTTGCTATTTGTACCGATACTAGTCGTATTGGTTTGGATGTCATTCTCTTGCAAAGAAGAACGCGTTATTGCTTATGCTTCTAGGCAATTAAAGCCTGCTGAGACTAGATATGCCACTCATGATTTAGAGCTCGCGGCTATTGTTTTCGCTCTTCGGATTTGGCGTCATTATCTTTTAGGAGAGAAATTTGTTCTTTACACAGATCATAAGTCTTTGAAATATTTATTCTCTCAAAAGGAACTTAATTTGCGTCAACAGCGTTGGCTCGAATTTCTTGCACCATATGATCTTGATATTCTTTATACTCCCGGTAAGGGTAATCTTGTCGCCGATGCTCTTAGCCGTAAACAACAAGCTGTTGTTTCTATGATGATATCCGAACGGAACGATCTCGAGATTTTATCCACTTGCGAAATTCGAGACCGTGTTTCCGATTTATGCTCATCGTTTGTTTTATGTAGCCTTGTGGCTCATCCATCTCTTTTAGACCGCATTCTTGAAGCTCAAGGGCTAGATCCCGACTTGGCTCTTCTTGGCCAAAATATTAGGGATAAAATTGATATTGAAGGATTGAAAGACTTTGATATCGATTCTCGTGGTGGCATTCAGAAATTTGGTAGACTTGTCGTGCCAAATATTGGTGATCTTCGTAAAGATATTTTAGAAGATTCTCATCGTTCTAAATTTACCATTCATCCCGGTAGTAGTAAAATGTACGCGGATATGAAGCGACTTTATTATTGGGAGGGAATGAAACTTGACATCGCTAACTTCGTTAAACGTTGCATGACTTGCCAACTCGTTAAGGCCGAACATCAAAGGCCCGGTGGGTTATTGCAACCTTTAGAAATTCCAGTTTGGAAGTGGGATCATATTTCCATGGATTTTATAGATGGCCTTCCCCGTTCACGATCGGGTTATGATAGCTTATGGGTAATTGTTGATAGACTTACTAAATCCGCCCATTTTATTCCCGTTCGGTCTAACCGAACTGTTCCTCTTTTGGCCAAGATATTTATCAAAGAAATTGTTAAATTGCATGGGGTTCCTACTTCAATTGTTAGTGATCGTGATCCATTGTTTACTAGTGGATTTTGGAAGAGTCTTCAAAAAGCTTTGTGAACGAAGCTTAATTTTAGCACCGCTTATCATCCCCAGTCCAATGGACAAACCGAGCGTGTGAATCAAACTCTTGAAGATCTTCTTCGTGCTTGTGTTCTTGATTTTGGTGGAGGTTGGGAAGATCATATCTCACTTGTTGAATTTTCCTATAATAATAGCTTCCAATCTAGTATTGGTATGGCACCTTTCGAGGCACTCTACGGAAGGCCATGCCGATCTCCTTCTTGTCGGCTTGAGGCCGGTGAGAAGCTGGCTTTAGGTCCAGATTTTATTCGTGATTCCACAGAAAAGATTGATCTTATTCGTCATAGGATGAAAGAAGCCCAAAGTAGACAAAAATCCTATGCCGATAACCGGAGAAGGAAGTTAGAATTTTCTGTGGGAGATCTTGTTTTCATTCGTGTTTCACCTATGAAAGGTGTTGTACGTTTCAGTCAATCGGGAAAGTTAGCGCCTCGATATATTGGGCCATTTCCTATCACCAAACGTATTGGTTCCATGGCTTATCGCCTTTTATTACCGGCTCAATTTTCTGCTATGCATGACGTGTTTCACGTTTCTCAACTTCAGAAATGTCTTCGAGATTCCGATTCTATTCTTGAGCCCGGTGTTGTGGAAGAGATTGAAGTTTCGCCTAATTTAACTTATGAGCAACATCCTATTCGTATCATTGCTTCGGAAGTCAAACGACTTCGAAATAAAGATGTTCCGCTTGTTAAAGTTCAATGGTCTTCAAATCCTAAGGATTGTTCTTGGGAATCTAGAGAGTACATCGAGCGTACACATCCGGACTTACTTTCTCGTGCTCTTTGAGGTGAACTTCTTATTTCAAACTTCTTTTGTGTTAAATATGCTTTTATGGTTGTTACTATATATCTTCTTCTTGTAATATTGCGAGGACGCAATTTCTTTAAGGAGGGGAGTCTGTAACAACCCGCATATTTGTCGATTTTATATTTAAATATTTTATTTAAATATTTTATCGGTAGTCGGATTTTAGTCCGAAAAGCTACTTTTTGCATACGGTCGAATTAGGGCTCGGGACCACTCCCATTGAGTTTAAAATGCCGTTTGCGACCTTTTTGAGTATAAGCTTCGATATGTTTGGAGAAAGTTGATTTCTGCTACTTTTTTACTTTGGGTTTGGTTTTTGGGCTCAATCCTATGTTAACTTATGCTCAAATCTGAGCCACTCTCCCCCACTCACCCCCATTCTCTTCTCATTTCAGTTTTTAGAGTGTTAATGGTGGGAGAGATTGGAAATTAAAATTCCAAAACCCTAGTTTCTCTTGCAAATCAAATTCCTTGCTCCAAACTCAAGAAGAACCCATTGGTAAGCTTCTCTTCTTGTTCTCCAACTTATTCTCTTCCCAATTTCAGAAATTCCTAAACCTAATTTCGGGAATGTTCTTGTTTTTGAGCTTAGATTCAAGCTTCTAGTGTTGAGATTGAAGAGTGCTTGTTCTTGCCATTACTTTCAAGCTTCATCTGCATAAATTTAGTTCAAAGGTGAGATTTTTATCTCACATCTATGACTATAATTATCTTTGGTTGTTGGGTATGAATTCCTAACACTTCTTCATGTGCATTTGCTCTTGATTTGGATTGGTTTTGTGAATATTCCAATTTTTGGGTTTTTAAGACAAATTTGTGTAAAATCCTTTTATGGATGTTTGATCATGCTTTTGGTGATGCATCGAGGAGCATATAGGGCCGGGTTGCCGTTTGGCATAAACCCTTAGAGCCAATGTTCGTCCGATTGCATTTTGGAAGAGTTTTCTCTTCATTTGTATAAGGCTGAAAAACAGCCCAGGCATGATTCAGTCGACTGAAATCTCTGTTCAGTCGACTGAACCTGAAACCCGAGAGTTTCCAGGCATGATTCAGTCGACTGAAAAACTCTGCACAGTCGACTGAAACTGGAAACAGAAAGTTTCCTGAACCTGGAAAATTTCCATGTACAGGGTCAGTCGACTGAAATTCTCTGTTCAGTCGACTGAACCTGCTGTTTGTGTCCAATTTGCCTTTTTGGATTGAAATTCCAATTTAAATCGATTCGTGATAATCCTATTTGTTGTTATCATCTATTATGACTTTGATGACTCTTTTTAGGGATTTTTGAATATCCATTTCGATGGATCCTTTATTGATTTCGATGGATTTTATTCACGTCTTCGTATGTGAATTTTTGTGATTTGATTGTTCTTACAATCTTCTTCATGATTTGTCACTTTAAAAATATAAAGGTTTTCTATACTAGTAGTAAATATCAAAACTCTTTCCTCAAACGATTTCAATAATATTTTAATGCCAAATTCGTTTATAAAACCGTTTTCCAATCTATTAGTATATACAAACCTTTACCTCACTCGTATGAGAAATCTAATTAAACGGCTTAGTAAAACAAGTGGTATGAAACGCTTGCGTTTACTTTGTCGGTTAATTCTTGGACTTGTTCGATTGAACCTCTTGTGACAATTTTCTAGTGGAGATTTACAGTTTGTTCGTAAATATTTAAGTTAAGCAAGTGGTTATGGGACATGAAGCTAAACTCATATATTTACTAGCTTAGTGTAATTGACACTTCTCGCTGATCATGACGATCATCTTTGTGATTTAGACTAGCAATGTGCGATGTCTCTTTGTCTACGAGGGAGACTAAACCCCGTTTTGTGGAGTTTCGACTCAATTTGTGATGGGGTAGCAACCCATGGTCTTCGGGCCGTTTGTGGAGCTTCGGCTCAATTTGTGATGGTTAGCAACCATGGAATTAGCATTCCGTTTGTGATACACGTGTTGGTGAGCTTTATGCTCCCGTTTGTGATAGGCCTCCCCCCCTTTGTGATTTCTGGATTTCTTGTGTAGTCTTCTGGAATTTGTATGTCATTGACTTTTGTGATTGACGTTGATATTATCGTCAATATTTATGGTATGGTGAACGAAATTAGGAGTATGACGTTTCTTTGATTCTTGTGTAGATTTGGTGACATTGATTAATCTCTTGATGATTATCAACTAAGTATATATTTATATATATATATATCACAGCTTGGCATTGTGATTATTATGTGTTTAGTCGTATCTCTTACTCTATATCGTTTCATCTGATATTTATAGTTAGACTGATCCGTTTATTATTTTCTTATTAAATAATACTCGGGTCAGACCGAGATGTTACAGGTGCTTCTGCTTGACTTCTCTCTTGGGATTGATTTCTCTTGCTTTTGGTTAACTACTTAGATTAGTAGTTTTTGTTGTATACATTGAGATATAGACTCCATAATGTATACTTATTCTCTTGTGTAGTTCATGTAACTATTCTTTTGTGATATTGTGGAACTTTTGAGACCACTACTCTGATGTACACTTTCTAGTGTAATATTCATATCTTATTCCGCCTTTGTGATATGAATTGTCTGTGACTGATTTATGTCATGTTTATTTCTATATTTGTTTCCGAAGATATTATAGCCACTGTGTAGTAGCTTTGAGTTTGTGTCGGTATGTCGGATTTCCTCTTGAGATGAAAAGTTATATTTTTATCCGGTATATCGGTACTCGCACAAAGCAATTATACAGATGGTCGCTCCTCAACAGCCTTATTCTCCGTGCTAGTCGACAGCATTCACCGTAATGTTCTTGGCTAGCGTGGGTATAGAGGTGGGGCGTCACAACCTGGCTTTTGATGTTCGACTTTCACTTGTTGGAAATTCAGACACTGTTACCCATAAGCCTACATCACTTTTCATACCTCCCAGAAGAAACTTCTCTTCATGTCCTGATACTTCTTAGTTCCTCTAGCATGAATAGTAAACTTCGATCGATGACATTCCCTAAGAATTTCTTCCCTTAGATCACCAATATCTAGAACACATATCTGTCCTTTATTTCTCAACCATCCATTATGGTCAAGGTAAAAATCCTTCAAATCATTAATCTCCGTTCCACCTTCCAATCTTATAAATCTTTCAACCAGCAATGGATCATCTCTTTGCTTGGAAGCAATTTTTTCGATCAATACTGGTCAAACTTTCAAACAAAATAACATTGCAGTACTCTAACTAGAGCCGACAGTCGATCTTAACTACACACTACAAGTAGTCACTGCTTCCAAGCCTTTCCATTCAGCCAACATAACTATCACCACATTCTGATGTTTCCTGATAAGAATATATGCAACTTTGTTTCCTTCACCCGTTGTGTGCTCAATTCCAAAATCATAAGCAGCTAAAAACTCTAGCCATCTCTGTTATCTCATATTCAACTATTGTTGAGAGAATAAGTACCTTAAAAACTTATGACCCATATACAACTTGAATTGTTCTCTGAAAATGTAATGTCTCCACACCTTCAAGGAAAATATTATGGCGACCAACTCTAAGTCGTGAGTCGGATATCTAACTTTGCATGATCTGAGCCATCGAGAAGTGTGGGCTATTACTTTACCCTTCTTCATTAACACAGCTCCTAGTCTAGTTCCACACGCATCAGTATACACCACCAAATCTTGATTCCCATTCAAAATAACTAACATAGGTGCATTGGTTAGTAAATGTTTCAGCTTTTGCAATGCCTCCTCACATTTATTGATCCAGATATATCACGTCTTCCTTGTTAGTTTAGTCATCGGTGCTGCTACACGAGACAAATCCTTGATGAATCTCTAGTAGTAGCCAGCTAGACTAATAAATCTCTTTATCTCAATCACCATCTCAGGTCTCTTCTAGTTATTAACTTCTTCTATCTTAGTTCGATCCACTGACAACCCTCTTTCTGAGACTACATGACCAAGAAACATTACCTCCTTCTTTTCAAAATGACACTTCAAAAACTTCGCTTTTAGTTGATGCTGCCTCAGCGTCTCAAGTGCTATTCTAAGAGGAATGTCACTATCTCTTTCATCATTATAATATATTAAAATGTCATATATGAGTACTAATACAAACCTGTCCAAACGCTCATGGAAAATCCGGTTTATTAATTCTATGAAAAAGCTGGCGTATTAATAAATCCGAATGGAATTACAAAGTGCTTGTTGGAACCATATTTTATTCTAAATGCCGTTAATGGAATGCCGTCTTCGCTACCCTTAGTTAATGGAACCCTATCGCCAAATCAACTGGGAAAACACTTTGGCTCCACTCAATTGATCGAGTAAATCGTAGATTGGGATATCAGTTCTTCATCATCTTTTTATTAAACTTACGATAATCGATGCACCATCTTAATGATCAATTCTGTTTCTTCACAAATACCCCGGCTACTCCTTGAGGCAAACTGCTTGGTCTAGTAAAAATATTTTCTTTTAAATCCACTAGCTACACCTTTAACTCCTTCATCTCAGTAGGTGTCAATAGCTAGGTGGTCTACTTATGGGTTCAGCTCTGGGTACAAGATCTATTCGAAACTCAATAGATCGTTTCAGCAGTAGTCCTGTAATAGGGTCAAAAACATCTACAAATTCTCTAACCACAAAAACCCAATTCAACTCATCCTTGTCCTTTATTGCCCCTAATAAAGCACAAACATCATAATTTGGATTCTCAAATAAGTATACAATTCGTTCACTACTATTAGGGCGTCTTAGTAATATTTTCCTATCTTGGAAAAAATCCTAGCATCATATTTACTTAACTAGTCCATACCCAAAATAATCCCAAAGCCCATGAATCAAATACATGCAAACTACTGGAAACTACATGACTTAATACTGCAAACTCTAAATGGTCACATTTCATCCCTAGAGTTGCATACCCTCTTATCGGATTCGCAACACTTAAGGAAGTAATTAGATATAAGGGTTCTAGGTTAAGCTTATCTACCAAACAACGAGATATAAAGGAATGTGATGCACTGGTATCAAATAATACTCTAACAGATATACCATGAATCAAAAACGTACCTCCCAACACAACTTTTCCTTTCTATAATATCATTAAATTTTTATGACATTATTCAGAAAATTTTATTAAATAAATTAAATAGAATAATAATGATAAGGTAATTGAGATTTGAATAAATTATATAAATAGGGCCATGCTTATTAATAAAATAAATGGGTTTAAAATTGGTTTATAAGATAATTAACTTACATAAGGCCTTATTCGTAAAAATAGCCACGCTATATATTCATGGTTATACATTTTCCTTTGGCCTTTCAAGTTCATTTTATTTCTCAAATCAAAATAAATGCAGGAACCCTAATATAGCCAGCCATTAACAAAGGAGAAGAAGAATTTTAATTAAAAGCTAAAGATCAAAAGTTAGGGAGGATTAATCAACAACAAATCTCAAATTCCTTATCTAGTTTAAGGCGAATAATAATCTCACACCATCTCAACTTTATTTCATGATTATATGGTTTTGGATTTATGATTTAAATCCTTTTTTGTGATAAATTGGATGATGATATGCTTGAGTTATATTATGATGATTTGTTTTAATTCATAAGAACATGAATTTGCACGGTTTTGACTTGAAACCGAGAATTATGATTTCAATTTGCCATGGAAATTTTTTATGTTAAGTAAGACATGATTTTGGAGGTGGATTTTAATATTTAGAAATTTTCAAGCTATGAAAATTTTATTATGAATTTTTGATGAAAAATATGATATAGTTGGGTTTAAAATTTATTTCGAGAATTTCAGGAAAAAATTGGGTCTAAAATTTTAATATGTTTGATTACATGATGAAATTAAATTTCTATGATTTTTGGGGATTTTCCTAATTGATTTACTAAGTGCAATAAATTATTTCAAAAGAAGGGCCTTTTTGCAAATGTCGGTTTTTGGTTATATGGAAAGGTTTTAACGTTTAAAACCTTTAATTTTGGATTTGAATAAATGCAGCAATTTAGATGTAAAGTATTTGAAAAGTTTTTATGGAAACCAACCAATAGTTTACAAATAGGCAAGTTGTTAAAAAGTAATTTCCAAAAGCTGCTATATTTCAGCCTTTAAATTAGAAATAGATGTTCCGCCTCTATTAGTAAGAACCTTTTGCCTCCTTTGATTCTGCCTCATCCCAGATGAAACCAACACAGTCGAAACTAATACACAAGATATCACTTAGATGGTATGTAGTGGATTGGAAGGTGGGCAGAAGCCTTGGTGTCGAAAGGTTAGCCTTCAACGGAGTCGAAACCCTGCTTTGTTTTCATCGTATAACTTTCTTTCCTAGTTTTACCTAATGCTTTCGACGCAGTCGAAACATATGCTTTCAGAAAGGTTTTATAATTAGCTTTTAGAGATGGTTGTCATGTTGTGTTTAAGTATTTGCTTACGAAGGAGTACCTTTTTCCTTTAAATAATTGCTTTCGAAAGAATAGGTTCCGATCTAGTCGAGACCAGCAACTACTCTACCTTTCGACTTTATTGACCAGTTATTCTTTCGAAAGGTTACCCTTATTTTGACCTTAAACTAAACCTTTTCCTAATTGCTTTTGAAAGGGTTGAGGGTTTTGAAGGTGATAGAGTCGAAAGGGATTTCGACTCTATCCTTCAAAGTTTTTGTTTTAAAGGTTTTGCTTTCGACTAAGATGGTTCCGACACCATCAATTTTTCCCTAAACAAATTTTTGTTGGTTTCGAAAGAGATACTTTCGTATATAACCATTTTGACCCAAATGATGTTTTTAAAGAGTAAACCCAATGCTTTCGAAAGGGGTACTTTCATTTGTTTCGAAGCTCTATATTTTAAAAAGATGATTTAATACCATCGAAAGGTACAATAGGTTTCGAAAGAGAGTGTTTATTAAGGGCTTCAAAAGGTATGTATACAGTGCTTTGAAAAGAGGTTTTTGATTCCAAAGGAGGCTATCCAGAGGTTTCAAAAGGGATGTTTTTATGGTTTCAAAACATAAACCTAATCTAAATATTAAAGTAATAACCATGGCATAAATAAAGGTTTTGAAAATGTTATTCGCATTATTATTATAACTATATTTTGGAAAAGGGTAGAATAACCAGTTAGGTTGGCCCAGTAGTGAATATAACTTAACAGATGTTAAATTTTAACTTAAAGATATTGGCAGAGGCCAATTGGTTTACGGTAAGCCCATGAAAAATGTATGATAATGGCAGGGCCAATAGGTTCACAGTCAGCCTATGAAAACTGTAATTTGATACTGGCATGGGCCAGTAGATTTGTATTTAGCCCTTGAAAACTATATCCAGATTAAGATATTGACAGCCAGTCAATAGATTCCTAGTTAGCTCATAAAAACCAGGATAAGAAATAAGATACTGAAGTTACCAATTGGTTCTTTGTGATCCCATGAAAACTAAGTAATTAGACAGATAATCCTTAACATTCGACAGGTTAATAATAACCCTAGAAACTATAATTGAGACAGATAGTCCGAATGAATGCGGATGGATAATCCAAAATTGATTTATTTATTTTTCATATCATCATAATGTTTTGAAATATTATGTTTTAACCATTGTGGATGCAGGAGCACTGTATATGGTTTTATAAATGTTTTAAGATACTAGTGTAGGAAAAACTCTTTTCGCTAAGGGCGAGGTCGCACTAGATATATAAATGGTTTCAAATCGTAAATTATTATTCATACCTGGCTTTATGTATGACTTGAAGTTTTTTTCCTCTTAAACTCTCGAATACTCAATTGATTTTGAGTAGATTGAGAGTTAAGATTTTCAGGTGTCCTTTTAGATGAATAAAAGCTTCCGAGGATGTGTAGGAGGCAAGATTGTTATTAGAGTTCTTTATTTCCACTATGTGTTTTGTTTGTAAAGGAAAATTATTCTCTTGCCTATCTATATACTCTAATCTACCAAGAGGCACCTTCACATGTCGCTCTTGACGTATTTTGTAATAATTATATGTTATCTAAACATGGTTTGCAAATTGGGATTATGTAATCAATTTGGAATGTTTTGAAATGGAATGTGGAATTTGTTTTGCTGTTTAATTTTTTTCCATATTCTTGTGTTTCCGTGTATCAATGTATCTAATATCGCCGTGTTTGGTTGCCAAGGATTAATAAATATGGATGACTAAAACATCCGTAACCGTTAGTTTTAGGCCTCCAAATAGGGGATGTTACAAGTTGGTATCAGAGCATAGATTGTGGAACTTTAAAAGAAACTTAAAACTAAAAGATTTTCCAAACATAATCCAATGAATCAGATAATAAGATCGGGGTTTGGGTTAAAGCTAAGGTAATGTACTTGTATTTTCTATATATTGTTATATATATGTAAATACATATTCCCCGCTCTCTTAGACCGTTCTTCTGTATCTTTCTAAGGCTCGTATGCAAATTTACGAGAAACGAGATATGGAAGCGGGAAATGGAAGTGGAAATCCCGGTGGAGGAAGCACCACAACTAATAGAAATGCTTGAACCACTACCAGGAGAAACCTGGATCAACCAGCTAATGCTAGTAACCAAAATGCTAATGCCAATGTGAGTGTTGAAAATCCACCAGTTGATATGGGGGCGATGTATCAGTTATTTACCAGTTTGATGCAAGCTGGAGCTACTGTTGGTATTGTTGGAAATGTTGGAGGAGCTAACCATGTGGCTCCAGTTGGGAATATTGCTTTGCTGAGTAGAGATTACACTAGTTTGAGTGGGAATCCATTCTTGGGAACGGAGAGTGCCACAGAAGTTCAAAATTAGTTGTTGCATTATGAGCGTATATTTACCTATTTGGGTCAAAATGATGGACAAAAGAGAAGGTTGGACTCTAGCTAGTTGCAGGGAGCTGCACTATATTAGTGGAATAGTGTCACTACCGGTGTTTCGAAAGAGCAGTTAACTTGGAATGTTTTTAAGACGAGATTTGAGTAGAAGTTTGTGTCCGAGTTTGCTAAGTCTGAGCTGATGAGGAAGTTTATGGATTTAGTTCAGGGAGAGATGTCAGTAGTGGAGTATGATACTAAGTTTGAAGAGCTGCTATATATGGATATGCTATTATAGATACTGACAACAAAAGGAATGAGAAGTTCATTCAGAATTGAGGCCCGAGCTTGCTAGGATGACTATGACACATGTCTGTGATCCTTGCAATATAGTGGTGGAGATGACCATTCGCCATGAGGAGTTGCTTGCTGATTTCGCTAAAGAGAAGTCAGTGGAAACCTAGGGTTCTTAAGGGAAGAAGAGGAATTTCTTTAGAAAAAAGGAAGTCTATATGGGAGACATAGCTAAGAAGTCAAAGGCTAAGGTAGTTTGTTATAAGTGTGACAAGAAGGGTCACTTTGCTAATGAATGCCGGTTAGGAAATGGAAAGGGCGCTGCAGTTTAGAAGAATGTGAAATTCTTCAACTGTGATCAAGTTGGGCATTACAAGAATCAGTGTCCATAACCAGTTAAGGAGGACAAAGGAAAAGTTTTTGCTATAGGACCAGCTAGGCTTACTGCAACTGGTAAAGGAAAGACCGTGATGGAAAGTACGCTTTTGATTTAGAGTATTCCAACTATTGTACTTTTTGATACCGGTGCATCACATTCATTTATATCTCAGTGTTTGCTTGATAGATTATGTTTAGAACTCACATACCTTATTACTTCTTTAAGGGTTGCGAATCTAATAGGAAGTTATGCAACTCTTGGGTTAAGATGTGACTAGTTAGAACTTGACTTGCTGGGTCATAAATTTGCATGCAGTTTGTATGTTATTGATTTCATAGATTTGGGGTCATTTTGGGTATGGCTTTTTTAGGTAAGTATGATGTAACGATCCAGAATTTCTGCCATTTGAAATTCGCATAATTAATTGATTTTAAATATTCAGAAGTTAATTTTATAAGATATGAATAACCTTTATTTCGAATATCTGGATTTAATTGGATAATTAAATTGTTAAATTAATATTTGAAATTGCTGAAATAATAGGGATTTGGATTTAATGTGAATGAAAATGATTTATAAAGTTGAAGTAAGTCTTATTTGATTTAGAATGATGTTAGAGAACTTTTAAAAATGAATTAAAAGTTAAATTCTAGAAATTGAATATTTTAATATTTAATTGACGAGTAAAAATAACCATTTTTCAAACAATCTCGGATATCGATAAAACTAGTTTCATTGGATCCGTAGTGTTATATTATTGTAAGATTTCAAATTTCGTGTCAATCGGATTTACGCTTTGACCGGGGCAAGCTAAAACGCATAGAAATCTGTTTAAGTGAATTTTAAATTCAAATTAGTCAATTTGAAAACCTATCTTCTAAATACGATCGAATTGGCTCCCAATATATATTCCATTATGTCCAGAATAGGGGTAAAATATTATAAACGCCAGGCGGCACGCTTCGTTTTGAGTTTGGAAAATTTCCGGATGAATAGTGTTTTGGAATTTTCTATATAAGGACGTATTATTCACTATTTTCATCAAAACCCTAGGGTTAGGGTTGTAGCCTTCAGCAAACAAAACAATGGCCAGAAAATTGCCATCTTCTTCCCTCAAAATCTCAAAACCTATAAATAATTAGCGAAAGTCTTCAACTACAAACTTCTAGAGCACGACGAGATCTATAAATCCATATGGTGATGATGAACTTTCGATCAACGATGTGACAAGGATCTTGGATTGAAGGTGCAATTTTTGCGCATGTTTTTCAAAGTCATCACGCAACCGAGCATCTCATGGTTCTCACCGTGGTTATGTCGCGTGTAGGCGGTGGTTGTGGCAAGCTATGATCGACGTCTAGTCGAGTAAAGAAGGGGCGGTATTGAAGGTTTCGAACGTGATGATGTGTTTCTTCGTGCGTACTAGCCTGGGTTTCAACATGAACGGGAAGAAAGGGAGAGTGGCCTGGATTCAAGGGATTAAAACATACGGCCGAGATTAAAGGTTGAAACAATAAAATAAATATATGATTAATTTATATATATATATATATATATATATATATATATATTCGTACAAACTTTGAAAATGTGTACCTTTTTGATACGAGGTCCGTTTCACATGAAACGAATTGCGTTGGGTTCGAATTGACGAGCAGTACATTATAGAGCTAGATTGGGATTCATTTGAGCTAGCGAAAATTTTGGTTGGAATTAAACGATCGTTTAATTTTAATCGGAATAAATCGCTAACGCAACGACTACAAGCAATGTGAGTACAACTCACTCTTTCTGACTACCTGATATTTTTGTATAAGTGAGAAATAATTTATTATATGATGATTGATGATTGTTTGGATGATATATAATATATTTATTGGTATTTGGATATATATACCTGCCTAGTGGAGCAGATGACCCTATACGTTCACGTGTACACTACAAGAAAACTGATTTTTTGTAGCGCCCAAAAACCGCCACTGCGTATTTTTAGTGGCGTTCCGATAATCGTTACGAAAAAACATGCCATTAAAAATCCTCGATTATTAGTTGCACTTTTTTAAACGCCACCAAATTTGTTCTTTTGATAGCGTTTTTATAATGCCATAGAATTCCTTTTTTGTAGTGCCTTTTACCGCCACCGAAAAGGTTTTCTCCTCCATGATACTTTTTTATGGCGTTATCTAAATTTTTTGTAGCGCCAGTTTAACGCCACCGAAAGGGTTTTCTCCTCCACGTTACCTTTTCATGGCGTTATATACATTTTTTGTAGCGCTTAATAAACGCCAGCATAAGTGTACTTGAGTTTTTAATCACTCTTTTGTAGCAACATTTTAACGCTACCAAAATAAATAATATCCAGTAGCGTTTGTTTCCCTCCACCTGCTACTCCAGATTTACCCCTGATCTAGCATCCAATTATATAATAACAGAATACGCAAGCACATACACTTTTGAACACAATATATTAAACAACCACAAAATACGTATACGCATTGAAGATCCACAAGATACATAGACATTCATACATCCACATATATAGGTGTCGACAAAAAGCAACCCGTACACATACACAATGTAACGACCCCACTTCCTACGCCCAGGAAGTAGTATCATTATTAAGAAAGAAAAGGGTGAGAAATAGAAAAGATAGAGAAGAAAGAACAACAACATCAGAATCTCACAGCGGAACGAATAAAATATATTAATCACATAAGTATTTACATAATATATAACATCAATAAGAGTGATACAGATAATACATCACACACTAGACAGTTATAAACACCTGTCTAGTTAATACAACACAATACACAATACATCACAGAGATACCACATAGCGGAACTAAATATATATCTAAAACGCTGAAGCCTCCTGTTCCATTGCTCCTCCAAAATTCGTCAAAGCTAAACCTGAATCCCTTGGCTACCCGTAAAAATTTGGGTACCCGAGAGTTTATGAAAAACAAAAATAAACTTTGGGTCAGACATGGGTCTGGTATGAGTAACAGGTTAAAGTTGCTTAATTTTGAAAAATCCTTTGAAAATAAAAGGTATCACGTAAGAATTCCCACACATAAACATGGAAAAGTTTTTACCTTACGCTAACCAAAACATTTGATAGGAAATCCAGTGATATTATAATAGGTCTAGGGTTTTCAAGTAAATAGAAAATAGCCGAAATTGTTACATCTATTAAATTCCAGCTACTAGCCACCAAAGTGGGTAATACAATCAAAACCGTTGGCACTTATTGGATTGTGGATTCCATACAATGGCAGGGCTACTGGGGTACCGCCCGTCATAGTACGTGGCCTAGATCAACGTACGGAGGATCACTCCCGACCCCCTGCAACACAAGGCTGGAACCATTCCGTACTGAACAGTCCCGAACAAGATAAACCCCGCAGTTGGCTGCAGACCAACTGCCCACACAGACGAACAAAAAGGGACATCTAGACAGGGGAATATCCTTGTCCTGCTTGGGCATGACCCACCTAACCTTGCTGCATCTCCCCTGTTTTAGCCATTCCCAGTTGATGAGGCTTGAGGTTAAGATTACCTTTATAGAACATATTTCTTAGAATGCTCATCGTCCGTCTGACGATGTGTTGAAAGCATTCAATCCATACATGTTCGTTCCGGGTTCGAACGAAACCGAAGGCATCATCTCGTTACACTCATTTTGGAATCACCCTCAGAGTTAACAACGATAACCCTTGCATTCTGAATCTTCATCTTCACTTCAGATTCACGACCTATCGTTAATTTGGAAACGATGTGGTTTTCGGAAATTCCAAATAAGGAAAACGGATCCCGGTCTCATCGGTATCCAAAACGTGTCTTTTAAGGCCAAGTTGTCTATTTAGTCTTAACAATGAATTCAATATTATCAATATACACAGGTAGGTAATTCACTTTCATAACAGATAATCACATCATCATAAACAGATAATTAATATCATCATCCAAACAGATAATCAAATATTATCATACCTAAACTATACATTCATATCACATAAATATTATCCATCTCATATCTGAGATCACAATCAAACAGTGAAATATCAATATCATCCATAAGCAATGATTTATGAATCACAATCTATAATTAATTTAAAATGAATTAAATTAACCACTTCCATTTTAATTAAATTAATTTAAAATAAATTAAATTAATTACTCATTCCATAAATCCTGCTCTCGCAATCGTTAATTAATTATAAATCAAGTTAATTAACCATTCTCTAATTACAAGAATAATTTAATCTTTAATTAATTCTCAAATGAATTATTCTAAATCATTCATAGTAGATTAACATTTAATTACTTACCCATTAATTATTCCTTAATTAACAATTTTAGTTACATCATTAATTATATTAATTAATGATCTTCAATCTATATCAATTTACGTTATTTAAATTAATTAAGTGATTAATCTTTACTTAAACACAATTATTAATCACCCCTTGATTAATAACAAACCAGTAATTAACTATCCTTAATTACTTATTAATCAATCCATGATTAATTATTCCCATAAATTAATCCTTTGATTAATTACAAAAGAAATTACTCAAATTACTTCACTTACAAATTATCTTGTATGAATTTCATCAGGTAATTATCATCTAATTACTATTCTAAGTAATTATACTCCATTAATTACACTATGTAATTTCACATACCAAATCATCAAATGATTTCTTAAATTAATTAATATTAATTTAAATCTTATTATCCATTACTTATATATTCAAATTAATCATCTTTGATTTAAATATACTTGACTGCATTTCAGTAGTTTCCTTAATTTATTTACAGAAATTAATCTTGGATAAACCTATTAATTAATTTCATTTATATCGATTTATTACTATTTAATTATCTTGTTGATTTATTATTCCCAAATAAATCAATTTCTAATTACATCATTAATTATTTTAATTAATGATTTCTAATGACATTTTCATTGTTATTTTATTAATTATACAAATCTTCGAATCACATATATTACCCCCTTGATTAATACACACAGTAATTAATTGTCCTAAATTAATTACTTCTCAATAACAAGCTTAATTAATCCCTTGATTAATTCAAGTAATTATACTTCAGTTACTCCTATTAACAACATCGATTAATTACATCCCGTAATTATCCTTCAATTACTTTTCTAAGTAATTTACTTCCAAAATATCAGTTATTTAAACTAAATTAATTAACTCAAATCAATTTACACCATTAATAAGTAATTAATTTCTTAATTACTTTCCAAATAAATAATTTATAATTAAACTATTACAATGGTTATTATTGAATTAATTAATCCAATTAATTTATTAAAATCAATTACATTAATTAATCATAAAATAATCTAGTTAATGATCTTCATTAACGCTTATTTAATTATTTTCTTCTAACATAATTAACTTATATTAATCATTTTTAATTATAAGTTTGATTAACCATTAAAATTTATTAATTTAAACAAATACCTAATTTATGGTTCTTAATCACATATTAGTTAATTAATTCCTTAATTAACTTTAATTACTACTTTTAAACTTATAATTACTAATTTAATTAATAACAATCATTAATTAATTATAAATCAACTTAAAGGTTAATGCATATAAAATTCTAAAACTTCATGGATTAAAGAAAACCATTCTTATTATTGATTATGTTTTCAATTCCAATATGTTTAAAACATTTATTTCAATAAATTCCAATTTTATCCTTAATAAAGTTTTTAACACTAATTTATTTTCAAACCCCTTTTTAAACCTACATATTTAATAGCATTAAACTTATTTGAAATCAATTTAAATTAGAAAACTTATTTTAGTTCAAAATCTAGAATTTCAAATCTAAATCCTGATTTCCAATTTTCAAGTTAACTTAATTCAATCGTTTCTTAACAGTTCAAGTTTCACTCGAACTCACTCTCGTTTGAAATTACTTTAATGATTAATCACTTTTAAGTTATTAAAATAATTTAAAATTTGAAACTTTATTATTCCCAACTTTATTTTCAAAACTGACTTAAAGTCACCTGCTAAACTTGTTTTAAAAACTGGGTTTAACTTTGATTTAAATTTTAAAACAAGAATGTCAAATACTGTTAAAACTGTTACAGTTTAAAACCTATACAACTATAACACGAGCACCCCTGCGTTTCTTCGAGAAATATATGAAGTTCCCCCGAGAAAATATACAAGCTGCTTCGAGTTTTTCACCAGGCGCGCGCGAATGAAATAAGAAAGACAGAACCTGGAAAAAAAACACAACCTCACCTCCCTCAAACCTGTTAGCGCCGCGCACGCGGTGGTCCCACCACCGGAGGCCACCAAACTCCGGCTACCCCTTCGACTGTCTTCCCTCTACCCTTCCTCAAACCCACGTGCCACTCGCACGCCTACGCTAGCCGCGGTGATCGAAACTTCCAAACACAGCAAAATTAGGTTTAGGAACTTGGAACCCCCACCGACGCTTCCACCACCATTTGCGCCGCCATCCCCTATTTTTCCTAGCTCCACGGCAACCTCCTCTACCCCTTGTCAGAGTCTCGACCCCCCCATATCCACTTGATCACCCACGGCCACTCAAAAAGCCTAAAATGGATAAACTCGAACCATACCTCACCCCCTCCACTAAAAATCACCATATTCATTTTAAAAATCATAATTTGGTTTAACGATTCGATCCATGTATCTGAATTCATAAATTAAGATATTTGAAATTTTAATATTATAGAGATGCTCAGTCTTGTTTTCTTTTTTCTTGGTTTCCTGAGTCATATATATACATTACTTTGTTTTAAGTAAATTCCTAACTAATGTTTTGAAATGAAACTTATAGATTTTATTTAAATCCTAAGGCTAAACAAGGATTAATTCAAAAATTTGAATTTAAATGGATAATGCTGGAACAGAGCAATTGCAAGTTTAAATACCTGCACACAATCATACTTCCAGAGTTCACAGATATAAACACACAACCATACTCTACAATACAATATTTATCACTGCAATAACTTCAAACTAAGTTATACTTTTAGTTCCTAAAAAAAAAAATGAGTTACTCACAGCAAATAGAAAACACAGTATGCAGGCTTGAGATATGCAGAACTCCATCTTACAAATATCCAAAGAAAAATGAGTATATAAATGTTCACACAATTTATTTAAGCATTCGAATATTGGCATGCATCAGAATTTAAAACTTAAGTAAATCGTAAAAGTGTTACTCACTTGAATTTGTGGAAGAACAAGGCCTAGTTTGCTTTGCATCAGGCTTGCAATTTACAGGTTGAACTCCCCTTCGATTCTCAGTTGAATTGAATTTTGGTTGTTGTTTTGTTTGAAGTTTGTTTGAAGATAAAATAGTGTTTACTCAGTTCTTAGAATGGTCGAACTGATGCAGATTGATATATGCAAGAAGCTTGATATTTGTAAAACAAGTTACAGGGTACACTATTATTATGTTTCATAAAACTGTAACAATATAACATACAATCTTTTGTTTGTACAGATTTTTAAAACAGGATATTTTAGGTTGGAGGCTGAAATGAAATACTCAGTGTACTAAAAAGATTTTACATTAATGACTTTTGTTTTTTAGTTTAAGAATGTATTACTGTCTTCTTTAGCAAGCTTCCCTATATACACAATTTTTTTTGTTACTGTCTTGCTTTGTTTTATTTACTACGGCCTGTACCTATTCAACTTGAAAATTCTTTGTTACTATCATTTGCTTCATGTTCTTCTTTTGTTCTTGATGCTTAAAACATATATATATGTATATACTGCAGTTCCTTTGTGATAGTTTACAAACTTAAAAAAATGATTTTGTTTCTAGTTTCATTGTTGACTTGTTATTGTATTTGAAATGTATCTATACTTAGCTTTATAATCTATGAATGTATTCTATATGTTTACTTCTATTTAACTTATTACATACAGTATGTTAACTTCTAATTTATAGCTTTATGTATATTTTGTTTTATTTCTATGTTTGTTGTTTGAAAACTAAATGACTTGATAGTTGTTATGCTATTATAATTTAACCAATTTATTTTGTAGGCTTGTATTTTTATATGCATATTTTAATTTTATTTATTTTATAAAAACATATTTATCACTTTGAAATGATAAATAAAATGAATTATCTTTCTATTATAAACTACATATTTTATTGATGTATGTTAATGTATTGATTGACAAAATTATATATAAAATTCATATATATTTTTAAATTCATATTTTAATCAAGCTATACTAAAAAGAAAAGTAAACAAATCTTTTTGTTAATAAATTAAAATTTAAACTTAAGTTAGAATAAGTTTTAATCTATTTAAACATTTATCTTATGTATTTAAAACCCTATAATTATTTATTTATTTAACTTTGAAAAGTTTATATTAAATAAAACATAATTTCTAATCCACTAAAATGTATATTAGAATTTAAAGCATAATTTATTAGTTAAACTTTAAAACAAAATCTCATCTATTTACAATGTATACAAATATATACATTTATAAATAGAAAACAAACAATTAATTTTTAACAGATAAAATTTACCAATTAAATATTTATTAAAAGAAAAGTATCAATTCAGATTTAATTAATAAAAATATATCAATCTATTTAATATTTAATGCAGATTATTAAATTGATATTGCTAGAAAATTCCGGGTCGTCACATTCCTCCCCCATTAAAAGAATTTCGTCCCTGAAATTTAAAAGAAAAGGTAATTTAGTAATATATTTAAGATTTTAATTACTTTTAAATCATAATCATATATCAATCACATGCTAACAATCATCACAACCAATCTACACAATCAACAAAGCTAACTATCCAGACAAAATTCTGGATAGAGTTCCCTAGAGTTTCCCAGTATAATATCGGAATACTCGATCTATAGAATCCAATCAGTCTATACTCCTAATCTATAGAACTCCTTTGGATCAGAGAAAATTCGTACAAAATGAAATCTCCGACTCCCAAATCCAAATTCCTTCATCTCTTGTCCACCAAATACTTCTGACAATCCAGAGCTGCCTTCAACCTACTGATTAGCTCAACCTTCGCTGATAACTCCTAAAACAATCTGAATCCAAAAACAATCCAGTAGAATGATCTTCTCAAGACCAACCAAAATCAAGAACACAACATCTACTATCATCAGTAGAAAACAACTTCTCTTTTTCAGAAAAGAAAACAAATGCACTTCTAACTGCTTCCGCTGCACAACTCTGATCTGTAGAAGATGAAAATGCTGATGATACACATAAGCACAAACTGGACAACACATTACAAAAATATGATTCAGCAGATCCAAAATAAAACTCAGAAGTCCCTCCAAAACTTGAGTTGCTTTACCAATTCCTCTCTCTAGAAACTATTCTATTATTAAGCTGAACCATCGACACTGCTTCTGAAATCCAGTCGATACCAAACTCAACTCCGTAGATGCTACGGCAAACCACCAACCTCTTCAAAGATATCCAGAAGAATTTCTGCCATCCCAGAGAATACTCAACTATCGCAGGTCTCTTTTGCGATCAACCCAGGCTAATATCCAAAGAAAACTGCTCTCTCCTTCCTATCTGAACAGCTTAAGCTTATCCAGCCAATCCATTGAAGAAATGGATTCACAGAACTGCTTCTGAAATTCTCCTCTAAAGAACTGCTGACAAATGACCTCCTTGCGTGTTGGTAGAACAATCTGAGCTGCAACACTGCTACTGATGCTCAAAAATTCCTTGATCCAAAATTCCTCGGAAACTCAGGCCTCAAAGCCAATCACAACATTCCGCTGAACTCAAACTCAAAACTAATGCAGACACACTTCCTTATCCAAAATCCTTGAGAACTTCTTCGGAAATAATCCACCGCTACTGCATCTCGACACACAACCACTACTTGTTGAGTTACGAAGATAATATTCTAGCTTCTTCTCAACTTACTCAATCCAAATTCTACTCATCTAGACTTGTACTACAAAATGGACTCCAAATCTTAACAGTTTTCCCTCCAGAGATTAGGTGAAATCCTTACACCACAAATTTACTCGAGACGGTATTAGGTCTACAGTCTCGTCAAATATACTTCCAACCACAGGTAGTCGTGTTACACACACTACTACTCAATCTATCCTTATGCTTATATTGGAAAACCCGAACAGGTAATCCAACAAATAGATAGAATATATATATATATATATATATATATATATATATATATATATATATATATATCAAAATTACAAATACGCTCTCTCAGGAAAGAAATCACTCAAGAGCCTAGGTATTCACTCAACCTAGCGCTCTGATACCACTGTAACGACCCCACTTCCTACGCCCAGGAAGTAGTATCGTTATTAAGAAAGAAAAGGGGGAGAAAATAGAAAAGATAGAGAAGAAAGAACAACAACATCAGAATCTTACAGCGGAACGAATAAAATATATTAATCACATAAGTATTTACATAATATATAACATCAATAAGAGTGATACAGATAATACATCACATACTAGACAGTTATAAACACCTGTCTAGTTAATACAACACAATACACAATACATCACAGAGATACCACACAGCGGAAGTAAATATATATCTAAAACGCTGAAGCCTCCTGTTCCATTGCTCCTCCAAAATTCGTCAAAGCTAAACCTGAATCCCTTGGCTACCCGTAAAAATTTGGGTACCCGAGAGTTTATGAAAAACAAAAATAAACTTCGGGTCAGACATGGGTCTGGTATGAGTAACAGGTTAAAGTTGCTTAATTTTGAAAAATCCTTTGAAAATAAAAGGTATCACGTAAGACTTCCCACACATAAACATGGAAAAGTTTTTACCTTATGCTAACCAAAACATTTGATTGGAAATCCAGTGATATTATAATAGGTCTAGGGTTTTCAAGTAAATAGAAAATAGCCGAAATTGTTACATCTATTAAATTCCAGCTACTAGCCACAAAAGTGGGTAATACAATCAAAACCGTTGGCACTTATTGGATTGTGGATTCCACACAATGGCAGGGCTACTGGGGTACCGCCCGTCACAGTACGTGGCCTAGATCAACGTACCGAGGATCACTCCCGACCCCCTGCAACACAAGGCCGGAACCATTCCTTACTGAACAGTGCCGAACAAGATAAACCCCGCAGTTGGCTGCAGACCAACTGTCCACACAGCCGAATAAAATGGGACATCTAGACAGGGGAATATCCTTGTCCTGCTTGGGCATGACCCACCTAACCTTGCTGCATCTCCCCTGTTTTAGCCATTCCCGGTTGATGAGGCTTGAGGTTACGATTACCTTTATAGAACATATTTCTTAGAATGCTCATCATCCGCCTGACAATGTGTTGAAAGCATTCAATCCATACAAGTTCGTTCCGGGTTCGAACGAAACCGAAGGCATCATCTCGTTACACTCATTTTGGAATCACCCTCAGAGTTAACGACGATAACCCTTGCATTCTGAATCTTCATCTTCACTTCAGATTCACGACCAATCGTTAATTTGGAAACGATGTGGTTTTCGGAAATTCCAAATAAGGAAAACCGATCCCGGTCTCATCGGTATCCAAAACGTGTCTTTTAAGGCCAAGTTGTCTATTTAGTCTTAACAATGAATTCAATATTATCAATATACACAGGTAGGTAATTCACTTTTCATAACAGATAATCACATCATCATAAACAGATAATTAATATCATCATCCAAATAGATAATCAAATATTATCATACCTAAACTATACATTCATATCACATAAATATTATCC
Source organism: Allium cepa (assembly GCA_030765085.1). Lineage (NCBI taxonomy): Eukaryota > Viridiplantae > Streptophyta > Magnoliopsida > Asparagales > Amaryllidaceae > Allium > Allium cepa. Next base: position 812,733,722 of record CM060943.1, read on the forward strand.
ATCTCATATCTGAGATCACAATCAAACAGTGAAATATCAATATCATCCATAAGCAATGATTTATGAAACACAATCTATAATTAATTTAAAATGAATTAAATTAACCACTTCCATTTTAATTAAATTAATTTAAAATAAATTAAATTAATTACTCATTCCATAAATCCTGCTCTCACAATCGTTAATTAATTATAAATCAAGTTAATTAACCATTCTCTAATTACAAGAATAATTTAATCTTTAATTAATTCTCAAATGAATTATTCTAAATCATTCATAGTAGATTAACATTTAATTACTTACCCATTAATTATTCCTTAATTAAAAATTTTAGTTACATCATTAATTATATTAATTAATGATCTTCAATCTATATCAATTTACTTTATTTAAATTAATTAAGTGATTAATCTTTACTTAAACACAATTATTAATCACCCCTTGATTAATAACAAACCAATAATTAACTATCCTTAATTACTTATTAATCAATACATGATTAATTATTCCCATAAATTAATCCTTTGATTAATTACAAAAGAAATTACTCAAATTACTTCACTTACAAATTATCTTGTATGAATTTCATCGGTAATTATCATCTAATTACTATTCTAAGTAATTATACTCCATTAATTACACTATGTAATTTCACATACCAAATCATCAAATGATTTCTTAAATTAATTAATATTAATTTAAATCTTATTATCCATTACTTATATATTCAAATTAATCATCTTTGATTTAAATATACTTGACTGCATTTCAGTAGTTTCCTTAATTTATTTACAGAAATTAATCTTGGATAAACCTATTAATTAATTTCATTTATATCGATTTATTACTATTTAATTATCTTGCTGATTTATTATTCCCAAATAAATCAATTTCTAATTACATCATTAATTATTTTAATTAATGATTTCTAATTACATTTTCATTGTTATTTTATTAATTATACAAATCTTCGAATCACATATATTACCCCCTTGATTAATACACACAGTAATTAATTGTCCTAAATTAATTACTTCTCAATAACAAGCTTAATTAATCCCTTGATTAATTCAAGTAATTATACTTCAGTTACTCCTATTAACAACATCGATTAATTACATCCCGTAATTATCCTTCAATTACTTTTCTAAGTAATTTACTTCCAAAATATCAGTTAATTAAACTTAATTAATTAACTCAAATCAATTTACACCATTAATAAGTAATTAATTTCTTAATTACTTTCCAAATAAATAATTTATAATTAAACTATTACAATGGTTATTATTGAATTAATTAATCCAATTAATTTATTAAAAATCAATTACATTAATTAATCATAAAATAATCTAGTTAATGATCTTCATTAACGCTTATTTAATTATTTTCTTCTAACATAATTAACTTATATTAATCATTTTTAATTATAAGTTTGATTAACCATTAAAATTTATTAATTTAAACAAATACCTAATTTATGGTTCTTAATCACATATTAGTTAATTAATTCCTTAATTAACTTTAATTACTACTTTTAAACTCATAATTACTAATTTAATTAATATCAATCATTAATTAATTATAAATCAACTTAAAGGTTAATGCATATAAAATTCTAAAACTTCATGGATTAAAGAAAACCATTCTTATTATTGATTATGTTTTCAATTCCAATATGTTTAAAACATTTATTTCAATAAATTCCAATTTTATCCTTAATAAAGTTTTTAGCACTAATTTATTTTCAAACCCCTTTTTAAACTTACATATTTAATAGCATTAAACTTATTTGAATCAATTTAAATTAGAAAACTTATTTTAGTTCCAAATCTAGAATTTCAAATCTAAATCCTGATTTCCAATTTTCAAGTTAACTTAATTCAATCGTTTCTTAACAGTTCAAGTTTCACTCGAACTCACTCTCGTTTGAAATTACTTTAATGATTAATAACTTTTAAGTTATTAAAATAATTTAAATTTTGAAACTTTATTATTCCCAACTTTATTTTCAAAACTGACTTAAAGTCACCTTCTAAACTTGTTTTAAAAACTGGGTTTAACTTTGATTTAAATTTTAAAACAAGAATGTCAAATACTGTTTAAACTGTTACAGTTTAAAACCTGTACAACTATAACACGAGCACCCCTGCGTTTCTTCGAGAAATATACGAAGTTCCCCCGAGAAAATATACAAGCTGCTTCGAGTTTTTCACCAGGCGTGCGCGAATGAAATAAGAAAGACAGAACCTGGAAAAAAAAACACAACCTCACCTCCCTCAAACCTGTCAACGCCGCGCACGCGGTGGTCCCACCACCGAAGGCCACCAAACTCCGGCTACCCCTTCGACTGTCTTCCCTCTACCCTTCCTCAAACCCACGTGCCACTCGCACGCCTACGCTAGCCACGGTGATCGAAACTTCCAAACACAGCAAAATTAGGTTTAGGAACTTGGAACCCCCACCGACGCTTCCACCACCATTTGCGTCGCCATCCCCTATTTTTCCTAGCTCCACGGCAACCTCCTCTACCCCTTGTCAGAGTCTCGACCCCCCCATATCCACTTGATCACCCACGGCCACTCAAAAAGCCTGAAATGGATAAACTCGAACCATACCTCACCCCCTCCACTAAAAATCACCATATTCATTTTAAAAATCATAATTTGGTTTAACGATTCGATCCATGTATCTGAATTCATAAATTAAGATATTTGAAATTTTAATATTATAGAGATGCTTAGTCTTGTTTTCTTTTTTCTTGGTTTCCTGAGTCATATATATACATTACTTTGTTTTAAGTAAATTCCTAACTAATTTTTTGAAATGAAACTTACAGATTACATTTAAATCCTAAGGCTAAACAAGGATTAATTCAAAATCTTGAATTTAAATGGACAATACTGGAACAGAGCAATTGCAAGTTTAAATACCTGCACACAATCATACTTCCAGAGTTCACAGATATAAACACACAACCATACTCTACAATACAATATTTATCACTGCAATAACTTCAACCTAAGTTATACTTTTAATTCCTAAAAAAAAAATGAGTTACTCACAGCAAATAGAAAACACAGTATGCAGGCTTGAGATATGCAGAACTCCATCTTACAAATATCCAAAGAAAAATGAGTATATAAATGTTCACACAATTTATTTAAGCATTCGAATATTGGCATGCATCAGAATTTAAAACTTAAGTAAATCGTAAAAGTGTTACTCACTTGAATTTGTGGAAGAACAAGGCCTAGTTTGCTTTGCATCAGGCTTGCAATTTACAGGTTGAACTCCCCTTCGATTCTCAGTTGAATTGAATTTTGGTTGTTGTTTTGTTTGAAGTTTGTTTGAAGATAAAATAGTGTTTACTCAGTTCTTAGAATGGTCGAACTGATGCAGATTGATATATGCAAGAAGCTTGATATTTATAAAACAAGTTACAGGGTACACTATTATTATGTTTCATAAAACTGTAACAATATAGCATACAATCTTTTGTTTGTACAGATTTTTAAAACAGGATATTTTAGGTTGGAGGCTGAAATGAAATACTCAGTGTACTAAAAAGATTTTACATTAATGACTTTTGTTTTTTAGTTTAAGAATGTATTACTGTCTTCTTTAGCAAGCTTCCCTATATACACAATTTTTTTTGTTACTGTCTTGCTTTGTTTTATTTACTACGGCCTATACCTATTCAACTTGAAAATTCTTTGTTACTATCATTTGCTTCATGTTCTTCTTTTGTTCTTGATGCTTAAAACATATATATATATATATATATATATATATGTATGTATATACTGCAGTTCCTTTGTGATAGTTTACAAACTTAAAAAAATGATTTTGTTTCTAGTTTCATTGTTGACTTGTTATTGCATTTGAAATGTATCTATACTTAGCTTTATAATCTATGAATGTATTCTATATGTTTACTTCTATTTAACTTATTACATACAGTATGTTAACTTCTAATTTATAGCTTTATGTATATTTTGTTTTATTTCTATGTTTGTTGTTTGAAAACTAAATGACTTGATAGTTGTTATGCTATTATAATTTAACCAATTTATTTTGTAGGCTTGTATTTTTATATGCATATTTTAATTTTATTTATT